>CAWUFW010004418.1:0-1200000 GCA_963921515.1 Calotriton arnoldi | reverse complement strand
TCCTGCTCGCCACCCGCACCGCAGTAAAGCTTGAAGGCCGGAAGCACTGGGTACACGGATCACATGTCAAGAAGATCCCTCTCCCACTTCTGTATGACCAGTGGGTCCTCGACGGCATTGCTGACCAGGAAGGGGAGCGAGTGCCACGTTTCGTTCCCTTCTCTGATGCCCGACTGAGGTGGCACAAAGAAGCAACAGATGTGCAGAAAGAGGCAAGAGGGGTGTAGAAAGAGGGAAGAGGGGTGCAGAAAGAAGAGAGTGAGATGCAGAAAGAAGAGAGTGAGATGCAGAAAGAGGCAAGGGAAGTGCAGAAGGAGGCTAGTGAGGTACAGAAAGAGGCAAGAGAGGTACAGGAAGAGGCAAGAGAAGAGCAGAAAGAGACTAGAAAGGTGCAGAAATAGGCAAGAGTGGTGCAGAAAGAGACAAATGAAGTGAAGAAAGAGGCAAGAGAGGTACAGAAAGAGGCAAGAGAAGTGCAGAAAGAAGCTAGAGAGGTGCCGAAAGAGGGAAGAGGGGTACAAAAAGAGGCAAGAGGGGTGCAGAAAGAGGCAAGAGAGGTGCAGAAAGAAGAGAGTGAGGTGCAGAAAGAGGCATGAGAAGTGCAGAAAGAGGCAAGTCAGGTGCATATAGAGGCAAGAGAGGTACAAGAAGAAGCAAGAGAGGTGCAGAAAGAGATACGAGAGGTGCAGAAAGAGGAAAGAGAGGTGCAGAAAGAGGCCAGTGAAGTGCAGAAAGAGGCAATAGGGTACAGAATGAGGTAAGAGAAGTGCAGAAGGAAGCAAGAGAAGTACAGAAAGAGGCAAAAGAGGGGCAGAAAGAAGAAAGTGAGGTGTAGAAAGAGGCAAGAGAGGTGCAGAAAGAAGAGAGTGTGGTGCAGAAAGAGGCACAACAAGTGCAGAAAGAGGCAAGTGAGGTGTAGAAAGAGAAAGAGTGAGGTGCGGAAAGAGGCAAGTGAAGTGCAAAAAGAGGGAAGAGAGGTACAGAAAGAGGTAAGAGAAGTGCAGAAAGAAGAGAGTGAGGTGCAGAAAGAGGCAAGAGTAGTGCCGAAAGAGGCAAGAGAGGTACAGAATGAGGCAAGAGAAGTGCAGAAAGAGGCAAGTGAGGTGCAGAAACAGGCAAGTGAGGTACAGTAAGAGGGAAGTGAGGTACAGTAAGATTCAAGAGTAGTGCAGAAAGAAGAGAGTGAGGCACAGTAAGAGGCAAGTACGGTGATGAAAGGCAAGAGAGGTGCAGAAAAAGGCAAGAGAGGTGCAGAAAGAAGAGAGTGAGGTGCAGAAAGACAAGAGTGAGGTGCAGAAAGAGGTAAGAGATGTGCAGAAAGAGGCAAGAGAGGTCCAGAAATAAGAGAGTAAGGTGCAGAAAGAGGCATGAGAAGTGCAGAAAGAGGCAAGTGAGGTGCAGAAAGAGGCATGAGAGGTACAGGAAGAGGCAAATGAAGTGAAGAAAGGCAAGAGAAGTACTGAAAGAGGCAAGATAAGTGCAGAAAGAGGCAAGAGAAGTGCAGAAAGACGCAAGAGAGGTGCAGAAAGAGGGAAGAGGGGTGCAGAAAGAGGGAAGAGGGGTGCAGAAAGAGGCAAGTGAGGTGTGCAGAAAGAAGCAATAAAAGTGCTGAAAGATGCAAGAGAAGTGCAGAAACAATCAACAGAGGTGCAGAAAGAGGCAAGAGAGGTGTAGAAAGAGGCAAGAGAGGTATAGAAAGAGGCAAGAGGGGTGTAGAAAGAGGGAAGATAGGTTCAAAAGAGGCAATAGGCGTGCAGAAAGTAGCATTACAAGTGGAGAAAGAAGAAAGAGAAGTGCAGAAACAACCAACAGAGGTATAGAAAGAGGTAAGAAAGTTCAGAAAGAAGCAAGAGAGGTATGGAAAGAAGAGAAGTGCAGAAACAACCAACAGAGGTACAGAAAGAGGTAAGAAAGTTCAGAAAGAGGCAAGAGAGGTGCAGAAAGAAGAGAGTGTGGTACAGAAAGAGGCACAACAAGTACAGAAAGAGGCAAGTGAGGTACAGAAAGAGAGAGTGAGGTGCAGAAAGAGGCAAGTAAAGTGCAGAAAGAGGGAAGAGGGGTACAGAAAGAGGTAAGAGAAGTGCCGAAAGAAGAGAGTGAGGTGCAGAAAGAAGCAAGAGTGGTGCCGAAAGAGGCAAGAGAGGTAAAGAATGATGCAAGAGAAGTGCAGAAAGAGGCAAGGGAGGTGAAGAAAAAGGCAAGTGAGGTACAGTAAGAGGCAATAGAGGTACAGAAAGAGGCAAGAGAGGTGCCAAAAGAGGCCAGTGAAGTGCAGAAAGAGGCAAGAGAGTACAGAATGAGGTAAGAGAGGTACAGAAAGAAGAGAGTGAGGTGCAGAAAGACAAGAGTGAGGTGCGGAGAGAGGCAAGAGAGGTGCAGAAAGAGGCAAGTGAGGTGCAGAAAAAAGAGAGTGCGGTACAAAAAGAGGCATGACAATTGCAGAAAGAGGCAAGTGAGGTGCAGAAAGAGGATAGAGAGATGCAGAAAGAAGAGAGTGAGACGCAGAAAGAGGCAAGGGAAGTGCAGAAGGAGGCAAGTTAGGTGCAGGAAGAGGCAAGAGAAGTGCAGAAGGAGGCAAGTGAGGTGCAGGAAGAGGCAAGAGAAGAGCAGAAAGAGGCAAGAGAGGTGCAGAAAGAGGCAAGAGACGTGCAGAAAGAGACAAGAGAGGTGCAGAAAGAGGCAAGAGAGGTACAGAAAGAGACAAGAGAGGTGCAGAAAGAGACAAGAGAGGTGCAGAAAGAGGCAAGAGAGGTGCAGAAAGAGGCCAGTGAAGTGCATAAAGAGGCAAGAGAGTACAGAATGAGGTAAGAGAGGGGCAGAAAGAAGAAAGTGAGGTACAGATAGAGGCAAGAGAGGTGCAGAAAGAAGAGAATATGGTGCAGAAAGAGGCACAACAAGTGCAGAAAGAGGCAAGTGAGGTGTAGAAAGAGGCAAGAGAGTACAGAATGAGGTAAGAGAAGTGCAGAAGGAAGCAAGAGAAGTACAGAAAGAGGCAAGAGAGGTGCAGAAAGAAGCAAGTGAGGTACAGAATGAGGTAAGAGAAGTGCAGAAAGAACAGAGTGAGGTGCAGAAAGAGGCAAGAGTGGTGGCAAAAGAGGCAAGAGAGGTACAGAGTGAGGCAAGAGAAGTGCAGAAAGATGCAAGTGAGGTGCAGAAAAAGGCAAGTGAAGTACAGTAAGAGGCAAGTGAGGTACAGTAAGAGGCAAGAGATGTGCAGAAAGAAGAGAGTGAGGCACAGTAAGAGGCAAGTACGGTGATGAAAGAGGCAAGAGGTGCAGAAAAAGGCAAGAGAGGTGCAGAAAGAAGAGAGTGAGGTGCAGAAAGACGAGAGTGAGGTACGGAAAGAGGTAAGAGATGTGCAGAAAGAGGCAAGAGAGGTCCAGAAATAAGAGTAAGGTGCAGAAAGAGGAAAGAGAGGTGTAGAAAAAAGAGAGTGAGGTGCAAAAAGAGGCAAGAGAAGTGCAGAAAGAGGCCAGTGAGGTGCAGAAAGAGGCAAGATAGGTACAGGAAGAGGCAAGAGAAGAGCAGAAAGAGGCAAGAGATGTGCAGAAAGAGGCAAGAGATGTGCAGAAAGAGGCAAGAGAGGTGCAGAAATAGGCAAGAGAAGTGCAGAAAGAGGGAAGAAGGGTGCAGAAATAGGCAAGTGAGGGGTACAGAAAGAAGCAAGAGAGGTGGAGAAAGAAGAGAAGTGCAGAAAGAAGCAACAGAAGTCCAGAAAGAAGCAAGAGAGGTGTAGAAAGAGGCAAGAGATGTATAGAAAGAGGCAAGAGGGGTATAGAAAGAGAGAAGAGAGGTGTGCAGAAAGAAGCATGACAAGTGGAGAAAGAAGAAAGAAGTGCAGAAACAACCAACAGAGGTACAGAAAGAGGTAAGGTAAAAAAGTTCAGAAAGAAGCAAGAGAGATACAGAAAGAAGAGAAGTGCAGAAACAACCAACAGCGGTACAGAAAGAGGTAAGAAAGTTCAGAAAGAGGCAAGAGAGGTGCAGAAAGAAGAGAGTGTGGTGCAGAAAGAGGCACAACATGTGCAGATAGAGGCAAGTGAGGTGCAGAAAGAGAAATAGTGAGGTGCAGAAATAGGCAAGTAAAGTGCAGAAAGAGGGAAGAGAGGTGCAGAAAGAGGTAAGAGAAGTGCCAAAAGAAGAGGGTGATGTGCAGAAAGAGGCAAGAGTGGTGCCGAAAGAGTCAAGAGAGGTACAGAATGAGGCAAGAGAAGTACAGAAAGAGGCAAGTGAGGTGCAGAAAAAGGCAAGTGAGGTACAGTAAGAGGCAATTGAGGTACAGTAAGAGGCAAGAGAAGTGCAGAAAGAAGAGAGTGAGGCATAGTAAGAGGCAAGTGAGGTGATGAAAGAGGCAAGAGAGGTGAAGAAAAAGGCAAGAGGTACAGAAAGAAGAGAGTGAGGTGCAGAAAGACGAGAGTGAGGTGCAGAAAGAGGCAAGAGAGGTGCAGAAAGAGGCAAGAGAGGTACAGAAAGAGGCAAGAGGTGCAGAAATAAGAGAGTAAGGTGCAGAAAGAGGCAAGAGAGGTGCAGAAAAAAGCGAGTGAGGTACAAAAAGAGGCATGAGAAGTGCAAAAAGAGGCAAGTGAGGTGCAGAAAGAGGATAGAGAGATTCAGAAAGAAGAGAGTGAGATGCAGAAAGAGGCAAGGGAAGTGCAGAAGGAGGCAAGTGAGGTGCAGAAAGATGCAAGTGAGGTACAGGAAGAGGCAAGAGAAGAGCAGAAAGAGGCAAGAGAGGTGCAGAAAGAGTCAAGAGTGGTGCAGAGAGACAAATGAAGTGAATAAAGAGGCAAGAGAGGTACAGAAAGAGGCAAGAGAAGTGCATAAAGAAGCAAGAGAGGTGCTGAAAGAGGGAAGAGGTGTGCAAAAAGTGGCAAGAGGGGTGTAGAAAGAGGCAAGAGAGGTGTAGCAAGAAGAGAGTGAGATGCAAAAAGAAGGGATTGAGGTGCAGAAAGAGGCAAGAGAAGTGCAGAAAGAGGCAAGTGAGGTGCAGAAAAATGCAAGTGAGGTACAGTAAGAGGCAAGTGAGGTACAGTAAGAGGCAAGAGAAGTGCAGAAAGAAGAGAGTGAGGCATAGTAAGAGGCAAGTGAGGTGATGAAAGAGGCAAGAGAGTAGCAGAAAAAGACAAGAGAGGTGCAGAAAGAAGAAAGTGAGGTGCAGAAAGACGAGAGTGAGGTGCGGAAAGAGGCAATAGAGGTGCAGAAAGAGGCAAGAGGTGCAGAAATAAGAGAGTAAGATGCAGAAAGAGGCAAGAGAGGTGCAGAAAAAAGAGAGTCAGTGTGAGAAGTTGGCCTGGCATATGCTGTCCACTAATTATAGTGGGCACCTTGCACCAGTCCAAACAACCCCTTATTGGAGATACGTTAAAGACAACCTTTATTGAAAGCTATCCTAGTGGTAGCTATGGAGAGCAGCCTTCAGGCTAAGTCTTGAAGGAATGTAAAGCAGCTTGTTTTACCAGTCTATAATCTCTTGAGTGACCAAATGAAAGAGGACCACACCAGGTATATATTCAAAATATATGTATTTATTACTAAACACACCCCTCTAGTCTCTTTATGAAGCTAGAGTTCGAAGTACATACGTTACGAGTTAGTTATCTACAGTAATAGCACAAATACACGTTTGAGCCCCAGGGGCGTACCAAACCATATACCAATAAAGTGGTATAAGAACCACGACTGAGCTAGACACAAGGCCTAGAGCCTGTAGAAGTGCTTGGACCACAAGGAACCACCCAAGGCAGTGACACAGGGGACCCACGGGGGACGCGTGCAGTGTATGAACACAGCCGCGAACCACCGTTAACTTCTATGGGGAAAGTCGCGATTAGAATTTAAAAGAAAAGGGACACTTAGAGGAGGACTTGGAGCAAACCCTTTGAGAACTAGGCTGTTCTAGTGTCAATACCCATGGGAGCACCGGAGTACTCGAGTTACCTCACCCAGGGAAGCCGGGTGCATAGGTGTCTTTCGGGGTTGGGTTTCGTCGTCGCTTTCAATGGCGATCTGCTGCAAAGTGCTGCTGGCGGCCAAGTCGAAAGTGTTCGGGTGGATCCAAAGGTGGATCGAAGATCTGAAGAACCTGAAAGCAGAGGGGACAGAGTCTGGGTCACTAGCCAGTGACCAGGAAGGTGATGAGCAGATGCCCACCGATGTTGAGTGCTTCAGGTAGGTTGATGGTCATCTTAACTCTTCAGCCACGAGGTCCAGGAGGCGTCGACGACAACCAGGAGCTGGATTCAAGCTGTCCCATGACGTCTGTCGATTGCAGGGGTGTCGGCGACCGGATTGGACCCAACAAGCCTTGGCAATGGCAAGTCTTGTGGAAATGGATGAAGGACGATGTTGCAGACCAGCAAGGTCTGAGGGACTCACCCAGCAAGGATAAGTCAGGGCACACCTGGAGCAACCAGGGAGCCCAAGCAGAAAAAGATTGGCCTTCGTGAGGGCCTACTAGCCAACGGACTAGCGACCGCGAAGGAGCCTCAAGACGGTGCACGTGGAGCTGGCTCACAGGACACTCGTGGAGTGGAGGCCAGTGATCTTCGGTGCAGTTGGTGCTGGATGGTGGGGCTACTCGGAGCCCAAAGCACGACTTCGTGGGAGACCCAGAAGAAGATGCACTTGCAAATGCGATTGGTGTCCAGGGGTCATGGTTCCACGTTACCCACAACATCTACGGGCCTCAGCTTTACTGGGGCCTCAGGGCAGACTCCGGGAAGTCTGGAAATCTACCTCTGGTGATGCAAAGACTTCGGCATCCGACGGGAGCTACAGCGATGCAGACCGGACAATTGCTTCTTTGGTGCCTGCCAAGCAGGGGAGTCACTCCTTGACCCCAAGAGAGATTCTTCAGTCCTCTAATCTTAAAGTAGAGCGTCGAAGGTCCAGGATTCTGTGTCAGAGTTTCGTCCAGGTAAATCTAAAGTCCTAAGGACTGGGGTCCCCTACTTATACTAAGGTAGGGGGTTGGACATACTCTGTGGCCCCACCTATGGGAGGGTCAGGGCAGAGGGGTGGTTACACCCCTTTCCCTTTGTCCAGTTTTGCGCCAGAGCAGGGGCTGGAAACCCCTGAGCCGGTTTGAACTGGGGTATGCACAGGGACACCAAATGTGCCCCCAGTGCAGGACTTCAAAGCACCCGAGAGTGCTCCCGCCCAGCCCCAATACACACTATCCTGTCTGGGGAGGTGGTCACACCTCCCTGGGACAGGAAACCTATTTTCCAGGCCTCCCCTGCCGGAATTTCGGTCAGCAGCAGGAGGCCAGACTCGTGTCTGTGGCAGCGGCATCCATTTTGTGATGCCAGGGCTCTGGAAAGTCAGTACCGGGCATACCGGTGTGTACATGTCTTAACCTCTAGAAGGGTGGAATGCTACCCCCGCCGCCAGAACTGGTGGGGGGGTAGTATTCCAAGATGTTTGACACCAAACACGACATGTTTCCGTGCAGCCATCCCAAAGTTAGCATTTAACGCGAGGTTATAATGCGCTTAAGAGTATATGGTCAGGCTGCACTACAAACAGCATCAGAGAAGGGTCTCCGAACGCTGCAGAGGGGCCCTGCTCATGCAGGGGCACCCTCTCACATAGGAACCACGCACTATGCCTTCAGGATTGATAAGGCCTGCCATAGGAGTGACTTATAGGTTTATATGTGTGTATGTATATAGTGATATAGGTAACCTATATCACAGTAAGGAGTGCATGCACCACCTTACCCAGGCTGCAGTAGCAGACCTGTGGTGTCAGTTTGGATGGCCTTCCAGGGGTGGCACAATACATGCTGCAGCCCATGGTAGGCCTCTGAGGTACCTATGCCCTGGGTACATAGTATACCATATACTAGGGACTTATAAGGGCACTCCAGATTCCAATCAGAGATGTGCCTAAGGCACATGGAAACCATTTTAGAGAGGAAGCAGCTAGGCTGGGGTTCTGATTAGCAGGGCCCCAGCCAGACTAAGGTCGAAAAACAGTGAAGCATCAGCAAAAAGTGGGGGTATTCATGTGAAGCAGATCCTACTCTCCTACACAACCCCCCCCCAAACGTAGGGACATTAAACTAACCTTTCCCAGTTAAGTCTTCATGTTCTAAGTGGAAGTACCTAGAGAGTCCATCTGCATTGGCATGGTTACTCCCAGGTCTATGTTCCACTGTGAAGTCCATCCCCTGTAGGGAAATGGACCACCTAAGCCATTTGGGGTTTTCACCCTTCATCTGTTTTAGCCATAAGAGGGGCTTGTGGTCTGTTTGAACAAGGAAGTGAGTACCAAACAAGTATGGCCTCAACTTCTTCAGAGCCCAGACCACAGCAAAGGCCTCCCTCTCAATGGCTCACCAACGTTTCTCTCTAGGGGTCAGCCTTCTGCTAATGAAAGCTACTGGCTGATCCTGACCATCATTCAATTGTGACAGTACAGCCCCTACCCCCAATTCAGATGCATCAGTTTGAACAATTAACTTCTTGGAGTAATCAGGACTCTGTAGAATGGGAGCAGTGCACATGGCCTGCTTCAGGTCATCAAATGCCTTTTGACAGCTAACTGTCCACTGAACCTTTTTGGGCATTTTCTTGGAAGTTAAGTCATTCAGGGGTGTCACTATTGATCCATACCCCTTGACAAATCTCCTATAGTACCCAGTCAGGCCTAAGAAGGCTCTCACCTGAGTCTGGGTAGTTGGAGCAGTCCAGTCCATGATGGTCTGGATCTTGCTCTGCAGTGGTTGAACCTGGCCTCCACCCACAAGGTGGCCCAGGTACACAACCTGACTCTGCCCTATCTGGCACTTGGTGGCCTTTCTTGTCAGGCCTGCTTTCTGCAGGGCCTGTAAAACATTTCTGAGGTGGACCAGGTGATCCTCCCAGGTGGAGCTAAAGACAGCAATATCATCTAGATATGCTGCACTATAGGCTTCCAGACCTGTAAGGACTGTATTCACCAGCCTCTGAAAAGTGGCAGGTGCATTCTTCAGACCAAAGGGCATCACCACAAATTGGTAATGCCCACTAGGGGTTGAGAATGCTGTCTTTGGCTTTGCATCATCAGCTAGTCTGATCTGCCAGTAGCCAGCTGTCAGGTCAAATGTGCTTAGATACTTGGCTGAGGCCAAAGTGTCTATTAGCTCATCTGCCCTTGGTATTCGATGGGCATCAGTCCTAGTGACTGCATTGAGACCCCTGTAGTCCACACAAAACCTCATCTCTCTTTTCCCACCATTGGTGTGAGGTTTTGGCACAAGGACCACTGGACTAGCCCAAGGGCTATCTGAGGGTTCAATAACTCCCAAATCCAACATCTTCTGGACTTCTGTCCTGATACAGTCCCTGACATGGTCAGGTTGCCTATAAATCTTATTTTTAATAGGCAGACTGTCCCCAGTGTCCACTTCATGAGTGCACCAGGTAGTCTGACTGGGTGTCAGTGAGAATATGTGTCTGAACTGATTGAGCACCTGTCTGCAATCAGTCTGCTGCTGGGTAGTGAGGCTGCCTGCCAAGGCTACACCATCCACTGACCCATCACCAGGGTTCTGTGAGAGCAGGTCAGGGAGTGGGTCACTCTCTTCCTCCTGTCCCTCATCAGTAGCCATGAGCAAGCCCATGTCTGCCCTGTCCACATATGGTTTTAACCTGTTGACATGGAGAACCCTGTGGGGACTCCTGGGTGTTCCTAGGTCTACTAAGTAGGTAACCTCACCCTTCTGTTCAACAATGGTATGGGGTCCACTCCATTTGTCTTGGAGAGCTGCTGGGGCCACTGGCTCCAACACCCACACCTTCTGTCCTGGCTGGTAAACAGTCAGTACAGCCTTTGGTCATGCCAGGCCTTTTGAAGTTCCTGGCTAGCCTCAAGGTTTTTAGTTGCCTTTTTCATATACTCAGCCATCCGGGAGCGGAGACCAAGTACGTAGTCCACTATGTCTTGCTTTGGGGGCTTGAGAGGTAACTCCCATCCTTCCTTCACCAAGCACAGTGGACCCCTGACAGGGTGACCAAACAAAAGTTCAAAAGGGCTGTAGCCAACCCCTTTTGAGGCACCTCCCTGTACGCAAATAAAAGGCAGGGCAAGAGTATGTCCCATCTTCGCCTAAGCTTTTCTGGGAGCCCTTTAATCATGCCCTTCAAGGTTTTGTTGAATCTCTCAACTAAACCATTGCATTGTGGGTGATAGGGTGTGGTGAACTTGTAAGTCACTCCACACTCCTTCCACATTGCTTTTAAGTATCCAGACATAAAGTTTGCACCCCTGTCTGATACAACCTCCTTAGGGAAGCCCACTCTTGAGAAAATTCCCAGGAGGGCCCTTGCCACCACAGGTGCTGTAGTGGTCCTAAGGGGAATAGCCTCTGGGTACCTGGTGGCATGATCCACTACCACCAGGATAAACCTGTGCCCAGATGCTGTTTGGGGATCCATGGGACCAACAATGTCAATCCCCACCCTTTCAAAGGGAACCCCCACCACAGGTAGTGGTATCAGGGGGGCCTTTGTAGTGCCACCTGCCTTGCCACTGGCCTGGCAGGTTACACAGGAGCGACACAACTCCTTGGTGTCTTCAGACATGTGGGGCCAGTGAAAGGGAGGGACAATTCTGTCCCAAGTCTTGTTCTGGCCCAGGTGACCTGCTAAGGGAATATCATGGGCTAGGGTCAATAGGAAGCCCCTGAACTTCAAAGGTATAACCAACCTCCTGGTAGCACCAGGCTTGGGGTCTCTACACTCTGAGTACAAGAGTCCATCATCCCAATACACACTATGGGGACCACTAGCTTTCCCAGCAGCCTCAGCAGCAGCTTGCTGTCTGAGGGGTTCAAGAGAGGGGCAGCTCTGCTGCTTCTGGCTCAGATCTGCCCTGGAAGGTCCCCCTGTCCCCAAGAACTCAACCTGTTCAGGTTCAAGCTCCTCTGGGACAGTTCCTTCCTCAGGACTGAGATCATCCCCTCAAGGGACTGATCTTCCTTCTGAGCCAAGGGGAAGGCACTGCCTTTACCCTACTACTCCTCTTCTTGGAGGGCACTTGGTTCATTATTCCAGAATCCAAGGCCTGTTCAGTGCTAGACATTTTGGCTTGTGACCTGGTCACAGCAAACACATCTGCAGGGATCCCCAGCATTTCTGCATGGGTCCTGAGCTCCACTTCTGCCCAAGCTGAAGTTTCTAAGTCATTGCCAAGCAAGCATTCAACGGGTAGGTCTGCACTTACCACAACCTTCTTAAGGCCAGTTACCCCTCCCCAGGAGAAGTTAACAACTGCCAGAGTATGGTCTGTTCTGACGTTGCTAGCATTGGTCACTTGGTACATTTCACCAAGTATTATCTGCCCAGGATTCACAAGGTCTTGTGTCACCATGGTGACACTTGCCCCTGTGTCCCTAAATGCCAAAGCCTCTCTTCCATTGATTAAAGGCTGTTGTCTGTACTTGCCCAGATTACTGGGACTCACAGAGGAGGTCATATCCATGCCTCCATCACAGACTAGGACAGCCTGAGTGAGTTCTCTGACTAGGTCAGAGCTCATCTCTTTACCCAGGGTCAACCCTACTAAACCCTTGGCTTGTGTAGTCCAACCACCAACTGTAACTGCAGTAGGGGGAGCAGGTGCCTTAGGGGCATTGGTGGGGGCTGGAGTCGAGTCTTTGGACTTGGTGCAATCACTGGTCCAGTGGGTCTTTTGCTTACATACCTTGCACCATGGTTTTCTTTGGCCTTTCCCTTTGGTAGACTGTGAATCCCCACCTGAAGAAGATTTTTGGGGGCCTTGTGAAGGCTTTTGATCTTTACCCTTCTCCCCACCCTTATCAGAGGTTTTTGAATCTTGCTTCTTAGGGTCACCACCTTGGTTCTGTACCTTCTGCTTCACCCTGGTTCTGACCCATTTGTCTGCCTTCTTTCCCAATTCTTGGGGAGAGGTCAGATCAGAGTCTACCAGGTGCTGATGCAACAGCTGATTTTGACAGTTATTAAGAATCTGCTCCCTCATTATCAGATTGTACAATCCTGTGAAGTCACATACCTTACTGCCCAATAACCAACCTTCCAGAGCCTTGGCAGAACAATCAACAAAGTCCACCCAGTCTTGAGTCTGTGCTTTTTGGGTATCCCTGAACTTTAACCTGTTTTGTTCAGTGGTTAGGCCAAACCCATCAATTAGAGCACTCTTCAAGACTTTGTAATTATCAGCATCCTCCTCTCTAACAGTGAGGAGCTTGTCTCTACCTTTGTCTGCAAAGGAGAGCCACAAGATTGCTGCCCACTGCTCCTGAGGGACCCTCTGTACTTTACAGGCCCTCTCTAGAGCAGTTATCCATTTGTGGATATCATCCCCACTCTGGTAGGGAGGGACAATCTTGCTCAGGTTTCTATGGTCATAAGACCTTTCCCTATCTTTGGGGAAACTGCTGCCACCATGGGACTCTAGTCCCAACTTTTGTCTCTCTCTATAGAGATCTAGGGACTCCCTGTCTATAGCCAACTGCTGTTTCCTGAGTTCAAGCTGAGTTTGCTCATATTGAATCAGTCTCTTTCTCCTCTCATGAGAGGATTCCCTCCTATGAGAGGAGACAGAGGTCCCTATTGAGGTGTCAGAGTGGTTAGACTCCTGAGAAGGAGACCTAGACCTTCTGGGCACACTCAGAACTCTTCCTGGGGGGACAAAGGGGAGGTCAGTTTGATCCTCTCCCTCCTCCACAGGAGGAATTGGATTTTCCAGGACAAGGTCATTTTCACCTTCCTGGCCAGTTTCAGTGGGGGGGGCCTGGGTTTCTTCACCCCTGGCCCCTTCCTCATCTTCTGCCCCACCCTCTTTGCCTACCCCTTCAGACCCTAGGGGCCTGCTGAGATCATCAGCTAGTAACACCTCCCTGAGGTTTTGGGTGCTGGCACTTTTGCCTGCCTTCAACTTCCTAGTATTGCATAATGCTCTCAATTCCAAGAATGGGAGTTTATCATACTTGGAGGGAAGAAGCCCACTGGCTTCTGGCAAGGACTCACTGGGTCCTGGCTTTGAAGACATTACTAGTGAGGTGTGGTGTATGCACTACCTACTCTAGTGTGGCCTACTAAACTCTCTTGAGTTGTAGAAAGGGTGTGCTGTCCCTTAACACACAACTCTAAGTTCAGTAGAACTTACTGTATTACTAAGCTTGATTTATATGTACCTTAGGTACCCTTAGTGGTTTTCAGTTGATCAATTCAATTGAGATTATCTGGTAAAACAATAGCAAGCTGGAATCCCACACGCTGCACACCAATGTGAGAAGTTGGCCTGGCATATGCTGTCCACTAATTATAGTGCAAAACACACAAGATGATGGACGGAATGCTGCACATTGGCAAACATTCACCCCCAGTCACAGATCTGGGTTTAATCCATCGTTATTTTGCTTCACCACGCCACCCCAGTTCAGACATAGCCATATGCAAATCAGTCTTGACCCTGTGCCTCATGGGAACAGTCCAGACCGAACTGCCAAGCCATGTCTTCCCTGGACCGGAATCAAGCATCCTAGGACCGGTTTCAGGCTATCAGCCTTCATCAGCCAGGATAGCTTGACTCCAGTGGCGTAGTGAGCACGGGACCCACGTCTGGGCATACCCTTCCCACTTAGGGCGAAATGCAAAACACACAAGATGATGGACGGAATGCTGCACATTGGCAAACATTCACCCCCAGTCACAGATCTGGGTTTAATCCATCGTTATTTTGCTTCAACACGTCACCCCAGTTTAGACATAGCCATATGCAAATCAGTCTTGACCCTGTGCCTCATGGGAACAGTCCAGACCGAACTGCCAAGCCATGTCTTCCCTGGACCGGAATCAAGCATCCTAGGACCGGTTTCAGGCTATCAGCCTTCATCAGCCAGGATAGCTTGACTCCAGTGGTGTAGTGAGCACGGGACCCACGTCTGGGCATACCCTTCCCACTTAGGGCGAAATGCAAAACACACAAGATGATGGACGGAATGCTGCACATTGGCAAACATTCACCCCCAGTCACAGATCTGGGTTTAATCCATCGTTATTTTGCTTCACCACGCCACCCCAGTTCAGACATAGCCATATGCAAATCAGTCTTGACCCTGTGCCTCATGGGAACAGTCCAGACCGAACTGCCAAGCCATGTCTTCCCTGGACCGGAATCAAGCATCCTAGGACCGGTTTCAGGCTATCAGCCTTCATCAGCCAGGATAGCTTAACTCCAGTGGCGTAGTGAGCACGGGACACACGTCTGGGCATACCCTTCCCACTTAGGGCAAAATGCAAAACACACAAGATGATGGACGGAATGCTGCACATTGGCAAACATTCACCCCCAGTCACAGATCTGGGTTTAATGCATCGTTATTTTGCCTGGACCGGAATCAAGCATCCTAGGACCGGTTTCAGGCTATCAGCCTTCATCAGCCAGGATAGCTTGACTCCAGTGGCGTAGTGAGCACTGGACCCACGTCTGGGCATACCCTTCCCACTTAGGGCGAAATGCAAAACACACAAGATGATGGACGGAATGCTGCACATTGGCAAACATTCACCCCCAGTCACAGATCTGGGTTTAATCCATCGTTATTTTGCTTCACCACACCACCCCAGTTCAGACATAGCCATATGCAAATCAGTCTTGACCCTGTGCCTCATGGGAACAGTCCAGACCGAACTGCCAAGCCATGTCTTCCCTGGACCGGAATCAAGCATCCTAGGACCGGTTTCAGGCTATCAGCCTTCATCAGCCAGGATAGCTTGACTCCAGTGGCGTAGTGAGCACGGGACCCACGTCTGGGAATACCCTTCCCACTTAGGGCGAAATGCAAAACACACAAGATGATGGACGGAATGCTGCACATTGGCAAACATTCACCCCCAGTCACAGATCTGTGTTTAATCCATCGTTATTTTGCTTCACCACGCCACCCCAGTTCAGACATAGCCATATGCAAATCAGTCTTGACCCTGTGCCTCATGGGAACAGTCCAGACCGAACTGCCAAGCCATGTCTTCCCTGGACCGGAATCAAGCATCCTAGGACCGGTTTCAGGCTATCAGCCTTCATCAGCCAGGAAAGCTTGACTCCAGTGGCGTAGTGAGCACGGGACCCACGTCTGGGCATACCCTTCCCACTTAGGGCGAAATGCAAAACACACAAGATGATGGACGGAATGCTGCACATTGGAAAACATTCACCGACCCTGTGCCTCATGGGAACAGTCCAGACCGAACTGCCAAGCCATGTCTTCCCTGGACCGGAATCAAGCATCCTAGGACCGGTTTCAGGCTATCAGCCTTCATCAGCCAGGATAGCTTGACTCCAGTGGCGTTGTGAGAACGGGACCCACGTCTGGGCATACCCTTCCCACTTAGGGCAAAATGCAAAACACACAAGATGATGGACGGAATGCTGCACATTGGCAAACATTCACCCCCAGTCACAGATCTGGGTTTAATCCATCGTTATTTTGCTTCACCACGCCACGCCACCCCAGTTCAGACATAGCCATATGCAAATCAGTCTTGACCCTGTGCCTCATGGGAACAGTCCAGACCGAACTGCCAAGCCATGTCTTCCCTGGACCGGAATCAAGCATCCTAGGACCGGTTTCAGGCTATCAGCCTTCATCAGCCAGGATAGCTTGACTCCAGTGGCGTAGTGAGCACGGGACCCACGTCTGGGCATACCCTTCCCACTTAGGGCGAAATGCAAAACACACAAGATGATGGACGGAATGCTGCACATTGGCAAACATTCACCCCCAGTCACAGATCTGGGTTTAATGCATCGTTATTTTGCCTGGACCGGAATCAAGCATCCTAGGACCGGTTTCAGGCTATCAGCCTTCATCAGCCAGGATAGCTTGACTCCAGTGGCGTAGTGAGCACGGGACACACGTCTGGGCATACCCTTCCCACTTAGGGCGAAATGCAAAACACACAAGATGATGGACGGAATGCTGCACATTGGCAAACATTCACCCCCAGTCACAGATCTGGGTTTAATCCATCGTTATTTTGCTTCACCACGCCACCCCAGTTCAGACATAGCCATATGCAAATCAGTCTTGACCCTGTGCCTCATGGGAACAGTCCAGACCGAACTTCCAAGCCATGTCTTCCCTGGACCGGAATCAAGCATCCTAGGAAAGGTTTCAGGCTATCAGCCTTCATCAGCCAGGATAGCTTGACTCCAGTGGCGTAGTGAGCACGGGACCCACGTCTGGGCATACCCTTCCCACTTAGGGCGAAATGCAAAACACACAAGATGATGGACGGAATGCTGCACACTGGCAAACATTCACCCCCAGTCACAGATATGGGTTTAATCCATCGTTATTTTGCTTCACCACGCCACCCCAGTTCAGACATGGCGATATGCAAATCAGTCTTGACCCTGTGCCTCATGGGAACAGTCCAGACCGAACTGACAAGCCATGTCTTCCCTGGACCGGAATCAAGCATCCTAGGACCGGTTTCAGGCTATCAGCCTTCATCAGCCAGGATAGCTTGACTCCAGTGGCGTAGTGAGCACGGGACCCACGTCTGGGCATACCCTTCCCACTTAGGGCGAAATGCAAAACACACAAGATGATGGACGGAATGCTGCACATTGGCAAACATTCACCCCCAGTCACAGATCTGGGTTTAATGCATCGTTATTTTGCCTGGACCGGAATCAAGCATCCTAGGACCGGTTTCAGGCTATCAGCCTTCATCAGCCAGGATAGCTTGACTCCAGTGGCGTAGTGAGCACGGGACCCACGTCTGGGCATACCCTTCCCACTTAGGGCGAAATGCAAAACACACAAGATGATGGACGGAATGCTGCACATTGGCAAACATTCACCCCCAGTCACAGATCTGGGTTTAATCCATCGTTATTTTGCTTCACCACGCCACCCCAGTTCAGACATGGCGATATGCAAATCAGTCTTGACCCTGTGCCTCATGGGAACAGTCCAGACCGAACTGCCAAGCCATGTCTTCCCTGGACCGGAATCAAGCATCCTAGGACCGGTTTCAGGCTATCAGCCTTCATCAGCCAGGATAGCTTGACTCCAGTGGCGTAGTGAGCACGGGACCCACGTCTGGGCATACCCTTCCCACTTAGGGCGAAATGCAAAACACACAAGATGATGGACGGAATGCTGCACATTGGCAAACATTCACCCCCAGTCACAGATATGGGTTTAATCCATCGTTATTTTGCTTCACCACGCCACCCCAGTTCAGACATGGCAATATGCAAATCAGTCTTGACCCTGTGCCTCATGGGAACAGTCCAGACCGAACTGACAAGCCATGTCTTCCCTGGACCGGAATCAAGCATCCTAGGACCGGTTTCAGGCTATCAGCCTTCATCAGCCAGGATAGCTTGACTCCAGTGGCGTAGTGAGCACGGGACCCACGTCTGGGCATACCCTTCCCACTTAGGGCGAAATGCAAAACACACAAGATGATGGATGGAATGCTGCACATTGGCAAACATTCACCCCCAGTCACAGATCTGGGTATAATGCATCGTTATTTTGCCTGGACCGGAATCAAGCATCCTAGGACCGGTTTCAGGCTATCAGCCTTCATCAGCCAGGATAGCTTGACTCCAGTGGCGTAGTGAGCACGGGACCCACGTCTGGGCATACCCTTCCCACTTGGGGCGAAATGCAAAACACACAAGATGATGGACGGAATGCTGCACATTGGCAAACATTCCCCCCCACTCACAGATCTGGGTTTAATCCATCGTTATTTTGCTTCACCATGCCACCCCAGTTCAGACATAGCCATATGCAAATCAGTCTTGACCCTGTGCCTCATGGGAACAGTCCAGACCGAACTGCCAAGCCATGTCTTATCTGGACCGGAATCAAGCATCCTAGGACCGGTTTCAGGCTATCAGCCTTCATCAGCCAGGATAGCTTGACTCCAGTGGCGTAGTGAGCACGGGACCCACGTCTGGGCATACCCTTCCCACTTAGGGCGAAATGCAAAACACACAAGATGATGGACGGAATGCTGCACATTGGCAAACATTCACCGACCCTGTGCCTCATGGGAACAGTCCAGACCGAACTGCCAAGCCATGTCTTCCCTGGACCGGAATCAAGCATCCTAGGACCGGTTTCAGGCTATCAGCCTTCATCAGCCAGGATAGCTTGACTCCAGTGGCGTAGTGAGCACGGGACACACGTCTGGGCATACCCTTCCCACTTAGGGCGAAATGCAAAACACACAAGATGATGGACGGAATGCTGCACATTGGCAAACATTCACCCCCAGTCACAGATCTGGGTTTAATCCATCGTTATTTTGCTTCACCACGCCACCCCAGTTCAGACATAGCCATATGCAAATCAGTCTTGACCCTGTGCCTCATGGGAACAGTCCAGACCGAACTTCCAAGCCATGTCTTCCCTGGACCGGAATCAAGCATCCTAGGAACGGTTTCAGGCTATCAGCCTTCATCAGCCAGGATAGCTTGACTCCAGTGGCGTAGTGAGCACGGGACCCACGTCTGGGCATACCCTTCCCACTTAGGGCGAAATGCAAAACACACAAGATGATGGACGGAATGCTGCACATTGGCAAACATTCACCCCCAGTCACAGATCTGGGTTTAATCCATCGTTATTTTGCTTCACCACGCCACCCCAGTTCAGACATAGCCATATGCAAATCAGTCTTGACCCTGTGCCTCATGGGAACAGTCCAGACCGAACTTCCAAGCCATGTCTTCCCTGGACCGGAATCAAGCATCCTAGGAACGGTTTCAGGCTATCAGCCTTCATCAGCCAGGATAGCTTGACTCCAGTGGCGTAGTGAGCACGGGACCCACGTCTGGGCATACCCTTCCCACTTAGGGCGAAATGCAAAACACACAAGATGATGGACGGAATGCTGCACATTGGCAAACATTCACCCCCAGTCACAGATCTGGGTTTAATGCATCGTTATTTTGCCTGGACCGGAATCAAGCATCCTAGGACCGGTTTCAGGCTATCAGCCTTCATCAGCCAGGATAGCTTGACTCCAGTGGCGTAGTGAGCACGGGACCCACGTCTGGGCATACCCTTCCCACTTAGGGCGAAATGCAAAACACACAAGATGATGGACGGAATGCTGCACATTGGCAAACATTCACCCCCAGTCACAGATCTGGGTTTAATCCATCGTTATTTTGCTTCACCACGCCACCCCAGTTCAGACATAGCCATATGCAAATCAGTCTTGACCCTGTGCCTCATGGGAACAGTCCAGACCGAACTGCCAAGCCATGTCTTCCCTGGACCGGAATCAAGCATCCTAGGACCGGTTTCAGGCTATCAGCCTTCATCAGCCAGGATAGCTTGACTCCAGTGGCGTAGTGAGCATGGGACCCACGTCTGGGCATACCCTTCCCACTTAGGGCGAAATGCAAAACACACAAGATGATGGACGGAATGCTGCACATTGGTAAACATTCACCCCCAGTCACAGATCTGGGTTTAATCCATCGTTATTTTGCTTCACCACGCCACCCCAGTTCAGACATAGCCATATGCAAATCAGTCTTGACCCTGTGCCTCATGGGAACAGTCCAGACCGAACTGCCAAGCCATGTCTTCCCTGGACGGGAATCAAGCATCCTAGGACCGGTTTCAGGCTATCAGCCTTCATCAGCCAGGATAGCTTGACTCCAGTGGCGTAGTGAGCACGGGACCCACGTCTGGGCATACCCTTCCCACTTAGGGCGAAATGCAAAACACACAAGATGATGGACGGAATGCTGCACATTGGCAAACATTCACCGACCCTGTGCCTCATGGGAACAGTCCAGACCGAACTGCCAAGCCATGTCTTCCCTGGACCGGAATCAAGCATCCTAGGACCGGTTTCAGGCTATCAGCCTTCATCAGCCAGGATAGCTTGACTCCAGTGGCGTAGTGAGCACGGGACCCACGTCTGGGCATACCCTTCCCACTTAGGGCGAAATGCAAAACACACAAGATGATGGACGGAATGCTGCACATTGGCAAACATTCACCCCCAGTCACAGATCTGGGTTTAATCCATCGTTATTTTGCTTCACCACACCACCCCAGTTCAGACATGGCGATATGCAAATCAGTCTTGACCCTGTGCCTCATGGGAACAGTCCAGACCGAACTGCCAAGCCATGTCTTCCCTGGACCGGAATCAAGCATCCTAGGACCGGTTTCAGGCTATCAGCCTTCATCAGCCAGGATAGCTTGACTCCAGTGGCGTAGTGAGCACGGGACCCACGTCTGGGCATACCCTTCCCACTTAGGGCGAAATGCAAAACACACAAGATGATGGACGGAATGCTGCACATTGGCAAACATTCACCGACCCTGTGCCTCATGGGAACAGTCCAGACCGAACTGCCAAGCCATGTCTTCCCTGGACCGGAATCAAGCATCCTAGGACCGGTTTCAGGCTATCAGCCTTCATCAGCCAGGATAGCTTGACTCCAGTGGCGTAGTGAGCACGGGACCCACGTCTGGGCATACCCTTCCCACTTAGGGCAAAATGCAAAACACACAAGATGATGGACGGAATGCTGCACATTGGCAAACATTCACCCCCAGTCACAGATCTGGGTTTAATCCATCGTTATTTTGCTTCACCATGCCACCCCAGTTCAGACATAGCCATATGCAAATCAGTCTTGACCCTGTGCCTCATGGGAACAGTCCAGACCGAACTGCCAAGCCATGTCTTCCCTGGACCGGAATCAAGCATCCTAGGACCGGTTTCAGGCTATCAGCCTTCATCAGCCAGGGTAGCTTGACTCCAGTGGCGTAGTGAGCACGGGACCCACGTCTGGGCATACCCTTCCCACTTAGGGCGAAATGCAAAACACACAAGATGATGGACGGAATGCTGCACATTGGCAAACATTCATCCCCAGTCACAGATCTGGGTTTAATCCATCGTTATTTTGCTTCACCACGCCACCCCAGTTCAGACATAGCCATATGCAAATCAGTCTTGACCCTGTGCCTCATGGGAACAGTCCAGACCGAACTGCCAAGCCATGTCTTCCCTGGACCGGAATCAAGCATCCTAGGACCGGTTTCAGGCTATCAGCCTTCATCAGCCAGGATAGCTTGACTCCAGTGGCGTAGTGAGCACGGGACCCTTGTCTGGGCATACCCTTCCCACTTAAGGCGAAATGCAAAACACACAAGATGATGGACGGAATGCTGCACATTGGCAAACATTCACCCCCAGTCACAGATCTGGGTTTAATCCATCGTTATTTTGCTTCACCACGCCACCCCAGTTCAGCATAGCCATATGCAAATCAGTCTTGACCCTGTGCCTCATGGGAACAGTCCAGACCGAACTGCCAAGCCATGTCTTCCCTGGACCGGAATCAAGCATCCTAGGACCGGTTTCAGGCTATCAGCCTTCATCAGCCAGGATAGCTTGACTCCACTGGCGTAGTGAGCATGGGACCCACGTCTGGGCATACCCTTCCCACTTAGGGCAAAATGCAAAACACACAAGATGATGGACGGAATGCTGCACATTGGCAAACATTCACCCCCAGTCACAGATCTGGGTTTAATCCATCGTTATTTTGCTTCACCACGGCACCCCAGTTCAGACATAGCCATATGCAAATCAGTCTTGACCCTGTGCCTCATGGGAACAGTCCAGACCGAACTGCCAAGCCATGCCTTCCCTGGACCGGAATCAAGCATCCTAGGACCGGTTTCAGGCTATCAGCCTTCATCAGCCAGGATAGTTTGACTCCAGTGGCGTAGTGAGCACGGGACCCACGTCTGGGCATACCCTTCCCACTTAGGGCGAAATGCAAAACACACAAGATGATGGACGGAATGCTGCACATTGGCAAACATTCACCCCCAGTCACAGATCTGGGTTTAATCCATCGTTATTTTGCTTCACCACGCCACCCCAGTTCAGACATAGCCATATGCAAATCAGTCTTGACCCTGTGCCTCATGGGAACAGTCCAGACCGAACTGCCAAGCCATGTCTTCCCTGGACCGGAATCAAGCATCCTAGGACCGGTTTCAGGCTATCAGCCTTCATCAGCCAGGATAGCTTGACTCCAGTGGCGTAGTGAGCATGGGACCCACGTCTGGGCATACCCTTCCCACTTAGGGCGAAATGCAAAACACACAAGATGATGGACGGAATGCTGCACATTGGCAAACATTCACCCCCAGTCACAGATCTGGGTTTAATCCATCGTTATTTTGCTTCACCACGCCACCCCAGTTCAGACATAGCCATATGCAAATCAGTCTTGACCCTGTGCCTCATGGGAACAGTCCAGACCGAACTGCCAAGCCATGTCTTCCCTGGACCGGAATCAAGCATCCTAGGACCGGTTTCAGGCTATCAGCCTTCATCAGCCAGAATAGCTTGACTCCAGTGGCGTAGTGAGCACGGGACCCACGTCTGGGCATACCCTTCCCACTTAGGGCAAAATGCAAAACACACAAGATGATGGACGGAATGCTGCACATTGGCAAACATTCACCCCAGTCACAGATCTGGGTTTAATCCATCGTTATTTTTGCTTCACCACGCCACCCCAGTTCAGACATAGCCATATGCAAATCAGTCTTGACCCTGTGCCTCATGGGAACAGTCCAGACCAAACTGCCAAGCCATGTCTTCCCTGGACCGGAATCAAGCATCCCGGTCCAAGATGTCTGACCACCGGTGGGTCAGCTGGTTATGAGTGCGCCGGACCCCAGAGCAGCAAAACACTGCCCGGAGCACCCTCGACCACCCTCGACCACCAGCAGTGACGCTCCTGGGTTGCGTACTCGGAGCCAGGCCTGCCGCATGCTGCCAAGTTCAAGGGGAGGTGGCGCTGCACAAAAAAAACAAGGGCGGCCACCGCCACCTCGCTAAAAAGGGACCGGGCCTGCACCCCTTCTTGGCGCAGTCTGCTGCAAGGTGCAGGCACCTTGCCCTTGGAGCTGGTACCCTTAGCCATGGTTCTGGGGTGGACGGGGGGCAGAAAAGAAAATGTAGCAGTAAAAAATAAAGTCAGGGGAAGAAGTAGGAGAGTAAAAATGGAAGTAATATAAAAGAGTAGAAAAAAGTAAAAAAAACGCAGTAAAAGTAGAAATAAAACACAAAATATACACTTAGGGACAGAGAGGGATAGATAATAAATAAAAAGGTCAGAAAAACAATGTAAAAAACAAAGGATTGAAAAGATTGGAGAGGGAATGAAAAACAGGCCCCAGAACCATGCAAAGAATAGGAAAACAAGATTCCGCGCCCATTGGCGCCCGTGTGGTGAAGTACGCGCGATATTCCCCCCAAACACGTCATCCGCGTTGCCGAACGTCAAAAACATCTCGCGAACATACGCGAGCATGCGGAAAGTAGCAACTCTGCATGCTTGTGTAGCTCCACGTAGCGTTGCAGAGTATTTGTGCCGCTTCGCGTAGCCTCGCATAGTCTCGCGTAGCGCGGCTACGTGAACTTCGCCCAGGGTTAGTCCTGTGCTCTCCATGCCACTGGAGTCAAGCTATCCTGGCTGATGAGGGGTGAAACCCCGAAACCAGTCCTAGGATGCTTGTTTCCAGTCCAGGGAGGACATGGCCTGGCAGTTCGGGCTGGACAGTTCTCATTGGGCACAGGGTCAAGACTGATTTGCATATGGCTGGGTTCAAACTGGAATGGCATGGTGAGCAAAAAAACTATGGATTTAGGCCCAGATCTCTGTACTGAGGCGAATGTATGACATTGTTCTGTATGCTGTCCATCAATTATTGTTTTTGCATTTGTCATCCCGAGTGGGACGAGTATGCCCAGACGTGGGTCCATGCTCTGCATGCCACTGGAGTCAAGCTATCATGGCTGATGAGGGGTGATACCCCGAAACCGGTCCTAGGATGCTTGTTTCCAGTCCAGGGAGGACCTGGCCTGGCAGTTCGGGTTGGACTGTTCCCATTGGGCACAGGGTCATGACTGATTTGCATATGGCTGGGTTCAAACTGGAATGGCGAGCAAAAAAACAATGGATTTAGGCCCAGATCTCTGTACTGGGGAAAATGTATGAAATTGTTCTGCATTCTGTCCATCAATTGTTGTTTTTGTATTAGTCACCCCGAGTGGGACGGGTATGCCCAGACGTGGGTCCCGTGCTCTCCATGCCACTGGAGTCAAGCTATCCTGGCTGATGAGGGCTGAAAGCCCGAAACCGGTCCTAGGATGCTTGTTTCCAGTCCAGGGAGGACCTGGTCTGGCAGTTCGGGCTGGACTGTTCCCATTGGGCGCAGGGTCAAGACTGATTTGCATATGGCTGGGTCCAAACTGGAATGGCATGGTGAGCAAAAAAACGATGGATTTAGGCCCAGATCTCTGTACTGGGGTGAATGTATGACATTGTTCTGCATTCTGTCCATCAATTGTTGTTTTTGCATTTGTCACCCCGAGTGGGACGGGTATGCCCAGATGTGGGTCCCGTGCTCTCCATGCCACTGGAGTCAAGCTATCCTGGCTGATGAGGGCTGAAAGCCCGAAACCAGTCCTAGGATGCTTGTTTCCAGTCCAGGGAGGACCTGGCCTGGCAGTTCGGGCTGGACTGTTCCCATTGGGCGCAGGGTCAAGACTGATTTGCATATGGCTGGGTCCAAACTGGAATGGCATGGTGAGCAAAAAAACGATGGATTTAGGCCCAGATCTCTGTACTGGGGTGAATGTATGACATTGATCTGCATTCTGTCCATCAATTGTTGTTTTTGCAATAATTATAGTGGGCACCTTGCACCAGTCCAAACAACCCCTTATTGGAGATAGGTTAAAGACAACCTTTATTGAAAGCTATCCTAGTGGTAGCTATGGAGAGCAGCCTTCAGGCTAAGTCTTGAAGGAATGTAAAGCAGCTTGTTTTACCAGTCTATAATCTCTTGAGTGACCAAATGAAAGAGGACCACACCAGGTATATATTCAAAATATATGTATTTATTACTAAACACACCCCTCTAGTCTCTTTATAAGGCTAGAGTTTGAAGTACATACATTACGAGTTAGTTATCTACAGTAATAGCACAAATACACGTTTGAGCCCCAGGGGCGTACCAAACCATATACCAATAAAGTGGTATAAGAACCACGATTGATGTAGACACAAGGCCTAGAGCCTGTAGAAGTGCTTGGACCACAAGGAACCACCCAAGGCAGTGACACAGGGGACCCACGGGGGACGCGTGCAGTGTATGAACACAGCCGCGAACCACCGTTAACTTCTATGGGGAAAGTCGCGATTAGAATTTAAAAGAAAAGGGACACTTAGAGGAGGACTTGGAGCAAACCCTTTGAGAACTAGGCTGTTCTAGTGTCAATACCCATGGGAGCACTGGAGTACTCGAGTTACCTCACCCAGGGAAGCCGGCTGCATAGGTGTCTTTCGGGGTCGGGTTTCGTCGTCGCTTTCAATGGCGATCTGCTGCAAAGTGCTGCTGGCGGCCAAGTCGAAAGTGTTCGGGTGGATCCAAAGGTGGATCGAAGATCTGAAGAACCTGAAAGCAGAGGGGACAGAGTCTGGGTCACTAGCCAGTGACCAGGAAGGCGATGAGCAGATGCCCACCGATGTCGAGTGCTTCAGGTAGGTTGACAGTCATCTTGACTCTTCAGCCACGAGGTTCAGGAGGCGTCGATGACAACCGGGAGCTGGATTCGAGCTGTCCCACAATGTCTGTCGATTGCAGGGGTGTCAGCGACCAGATTGGACCCAACAAGCCTTGGCAACGGCAAGTCTCGTGGAAATGGAAGAAGGATGATGTTGCAGACCAGCAAGGTCTGGGGGACTCACTCAGTGAGGATAAGTCAGGGCACACCTGGAGCAACCATGGAGCCCAAGCAGAAAAAGATTGGCCTTCGTGAGGGCCTACTAGCCAACAGACTAGCGACCGCAAAGGAGCCTCGAGACGGTGCATGTGGAGCTGGCTCACAGGACACTCGTGGAGTGGAGGCCAGTGCTCTTCGGTGCCGTTGGTGCTGGAGGGTGGGGCTACTCGGAGCCCAAAGCACGACTTTGTGGGAGACCCAGAAGAGGATGCACTTGCAAATGCGATCAGTGTCCAGGGGTCATGGTTCCACATTACCCACGACAGCTATGGGCCTCAGCGTTGCTGGGGACTCCGGGCAGCCTCGGGGAAGTCTGGAAATCCACCTCTGGTGATGCAAAGACTTCGGCGTCCGACGGGAGCTTCAGCGATGCAGACTGGACAATTGCTTCTTTGGTGCCTGCCAAGCAGGGGAGTCACTCCTTGACCCCAAGGGAGATTCTTCAGTCCTCTAATCTTCAAGTAGAGCGTCAAAGGTCCAGGATTCGGCTTCAGAGTTTCGTCCAGGTAAATCTAAAGTCCTAAGGACTGGGGTCCCCTACTTATACTAAGGTAGGGGGTTGGACATACTCTGTGGCCCCACCTATGGGAGGGTCAGGGCAGAGGGGTGGTTACACCCCTTTCCCTTTGTCCAGTTTCGCGCCAGAGCAGGGGCTGGAAACCCCTGAGCCGGTTTGAACTGGGGTTTGCACAGGGACAACAAATGTGCCCCCAGTGCAGGACTTCAAAGCACCCGAGTGCGCTCCCGCCCAGCCCCAATACACACTATCCTGTCTGGGGAGGTGGTCACACCTCCCTGGGACAGGAAACCTATTGTTCAGGCCTCCCCTGCCGGAGTTTCGGTCAGCAGCAGGAGGCCAGACTCGTTTCTGTTGCAGCGGCATCCATTTTGTGATGCCAGGGCTCAGGAAAGTCAGTACCGGGCATACCGGTGTGTACATGTCTTTCCCTCTAGAAGGGTGGAATGCTACCCCCGCCACCAGAACTGGCGGGGGGTAGTATTCCAAGATGTTTGACACCAAACACAACATGTTTCCGTGCAGCCATCCCAAAGTTAGCATTTAACGCGAGGTTATAATGGGCTTAAGAGTATATGGTCAGGCTGCACTACAAACAGCATCAGAGAAAGGTCTCCGAACACTGCAGAGTTGCCCTGCTCATGCAGGGGCACCCTCTCACATAGGAACCATGCACTCTGCCTTCAGGATTGATAAGGCCTGCCATAGGAGTGACTTATAGGTTTATATGTGTGTATGTATATAGTGATATAGGTAACCTATATCACAGTAAGTGGTGCATGCACCACCTTACCCAGGCTGCATAGCAGACCTGTGGTGTCAGTTTGGATGGCCTTCCAGGGGTGGCACAATACATGCTGCAGCCCCTGGTAGGCTTCTGAGGTACCTATGCCCTGGGTACATAGTATACCATATACTAGGGACTTAAAAGGGCACTCCAGATTCCAATCAGAGATGTGCCTAAGGCACATGGAAACCATTTTAGAGAGGAAGCAGCTAGGCTGGGGTTCTGATTAGCAGGGCCCCAGCCAGACTAAGGTCGAAAAACAGTGAAGCATCAGCAAAAAGTGGGAGTATCCATGTGAAGCAGATCCTACTCTCCTACAGTCAGGTATAAAAAGAGGCATGAGAAGTGCAGAAAGAGGCAGTTGAGGTACAGAAACAACCAACAGAGGTACAGAAAGAGGTAAGGTAAGAAAGTTCAGAAAGAAGCAAGAGAGATACAGAAAGAAGAGAAGTGCAGAAACAACCAACAGAGGTACAGAAAGAGGTAAGAAAGTTTTGAAAGAGGCAAGAGAGGTGCAGAAAGAAGAGAGTGTGGTGCAGAAAGAGGCACAACATGTGCAGAAAGAGGCAAGTGAGGTGCAGAAAGAGAAAGAGTGAGGTGCAGAAATAGGCAAGTAAAGTGCAGAAAGAGGGAAGAGAGGTGCAGAAAGAGTTGAGAAGTGCCGAAAGAAGAGAGTGAGGTACAGAAAGAGGCAAGAGTGGTGCAGAAAGAGGCAAGAGAGGTACAGAATGAGGCAAGAGAAGTGCAGAAAGAGGCAAGTGAGGTGCAGAAAAAGGCAAGTGAGGTGCAGAAAAAGGCAAGTGAGGTACAGTAAGAGGCAATTGAGGTACAGTTAGAGGCAAGAGAAGTGCAGAAAGAAGAGAGTGAGGCATAGTAAGAGGCACGTGAGGTGATGAAAGAGGCAAGAGAGGTGCAGAAAAAGGCAAGAGAGGTACAGAAAGAAGAGAGTGAGGTGCAGAAAGACGAGAGTGAGGTGCAGAAAGAGGCAAGAGAGGTGCAGAAATAAGAGAGTGAGGTACAAAAAGAGGCATGAGAAGTGCAAAAAGAGGCAAGTGAGGTGCAGAAAGAGGATAGAGAGATGCAAAAAGAAGAGAGTGAGATGCAGAAAGAGGCAAGTGAAGTGCAGAAGGAGGCAAGTGAGGTGCAGAAAGAGGCAACTGAGGTACAGGAAGAGGCAAAAGAAGAGCAGAAAGAGGCAAGAGAGGTGCAGAAAGAGGCAAGAGTGGTGCAGAGAGACAAGTGAAGTGGATAAAGAGGCAAGAGAGGTACAGAAAGAGGCAAGAGAAGTGCAGAAAGAAGTAAGAAAGGTGCCAAAAGAGGGTAGAGGTGTGCAAAAAGTGACAAGAGGGGTGCAGAAAGAGGCAAGAGAGGTGTAGAAAGTAGAGAGTGAGATGCAAAAAGAAGAGATTGAGGTGCAGAAAGAGGCAAGAGAGCTGCTGTAAGAGGCAAGTGAGGTGCAGAAAGAAGAGAGTAAAGTGCAGAAAGAGGCAAGAGAAGTGCAGAAAGAGGCAAGTGAGGTGCAGAAAAATGCAAGTGAGGTACAGCAAGAGGCAAGTGAGGTACAATAAGAGGCAAGAGAAGTGCAGAAAGAAGAGCGTGAGGCATAGTAAGAGGCACGTGAGGTGATGAAAGAGGCAAGAGAGTTACAGAAAAAGGCAAGAGAGGTGCAGAAAGAAGAAAGTGAGGTGCAGAAAGACGAGAGTGAGGTGCGGAAAGAGGCAAGAGAGGTACAGAAATAAGAGAGTAAGGTGCAGAAAGAGGCAAGAGAGGTGCAGAAAAAAGAGAGTGAGGTACAAAAAGAGGCATGAGAAGTGCAGAAAGAGGCAAGTGAGGTGCAGAAAGAGGATAGAGAGATGCAGAAAGAAGAGAGTGAGATGCAGAAAGAAGAGAGTGAGTTGCAGAAAGAGGCAAGGGAAGTGCAGAAGGAGGCAAGTGAGGTGCAGAAAGAGGCAAGTGAGGTACAGGAAGAGGCAAGAGAGGTACAGAAAGAGGCAAGAGAAGTGCAGAAAGAAGCAAGAGAGGTGCGGGAAGAGGGGTACAAAAATTGGCAAGAGGGGTGTAGAAAGAGGCAAGAGAGGTGTAGAGAGAAGAGAGTGAAATGCAAGAAGAAGAGAGAGGTGCAGAAAGAGGCAATAGAGGTGCATTAAGAGGCAAGAGAGGTGCAGATAGAAGAGAGTAAAGTGCAGAAGGAGGCAGGAGAGGTACAGAAAGTAGAGAGTGAGGTGCAGAGAGGCATGAGAAATGCAGAAACAGGCAAGAAAGGTGAAAAAAGAGGCAAGAGAGGTGCAGAAAGAGTCAAGAGAGGTGCAGAAAGAGGCAAGTGAGGTACAGAAAGAGGCAAGAGAAGTGCAGAAAGAAGCAAGAGAGACGCAGAAATAGGGAAACGGGGTGAAGTAAGAAGCAAGAGGGGTTGCAGAAAGAAGCAAGAGAAGTGCAGAAACAACCAACAGAGGTGCAGAAAGATGCAAGAGGGTTCAGAAAGAAGCAAGAGAGGTACAGAAAGAAGAGAAGTGCAGAAAGAAGCAACACAAGTGGACAAATAGGCAAGAGACGTGCAGAAAGAGGCAAGAGAGGTGCAAAAAGAGGCAAGAGAGGTGTAGAGAGAAGAGGGGTGCAAAAGAGGCAAGAGGCGTGCAGAAAGAAGCATGACAAGTGCAGAAGGAAGCAAAAGGAGTGTTGAAACAACCAACAGAGGTACAGATAGAGATAGAGGGTTGCAGAAAGAAGCAATAGAGGTGCAGAAAGAGGGGTGCAAAAAGAAGAGAGTGAGGTGCAGAAAGAGGCAAGAGAAGTGAGAAGGAGGCCAGTGAGGTGCAGAAAGAGGCAAATGAAGTGAAGAAAGAGGCAAGAGAGGTGCAGAAAGAGGCAAGAGAGGTGCAGAAAGAGGCAAGAGAAGTGCAGAAAGAAGCAAGAGAGGTGCAGAAAGAGGGAAGAGGGGTGCAGAAAGAGACAAGCGAGGGGTGCAGAAACAACGAACAGAGGTACAGAAAGAGGCAAGAAAGTTCATAAAGAAGCAAGAGAGGTGCAGAAAGAAGAGAAGTGCAGAAAGAAGCAACAGAAGTGCATAAAGAGGCAAGAGAGGTTTAGAAAGAGGCAAGAGAGGTATAGAAAGAGGGAAGAGAGGTTCAAAAGAGGCATGAGGCGTGCAGAAAGAAGCATGACAAGTGCAGAAAGTAGTAAGAGAAATGCAGAATCAACTAACAGAGGTGCAGAAAGAGGAGAGAGGATAGCAGAAAAAAGCAAGAGAGGAGCAGAAAGAAGCAAGAAAAGTGCACCAAGAAGCAACCAATGTGCAGAAAGAAGCAAGAGAGGTGCAGAAAGAGGGAAGAGGGGTGCAGAAAGAGGCAAGAGAGATGCAGAAAGAGGATAAAGAGGTTCAGAAGGAAGAGCGTGAGATGCAGAAAGAGGCAAGAGAAGTGCAGAAAGAGACAAGTGAGGTGCAAAAAGAGGAAAGAGAGGTACAGAAAGAGGCAAAAAGAAGTGCAGAAAGAGGCCAGTGAGGTGCAGAAAGAGGATAGAGAGGAGCAGAAAGAAGAGAGTAGAGTGAGATGCAGAAAGAGGCAAGTGAGGTGATGAAAGAGGCAAGAGGGGCGCAGATAGAGGCAAATGAGGTGCAGAAAGAAGAGAGTGAGGTACAGATAGACGAGAGAGGTGCAGAAAGAGGCAAGAGAGGTGCAAAAAGAGGCAAGAGAGGTACAGGAAGAGGTAAGAGAAGAGCAGAAATAGGCAAGAGATGTGCAGAAAGAGGCAAGAGAGGTGCAGAAAGAGGCAAATGAAGTGAAGAAAGAGGCAAGAGAAGTACAGAAAGAGGCAAGAAAAGTGCAGAAAGAGGCAAGAGAAGTGCAGAAAGACACAAGAGAGGTGCAGAAAGAGGGAAGAGGGGTGCAGAAAGAGGCAAGTGATGGGTGCAGAAAGAAGCAATAAAAGTGCAGAAAGAAGCAAGAGAAGTGCAGAAACATTCAACAGAGGTATGGAAAGAGGCAAGAAAGTTCAGAAAGAAGCAAGAGGTACAGAAAGAAGAGAAGTGCAGAAAGAAGCAACAGAAGTGCAGAAAGAGGCAAGAGAGGTGTAGAAAGAAGAGAGTGAGATGCAAAAAGAAGAGATTGAGGTGCAGAAAGATGCAAGAGAGCTGCTGTAAGAGGCAAGTGAGGTGCAGAAAGAAGAGAGTAAAGTGCAGAAAGAGGCAAGAGAAGTGCAGAAAGAGGCAAGTGAGGTGCAGAAAAATGCAAGTGAGGTACAGCAAGAGGCAAGTGAGGTACAATAAGAGGCAAGAGAAGTGCAGAAAGAAGAGCGTGAGGCATAGTAAGAGGCACGTGAGGTGATGAAAGAGGCAAGAGAGTTACAGAAAAAGGCAAGAGAGGTGCAGAAAGAAGAAAGTGAGGTGCAGAAAGACGAGAGTGAGGTGCGGAAAGAGGCAATAGAGGTGCAGAAAGAGGCAAGAGAGGTACAGAAATAAGAGAGTAAGGTGCAGAAAGAGGCAAGAGAGGTGCAGAAAAAAGAGAGTGAGGTACAAAAAGAGGCATGAGAAGTGCAGAAAGAGGCAAGTGAGGTGCAGAAAGAGGATAGAGAGATGCAGAAAGAAGAGAGTGAGATGCAGAAAGAGGCAAGGGAAGTGCAGAAGGAGGCAAGTGAGGTGCAGAAAGAGGCAAGTGAGGTACAGGAAGAGGCAAGAGAGGTACAGAAAGAGGCAAGAGAAGTGCAGAAAGAAGCAAGAGAGGTGCGGGAAGAGGGGTACAAAAAGTGGCAAGAGGGGTGTAGAAAGAGGCAAGAGAGGTGTAGAGAGAAGAGAGTGAAATGCAAGAAGAAGAGAGAGGTGCAGAAAGAGGCAATAGAGGTGCAGTAAGAGGCAAGAGAGGTGCAGATAGAAGAGAGTAAAGTGCAGAAGGAGGCAGGAGAGGTACAGAAAGTAGAGAGTGAGGTGCAGAGAGAGGCATGAGAAATGTAGAAACAGGCAAGAAAGGTGAAAAAAGAGGCAAGAGAGGTGCAGAAAGAGTCAAGAGAGGTGCAGAAAGAGGCAAGTGAGGTACAGAAAGAGGCAAGAGAAGTGCAGAAAGAAGCAAGAGAGACGCAGAAATAGGGAAACAGGGTGAAGTAAGAAGCAAGAGGGGTTGCAGAAAGAAGCAAGAGAAGTGCAGAAACAACCAACAGAGGTGCAGAAAGATGCAAGAGGGTTCAGAAAGAAGCAAGAGAGGTACAGAAAGAAGAGAAGTGCAGAAAGAAGCAACACAAGTGGACAAATAGGCAAGAGACGTGCAGAAAGAGGCAAGAGAGGTGCAAAAAGAGGCAAGAGAGGTGTAGAGAGAAGAGGGGTGCAAAAGAGGCAAGAGGCGTGCAGAAAGAAGCAAAAGGAGTGTTGAAACAACCAACAGAGGTACAGATAGAGATAGAGGGTTGCAGAAAGAAGCAATAGAGGTGCAGAAAGAGGGGTGCAAAAAGAAGAGAGTGAGGTACAGAAAGAGGCAAGAGAAGTGAGAAGGAGGCCAGTGAGGTGCAGAAAGAGGCAAATGATGTGAAGAAAGAGGCAAGAGAGGTGCAGAAAGAGGCAAGAGAGGTGCAGAAAGAGGCAAGAGAAGTGCAGAAAGAAGCAAGAGAGGTGCAGAAAGAGGGAAGAGGGGTGCAGAAAGAGACAAGCGAGGGGTGCAGAAACAACGAACAGAGGTACAGAAAGAGGCAAGAAAGTTCAGAAAGAAGCAAGAGAGGTGCAGAAAGAAGAGAAGTGCAGAAAAAAGCAACAGAAGTGCATAAAGAGGCAAGAGAGGTTTAGAAAGAGGCAAGAGAGGTATAGAAAGAGGGAAGAGAGGTTCAAAAGAGGCAAGAGGCGTGCAGAAAGAAGCATGACAAGTGCAGAAAGTAGTAAGAGAAATGCAGAATCAACTAACAGAGGTGCAGAAAGAGGAGAGAGGATAGCAGAAAAAAGCAAGAGAGGTGCAGAAAGAAGCAAGAAAAGTGCACCAAGAAGCAACCGATGTGCAGAAACATTCAACAGAGGTATGGAAAGAGGCAAGAAAGTTCAGAAAGAAGCAAGAGAGGTACAGAAAGAAGAGAAGTGCAGAAAGAAGCAACAGAAGTGCAGAAAGAGGCAAGAGAGGTATAGTAAAAGGGAAGAGAGGTTCAAAAGAGGCAAGAGGCATGCAGAAAGAAACATGACAAGTACATAAAGAAGCAAGAGAAGTGCAGAAACAACCAACAGAGGTGCAGAAAGAGGAGAGAGGGTTGCAGAAAGAAGCAAGAGAGGTACAGAAAGAAGAGAAGTGCAGAAACAACCAACAGAGGTGCAGAAAGAGGAGAGAGGATTGCGGAAAGAAGCAAGAGAGGTGCAGATAGAAGAGAAGTGCAGAAAGAGGCAACAGATGTGTAGAAAGAGACAAGTGAGGTGCAAAAAGAGGAAAGAGAGAGGTGTAGAAAGAGGGAAGAGAGGTTCAAAAGAGGCAAGAGGAGTGCAGCAAGAAGCATGACAAGTGCATAAAGAAGCAAGAAAAGTGCAGAAACAACCAACAGAGGTAGAGAAAGAGGCAAGAAAGTTCCGAAAGAAGCAAGAGAGGTGCATAAAGAAGAGAAGTGCAGAAACAACCAACAGAGGTGCAGAAAGAGGAGAGAGGATTGCAGAAAGAAGCAAGAGAGGTGCAGAAAGACGCAAAAAAAGTGCACAAAGAAGCAACAGATATGCAGAAAGAGGCAAGAGAGGTGCAGAGAGAGGGAAGAGGGGTGCAGAAAGAGGCAAGAGAGATGCAGAAAGAGACAAAAGAGGTTCAGAAGGAAGAGCGTGAGATGCAGAAAGAGGCAAGGGAAGTGCAGAAGGAGACAAGTGAGGTGCAAAAAGAGGAAAGAAAGGTACAGAAATAGGCATAAGAAGTGCAGAAAGAGGATAGAGAGGTGCAGAAATAAGAGAGTAGCGTGAGATGCAGAAAGAGGCAAGTGAGGTGATGAAAAAGGCAAGAGAGGTGCAGAAAGAGGCAAAGAGGTACAGAAAGAAGAGAGTGAGGTACAGAAAGACAAGAGTGAGGTACAGAAAGACAAGAGTGAGGTGCGGAAAGACGAGAGTGAGGTACGGAAATTGGTAAGAGAAGTGCAGAAAGAGGCAAGAGAGGTCCAGAAATAAGAGAGTAAGGTACAGAAAGAGGCAAGAGAGGTGCAGAAAAAAGAGAGTGAGTTGCAAAAAGAGGCATGAGAAGTGCAGAAAGAGGCAATTGAGGTGCAGAAAGAGGCACAAGAGGTACAGGAAGAGGCAAGAGAAGAGCAGAAAGAGGCAAGAGATGTGCAGAAAGAGGCAAGAGAGGTACAGAAAGAGGCAAGAGAAGTGCAGAAAGAGGCAAGAGAAGTGCAGAAAGACGCAAGAGAGGTGCAGAAAGAGGGAAGAGGGGTACAGAAAGAGGCAAGTGAGGGGTGCCGAAAAAAGTCATAAAAGTGAAGAAAGAAGCAAGAGAAGTGCAGAAACAATCAACAGAGGTATAGAAAGAGACAAGAAAGTTCAGAAAGAAGCAAGAGAGGTGCAGAAAGAAGCAACAGAAGTGCAGAAAGAGGAAAGAGATATAGAAAGAGGCAAGAGGGGTGTAGGAAGAGGGAAGGGAGGTTGAAAAGAGGCAAGAGGCATGCAGAAAGAAGCTTGACAAATGGAGAAAGAAGGAAGAGAAGTGTATAAACAACCAACAGAGGTACAGAAAGAGGTCAGAAAGTTCAGAAAGAAGCTAGAGAGGTACAGAAAGAAGAGAAGTGCAGAAACAACCAACAGAGATGCAGAAAGAGGAGAGAATTGCAGAAAGAAGCAAGACAGGTGCAGAAAGAAGCAAGAAAAGTGCACAAAGAAGCAACAGATGTGCAGAAAAAGGCAAGAGGTGCAGAAAGAGGGAAGAGGGGTGCAGAAAGAGGCAAGAGAGATGCAGAAAGTGGATAACGAGGTTCAGAAGGAAGAGTGTGAGATGCAGAAAGAGGCAAGAGAAGTGCAGGAGATAAGTGAGGTGCAAAAAGAGGAAAGAGGTGTAGAAAGAGGGAAGAGAGGTTCAAAAGAGGCAAGAGGCGTGCAGCAAGAAGCATGACAAGTGAATAAAGATGCAAGAGAAGTGCAGAAACAACCAACAGAGGTAGAGAAAGAGGCAACAACGTTCTGAAAGAAACAAGAGAGGTGCATAAAGAAGAGAAGTGCAGAAACAACCAACAGAGGTGCAGAAAGAGGAGATACGATTGCAGAAAGAAGCAAGAGAGGTGCAGAAAGAGGCAAGAGAGGTGCAGAAAGAGGGAAGAGGGGTGCAGAAAGAGGCAAGAGAGGTGCAGAAAGAGGGAAAAGGGGTGCAGAAAGAGGGAAAAGGGGTGCAGAAAGAGGCAAGAGAGATGCAGAAAGAGGATAAAGAGGTTCAGAAGGAAGAGCGTGAGATGCAGAAAGAGGTTCAGAAAGAGGCAAAAGACTTGCAGAAAGAGGATAGAGAGGTGCAGAAAGAGGATAGAGAGGTGCAGAAAAAAGAGACAGTGAGGTACAGAAAGAGGCAAGTGAGGTGCAGAAAGAGGCAAGAGAGGTACAGGAAGCGGCAAGAGAAGAGCAGAAAGAGGCAAGAGAGGTGCAGAAAGAGGCAAATGAAGTGAAGAAAGATGCAAGAGAAGTACAGAAAGAGGCAAGAGAAGTACAGAGAGAGGCAAGAGAAGTGCAGAAAGACGCAAGAGAGGTGCAGAAAGAGGGAAGAGGGGTGCAGAAAGAGGCAAGTGAGAGAAACAGAAAAAAGCAGTAAAAGTGCAGAAAGAAGCAAGAGAAGTGCAGAAACAATCAACAGAGGTACAGAAAGAGGCAAGAAAGTTCAGAAAGAAGCGAGAGGTGCAGAAAGAAGTGCAGAAAGAAGCAACAGAAGTACAGAAAGATGCAAGGGAGGTGTAGAAAGAGGGAAGAGAGGTTCAATAGAGACAAGAGGTGTGCAGAAAGAAGCATGACAAGTACAGAAAGAAGCCATAGAAGTGCAGAAATAACCAACAGAGGTGCAGAAAGAGGAGAGAGTGTTGCAGAAAGAAGCAAAAGAGGTACAGAAACAAGCAAGAAACGTGCACAAAGAAGCAACAGATGTGCAGAAATAGGCAAGACAGGTGCAGAAAGATGCAAGAGAGATGCAGAAAGAGGATAGAGTGGTGCAGAAGGAAGAGAGTGAGCTGCATAAAGAGGCAAGAAAAGTGCTGAAGGAGGCAAGTGAGGTGCAGAAAGAGGAAAGAGGTACAGAAAGAGGCAAAAGAAATGCAAAAAGAGGCAAGTGAGCTGCAGAAAGAGGATAGAGAGGTGCAGAAAGAAGAGAGTGAGATGCAGAAAGAGGCAAGGGAAGTGCAGAAGGAGGCTAGTGAGGTACAGAAAGAGGCAAGCGAGGCACAGGAAGAGGCAAGAGAAGAGCAGAAAGAGGCTAGAGAGGTGCAGAAAGAGGCAAGAGTGGTACATAAAGAGACAAATGAAGTTAAGAAAGAGGTAAGAGAGGTACAGAGAGAGGCAAGAGAAGTGCAGAGAGAAGCTAGAGAAGTGCCGATGTAGTGTAGCTCCTATTTCCCTAATAGGCTCTGCGCATTGGAATAATATACCCTATAGGTTTGACATAGGACTGAGGTCGGTATGTCCCTATCGAGTATATTAAACTTAATTACTTGTGCCAGCTAGCTCAGAGGCCACTAGAAACTACTTGATAAACAAGAAGGGAGTAGTTTCTGGCAGCCGCAAAACATGACCACTTTGTTTCCCTTTAGAATCAGAACGTGTCCCAGAGTCGTGGAAACAATAGATAACTATTTCACTCAGCTCACTCGTGCATACTTAGTTTTCCTCAAAGTTACACAGAAAGAATAGACGGGTGTTTCAATAAAAGATTTATTGAACAGTCTTGTTTCTCGTGTAAGTAAAATGTGCGGGTACGATCACAAGACAGTATGCAAGATAAATAATGTACAGCGTAAGCAGTAGAAATAAATAATACTGCGCTAGCATGATCTTTAGTAGATATTCATTTACATAAATAACAGACTAAAAATGCGAGTACTCATACGATGCGTTTCTAAGCTAGTTCTACCCCAATGTACCTAACCTAGGTGTAGGGAGAGGTATGAAGTAGGTGAAGTATTCCTTACTATGGTATACTAAGAGTATGTTAAACTCAGTATGCCTAGTATGCCAAGAGTCCCTCTAGGTATCTAGTCAGCTCCATACCTTAAGAATGAGAGAGGTGGGAATCTCTTGCCAGACTCGAACTCCAACACCCCACGAGGGAAGTCAGATCACTGGAAGCTGGACTCTCTGCGTGCAGGGATGACAGCGTCTTCTCAGTGCGTCAGGCCAGGAAACGGGCTCCTCTGAAGTCAAGGTCTCCTCTGATTTACAGGGGCTAGGGAAGGTATATTTATACCTGAGAGGTACCTCAGAATGTTAGCATTGACGTGAATCGGACAGCGGAAGAGGTCATGAATGAACCCCTAAGGTATAACGGTTCATGCATAATAGATGAGTCCTTGAAGAAATCAATAGTCCTGTGCTAGGGAAACTCCCAAAGTCTAAGGGTCTGTTCTTCAAGCACTCGTTGTGACGTTAGGGTGGACGGATGTCGGAGACCATGCCTGTATTTGGAGTGCACGGTTTAATGCCTAAATAAGGACTGGGATGTTATGCCTATATAAGGGCAGGGCGAATTGTGCCTATATAAGGACATGATACAGGAAAACCCATGTACGGACACCCTAAGAGGAATACAACACCCACTCCACTTTCGTGTGTACGATAATAATAAAATGCTAAACATTTAATATGCTAAACATAAAATGGAGTACCGCATATTGCTAAAAATATATTTCTTAAAAGCATTTAAAAAAACCTATTAAAATGCAAAAGGTACTGTACATTTCAAGCATTGCTTTTCTCAGTTCAGGCACATATTTGGAAATAAAATGCAATTTGAAATGAAATTAAGCAGTAATATTTACATTTGACAGAAAATGATCGATAGGTTGCTCAGAAATCAAAATCATTTCATGTCATGAAAATTAATGAACATTTTAAACAAAATAAGATGACTAAGTGTCTGTGGAAGTACCGCGAAGTCTGTACTATAAGGCTAGTTCTACTTCAAGCAGATTGAATTGCCATTCAGTTCGAAAAAAACCCAGAAAAAGTTCAATTTGGGAAGAGTTCCAAGTTTTTTTAAATATGAAGGCCAAATTTTACTGCGTCTCTGGTACACTGTGAGTTGAATCACAGTCAGTGTACAGGTCTGGTGTAAACATGAGATCATCTATTTCTGTAGACAAAATATCGTCCACTGAAGTTGGTGTCAGTTGGAACACCTCGTGTAGTAGATTAATTGCACAGAGATGTGAAGCATCGCTCTCAGCATAGGTCGCCGCAGCAATGTTCGCGTCCGTTGTTACCTGTGTGCCTGTAGATCCATCTCGTACCTCAGCAGCAGCTGGAAGCGACTGTGAGATCTCAATGAATGCCGTCATCAGGATTGGTAGCCTCTGGGGACAACACAGAGCATGGGCCGTTATCGGGTCCAGCAGAGTATCGATATCCGTTGGCGTTGCTGATGGAAATGTTAGACAGGTGTCCAACACGCAATCTTCACCACATAGCAGGCATCGTAGAACAGGTAAGATGCAATCTTGCCAGATTGGTCTGAATGACAGGAACCACGTGGTATTAAGGTCCCGTAGACGAGTCATGCCCAAAAGCTGTACTATTCGCTCACGGCACTTTCGTTCAAGGAGAGCTTTCTCCATTTCGCTCGGAGTGATGTCTGCGAATAGGCTGGCCATAGCGTAATAGCAGGAAGAGAAATAGAATTCCGGCAACAAGTGCTAGAATTAATGGTATGCCACCAAACACCGAATGTGCAAAGTTCGGGATGATTCCGAGTATTGCCTGGAAAGGTGCTAACAGACCGGAGCAGATGGCCTTAAATACATGTACAATTCCGCTTGTATCAGACATGTTAAAGATACGTCCTATCATTTCCGCGATAATGTATAGGGCAGTTTGTACGTATTAAAGTCTGTATCTCATCCGAAGTCCTTGCTACTTGTAGATCATATGTTTCTTTGGCCGAGGTCAAAGGCACTGTTTGCTGTAAAAGCATGGCTTTCATTCTGCTTAAAGTATCAAATCTTATAAAAGAGACGTTCAGCGAAGGCCACAAAGGTGACTCCCTGACTGTGTCTATTGGGGCAAACAATACTTGCATACAGCAAGTGACCCTGGAGTTGACCGTTACTAGATATGGGATGCCTGGCAACATGCCGCAGCAACTCTGATCATTCAACATGAGGTAACTCCCATTAGAAAGTTGTCCAAATGTTGGATTAATCACAGCAGCTGGTGTACCCTGCTGACGGCAAGACAAATTTGCCACAGAACCATTGCAAGCCCCGTGTAAAGAAATGTCCTCACATATAAGTGAACCGCTCAGTTCACTTTTACAGTGTGTACCGCTCAAAAACACTTCACGATCCCCACTCCAACATCTATATGTATACGGTACATTCCAAGATGTCTTAATGTATTCCTTTCCCAACCTTTCATATTTGCCTGCTTGCATCTTTTTGAGGCAATACTGAAACTGAAAAGTAGTCACAGGTAGTGTGATTTTGCCATGAATGAGCCATTCTGTAGCTGGTTTTTCTGCCACTGTGAATGGTAACTTTTCCAGTTTTTCAATGCTCAGCACTGTATACTTTGCTCCTCTTTGTGCCAGTTCGACCTGTTTATCAGTTAGATTGTATTCTGCAAACAGAGCTGACGTGTTGATTAAACGCCAAGGCACATAGCCCGCATGCAAAGATTGCAGCGTCCAGCTTAATAACACAATAGAACGTAATTGAGATTGGCCTTGCTGTAACATCACCAAATCTTGTTCTAGTATGTCGATAGCAGAGGATACAATGTTGTCCAATGAATATATTCTGGAGGACAAAGTTGTAAACCCATTGTCAACCACAGTGAGTGTTTTCTCTAAATTAATACGATCAAGTTCACATATTCGTTCTGCGGCCTCCATCTGTGACACTTTCCATGCTTCATCATAAGCAGCATAGATGCCGGCATATATGAAACGTTTTTGACGCGGTTTTCTTGGTCCAAGCAAGAATTCCCTAAGGTCTGCATCTTCTTTAAGTAAGGATAAGTATTGTTTCACATTAACCCTGGGCAAAGCACTACGCTACGCTCGAGTAGTTTGCGAAGTTTGCGCTACTTCGCACTACGCGAATTGCACGTAGCACAGTGCAAACACGCGTAGCGTAGTGCAGCGGTCATTTTTGCTTGCTCGCGGTCCTCAACGTCAAGTTGGCGACCGCGAGCAAGCAAATGACATCCCGGCGAGACTTTTTCTCGTTCGCGATCAGCAACATCAAGTTGCCGATCGCGAGCGTGGAAAATAAACCTCCCGGCGAGATTCTCAACGTGGGAGGTCAGGTTTCTCATTGCGAGTGGTCGCGTATGCTCGCGACCGGTCGCGATGAGAAACTACCAGTCCGCATTGAGAAGCTGCCGCTCGAGTAAAAATCTACTCGAGCGGCAGTAAAAGACAGCTCGCACTGTGCAAGATGCCGTTTCAATGATTGCACAGTGCGGACAAGCATCCGGCACTGTGCAATCATTGCGAACAGTGCACTACGCAGTTCGCGTAGTGCTACGCGTAGCTCGCGTAGTGCGAACTGCACTTTGCGTAGCTTCGCGTAGCGCTACTTCGCGAACTACGCCCAGGCTTATTTCACATCATGTAGTGTAGATTTCTGCAGCCAATCGAGGCATAATTTTCCTACACTGTATGTTGTTACTACCCCCGGATGCTGTCTTTGGACGTATCTTGGGTCTGGCCTGTGAATAGTAAAACCCTGAGTTTTATTCAGGAATCTTTCCTGACAGTTGTTCGTGTCTGTGGGCCAGATCAACCATTTTCTCCAATCAGGATTAGATCTGTTGAGTTGTAGTATATTGTCAACTGTCACCGCTGCCTGTGTATTGTTATCACTTGCAGGTGTTGGTACAGAAGGTGTTTTCATCTCTTTGATCTTGGCTAGTCCAAGACCAAGACAAGATGTTTGTTGGACAGTTTCATTCAAAAACATTATTTGTTCAGGGATGATACAGGCTCTAAATAACGCTTCTATCCCCTGCACTTGCCAATCTTTAGTACCCCAGACAGTTTTTGTGTCTATTGTGTCTTTCCATAAGTCGAAACCCTGTCTAGACAGTTGGGCAATAAATGTTGCAGAGTAAATCTGTTTCGTATTAGTTAACATAATTTTCATACCTGTTTTGTTTAAATTTTTATAGAAAAACGTTTCTGGATCAGATGTATTATAACCTGAAAAATATGGAAACTTGCTAGCAAATGTTTTTGAACTACCTTGTGGTGGTGTAGGACAATGCTCCCATTGGTTAAACATAAAAACATTTCTAGGGTATGCAGATTTATGCAAATAATGATGACCATAGTGGTTATAGCAATACAGCTGTTCATAGTCCAATGAACCCTCTAAATATTCATTTTTAGAAAATGCAGCAGATTTTTCTAGGTCAAACATTATATCGTTAACAGTCTCAAAGTCCCAATCATCAGAATAGGTACTGGATGAAATGAGATCACTTAGTGAAATTTTAAACAAATGTGGAATGTTCAATTTTTCCGTCGGGCCAAAAATATCAAAATCTGTTTTGTCCCACACTATACCATCCTGTATAGGAATGCCTGTGATGTTCACTGATGACAAGTCTCTTGCTTCAAGATGGGAAGATTTATGTGGTTTCAAAAGTACGTTCACATCTTTTCCTTCAGTGTTCACATGGATGTATCTGCCACTTATAAGCACGCTCATAGTTGTAACCAAAGCTAGCCAGAGCAGGAAAACAAATAGTCCAGATATAATCCGGAGCTCAATCCATGGGGAAACCAGATAAGTCATTTTCAGAAAGTGAAGAAAGTCTTGTACTAGCTGCTTGAGTTTTAATGATGCTGGCGTCGTTTCAGGTTCACTCGGATCTTCTGAGAACGTATCAAAGTTAATGAAATAGCCAGAAGCAGTTCTGTCAATTGTTGGAATTGCATCAGGATTTGTAGAAATCGCTGGAACCAGTTGATCACTTGCTACATTTGCGTAGACAGGTGTCTTTGGACGAACTGTTACTTGGTTTTCAAGAGGGATGAGTTCCATTGCATTGTTGCCTAGTCCTTCATCTGTTACAGCTGAATTCACGATGGTTATCAGTCTTTCAGTCTGAACCTCTTGGATAGTAGCGAGAGGAGTGCGTCTGCTACTAGGTCAGAGTCCACGAGGCCTACTATTTAGTATTGGCCACATACTGTGGTTTGATGAGGTCGATGAACACAAATCTTTTCTCCTTTCTTCCAGCAAGGGGCGGCAGAAGTACTGTTCTTGTTCCTTGAACTGCTATGACAGGTACTGGTTGTCTGTAAGAAGGTCCAAATTCCTTCTTGTCCGCAATCTTTTCTCTGACTAGATCCCCAACTTTTGGAATCCAGACAGGCCTTGCTGGGACCGCCGGTTTTTCCCCAGTGGTGGTTGGCTGCAGGAATACGTTGCTTTGTTTTGATCTCAGTTCATTGAGTTCCTGTAAAACAGCCAAACGTTCTTTGATATCAAACAGTTTATTTTCCACCACTGTGCCTACGTGATCGAGATCTGGTACCCACATTCTTGTCCCAAATAGGTCCTCCTATGGAGTGACCCCCCCTAGAGAACTTCTTGGCAGGTTATTTAATGAGCGTTGGACCCCATAAAGATGTTTGACCCACCCATCACCCGAACCTAATACCCTAGCTGTTATAGATTGCTTTATGTCCCGGTTTTTCCTTTCCACAACCGAATTTCCCTCAGGATGGAATGGAGAGGAGTACCGCAATGCAACGCCCAGACTGGCCATGGCTTCTTTGTAAGCCCGAGAGCTAAACGCAGGGCCCTGGTCAGAATGTAGCGTGCCTATTGCGTATGTGCCGATAAAGACTCGCAAATCTTTTATAACAGTTCGAGCGTCAGCCGAGCGCTGAGGCCATATCCATAGGAACCTAGAGCAAGAATCCACTGCGACCATGATATATTTGTAGTTACCGTCCCTTTGCAAGGGTCCGCAGTGGTCCAGGTAAACACAAGCTAATGGTTTGTCTGAAATTAACAGGGATGTCTGCGCAGGACGTTTTACTGTTGAGACTTTCATCTGTTGGCATATATCACATTCTTTGTTTGTTTTCTAATGCCAGGCCACCAATATCTTTGCTTGAGTAAAGATACTGTTGCAGAAACACCTGCATGGGCAGAAGCTATCCCTTCGTGTGCTGCTAGGATTAGTCCTAATCTACGTTCCTTGTTTGGAATTACCCTATCCCCACTCCAGGGATTCGAGCAAAAGGAACGCTGTTCGCATCAATTACATAAGAGTACTTGAGTGGAAACTTTTTTGGTAACGCTGCACCACTGCCTTTGCTTGTAGCATTGACAGCCAACATTATCTCACTGTCTATTTTTGTTTTTGAACGAGTGATCGCAGCTACGGAAGCTGTCTGAACAGCCCCTTTGCGGCTTCATCAGCCAATGAATTCCCTGCAACGTGAACGCCATCACGTTGATGACTCAGTGTGTGGATCACGTGAGCCTTTGGTAGTTCGTTTTTCAACTGAACTACTTGTTCCCAAAGCGTTTTGTGCTTTATTGTGCCACCTTTCGCATCTTTGAAACCATTTTCAAGCCAGTTTTGTATATATTCATTATACGACTGAACACAGTAAAAGGAATCGCACACTATCAGTGTGGGGAATTCTCGATCTGTACTCTCAAGTGCCAGTTTGAATGCTTGTAGTTCAGCTCGCTGAGCTATACAATCTCCTAGAGACTGGGTTTTTGTGACCATAGGTCTGAAGATGCCATCTCGCATGCGACCTTTAACGATTGCACATGCTGCACTGTAAGCTTGCTTACCCCCTGTTGCGGGTTGTGCGGATCTGTCAGTGTAAATTATGAATTCGTACTGATCGAGAGGCAGAATTTCAGTGGGCAGAGGACATTCTTGTTCATATTGCAGGAACGCTTGTGTTTTTAAATCGGGATCAAAAACATATTCAACATCTGTTGCAGCAAGAGAATTAACCCATTGTATCCATCTTGGATGTAACGCTTTAGCATTTGGAATACTTGCTTTTGTGACCGCTTCTAAAGCTGGTACTGGGGGTACGGCAATAATGCGTTTCCCTTGGGCTAAGGCTCTTTCTTTTGCTACAGCGGTTTGAACTGCTGTCAGAATTTTTTCAGTTGAAGTGAAGCGCATTTCTGCTTGTGTATACAAATGAGATTTGTATGTGATTGGTATTTTTTCACCCTCATTAAATGTTAAGTAGGTGAATCCGCATTGACCCGAAATTATTCGAATCACCAGGTTGCGTTGACTTACGCGTGTTTGTAAGTGATTTGTTGCTAACCTGTTAGCATGGAGTGAACGCAAGATTTCTGTGTGTACATTTGTCCAGTTTTTGATTGAAAAATCAGGTTTAATTAATGCGTAGAGAGGTTTAACCCTTTCTGCGTAATTTAGAATGCATGTTCTTCCCAAATTTGGGAAACCCAGGATGAATTGTAAGTTTTTTAGCATTTTTGGAGGTTGGAGCAGCGCACATTTCTCTAGAAAGTTAGCTGCCAAGCTCGTGCCTTCACTTGAAAGCTCATATCCTAGAAATAGGACATTGAGATGGGCAATTCTGGACTTTTTGAAGTTGAATTTGTAGCCCTCAGAGGCGAAGCCCAGTATAATGGTGCTCACCCTGTTCAAGTGTTTTTCCAGGTCATCGTCTGTCAGATAGATGTCATCGACATAGGACAATGCCTCATTGTCATAAATTTGTAGTAACTCCGTTACCCTCGCTGAGAATAAACCTGGGCTGTTCTTGAACCCTTGTGGGAGTCGACAAAATTGACGCTGGGTCCCCATTATGGAGAATGCTGTTAAGTACCTGCTTTCAGGTGCTATGTTTTGACAAAAGAAACCATTTGAGATGTCTAATGTGGTTTTATATTTTTTACGCACAATGTTATTCATTAATGCTGTGCTATGTGTTTAAGTGTCTGTAATCCAAAACTAGACGATACGTGTTGTCTGGCTTGGAGACAGGAAACAAAGGATTGTTCATTGAGGAGGTGCATGTTTCAATCACCCCTTGGTATTCAAGTTGATCTAAGATCTCCTGACCTGTTTTTTAGCTTCTTGCTTTATTGGATACTGCCTTTGTGCAGTTGGTTCATGTTTCAGATGTATTTTATCGTGAGGCGAGTCCTCATCCCATCCTACATGATTTTTATATAATGCTGGGGCCTGGGCTACTGCCCATTTCCTGCATATGTATATTTTAGATGAATCGGAATATGATTAGAGAAGGCAGGCATAATGTCCTCGCCGTGTGGGCACTCCCTGACAAATTGTGGTGGCCAGTCTTTTTCTGCTAGAAGTATGTCATAGCCCCTCGAAAGTTTTTCCCAAAAGAGTGCCTTCACCTGTCTAGGTATGTCTCCCTCCAACCGGAGTGTTATTTCATATAACTTTTGTGGAGTACTAACCCTGGTGTCTACAGGCTCAACTGTAATGTACTCATTCAAGTCCACTATCTCCAGAAGTTCCTTCAGGTTCTGGCGAGCTATTGTGACTTCTGCTGCACTGTCCAGCATTGTCTGAGCCCGTTCTCGAGTTGTGTTCTCAGTATTCTCGGCATGTCTGATCTTTAGACCTGCTACTTTCTTTTTGGAGAATTGAGGTTTTGTTTTATTTTTTGGAGCGTGTTTTTCTTCCTTGGATTTCACACGTTCTTCTCTATGTTTTGACCGTCCTCTTCTTTCCGAAGTCTGTGATGAGATCTGAAAGGGATGAGAGGAATGTGTATCAGTATCTTGATACCTGTCAGGCTTTCTCAAATTATCCCTATTCCTGAGGTTATACCTCCTTTCAGAGGGCTCCTTTTGAGGAGACCTACCTCGGGACTGAGAACGTTTCTCGTTTGAATTTTGTTTATTAGTCTCCCACTTTTTTTAGAAGATGTAGGAGTTTGTTTAATAGAGTCCTTCTCAGGACTTTCAGATAGTTTCGGCTTCACTGGTCTTCCACCCAAACTATCTCTGCCTAATTCAGCATAAGATTGTTCTATAATTCTGGGTAGCTCAGTTTGATGTTCTGTAACATCAAATTCCCTTAAATTTTGGCGGATCGCCACTGCTGCTGCCTGTAGGAGAGTAGGATCTGCTTCACATGGGTACCCCCACTTTTTGCTGATGCTTCACTGGTTTTCGACCTTAGTCTGGCTGGGGCCCTGCTAATCAGAACCCCAGCCTAGCTGCTTCCTCTCTAAAATGGTTTCCATGTGCCTTAGGCACATCTCTGATTGGAATCTGGAGTGCCCTTATAAGTCCCTAGTATATGGTATACTATGTACCCAGGGCATAGGTACCTCAGAGGCCTACCAGGGGCTGCAGCATGTATTGTGCCACCCCTGGAAGGCCATCCAAACTGACACCACAGGTCTGCTACTGCAGCCTGGGTCAGGTGGTGCATGCACCCCTTACTGTGATGTAGGCTACCTATATCACTATATACATACACACATATAAACCTATAAGTCACTAGTATGGCAGGCCTTGTCAATCCTGAAGGCAGAGTGCATGGTTCCTATGTGAGAGGGTGCCCCTGCATGAGCTGGGCCCCTCTGCAGCGTTCGGAGACCCTTCTCTGATGATGTTTGTAGTGCAGCCTGACCATATACTCTTAAGCGCATTATAACCTCGCGTTAAATGCTAACTTTGGGATGGCTGCACGGAAACATGTCGTGTTTGGTGTCAAACATCTTGGAATACTACCCCCACCAGTTCTGGCGGCGGGGTAGCATTCCACCCTTCTAGAGGGAAAGACATGTACACACCGGTATATCCGGTACTGACTTTCCAGAGCCCTGGCATCACAAAATGGATGCTGCTGCCACAGACACGAGTCTGGCCTCCTGCTGCTGACCAAAACTCCGGCAGGGGAGGCCTGGACAATAGGTTTCCTGTCCCAGGGAGGTGTGACCACCTCCCCAGACAGGATAGTGTGTATTGGGGCTGGGCGGGAGCACTCTCTGGTGCTTTGAAGTCCTGCACTGGGGGCACATTTGGTGTCCCTGTGCATACCCCAGTTCAAACCGGCTCAGGGGCTTCCAGCCCCTGCTCTGGCGCGAGACTGGACAAAGGGAAAGGGGTGTAACCACCCCTCTGCCCTGGCCCTCCCATAGGTGGGGCCACAGAGTATGTCCAACCCCCTACCTTAGTATAAGTAGGGGAACCCAGTCCTTAGGACTTTAGATTAACCTGGACGAAACTCTGACACAGAATCCTGGACCTTCAACGCTCTACTTCAAGATTAGAGGACTGAAGAATCTCCCTTGGGGTCAAGGAGTGACTCCCCTGCTTGGCAGGCACCAAAGAAGCAATTGTCCGGTCTGCATCGCTGAAGCTCCCGTCGGACGCCGAAGTCTTTGCATCACCAGAGGTAGATTTCCAGACTTCCCCGAGGTTGCCCTGAGTCCCCAGCAAAGCTAAGGCCCGTAGCTGTCGTGGGTAACGTGGAACCATGACCCCTGGACACCGAACGCATTTGCAAGTGCATCCTCTTCTGGGTCTCCCATGAAGTCGTGCTTTGGGCTCCTAGTAGCCCCAGCCTCCAGCACCAACTGCACCGAAGATCACTGGCCTCCACTCCACGAATGTCCTGTGAGCCAGCTCCACGTGCACTGTCTCGAGGCTCCTTCGCGGTCGCTAGTCCGTTGGCTAGTAGGCCCTCCCGAAGGCTAATCTTTTTTTGCTTGGGCTCCCTGGTTTCTCTAGGTTTGCCCTGACTTATCCTTGCTGGGTGAGTCCTCCAGACCTTGCTGGTCTGCAACATCGTCCTTCTTCTATTTCCATGAGACTTGCCGTTGCCAAGGCTTGTTGGGTCCAATCCGGTCACCGACACCCCTGCAATCGACAAACTTCGTGGGACAGCTCGAATCCAGCTCCTGGTTGTCGTCGACACCTCCTGGACCTCGTGGCTGAAGAGTCAAGATGACCGTCAACCTACCTGAAGCACTCAACATCGGTGGGCATCTGCTCATCGCCTTCCTGGTCACTGGCTAGTGACCCAGACTCTGTCCCCTCTGCTTTCAGGTTCTTCAGATCTTCGATCCACCTTTGGATCCACCCGAACACTTTCGACATGGCCGCCAGCAGCACTTTGCAGCAGATCGCCATTGAAAGCGACGACGAAACCTGACCCCGAAAAACACCTATGCACCCGGCTTCCCTGGGTGAGGTAACTCGAGTACTCCGGTGCTCCCGTGGGTATTGACACTAGAACAGCCTAGTTCTCAAAGGGTTTGCTCCAAGTCCTCCTCTAAGTGTCCCTTTTCTTTTAAATTCAAATCGCGACTTTCCCCATAGAAGTTAACGGTGGTTCGCGGTTGTGTTCATACACTGCACGTGTCCCCCGTGAGTCCCCTGTGTCACTGCCTTGGGTGGTTCCTTGTGGTCCAAGCACTTCTACAGGCTCTAGGCCTTGTGTCTAGCTCAGTCGTGGTTCTTATACCACTTTATTGGTATATGGTTTGGTACGCCCCTGGGGCTCAAATGTGTATTTGTGCTATTACTGTAGATAACTAACTTATAACGTATGTACTTCGAACTCTAGCCTCATAAAGAGACTAGAGGGGTGTGTTTAGTAATAAATACATATATTTTGAATATATACCCGGTGTGGTCCTCTTTCATTTGGTCACTCAAGAGATTATAGACTAGTAAAACAAGCTGCTTTACATTCCTTCAAGACTTAGCCTGAAGGCTGCTCTCCATAGCTACCACTAGGATAGCTTTCACTAAAGGTTGTCTTTAACCTATCTCCAATAAGGGGTTGTTTGGACTGGTGCAAGGTGCCCACTATAATTAGTGGACAGCATATGCCAGGCCAACTTCTCACACTGCCTCCCCTTTAATATTAGATAATATTACTGTTGAGACCTGGTCGAAATTTTTCAGTAATTTCATACCTAAATTCAGAGCAGGCTCTGCCCCGTATTCGTTTTGAATTTGTTTCAGGACATCAGGTATCACCGCAATTGGCGGAATGCCATGTGTTTTAGTATAGATGGCAGCAAAGACTGAGCCCCAAGTGGTGCAGTCTTCCAGTTGTGGTGTGATCCCCATCGGTAAACTGATTGTTAGTATTCTGTGTTTCTCATACGGGCTAGTATTTGGAAATACTGCTTCGATTTGAGTAATTTTTTGAGCTATCCAAAATGGAATTTGCTCACGTTTTGTGGGCATTTTACCCATGACTGCGTATAGAGTCTGTGGTGTAATTTTTTGTGTATTCCCCGGTTGAGGAGTTTGATTTGGAAGTGTCAATGGTGGTTGGACTGTGAAAGTCTGCATGACATATTGGACCAATTGTCTGTAGATTTTTATTAATTCTTGTAGTTGAACAAGTAGTTCCTCAACTGACATTATATCCAGTTCAGGATGAGGAGTGTAGCTGGCTAGAATCGGCCATGTTGCTCCTGGTCTACCTAGTGGACCGAGCCTGGTAATGTTTCTGTGATGTTTTAGGGCGCCTTTAATCCCAGAGCTGATGCTCCTGGTATGTTAGTGGAATTTCTATATCCTCGAAAGGAATGTATTCCTCTGGTGGATCATCTTCTTTGTAGAAGTGAAACAGTTTTGTAACTGTGTTTGATTCAGGAAATATTACCCATGAATAGAATACCTCTGAAAGGATTTGTGTGCCTCTATCACGAAAACTGCTCTACCTCCTCTTGGTGGTAGGCCATGTCTTATGAGTTTTAGAGTGATGGCTCTTCTTAAGTTTGGATTGATGTCTATGACACCCTCCTCGGTTTCAATAAAACCTGTGATGTTATAAGCTGTTACAGCTGGGTGACCCGCAACATCACAGTTTCCGGTGTCATTGTCGGAGTCAGGCATTTTGTTTTTGGAAAAATGTAGAACAAGTTTCAAGGAAACAAAGATAAGGTGCACAATATTTTGGAACACTGTATCCTTCAACGTTGAACAAACCAAACAGCTAATATATAGGGTGCTTCCCTATGTAGCCGTGGCAGATACTTAACCCTGCACACTCCAGACGTCTTTTGGAGTATATGGGTAGGGGTCTCTTGAGAGAAAAAGCACGTCTGAGTTACTCAGTATCTAGCGCTGAATTACCGCCCTACCAAACGTTGGGGGCCATGTAGTGTAGCTCCTATTTCCCTAATAGGTTCTGCGCATTGGAATAATATACCCTATAGGTTTGACATAGGACTGAGGTCGGTATGTCCGTATCGACTATATTAAACTTAATTACTTGTGCCAGCTAGCTCAGAGGCCACTAGAAACTCCTTGATAAACAAGAAGGGAGTAGTTTCTGGCAGCCGCAAAACATGACCACTTTGTTTCCCTTTAGAATCAGAACGTGTCCCAGAGTCGTGGAAACAATAGATAACTATTTCACTCAGCTCACTCGTGCATACTTAGTTTTCCTCAAAGTTACACAGAAAGAATAGACGGGCGTTTCAATAAAAGATTTATTGAACAGTCTTGTTTGTCGTGTAAGTAAAATATGCGGTTACGATCACAAGACAGTATGCAAGATAAATAATGTACAGCGTAAGCAGTAGAAATAAATATTAAAGCGCTAGCATGATCTTTAGTAGATATTCATTTACATAAATAACATACACTAAAAATGCGAGTACTCATACGATGCGTTTCTAAGCTAGTTCTACCCCAATGTACCCAACCTAACCTAGGTGTAGGGAGAGGTATGAAGGGGGTGGGTGGAATTTGCGTAGTCGCGCTACGCAAAGCTCCGCGAAACGGTAAAAAATCTCCGCGAGCACGCCAAAGTTCCGCGAACACGCGGAATTGCTTGTCCCGCCTGTTCGCAATGCTTTTTTCCTGTTCGCGAACTCTGTTTGCGTGCTCGGGGAGAAATATCTTGCGAACACGCATTTTGAAAGCGCGAACAAGCAAAAAATTCAGCAAAGCTGCGGATCGCGGAATTTTTGTTAATTCCGCGTTCTCCGTGAAACGCGAAATTACCCAAATTCCGCAAATTCCGCGAGCAGAACGGAATTTACCACTCAGGCCTAGTATGAAATAGGTGAAGTATTCCTTACTATGGTATACTAAGAGTATGTTAAGCTCAGTATGCCTAGTATGCCAAGAGTCCCTCTAGGTATCTAGTCAGCTCCATACCTTAAGAATGAGAGAGGTGGGAATCTCTTGCCAGACTCGAACTCCAACACCCCGCGAGGGAAGTCAGATCACTGGAAGCTGGACTCTCTGCGTGCAGGGATGACAGCATCTTCTCAGTGCGTCAGGCCGGGAAACGGGCTCCTCTGAAGTCGAGGTCTCCTCTGATTTACAGGGGCTAGGGAAGGTATATTTATACCTGAGAGATACCTCAGAATGTTAGCATTGACGTGAATCGGACAGCGGAAGACGTCATGAATGAACCCCTAAGGTATAACGGTTCATGCATAATAGATGAGTCCTTGAAGAAATCAATAGTCCTGTGCTAGGGAAACTCCCGAAGCCTATGGGTCTGTTCTTCAAGAACTCGTTGTGACATTAGGGTGGATGGATGTCGGAGACCATGCCTGTATTTGGAGTGCACGGTTTAATGCCTAAATAAGGACTGGGATTTTATGCCTATATAAGGGCAGGGCGAATTGTGCCTTTATAAGGACATGATACAGGAAAACCATTGTACGGACACCCTAAGAGGAATACAACACCGAAAGAGGGAAGAGGGGTACAAAAAAGAGGCAAGAAGGGTGCAGAAAGAGGCGAGAGGTGCAGAAAAAAGAGAGTGAGGTGCAGAAAGAGGCATGAGAAGTGCAGAAAGAGGCAAGTCAGGTGCATATAGAGGCAAGAGAGGTACAAGAAGAGGTAAGAGAGGTGCAGAAAGAGACAAGAGAGGTGCAGAAAGAGGCAAGAGAGGTGCAGAAAGAGGCCAGTGAAGTGCAGAAAGAGGCAAGAGAGTACAGAATGAGGTAAGAGAAGTGCAGAAGGAAGCAAGAGAAGTACAGAAAGAGGCAAAAGAGAGGCAGAAAGAAGCAAGTGAGGTACACAAAGAGGCAAGAGAGGTGAAGAGAGTGTGGTGCAGAAAGAGGCGCAACAAGTGCAGAAAGGGGCAAGTGCGGTGTAGAAAGAGAAAGAGTGAGGTGCAGAAAGAGGCAAGTGAAGTGCAGAAAGAGAGAAGAGAGGACAGAAAGAGGTAAGAGAAGTGCAGAAAGAAGAGAGTGAGGTGCAGAAAGAGGCAAGAGTGGTGTGGAAAAAGGCAAGAGAGGTACAGAATGAGGCAAAAGAAGTGCAGAGAGAGGCAAGTGAGGTGGAGAAAAAGGCAAGTGAGGTACAGTAAGAGGCAAGTGAGGTACAGTAAGATTCAAGAGAAGTGCAGAAAGAAGACAGTGAGGCACAGTAAGAGGCAAGTACGGGGATGAAAGAGGCAAGAGAGGTGGAGAAAAAGGCAAGAGAGGTGCAGAAAGAAGAGAGTGAGGTGCAGAAAGATGAGAGTGAGGTGCGGAATGAGGTAAGAGATGTGCAGAAAGAGGCAAGAAAGTCCAGAAATAAGAGAGTAAGGTGCAGAAAGAGGAAAGAGAGGTGCAGAAAAAAGAGAGTGAGGTGTAAAAATAGGCATGGGAAGTGCAGAAAGAGGCAAGTGAGGTGCAGAAGGAGGCAATAGAGGTACAGGAAGAGGCAATAGAAGAGCAGAAAGAGGCAATAGATATGCAGAAAGAGGCACTAGAGGTGCAGAAAGAGGCAAATGAAGTGAAGAAAGAGGTAATAGAAGTACAGAAAGAGGCAAGGGAAGTGCAGAAAGAGGCAAGAGAAGTGCAGAAAGACGCAAAAGAGTTGTAGAAAAAGGGAAGAGGGGTGCAGAAAGAGGCAAGTGAGGTGTGCAGAAAGAAGCAATAAAAGTGCAGAAAGATGCAAGAGAAGTGCAGAAACAATCAACAGAGGTATAGAAAGAGGCAAGAAAATTCAGAAAGAAGCAAGAGAGGTGCAGAAAGAAGAGAAGAGAAAGAAGCAACAGAAGTGCAGAAAGAGGCAAGAGAGGTATAGAAAGAGGCAAGAGAGGTATAGAAAGAGGCAAGAGGGGTGTAGAAAGAGGGAAGAGAGGTTCAAAAGAGGCAAGAGGCGTACAGAAAGAAGCATGACAAGTGGAGAAAGAAGAAAGAGAAGTGCAGAAACAACCAACAGAGGTACAGAAAGAGGTAAGAAAGTTCAGAAAGAAGCAAGAGAGGTACAGAAAGAAGAGAAGTACAGAACAACCAACAGAGGTACAGAAAGAGGTAAGAAAGTTCAGAAAGAGGCAAGAGAGGTGCAAAAAGAAGAGAGTGTGGTGTAGAAAGAGGCACAACAAGTGCAGAAAGAGGCAAGTGAGGTGCAGAAAGAGAAAGAGTGAGGTGCAGAAAGATGCAAGAGTGGTGCCGAAAGAGGCAAGAGACGTACAGAATGAGGCAAGAGAAGTACAAATAGAAGAGAGTGAGGCATAGTAAGAGGCACGTGAGGTGATGAAAGAGGCAAGAGAGGTGCAGAAAAAGGCAAGAGAGGTACAGAAAGACGAGAGTGAGGTGCGGAAAGAGGCAAGAGAGGTGCAGAAATAAGAGATTAAGGTGCAGAAAGAGGCAAGAGAGGTGCAGAAAAAAGAGTGAGGTACAAAAAGAGGCATGAGTAGTGCAGAGAGGCAAGTGAGGTGCAGAAAGAGGATAGAGAGATGCAGAAAGAAAAGAGTGAGATACAGAAAGAGGCAAGGGAAGTGCAGAAGGAGGCAAGTGAGGTGCAGAAAGAGGCAAGCGAGGTACAGGAAGAGGCAAGAGAAGAGCAGAAAGAGGCAAGAGTGGTACAGAAAGAGGCAAGAGTGGTGAAGAAAGACAAATGAAGTGAAGAAATAGGCAAGAGAGGCGTAGAAAGAAGAGAGTGAGGTGCAGAAAGAAGCAAGTGAGGTAAAGAAAGAGGCAAGAGAGTTGCAGAAAGAAGCGAGTGAGGTGCAGAAAGAAGCAAGTGAGGTACAGAAAGAGGCAAGAGAGGTGCAGAAAGAGAAAGCGTGAGGTGCAGAAAGAGGCAAGTGAAGTGCAGAAAGAGGGAAGAGAGGTACAGAAAGAGGTAAGAGAAGTGCAGAAAGAAGAGAGTGAGGTGCAGAAAGAGGCACGAGTGGTGCCGAAAGAGGCAAGAGAGGTACAGAATGAGGCAAGAGAAGTGCAGAAAGAGACAAGTGAGGTGCAGAAAAAGGCAAGTGAGGTACAGTAAGAGGCAAGTGAGGTACAGTAAGAGGCAAGTGAGGTACAGTAAGAGGCAAGAGAAGTGCAGAAAGAAGAGAGAGAGGCACAGTAAGAGGCAGGTAAGATGATGAGAGGCAAGATAGGTGCAGAAAAAGGCAAGAGAGGTGCAGAAAGAAGAGAGTGAGGTGCAGAAGATGAGAGTGAGGTGCAGAAAGAGGTAAGAGATGTGCAGAAAGAGGCAAGAGAGGTCCAGAAATAAGACAGTAAGGTGCAGAAAGAGGAAAGAGAGGTGCAGAAAAAAGAGAGTGAGGTGCAAAAAGAGGCATGAGAAGTGCAGAAAGAGGCAAGTGAGGTGCAGAAAGAGGCAAGATAGGTGCAGGAAGAGGCAAGAGAAGAGCAGAAAGAGGCCAGAGATGTGCAGAAAGAGGCAAGAGAGGTGCAGAAAGAGGGAAGAGGGGTACAAAAAGAGGCAAGTGAGGTGTGCAGAAAGAAGCAATAAAAGTGCAGAAAGATGCAAGAGAAGTGCAGAAACAATCAACAGAGGTATAGAAAGAGGCAAGAAAATTCATCAAGAAGCAAGAGAGGTGCAGAAAGAAGCAACAGAAGTGCAGAAAGAGGCAAGAGAGGTATAGAAAGAGGCAAGAGAGGTATAGAAAGAGGGAAGAGAGGTTCAAAAGAGGCAAGAGGCATGCAGAAAGAAGCATGACAAGTGGAGAAAGAAGAAAGAGAAGTGCAGAAACAACCAACAGAGGTACAGAAAGAGGTAAGAAAGTTCAGAAAGAAGCAAGAGAGGTGCAGAAAGAAGAGAAGTGCAGAAACAACCAACAGAGGTAGAGAAAGAGGTAAGAAAGTTCAGACAGAGGCAAGATAGGTGCAGAAAGAAGAGAGTGTGGTGCAGAAAGAGGCACAACAAGTGCAGAAAGAGGCAAGTGAGGTGCAGAAAGAGAAAGAGTGAGGTGCAGAAAGATGCAAGAGTGGTGCCGAAAGAGGCAAGAGACGTACAGAATGAGGCAAGAGAAGTACAAATAGAAGAGAGTGAGGCATAGTAAGAGGCACGTGAGGTGATGAAAGAGGCAAGAGAGGTGCAGAAAAAGGCAAGAGAGGTACAGAAAGAAGAGAGTGATGTGCAGAAAGACGAGAGTGAGGTGCGGAAAGAGGCAAGAGAGGTGCAGAAAAAGAGTGAGGTACAAAAAGAGGCATGAGTAGTGCAGAGAGAGGCAAGTGAGGTGCAGAAAGAGGATAGAGAGATGCAGAAAGAAAAGAGTGAGATACAGAAAGAGGCAAGGGAAGTGCAGAAGGAGGCAAGTGAGGTGCAGAAAGAGGCAAGCGAGGTACAGGAAGAGGCAAGAGAAGAGCAGAAAGAGGCAAGTGAGGTACAGAAAGAGGCAAGAGTGGTGAAGAAAGACAAATGAAGTGAAGAAATAGGCAAGAGAGGCGTAGAAAGAAGAGAGTGAGGTGCAGAAAGAAGCAAGTGAGGTAAAGAAAGAGGCAAGAGAGGTGCAGAAAGAAGCGAGTGAGGTGCAGAAAGAAGCAAGTGAGGTACAGAAAGAGGCAAGAGAGGTGCAGAAAGAGAAAGCGTGAGGTGCAGAAAGAGGCAAGTGAAGTGCAGAAAGAGGGAAGAGAGGTACAGAAAGAGGTAAGAGAAGTGCAGAAAGAAGAGAGTGAGGTGCAGAAAGAGGCACGAGTGGTGCCGAAAGAGGCAAGAGAGGTACAGAATGAGGCAAGAGAAGTGCAGAAAGAGACAAGTGAGGTGCAGAAAAAGGCAAGTGAGGTACAGTAAGAGGCAAGTGAGGTACAGTAAGAGGCAAGTGAGGTACAGTAAGAGGCAAGAGAAGTGCAGAAAGAAGAGAGAGAGGCACAGTAAGAGGCAGGTAAGATGATGAGAGAGGCAAGATAGGTGCAGAAAAAGGCAAGAGAGGTGCAGAAAGAAGAGAGTGAGGTGCAGAAGATGAGAGTGAGGTGCAGAAAGAGGTAAGAGATGTGCAGAAAGAGGCAAGAGAGGTCCAGAAATAAGACAGTAAGGTGCAGAAAGAGGAAAGAGAGGTGCAGAAAAAGAGAGTGAGGTGCAAAAAGAGGCATGAGAAGTGCAGAAAGAGGCAAGTGAGGTGCAGAAAGAGGCAAGATAGGTGCAGGAAGAGGCAAGAGAAGAGCAGAAAGAGGCCAGAGATGTGCAGAAAGAGGCAAGAGAGGTGCAGAAAGAGGGAAGAGGGGTACAAAAAGAGGCAAGTGAGGTGTGCAGAAAGAAGCAATAAAAGTGCAGAAAGATGCAAGAGAAGTGCAGAAACAATCAACAGAGGTATAGAAAGAGGCAAGAAAATTCATCAAGAAGCAAGAGAGGTGCAGAAAGAAGCAACAGAAGTGCAGAAAGAGGCAAGAGAGGTATAGAAAGAGGCAAGAGAGGTATAGAAAGAGGGAAGAGAGGTTCAAAAGAGGCAAGAGGCATGCAGAAAGAAGCATGACAAGTGGAGAAAGAAGAAAGAGAAGTGCAGAAACAACCAACAGAGGTACAGAAAGAGGTAAGAAAGTTCAGAAAGAAGCAAGAGAGGTGCAGAAAGAAGAGAAGTGCAGAAACAACCAACAGAGGTAGAGAAAGAGGTAAGAAAGTTCAGACAGAGGCAAGATAGGTGCAGAAAGAAGAGAGTGTGGTGCAGAAAGAGGCACAACAAGTGCAGAAAGAGGCAAGTGAGGTGCAGAAAGAGAAAGAGTGAGGTGCAGAAAGATGCAAGAGTGGTGCCGAAAGAGGCAAGAGACGTACAGAATGAGGCAAGAGAAGTACAAATAGAAGAGAGTGAGGCATAGTAAGAGGCACGTGAGGTGATGAAAGAGGCAAGAGAGGTGCAGAAAAAGGCAAGAGAGGTACAGAAAGAAGAGAGTGATGTGCAGAAAGACGAGAGTGAGGTGCGGAAAGAGGCAAGAGAGGTGCAGAAAAAGAGTGAGGTACAAAAAGAGGCATGAGTAGTGCAGAGAGAGGCAAGTGAGGTGCAGAAAGAGGATAGAGAGATGCAGAAAGAAAAGAGTGAGATACAGAAAGAGGCAAGGGAAGTGCAGAAGGAGGCAAGTGAGGTGCAGAAAGAGGCAAGCGAGGTACAGGAAGAGGCAAGAGAAGAGCAGAAAGAGGCAAGAGTGGTACAGAAAGAGGCAAGAGTGGTGAAGAAAGACAAATGAAGTGAAGAAATAGGCAAGAGAGGCGTAGAAAGAAGAGAGTGAGGTGCAGAAAGAAGCAAGTGAGGTAAAGAAAGAGGCAAGAGAGGTGCAGAAAGAAGCGAGTGAGGTGCAGAAAGAAGCAAGTGAGGTACAGAAAGAGGCAAGAGAGGTGCAGAAAGAGAAAGCGTGAGGTGCAGAAAGAGGCAAGTGAAGTGCAGAAAGAGGGAAGAGAGGTACAGAAAGAGGTAAGAGAAGTGCAGAAAGAAGAGAGTGAGGTGCAGAAAGAGGCACGAGTGGTGCCGAAAGAGGCAAGAGAGGTACAGAATGAGGCAAGAGAAGTGCAGAAAGAGACAAGTGAGGTGCAGAAAAAGGCAAGTGAGGTACAGTAAGAGGCAAGTGAGGTACAGTAAGAGGCAAGTGAGGTACAGTAAGAGGCAAGAGAAGTGCAGAAAGAAGAGAGTGAGGCACAGTAAGAGGCAGGTAAGATGATGAGAGAGGCAAGATAGGTGCAGAAAAAGGCAAGAGAGGTGCAGAAAGAAGAGAGTGAGGTGCAGAAGATGAGAGTGAGGTGCAGAAAGAGGTAAGAGATGTGCAGAAAGAGGCAAGAGAGGTCCAGAAATAAGAGAGTAAGGTGCAGAAAGAGGAAAGAGAGGTGCAGAAAAAGAGAGTGAGGTGCAAAAAGAGGCATGAGAAGTGCAGAAAGAGGCAAGTGAGGTGCAGAAAGAGGCAAGATAGGTACAGGAAGAGGCAAGAGAAGAGCAGAAAGAGGCCAGAGATGTGCAGAAAGAGGCAAGAGAGGTGCAGAAAGAGGGAAGAGGGGTACAAAAAGAGGCAAGTGAGGTGTGCAGAAAGAAGCAATAAAAGTGCAGAAAGATGCAAGAGAAGTGCAGAAACAATCAACAGAGGTATAGAAAGAGGCAAGAAAATTCATCAAGAAGCAAGAGAGGTGCAGAAAGAAGCAACAGAAGTGCAGAAAGAGGCAAGAGAGGTATAGAAAGAGGCAAGAGAGGTATAGAAAGAGGGAAGAGAGGTTCAAAAGAGGCAAGAGGCATGCAGAAAGAGGCATGACAAGTGGAGAAAGAAGAAAGAGAAGTGCAGAAACAACCAACAGAGGTACAGAAAGAGGTAAGAAAGTTCAGAAAGAAGCAAGAGAGGTGCAGAAAGGAGAAGTGCAGAAACAACCAACAGAGGTAGAGAAAGAGGTAAGAAAGTTCAGACAGAGGCAAGAGAGGTGCAGAAAGAAGAGAGTGTGGTGCCGAAAGAGGCACAACAAGTGCAGAAAGAGGCAAGTGAGGTGCAGAAAGAGAGACTAAGGTGCAGAAAGAGGCAAGAGTGGTGCCAAAAGAGGCAAGAGAGGTACAGAATGAGGCAAGATAAGTACAAATAGAAGAGAGTGAGGCATAGTAAGAGGCAAGTGAGGTGATGAAAGAGGCAAGAGAGGTGCAGAAAAAGGCAAGAGAGGTACAGAAAGAAGAGAGTGAGGTGCAGAAAGACGAGAGTGAGGTGCGGAAAGAGGCAAGAGAGGTGCAGAAAAAAGAGAGTAAGGTGCAGAAAGAGGCAAGAGAGGTGCAGAAAAAAGAGTGAGGTACAAAAAGAGGCATGAGAAGCACAGAAAGAAGAAAGAGAAGCCCAGAAAGAGGCAAGAAAGGTGCAGAAAGAAGCAAGAGAGGTGCAGAAAGAAGCAAGAGAAGTGCAGAAAGCACCAACAGTGGTGCAGAAAGAGGCAAGAGGGTTGTAGAAAATAGCAAGAGAGGAGCAGAAAGAGGCAAGAGAAGTGCAGAAAGAAGCAAGAGAGGAGCAGAAAGAGGCAAGAGAAGTGCAAAAAGAAGAGAATGAGGCATAGTAAGAGGCAAGTGAGGTGATGAAAGAGGCAAGAGAGGTGCTGAAAAAGGCAAGAGAGGTGCAGAAAGAAGAGAGTGAGGTGCAAAAAGAAGAGAGTGAGGCATAGTAAGAGGCAAGAGAGGTGCAGAAAGAGGCAAGAGAGGTGCAGAAATAAGAGTAAGGTGCAGAAAGAGGCAAAAGAGGTGCAGAAAAAAGAGAGTGAGGTACAAAAAGAGGCATCAGAAGTGCAGAAAGAGGCAAGTGAGGTGCAGAAAGAGGATAGAGAGATGCAGAAAGAAGAGAGATGCAGAAAGAGGCAAGGGAAGTGCAGAAGGAGGCAAGTGAGGTACAGTAAGAGGCAAGAGAGGTGCCAAAAGAGGCAAGAGAGGTGCCGAAAGAGGCAAGAGAGGTGCCGAAAGAGGCAAGAGAGGTGCCGAAAGAGGCAAGAGAGGTGCCGAAAGAGGCAAGAGAGGTGCCGAAAGAGGCAAGAGTGGTGCAAAAAGAGACAAATCAAGTGAAGAAAGAGGCAAGAGAGGTACAGAAAGAGGCAAGAGAAGTGCAGAAAGAAGCAAGAGAGGTGCCGAAAGAGGGAAGAGGGGTGCAAAAAGTTGCAAGAGGGGTGCAGAAAGAGGCAAGAGAGGTGCAGTAAGAGGCAAGAGAGGTGCAGAAAGAAGAGTAAAGTGCAGAAAGAGGCTTGAGAAGTGCAGAAAAAGGCAAGAAAGGTGCAAAAAGAAGCAAGAGAGGTACAAGAGGCAAGAGAGGTGCAGAAAGAGGCAAGAGAGGTGCAGAAAGAGTCAAGAGAGGTGCAGAAAGAGTCAAGAGTGGTACAGAAAGAGGCAAGTGAGGTACAGAAAGAAGCAAGAGAAGTGCATAAAGAAGCAAGAGAGACACAAAGAGGAAAATGGGTTGAAGTAAGAAGCAAGAGAGGGTGCAGAAAGAAGCAAGAGAAGTGCAGAAACAACCAATAGAGGTGCAGAAAGATGCAAGAGGGTTCAGAAAGAAGCAAGAGAGGTGAAGAAAGAAGAGAAGTGCAGAAAGAAGCAATACAAATGGAGAAATAGGCAAGAGAAGTGCAGAAAGAGGCAAGAGAGGTGCAGAAAGAGGCAAGAGAGGTGTAGAGAGAAGAGGGGTGCAAAAGAGGCAAGAGGCATGCAGAAAGAAGCATGACAAGTACAGAAGGAAGCAAATTTAGTGCTGAAACAACCAACAGAGGTACAGAAAGAGGAGAGAGGGTTGCAGAAAGAGGCAAGAGAGGTGCACAAAGAAGCAACAGATGTGCAGAAAGAGGCAAGAGAGGTACAGAAAGAGGGATGCAGAAAGAAGAGAGTGAGGTGCAGAAAGAGGGAAGAGAAGTGAGAAGGAGGCAAGTGAGGTGCAGTAAGAGGAAAGAGAGGTACAGAAAGAGGCAAAAAAAGTGTAGAAAGAGGCAAGTGCGGTGCATAAAGAGGCAAGAGAGGTGCAGAAAGAAGAGAGTGAGGTACAGAAAGAGGCAAAAGAAGTCCAGTAAGCGGCAAGAGAGGTGAAGAAAGAAGCAAGAGAGGTGCAGAAAGAAGAGAGTGAGGTGCAGAAAGAGGCACGTGAAGTGCAGAAAGAGGTTAGAGAGTACAGAAACAGGTAGGAGAAGTACAGAAGGAAGCAAGAGGGGTACAGAAAGAGGCAATAGAGGTGCAGAAAGAAGCAAGTGAGGTACAGAAAGAGGCAAGAGGGGTACAGAAAGAAGAGAGTGTGGTGCAGAAAGAGGGAAGTAAAGTGCAGAAAGAGGCAAGTGAGGTACAGCAAGAGGCAAGAGAAGTGCAGAAAGAAGAGAGTGAGGTGCAGAAAGAGGCACATGAAGTGCAGAAAGAGGTTAGAGAGTACAGAAACAGGTAGGAGAAGTACAGAAGGAAGCAAGAGGGGTACAGAAAGAGGCAATAGAGGTGCAGAAAGAAGCAAGTGAGGTACAGAAAGAGGCAAGAGGGGTACAGAAAGAAGAGAGTGAGGGGCAGAAAGAGGTAGGTGTGGTGCCGAAAGAGGTAAAAAAGGTGCAGAAAGAAGCACAAGAGTTACAGAAAGAAGACAGTGAGGTGCAGAGAGGCAAGAGAAGTGCAGATAGAGGCAAGTGAGGTGAAGATAGAGGCATTAGAGGTACAGAAAGAGGCAAGAGAGGTACAGAAAGAGGCAAGAGAGGTGCTGAAGGAGGCAAGAGGGGTGCAGAAAGAGGGAAGAGCATTGCAGACAGAGGAAGAAAGGTACAAAAGAGGCATGAGAGGTGTAGAATGAGTCAAGAGCAGTACAGAAAGAAGCAACAGAGTTGCAGAAAGAGGCAAGAGAATTGCTGAAAGAGGCAAGAGAAGCACAGAAAGAAGCAAGAGAGGTACAGAAAGATGCAAGAAAAGTACAGAAAGCACCAACAGAGGTGCGGATAGAGGAAAGAGGGGTGCAGAAAGAGGCAAGAGTATTGCAGAAAGAAGCAACAAAGGTGCAGAAAGAGGCAAGAAGACTACAGCAAGAGGTCTCAGAGGTGCAGAAAGAGGCAACAGGAGTGCAGAAAGCTGCAACAGAGGTGCAGAAAGATGCAAGAGAGATGCATAAAAAGGTAAGCGAGGTACAGAAACAGGGAAGAGGGATGCAGAAAGAGGCAAGCTAGGTGCATAAAGAAGCAAGAGAAGTGCAGAAAGAACTGACAGAGGTGCAGAAAGAGGCAAGAGAGCTGCAGAAAGAGGCAAGAGAGCTGCAGAAAGAGGCAAGAGAGCTGCAGAAAGAGGAAAAATGGGTGCAAAAAGAGGCAAGATGGGTGCAGAAAGAAGCAAGAGGTGCACAAAGATACAAGTGAAATGCAAAAAGAGGGAAGAGGTGTACAGAAAAAGGCAAGAGATGTGCAGAAAGAGCCAAGAGAGGTGCAGAAAGATGCAAGTGAGGTGCAGAAAGTGGAAAGAGGTACAGAAAGAAGAGAGTGGGGTGCAGAAAGAGGCAAGAGAAGTGCAGAAAGAGGCAAGTCAGGTGCAGAAAGAGGCAAGAGAAGTTCAGAAAGAAGAGAGTGAGGTGTAAAAAGAGGCAAGTGAGATGCCGAAAGAGGCAAGAGAGATGCCAAAAGAGGCAAGAGAGATGCCGAAAGAGGCAAGAGAGGTACAGAAAGAGGCAGAAGTACAGAAAGAGGCAAAAGAGGTGCATAATGAGGCAACAGAGAGGCAGAAAGAGTCCATTGAGGTACAGAAAGAGGAGAGTGAAGTGCAAAAAGAGGCAAGAGAAGTGCAGAAAGAGACATGAGAGGAGAAGAAAGAGGCAAGAGAGGTGCAGAAAGAGGCAAGAAAGATGCAGAAAGAGGCAAGAGAGGTGCAGAAAGAGGCAAGGGAAGTACAAAAAGAGGCAAGGGAAGTGCAGAAAGAATCAAGACAAGTGCAGAAAGAATCAAGACAAGTGCAGAAAGAGGCAATAGAGTTGCAGAAAGAAGAGAGTGAGGTGAAGACAGAGGCAAGTGAGGTGCAGAAAGAAGAGATTAAGGGGCAGAAAGAGGCAAGAGAAGTGAAGAAAGAGGCAAGAGAAGCAGAAAGAGGCAAGAGGTGCAGAAATAAGCAAGAAAGGTACAGAAAGAGGCAAGACAAGTACAGAAAGAGGCAAGACAAGTGCAGAAAGAGGCAAGACAAGTGCAGAAACAAGCAACAGATTTGCAGAAAGAGGCAAGAGAAGTGTAGAAAGAGGCAAGAGAAGTGTAGAAAGAGGCAAGAGGGGTGCAGAAAGAGGGAAGAAGGTGCAGAAAGAGGGAAGAAGGTGCAGAAAGAGGGAAGAAGGTGCAGAAAGAAGCAAGAGCGGTGCAGAAAGAAGGAAGAGCGGTGCAGAAAGAAGGAAGAGCGGTGCAGAAAGAGGTAAGAGAACTGCAAAAAGAAGTAAGAGAACTGCATAAAGAGGAAGAAAGGCGCATAAAGAGGAAGAAAGGCACAGAAAGAATCAAAAGAAGTGCAGAAAGAAGCAAGAAAGGTACAGAAAGAAGCAAGTGAGATGCAGAAAAAAGAGAGTGATGTGCAGAAAGAGGCAAGAGAAGCACAGAGAGAAGCAAGAGAAGTGCAGAAAGAGGCAAGAGTAGCACAGAAAGTAGGAAGAGAAGTACAGAAAGAGGCAAGAGACATGCAGAAAGAAGCAAGAGAGGTGCCGAAAGAAGCAAGAGAAGTGCAGAAAGCACCAACAGAGGTGCAGAAAGAGGAAAGAGGGGTGCAGAAAGAGGCAAGAGAATTGTAGAAAGAAGCAACAAAGGTGCAGAAAGAGGCAAGAAGACTGCAGAAAGAGGCCACAGAGGTGCAGGAAGAGGCAAGAGGAGTGCAGAAAGATGCAAGAGAGGTGCATAAAGAAGTACGAGAGATGCAGAAACATGGAGGAGGGATACAGAAAGAGGCAAGAGGGGTGCAGAAAGAAGCAACAGAGGTGAAGAAAGAGGCAAGAGAACTGCAGAAAGAGGTAAGAGAGGTACAGATACAGGGAGAGGGGTACAGAAAGAGGCAAGATAGGTGCATAAAGAAGCAAGAAAAGTGCCGAAAGAAGCAAGAGAAGTGTAGAATGAAGCGACAGAGGTGCAGAAAGAGACAAGAGAAGTGCAGAAAGAGTCAAGGGAGCTGCAGAAAGAGGTAAGATGGGTGCATAAAGAGGCAAGACGGATGCAAAAAGAAGCAAGAGAGGTGCAGAAAGAGGCAACAGAAGTATAAAAAGAGGCAAGAGAAGTGCAGAAAGTGACAAGAGAATAGCAGAAAGAGGGAAGAGAGATGTTGAAATAGAGAAGAGGGGTGCTGAAAGAAGAAAGAACTGCAGAAAGAAGCAAGAGAACTGCAGAAAGATGAAGAAAGGTGCATAAAGAGGAAGAAAGGCATAGAAAGCAGCAAAAGAAGTTTAGAAAGAAGCAAGAGAGATACAGAAAGAAGCAAGTGAGGTGCAGAAAAAAGAGTGATGTGCAGAAAGAGGTAAGAGAAGCACAGAAAGAAGCAAGAGAATCGCAGAAAGAGGCAAGAGAAGCACAGAAAGAAGAAAGAGAATTTTAGAAAGAGGCTTAGACATGCAGAAAGAAGCAAGAGAGGTGCAGAAAGAAGCAAGAAAAGTGGAGAAAGAGGCAAGAAAAGCACAGAAAGAAGAAATAGAAGCCCAGAAAGAGGCAAGAGAAGTGCAGAAAGAAGCAAGAGAGGTGCAGAAAGAAGCAAGAGAAGTGCAGAAAGCACCAACAGTGGTGCAGAAAGAGGCAAGAGGGTTGCAGAAAGAAGCAAGAGAGGAGCAGAAAGAGGCAAGAGAACTGCAGAAAGAAGCAAGAGAAGTGCAGAAAGAGGAAGAAAGGTGCATAAAGAGGAAGAAAGGCACAGAAAGAAGCAAGATAAGTGCAGAAAGAAGCAAGTAAAGTGAAAAAAGAGAGTGATATGCAGAAAGAGGCAAGAGAAGCACAGAAAGAGGCAAGAGAAGTGCAGAAAGAGGCACGAGAAGCACAGAAAGAAGCAAGAGAAGTTTAGAAAGAGGCAAGAGACATGAAGAAAGAAGCAAGAGAAGTGCAGAAAGAAGCACCAGAGGCGCAGAAAGAGGCAAGAAGAATGCAGAATGATACAAGAGAGGTGCAGAAAGAGGCAACAGAGTTGCAGAAACATGGAGGAGGGATATAGAAAGAGGCAAAAGGGGTTCAGAAAGAAGCAACAGAGATGCAGAAAGAGTCAAGAGAACTGCAGTAAGAGGCAGCAGAAGTGCAGAAAGACGCAATAGAGGTGAAGAAAGAGGTAAGAGAGGTGCAGAAACAGGGAAGGGGGGTGCAGAAAGAGGGAAGAGGGGTGCAGAAAGAAGCAAGAGAGGTGCCGAAAGAAGCAAGAGAAGTGCAGAAAGAAGCGACAGATGCAGAAAGAGGCAAGAGTGGCAAGAGCAGTGAAGAAAGAGCAAGAGAGCTGCAGAAAGAGGTAAGAGGGGTACAGAGAGAGGCAAGACGGGTACAGAAAGAACCAAGAGAGGTGCAGAAAAAAGCAAGAGAAGTGCAGAAAGCACCAACAGATGTGCAGAAAGAGGCAAGAGGGTTGCAGAAAGAAGCAAGAGAACTGCAAACAGAAGAAGAAATGTGCATAAAGAGGGAGAAATGCACAAAAGAAGTGCAGAAAGAAGCAAGAGAGGTGCAGAACGAAGCAAGTAAAGTGCAGAGAAAAGAGAGTGATATGCAGAAAGAGGCAGGAGAAGTACAGAAATAGGCAAGAAAAGCACAGAAAGAGGCAAGTGAAGCACAGAAAGAAGCAAGAGACATACAGAAAGAAGCTATAGAGGCTCAGAAACAAGCAAGAGAAGTGCATAAAGAGGCAAGAGAAGCGCAGAAAGAAGCAAGAGAAGCACAGAAAGAGGCAATAGAAGTGTAGAAAGAAGCAAGAGAGGTGCAGAAAGCACCAACAGAGGTGCAGAAATAGGAAAGAGGGGTACAGAAAGAGGCAAGAGAGTGCAGAAATTAGCAACAGAGGTGCAGAAAGAGGCAAGGAGACTGCAGAAAGAGACCACAGAGGTGCAGAAAAGGGCAAGAGAGATGCAGAAACATGAAAGAGGGATACAGAAAGAGGCAAGAGGGGTGCAGAAAGAAGCAAGAGAGGTGCAGAAAGAGGTAAGAGAACTGCAGAAAGAGGCAGCAGAAGTGGAGAAAGACGCAAGAGAGGTGAAGAAAGAGGTAAGAGGTGCAGAAACAGGGAAGAGGGGTGCAGAAAGAGGGAAGAGGGGTGCAGAAAGAAGCAGGAGAAGTGCAGAAAGAAGCATCAGAGGTGCAGAAAGAGGCAACAGTGGCAAGAGAGGTGCAGAAGAAGGAAAGAAAGCTGCAGAAAGAAGTAATAGGGGTACAGAAAGAGGTAAAGAGAGGTGCAGAAAGAAGAAAGAGAAGTGCAGAAAGAAGCAACAGAGGTGCAGAAAGAAGCAACAGAAGTACAGAAACAGGCAAGAGAAGTGCAGAAAGCGGCAAGAGAGGATCAGAAAGAGGCAAGAGAGGTGTGGAAAGAGGGAAGAGGGGTGCAGAAAGAGGCAAGAGGTGTGCTGAAAGAAGTAAGATAAGTGCAGAAAGAAGCAAGAGAAGTACAGAAAAAACCAACAGAGGTACAGAAAGAGGCAAGAGGGTTGCAGAAAGAAGAGAGGAGCAGAATGAAGCAAAGGAAATGCAGAAAGAAACAAGAGAACTGCAGAAAGAGGAAGAAAAAAGAGGAAGAAAGGTACAGAAAAAAGCAAGAGAACTGCAGAAAGAAGCAAGAGAGGTGCAGAAAGAAGCTAGTGAGGTGCAGAAAGAATAGAGTGAGTTGCAGGCGAGGCAAGACCAGTGCAGAAAGAAGCAAGAGAGGCGCAGAAAGAATCAAGAGAAGTGCAGAAACATTCAAGAGAAGCACAGAAAGAAGCAACAGAAGCACAGAAATAAGCAAGAGAGGTGCAGAAAGAGTCAAGAATACTGCAGAAAGAGGACACAGAGGTGAGAAAGAGGTAACAGAAGAGCAGAAAGATATAAGAAAGGTACAGAAAGACGCAAGAGAGGTGCAGAAACAGGGAAGAGGGATACAGAAAGAGGAAAGAGGGGTGCAGAAAGAAGCAAATCAGGTGCAGTAGGAGGAAAGAGTACTGCAGAAAAAGGCAAGAGAGGTACAGACAGAAGCAACAGAAGTGTGGAAAGATGCAAGAGTGGTGCAGAAAGAGGCAACAGAGGTGCAGAAACAGCAAAGGGGGTACAGAAAGAAGTAAGAGAGGTGCCAAAAGAAGCAAGAGAGGTGCAGCAAGAGGGAAGAGGGGTGAATTAAGATACACGAGGGGTACAGAAAGAAGCAAGAGAGATGCAGAAAGAAGCAACTGAGGTGCAGAAAGAGGGAACAGGGTGCAGAAAGAGGCATGAGAGGTGCAGAAAGATTGATGAGGGATACAGAAAGAGGCAAGAGTGGTACAGAAAGAAGCATGAGAGGTGCAGAAATAAGCAAGAGAAGTGCAAAAAGAAGCAACAGAGGTGCAGAAAGAGAACTGCAGAAAGAGGCATGAGAGGTGCAGAAAGAGGCAAGAGAGGTACAGAAAGAGGGAAGAGGGGTGCAGAAGGAAGCAAGAGAAGTACAGAAAGGGGCAACAGAGGTGCAGAAAGAGGCAACAGAAGTACAGAAAGAGGCAAGAGAAATGCAGAAAGCGGCAAGAAAGGTGCAGAAAGAGGCAGGAGAGGTGCAGAAAGAGGGAAAAGGGGTGCAGGAAGAGGCAAGAGGGGTGCAGAAAGAAGCAAGAGAGGTGCAGAAATAAGCAAGAGAACTGCAGAAAGAACCAACAGAGGTGCAGAGAGAGACAAGAGGGGTACATAAAGAGGCAAGAGAAGTGCAGAAAGAAGGAACAGAGGTGAAGAAACAGGCAAAAGGGGTGCAGAAAGAGGCAGGAGAAGTGCAAAAAGAAGCAACGGAGATGCAGAAAGAGGCAAGATAAGTGCAGAGAGATGTAAGAAAGGTGCAGAAAGAGGCAAGAGAAGTGCAGAAAGAAGCAAGAGAGGTGCAGAAAGTGGCAACAGAGGTGCAGAAAGAGGCAAGAGGGGTGCAGAAACAGGCAGCAGAGGTGCAGAAAGAGGCAAGAGAGGTACAGAAAGAGGCAAGAGAGGTACAGAAAGATGGAGAGGGGTGCAGAAAGAGGCAAGAGGGGTGCAGAAAGAAGCAAGAGAGATGCACAAAGAAACAAGAGAAGTGCAGAAAAAAGCAACAGAGGTACAGAAAGAGGCAAGAGGGGTGCAGAAAGAAGCAAGAGAAGTACAGAAAGAAGCAACAGAGGTCCAGAAAGATGCAAGAGATGTGAATAAAGAGGCGAGAGAGGTGGAGAAAGAGGCAAGAGAGGTGCAGAAAGAGGGAAGAGGGGTGGAGAAATAGGCAAAAGTAGTGCAGAAAGAAGCAAGAGAGGTACAGAACAAAATTGCCACCCCTTTACTGTAGCCGATTGTGTAGTGCATATGCAATGCTCTATCCATGGTTGACTTTTTAGAATTTCCAACCATTCTTCTTTTAAAAGATGAGATTCTTGAATAAGGATAACCTCTGAATCACACAGCTTCAGGTACTCCAGTATCCTTCTCCTTCTTGGTACCACCTCAGCCCGTTAACATTCCACAATAAGATTTTTAGAAATCTAGGGTTATCTAGACCTGCCATAAAATGGGATGGTACTCCTACAATGATCTAGGTGACTCAATCACTCATGAGGAAAAGGCAGCCGCAACACAAATAAAACTAACAAAAAATGAAATAAGAGGACCTTTTTTTTTTTTCTCCCACATGCTCCCCCACCCCTTGTGAATCTTTTTTTGTATTTTCCTCAACTTACTTATTATTCCTGTGACCCTCCCCACCCTCCCTGGGGAACCCTCCCCCCCCTACGATTGAGAAACAAACGCTTTGGTATTGGTAAGTAAGATTGAGGCTTCCGCTGCCGCCGTATCGGCATAACGGCCCCTCACTCCCCAAACCATTGATGGCCAGAAAGTGCATCCAATCTCTATATTTATAAATCAAACCAGAACAATCACCCTTATTCTATGAAACAGAGATAAAGAAACCCCATTTATCTCAAAGGTTGTTAAAAAGCAGCGATAATCCCTACTATGCCTGTCAAACTCTCACCTTGTCTAGATCAATAAACGCCATAAACGGGGTCAGCATGCCTCCGTCACCAAGATAGATACATACTTGCAAGGTCACATGGCCGCAGTTTCGAGAGTTTAAATGCCGGGCCCTTGCAAGTATGTATCTATCTTGGTGACGGAGGCATGCTGACCCCGTTTATGGCGTTTATTGATCTGGACAAGGTGAGAGTTTGACAGGCATAGTAGGGATTATCGCTGCTTTTTAACAACTTTTGAGATAAATGGGGGGTTTCTTTATCTCTGTTTCGTAGAATAAGGGTGATTGTTCTGGTTTGATTTATAAATATAGAGATTGGATGCACTTTCTGGCCATCAATGGTTTGGGGGAGTGAGGGGCCGTTTATGCCGATATGGCGGTAGCGGAAGCCTCAATCTTACTTACCAATACCGAAGCGTTTGTTTTTATAGTGTTGTTGTGTTGCGGTTTAGCAAAGAATGGTTTTGTGCATGAATGACGCCAACATATATGGTTTGTTGGTTTTATACTAACAATAGAGGGTATGTTGTTTTCTTCTTAGATAAACTACCGACTGGGGTAGAACTGACGGGTCCTATTTTTTGAGCACCTGGATTAGAAATGCGCTCAGTGACGAATGACAAAAAGAGGTAATACTATTCTTAAATAAGGCACTATGGGTTATAATGTTTAGGTAGATTTATTCTGAGGACTTAGATACCCATTGGGATCCCTATTTTTGTGTGTATTTTTCTCCATAGATGAAAAGATTGACGACTTCTAGACCTCTATAAAGGCATAGACCTGCTCCTTTTATCCGGGATTTTTTTGAAATATTCATAGTTTACAGCAGATTGGTAAGATGGTTGTTGAATTTTATAAAGAACAAGGTACATAGCGTATGGGGCTCTTTTTTATATAAGTGTTTTTAACAAAAGTCTCTTATTTTTAGAATACTTGATATTTGCGAATGAAATTGAGAATGGGAGATTAATTTATCCCCACATTGGACTACGATTTTATTCAACTGCAGTAGAAACTTGGTGCTACTGATAAGAAAGGTAACTTCTAGAAGATTACATGGAATTAATTAACCCTGTGTAGGAGGTATAGAGCTATTTGGTAGCCTATGAATAAGGGGGCCTAGTTTGGTGCATCTTCTTAATTTGTGCCCCTAGAGAAAGTCTCCTTCTCTTCCTTTATATTTACCCCTTGAGGGACATTTCTATGGTTGTTATCATTAAATGGTGAATGAGAGTTTGTGTTGGTTGTTGCATGTGGGCTCACCATAATACGTTCTTTGTATATCCATCATTGGCTAATTGTTATACAGATATGTATATGTTTGTAAATAAATTGTGATTTCATGTATTTTTGAATGTATTTTAATCTATTTTTGTACTTTATTATAATTATGCATAGAGCTACATTTTCGTTTGGGAGATATCTATTCCTGTCCTGAGGAAGGTGGTGTGTTAAAGCGACAATATCCACCGAAACGCGTCGACGCTAACTTGGAGAGGCATACTGTAGATTGTGTTGACATTTGGTTTGGTTGCTGTAAAAACGCTATATATATGCAACACACATCAAACAAATGATCTGGGTCTAATGTATTAGCCTCTATCTATGAATAGAAATTATCTTTCTATCTATCTCTCCCTTCTATCTTTGTCTTTGTTATATATGTTTTTATTCTGTTTGAATTAATGTTTTTAATTGATGATTTTAATAAATTTTGTATGTAAATGATAATGCACAATATTTTGATACATTTTTTGTAAAGGAATTGAAATAAATATTTCTTAAGTATAGACACTTGGCTTTTGATGGTTGTGTTATGGTGAGATATACGTTGTAAGAGTGTAAGTTTGTGGACGTACTGAATCGCCCAAAGGGGATTTTATTTTTTGACTACGGTCTTTTGGTGCTCTACTCCTTTGGTGGTTAAGGGGCCCCTCTCCTTTTATTTGTGAGATATTGGCACAGCTTATGGGCTGGAGAGTCTCCGTTTCCGGAGTTATTGTGGTAGTGCTATAGACCAATGGATCATTTCAAGACCTTTGGTTTTAGTGATGATCAATTAAATAAAATCATCAATGTTAAAAATGGTAATAAAATCACAGTGATTACTGGAAGAGGTGAAAATTGGTTAACCTAAAAAGAAGCTGATTCGTACAGAAGCTCATGCAGATTTTTTAATTGAATATGTGAAGTCTGGAACAATTCCCATTGGACTTCAGGTCCGTAATGAACCTGGACTTTTTGTTGAGAATAAGAGATTCTTAGAGATATGGACTCAGATCTCTAATCGATGCAGTAGGGACTGGATGCTGCTCATTATTGAGACAGCTCATGAGTTGATAGTTATAGAGAAGGAAGCCATTGATAAGTTAGAAGCCGAATTGAGGGACAATACTGCAGTGGAAGATGCCAGAAAAAGACTGGAAGAAATAAATAGAGATATTGATGGTTATAGAGACTATCTTATTAACAAAAAAACCAACAAACTTAAAAAAGATATAGAAAGATTTAATACCGAGTTGGTTTATCCCTTTCTTGGTGAAAATTATTATCAACAACATAGAGAGCAAAATTGGGATAGACCGAATAGTAGACAAATATATAGGAGAGGAGGAAGGAAACAAGTAACCTTCTCTGATACATCAGGTTCCAGCAGTGAGGATGAGACTACCCATAGAGAAGAAACAGATAGTAGAGGCAATGCGAAAGACTTTGGGATTTTTTTAGAACAGAGACCAAGAAGAGGGCAGAGATACAATGGAAACCGAGTGAGCGGTCAATTGACTCGGGGCCCTCCACCTCTACAACAGGAATACATAAGGACGAGGAACCAACGTTACTGGCGCCAGATGGAGCACCAGTAATTAATTTGTCAGATAGAGAACTTACTATTACGGAAGTTAATGTTTTAAGTAAAGGTTTTAGTTTCATTCCATCTACTGGAATCAATAAATATCAAATTGAAAAGATCTTAGGTCCTTCTTTAGGAAAGTGAGACTTAAAAGGTTCTTTGAGGAACGTGCTCCCAGAGAGAATACTAACTTGTCAGGCCTTAAGCCGAAGTCAAATTTCACTCCTACTTTGGCAATGGTCGGGAAGAACCTTGAGGTCTTCGAGAAAGCCGTAGAAAGTGGGGTTCAACAAATTCTGTCTGAGAACCATAGGCCAATGACACACAATATAAGTAAAGAAGAAAGATTAGCGATAAAGTCATTGAAGGAAGATTTAAATGTAACGATTAAGCCTGCTGATAAAGGGGGTGGTGTTGTGGTTTTTAATACAAGAGATTATGAGAGTAGAATGTTAGAGTTATTGAATGTGAGGGAACATTATGAATCTATTTCGAGGAGTAAACTGGTAACTCTTACTAAGGAGTGCCAGGGGCTTATTAAAGAAGCCAAAGACAGTAATTGGATATGTGAGGAGGAATCCAAATTTTTAAATAACATGGAACCAAGGATTCCGGCCTTGTATGGCTTGCCCAAAATACATAAAAGCTGCGATAACCCTCCAATGAGACCTATAGTCAGCAGTATTAATTCCCTTACTGAACCATTGAGTAAGTATGTGGACCATTTCTTACGTCCATTAGTTAAGGGGTTGAAATCATATGTCAGGGATTCTTCACATATCATCTCCATATTGGAGGGAAAAGGATTCTGTGGAGAGACTCAGTGTCTGGTCACTCTGGACATTGAGTCTCTCTACACGAATATCCCACAAGAAGCTACGGTTGAGGTTGTGAGTAGAGCCCTTGATGCGATAGATTTAGAGGGAGTGAATAAGGAGTTCATTGTTGAGTGTGCAAGGATGGTTTTAATGAATAATGTCTTTTTATTCAAAGATCAACTCTTTAAACAGAAGAAGGGGACCTGCATGGGGGCTACCTGTGCCCCTAGTTTAGCGTGCCTTTACGTTGGAGAATTTGAGAGTAGACATATTTATAATGAACTTGCACCATTCTATGAGAATGTTATTGATTGGTATCGTTATATTGACGACATCTTTTTTATTTGGGATGGTGCATTGGAACAGTTAGATGAGTTCTTGTCTTGGCTTAATATGGGCGATCCTAATTTGAAATTTACGTCCAACCATAGTAGGTCAAAAGTTGACTTTCTTGATATTACTATTAAGGTGGAGAATGGATCCTTAGCAGTTGAGCTTTATACAAAACCTATGGCTAAGAATACCCTCTTACACTATTCAAGCTTTCATCCAAAATCCCAGAGGGATAATATCCCTTTCAGTCAATTTCTTCGTTTGCGAAGAAATTGTTCTGATATTAAAGATTTTTACCGACATGCAGATATTTTGAAGAGGAAGCTTAGAGATAGGGGTTATCCCAAGAAACTTATCTCCCATTCATACAAACGAGCTAGATTCTATAACAGAGAGGCAATGATTACTAAGACTGAACATAAAAAGAAAGATATGGAAAAAATTGTATTTGTTAGTAATTTTTCAGATATTAGTAACCGGATAAAAACGTGATTAACAGCAATTGGCATATTGTTAACAATGAAGAAGGGAAGAAATTGGAGAAACCTATCTTTGCATTTAAAAGAAATAAGAATTTAAAGAATGATTTGGTACATACATATAGGGAAGGACAGGGTAACACACAGAGCACACTAAGTGGGAATCCAGCAGTGGGGAACGTTAAATGTGGTGCATGTAATGTATGTGCCCTTTGCATTGAGTCAAAAGCTTGGAGCATAATGGCTATCAGATTCATTCAAGGACTCTTAATAACTGTAGAAGCAAAAATATAATATATTTTTTGCGATGCCCCTGTGGGAAAGCCTACATAGGGGAAACGGGTAGGGAATTTCGTACGAGACTACAGGAACATCGTTCTGCTATTAGAACTAATAAAATCAATGCCCCTTTAGTATCTCATTTCTTGGAAATGGGACATAATGATGCGGATATAGAATGGTTCATTCTAGAGAAAATCTGGATGAATGCCCGTGGAGGTAGTATGGAATTGAAACGAAAAGCTAGAGAACAGTGGTTTATCTCACAATTTAACACTGTCCGCAATGGTCTTAACTCTAAGGAGGAATGGGACCGCCTTCTTGGGTGCCGTTAGCTTAGAGACGAGCCCGATCCATGGATTAATCTGAGCATTTATATATGTCATAGATGTATTGGTCTGTATTGAATCTAAGACTTATAGATGTGGTGGATATTATTGTTGTTCTATTAGAATCTAAAGATGAGTCTCTATATGTGACTTATTGAGGTGTGACTTGGAAATATGTGTTATATCTATCGAAGTGGAGCTTGATATATTATAATAGAAGAAGTAATCTCACCTACTTTGGTTTTATGATGATTATTTGATTTAAATGCATGGGTTATGAAAAAGAGGGCTGCCGCTTCTGTGGAATGAAAAGGATATTAAATCTATAGGGTTTGCTTTAGGAATATGAGAAGTAAGAATGATTTCACCTGCTAGAATTAGTTTCACGAAAGAGGAGTGAGTTTTTTTATTTTTGAACTCATGTAACGAGCTTGTATTTAGTTTGGGATTGCTTCAATCGGATATAGATCTGCAGCAGAGTGTGATGGCTGCCGTGTTAGTATTATGTTCGGAGCAATGCTCTTGAGCCATGAAAAAGATGGCCGCCGCTTTCTGAGATTGAGGAGGAAAATATGGTTTATAGGGTTTATTTTTTAAAAAATAATGAGGAGTTTGGATTATTTTATTTGTTGGAATGAGTTTTACGAAATAGGATTGAGTTTTGTTTTTAGAACTCAGTTTATGAGTCTTTTTTAGTTTTGGGTTTGTTTATTTTGATACAGATCTGTAGCATTGTGTGATGGCCGCTGTGTTAGCAGTGATTTTGCAGTACTTTTTTCTTTAGATGTTATAGACACGCCCAGTTTCATTTTGATTGGTTCCTCATAGGTCACATGGCCGCAGTTTCGAGAGTTTAAATGCCGGGCCCTTGCAAGTATGTATCTATCCTGGTGACGGAGGCATGCTGACCCCGTTTATGGCGTTTATTGATCTGGACAAGGTGAGAGTTTGACAGGCATAGTAGGGATTATCGCTGCTTTTTAACAACCTTTGAGATAAATGGGGGGTTTCTTTATCTCTGTTTCGTAGAATAAGGGTGATTGTTCTGGTTTGATTTATAAATATAGAGATTGGATGCACTTTCTGGCCATCAATGGTTTGGGGGAGTGAGGGGCCGTTTATGCCGATACGGCGGTAGCGGAAGCCTCAATCTTACTTACCAATACCGAAGCGTTTGTTTTTATAGTGTTGTTGTGTTGCGGTTTAGCAAAGAATGGTTTTGTGCATGAATGACGCCTACATATATGGTTTGTTGGTTTTATACTAACAATAGAGGGTATGTTGTTTTCTTCTTAGATAAACTACCGACTGGGGTAGAACTGACGGGTCCTATTTTTTGAGCACCTGGATTAGAAATGCGCTCAGTGACGAATGACAAAAAGAGGTAATACTATTCTTAAATAAGGCACTATGGGTTATAATGTTTAGGTAGATTTATTCTGAGGACTTAGATACCCATTGGGATCCCTATTTTTGTGTGTATTTTTCTCCATAGATGAAAAGATTGACGACTTCTAGACCTCTATAAAGGCATAGACCTGCTCCTTTTATCCGGGATTTTTTGAAATATTCATAGTTTACAGCAGATTGGTAAGATGGTTGTTGAATTTTATAAAGAACAAGGTACATAGCGTATGGGGCTCTTTTTTATATAAGTGTTTTTAACAAAAGTCTCTTATTTTTAGAATACTTGATATTTGCGAATGAAATTGAGAATGGGAGATTAATTTATCCCCACATTGGACTACGATTTTATTCAACTGCAGTAGAAACTTGGTGCTACTGATAAGAAAGGTAACTTCTAGAAGATTACATGGAATTAATTAACCCTGTGTAGGAGGTATAGAGCTATTTGGTAGCCTATGAATAAGGGGGCCTAGTTTGGTGCATCTTCTTAATTTGTGCCCCCTAGAGAAAGTCTCCTTCTCTTCCTTTATATTTACCCCTTGAGGGACATTTCTATGGTTGTTATTATTAAATGGTGAATGAGAGTTTGTGTTGGTTGTTGCATGTGGGCTCACCATAATACGTTCTTTGTATATCCATCATTGGCTAATTGTTATACAGATATGTATATGTTTGTAAATAAATTGTGATTTCATGTATTTTTGAATGTATTTTAATCTATTTTTTGTACTTTATTATAATTATGCATAGAGCTACATTTTCGTTTGGGAGATATCTATTCCTGTCCTGAGGAAGGTGGTGTGTTAAAGCGACAATATCCACCGAAACGCGTCGACGCTAACTTGGAGAGGCATACTGTAGATTGTGTTGACATTTGGTTTGGTTGCTGTAAAAACGCTATATATATGCAACACACATCAAACAAATGATCTGGGTCTAATGTATTAGCCTCTATCTATGAATAGAAATTATCTTTCTATCTATCTCTCCCTTCTATCTTTGTCTTTGTTATATATGTTTTTATTCTGTTTGAATTAATGTTTTTAATTGATGATTTTAATAAATTTTGTATGTAAATGATAATGCACAATATTTTGATACATTTTTTGTAAAGGAATTGAAATAAATATTTCTTAAGTATAGACACTTGGCTTTTGATGGTTGTGTTATGGTGAGATATACGTTGTAAGAGTGTAAGTTTGTGGACGTACTGAATCGCCCAAAGGGGATTTTATTTTTTGACTACGGTCTTTTGGTGCTCTACTCCTTTGGTGGTTAAGGGGCCCCTCTCCTTTTATTTGTGAGATATTGGCACAGCTTACGGGCTGGAGAGTCTCCGTTTCCGGAGTTATTGTGGTAGTGCTATAGACCAATGGATCATTTCAAGACCTTTGGTTTTAGTGATGATCAATTAAATAAAATCATCAATGTTAAAAATGGTAATAAAATCACAGTGATTACTGGAAGAGGTGAAAATTGGGGAAAATTGGTTAACCTAAAAAAGAAGCTGATTCGTACAGAAGCTCATGCAGATTTTTTAATTGAATATGTGAAGTCTGGAACAATTCCCATTGGACTTCAGGTCCGTAATGAACCTGGACTTTTTGTTGAGAATAAGAGATTCTTAGAGATATGGACTCAGATCTCTAATCGATGCAGTAGGGACTGGATGCTGCTCATTATTGAGACAGCTCATGAGTTGATAGTTATAGAGAAGGAAGCCATTGATAAGTTAGAAGCCGAATTGAGGGACAATACTGCAGTGGAAGATGCCAGAAAAAGACTGGAAGAAATAAATAGAGATATTGATGGTTATAGAGACTATCTTATTAACAAAAAAACCAACAAACTTAAAAAAGATATAGAAAGATTTAATACCGAGTTGGTTTATCCCTTTCTTGGTGAAAATTATTATCAACAACATAGAGAGCAAAATTGTGATAGACCGAATAGTAGACAAATATATAGGAGAGGAGGAAGGAAACAAGTAACCTTCTCTGATACATCAGGTTCCAGCAGTGAGGATGAGACTACCCATAGAGAAGAAACAGATAGTAGAGGCAATGCGAAAGACTTTGGGATTTTCTTAGAACAGAGACCAAGAAGAGGGCAGAGATACAATGGAAACCGAGTGAGAGGTCAATTGACTCGGGGCCCTCCACCTCTACAACAGGAATACATAAGGACGAGGAACCAACGTTACTGGCGCCAGATGGAGCACCAGTAATTAATTTGTCAGATAGAGAACTTACTATTACGGAAGTTAATGTTTTAAGTAAAGGTTTTAGTTTCATTCCATCTACTGGAATCAATAAATATCAAATTGAAAAAGATCTTAGGTCCTTCTTTAGGAAAGTGAGACTTAAAAGGTTCTTTGAAGAACGTGCTCCCAGAGAGAATACTAACTTGTCAGGCCTTAAGCCGAAGTCAAATTTCACTCCTACTTTGGCAATGGTCGGGAAGAACCTTGAGGTCTTCGAGAAAGCCGTAGAAAGTGGGGTTCAACAAATTCTGTCTGAGAACCATAGGCCAATGACACACAATATAAGTAAAGAAGAAAGATTAGCGATAAAGTCATTGAAGGAAGATTTAAATGTAACGATTAAGCCTGCTGATAAAGGGGGTGGTGTTGTGGTTTTTAATACAAGAGATTATGAGAGTAGAATGTTAGAGTTATTGAATGTGAGGGAACATTATGAATCTATTTCGAGGAGTAAACTGGTAACTCTTACTAAGGAGTGCCAGGGGCTTATTAAAGAAGCCAAAGACAGTAATTGGATATGTGAGGAGGAATCCAAATTTTTAAATAACATGGAACCAAGGATTCCGGCCTTGTATGGCTTGCCCAAAATACATAAAAGCTGCGATAACCCTCCAATGAGACCTATAGTCAGCAGTATTAATTCCCTTACTGAACCATTGAGTAAGTATGTGGACCATTTCTTACGTCCATTAGTTAAGGGGTTGAAATCATATGTCAGGGATTCTTCACATATCATCTCCATATTGGAGGGAAAAGGATTCTGTGGAGAGACTCAGTGTCTGGTCACTCTGGACATTGAGTCTCTACACGAATATCCCACAAGAAGCTACTGTTGAGGTTGTGAGTAGAGCCCTTGATGCGATAGATTTAGAGGGTGTGAATAAGGAGTTCATTGTTGAGTGTGCAAGGATGGTTTTAATGAATAATGTCTTTTTATTCAAAGATCAACTCTTTAAACAGAAGAAGGGGACCAGCATGGAGTCTCTCTACACGAATATCCCACAAGAAGCTACGGTTGAGGTTGTGAGTAGAGCCCTTGATGCGATAGATTTAGAGGGAGTGAATAAGGAGTTCATTGTTGAGTGTGCAAGGATGGTTTTAATGAATAATGTCTTTTTATTCAAAGATCAACTCTTTAAACAGAAGAAGGGGACCAGCATGGGGGCTACCTGTGCCCCTAGTTTAGCGTGCCTTTACGTTGGAGAATTTGAGAGTAGACATATTTATAATGAACTTGCACCATTCTATGAGAATGTTATTGATTGGTATCGTTATATTGACGACATCTTTTTATTTGGGATGGTGCATTGGAACAGTTAGATGAGTTCTTGTCTTAGCTTAATATGGGCGATCCTAATTTGAAATTTACGTCCAACCATAGTAGGTCAAAAGTTGACTTTCTTGATATTACTATTAAGGTGGAGAATGGATCCTTAGCAGTTGAGCTTTATACAAAACCTATGGCTAAGTATACCCTCTTACACTATTCAAGCTTTCATCCAAAATCCCAGAGGGATAATATCCCTTTCAGTCAATTTCTTCGTTTGCGAAGAAATTGTTCTGATATTAAAGATTTTTACCGACATGCAGATATTTTGAAGAGGAAGCTTAGAGATAGGGGTTATCCCAAGAAACTTATCTCCCATTCATACAAACGAGCTAGATTCTATAACAGAGAGGCAATGATTACTAAGACTGAACATAAAAAGAAAGATATGGAAAAAATTGTATTTGTTAGTAATTTTTCAGATATTAGTAACCGGATAAAAACGTGATTAACAGCAATTGGCATATTGTTAACAATGAAGAAGGGAAGAAATTGGAGAAACCTATCTTTGCATTTAAAAGAAATAAGAATTTAAAGAATGATTTGGTACATACATATAGGGAAGGACAGGGTAACACACAGAGCACACTAAGTGGGAATCCAGCAGTGGGGAACGTTAAATGTGGTGCATGTAATGTATGTGCCCTTTGCATTGAGTCAAAAAGCTTGGAGCATAATGGCTATCAGATTCATTCAAGGACTCTTAATAACTGTAGAAGCAAAAATATAATATATTTTTGCGATGCCCCTGTGGGAAAGCCTACATAGGGGAAACGGGTAGGGAATTTCGTACGAGACTACAGGAACATCGTTCTGCTATTAGAACTAATAAAATCAATGCTCCTTTAGTATCCCATTTCTTGGAAATGGGACATAATGATGCGGATATAGAATGGTTCATTCTAGAGAAAATCTGGATGAATGCCCGTGGAGGTAGTATGGAATTGAAACGAAAAGCTAGAGAACAGTGGTTTATCTCACAATTTAACACTGTCCGCAATGGTCTTAACTCTAAGGAGGAATGGGACCGCCTTCTTGGGTGCCGTTAGCTTAGAGACGAGCCCGATCCATGGATTAATCTGAGCATTTATATATGTCATAGATGTATTGGTCTGTATTGAATCTAAGACTTATAGATGTGGTGGATATTATTGTTGTTCTATTAGAATCTAAAGATGAGTCTCTATATGTGACTTATTGAGGTGTGACTTGGAAATATGTGTTATATCTATCGAAGTGGAGCTTGATATATTATAATAGAAGAAGTAATCTCACCTACTTTGGTTTTATGATGATTATTTGATTTAAATGCATGGGTTATGAAAAGAGGGCTGCCGCTTCTGTGGAATGAAAAGGATATTAACTCTATAGGGTTTGCTTTAGGAATATGAGAAGTAAGAATGATTTCACCTGCTAGAATTAGTTTCACGAAAGAGGAGTGAGTTTTTTTATTTTTGAACTCATGTAACGAGCTTGTATTTAGTTTGGGATTGCTTCAATCGGATATAGATCTGCAGCAGAGTGTGATGGCTGCCGTGTTAGTATTATGTTCGGAGCAATGCTCTTGAGCCATGAAAAAGATGGCCGCCGCTTTCTGAGATTGAGGAGGAAAATATGGTTTATAGGGTTTATTTTTTTTTAAATAATGAGGAGTTTGGATTATTTTATTTGTTAGAATGAGTTTTACGAAATAGGATTGAGTTTTGTTTTTAGAACTCAGTTTATGAGTCTTTTTAGTTTTGGGTTTGTTTATTTTGATACAGATCTGTAGCATTGTGTGATGGCCGCTGTGTTAGCAGTGATTTTGCAGTACTTTTTTCTTTAGATGTTATAGACACGCCCAGTTTCATTTTGATTGGTTCCTCATAGGTCACATGGCCGCAGTTTCGAGAGTTTAAATGCCGGGCCCTTGCAAGTATGTATCTATCTTGGTGACGGAGGCATGCTGACCCCGTTTATGGCGTTTATTGATCTGGACAAGGTGAGAGTTTGACATGCATAGTAGGGATTATCGCTGCTTTTTAACAACCTTTGAGATAAATGGGGGGTTTCTTTATCTCTGTTTCGTAGAATAAGGGTGATTGTTCTGGTTTGATTTATAAATATAGAGATTGGATGCACTTTCTGGCCATCAATGGTTTGGGGGAGTGAGGGGCCGTTTATGCCGATACGGCGGTAGCGGAAGCCTCAATCTTACTTACCAATACCGAAGCGTTTGTTTTTATAGTGTTGTTGTGTTGCGGTTTAGCAAAGAATGGTTTTGTGCATGAATGACGCCTACATATATGGTTTGTTGGTTTTATACTAACAATAGAGGGTATGTTGTTTTCTTCTTAGATAAACTACCGACTGGGGTAGAACTGACGGGTCCTATTTTTTGAGCACCTGGATTAGAAATGCGCTCAGTGACGAATGACAAAAAGAGGTAATACTATTCTTAAATAAGGCACTATGGGTTATAATGTTTAGGTAGATTTATTCTGAGGACTTAGATACCCATTGGGATCCCTATTTTTGTGTGTATTTTTCTCCATAGATGAAAAGATTGACGACTTCTAGACCTCTATAAAGGCATAGACCTGCTCCTTTTATCCGGGATTTTTTTGAAATATTCATAGTTTACAGCAGATTGGTAAAATGGTTGTTGAATTTTATAAAGAACAAGGTACATAGCGTATGGGGCTCTTTTTTATATAAGTGTTTTTAACAAAAGTCTCTTATTTTTAGAATACTTGATATTTGCGAATGAAATTGAGAATGGGAGATTAATTTATCCCCACATTGGACTACGATTTTATTCAACTGCAGTAGAAACTTGGTGCTACTGATAAGAAAGGTAACTTCTAGAAGATTACATGGAATTAATTAACCCTGTGTAGGAGGTATAGAGCTATTTGGTAGCCTATGAATAAGGGGGGCCTAGTTTGGTGCATATTCTTAATTTGTGCCCCCTAGAGAAAGTCTCCTTCTCTTCCTTTATATTTACCCCTTGAGGGACATTTCTATGGTTGTTATTATTAAATGGTGAATGAGAGTTTGTGTTGGTTGTTGCATGTGGGCTCACCATAATACGTTCTTTGTATATCCATCATTGGCTAATTGTTATACAGATATGTATATGTTTGTAAATAAATTGTGATTTCATGTATTTTTGAATGTATTTTAATCTATTTTTTGTACTTTATTATAATTATGCATAGAGCTACATTTTCGTTTGGGAGATATCTATTCCTGTCCTGAGGAAGGTGGTGTGTTAAAGCGACAATATCCACCGAAACGCGTCGACGCTAACTTGGAGAGGCATACTGTAGATTGTGTTGACATTTGGTTTGGTTGCTGTAAAAACGCTATATATATGCAACACACATCAAACAAATGATCTGGGTCTAATGTATTAGCCTCTATCTATGAATAGAAATTATCTTTCTATCTATCTCTCCCTTCTATCTTTGTCTTTGTTATATATGTTTTTATTCTGTTTGAATTAATGTTTTTAATTGATGATTTTAATAAATTTTGTATGTAAATGATAATGCACAATATTTTGATAAATTTTTTGTAAAGGAATTGAAATAAATATTTCTTAAGTATAGACACTTGGCTTTTGATGGTTGTGTTATGGTGAGATATACGTTGTAAGAGTGTAAGTTTGTGGACGTACTGAATCGCCCAAAGGGGATTTTATTTTTTGACTACGGTCTTTTGGTGCTCTACTCCTTTGGTGGTTAAGGGCCCCTCTCCTTTTATTTGTGCTCTACAGGTCCTGCATGGATCCTGTATGGTGCACAGGCACAGATGATGCAGCAGACTGAGAGGGAGACGAAGTCAGGCCCAAACGAAGTCCAGCGAAGTCCAGAGTGCCCAGATGATCGAAGTGCAGTGGTTTCAGTTCTGAATCTTGTCCACGACAAATCTAAGGTCCTACAGCCAGGTAAGCCCTTAAGTACCCACGGGAGAGGGTTGGAAAGATTCAGTGGACCCTCCCAGGGGAGGGTCTAGACAGGGGGGAGGTTACTCCCATGTCCTTTGTCCAGTTTCACGCCAGAGCGGGAGCCAACGGCTCCCAGGACTGGTTTGAACTGGACTATGCACAGGGACACCAAATGTGCCCCTCATGCAGACTTTCAGTCGCTGGCAAGCGCACCCACCCAGCCCTAATACACTAAGGGCCAGATGTATCAACATTGTATTTTGCGAGTCCTTAATAGCGAATTTTACTGATTCGCTATTATGGACTCGCAAAATGCAATGTATGTAGGTTTCGCAAATAAAATTGCGGTTCCTACATATTTCTTAATAGCGAATCGCAAATTGCGATTTGCTATTAAGGAATGCCTTCCCATTCATTCCTATGGGCCTAGAGGCCCATAGGAATGAATGGGAAGACATTCGCAATTTGCGATTACCAAATTGGTACTCGCAAATTGCGAATGCAATTTCAAGGGTGATAGGGGCCAAAAGGCCACCCTGATTCACCCCAAAAGGTAAGTGTGCACATGTGGCGCACATACATGCCCTAAGGGCATGTGTGTGCGCCACATGGCACTTAGAAAAATGCAAAAATGTGCATTTTTCTAGGAATTTGCAAATTACCACCAACTTGAAGTTGGTGGTAATTTGCGATTCCTTAAAGCAAGGTTGCAATTTTTTCTTGCTTCTTGCATTGCATTTAAGGAATTGCAAATTGTGATCCCCTAAATGCATTTGCAAAATAGGTAATCGCAAAAATAGCGATTCCCTATTTTGCGAATGCCTTTTTGGATGATACATCCCAAAAGGCTTTTTACCGTTCGCAAACGGGCCGATTCTGCGAATCAGCCCGTTTGCGAATGGTAAAACGTTTGATACATCTGGCCCTAAATCCTGTCTGGGAGGTGGTCACACCTCCCTGTGACAGAATGCCTATTGTTCTGCCTTCCCCTGCTCGAGCTTGGCTCAGCAGCAGGAGGGCAGAAATGTGTCTCTGGTCGGCAGGAACCATTTTGTGCTGTCCGGAGTTAGAAGGCTGGTACCGGGAACACCAGGAGCCCCACGAAGGACGCTTCTGTGGGGTGGAATCATACCTCCCACACCAGTTGCCAGTGTGGGGATATGATTCCAACATGTTTGACACCGAACTCGATAGGGTTTGTTTCAGCCGTTTTAGAGTTGGTCATCACGCAGTCGCATAATGCCCCTCTATAGCAGTATATGGCTGCTTCACTGACAACCCGGGAGAATGGACTCCGTAGGCTGCAGGGGTGTCCTGCTCATGCAGGGGCACCCTCTCACTTAGAACCAAGCACCCTGCCCTCAGTATTGTAAAGGCCTGCTAGAGGGGTGACTTATAGGTTTTAAGTGCAGTGACCCTTAGATGTTGTAAACCTTTATCTTAAGTAAGTGGTGCATGCACCAACTTACATAGACTGCAATGGCAGGCCTGTAGTTCCATTTTGCATGGCCTCTCATGGGTGGCATAATACATGCTTCAGCCCATGGGAGGCCTCTGGGGTAACTATGCCCTGGGTACATGTGTACCATATACTAGGAACTGACAAGGGTACCCCAGTATCCAATCTGGCGTGTACCTAAGTAACACAACAGTTTAGGGAGAAAGCAGATAGACTGGGGTCCTGATTAGCAGGATCCCAGTCAGACTAGTCAAAAACAGCATTACATCCAGCAAAAAGTAGGGGTAACCATAAGAAGCAGATCCTACTTTCCTACACATAGGGACAGACTTATCCGTTGAAACTTCTCTCCAGAGTCACAAGCATATATAGTAACATGTGCAAAAGAACTGCCCTCTCCACTATCACACCTCCAACAGCTGATAGCAGTGCGTAGTAGAATATGAGGATGCAGTGGCCTCTGAACCAAAACCTCTCTCTTGTATGAGAGGACTGTATACTACAGTGAGCACAAGGACTGATCTCTCTAGTGAGACCTCACTGTTGCATGAGAAGTCACCATAGTTGGGTATTCAAATAATTGGCTTCTTCATTAACAATTCTCTGTAGCATATAGCTATATATACATGCAGGAGCACTTCTGCACTCCCTGAAGATGAAACTGCCAGTTGTAGTCAACATTACAATACTGTAAAAATGTTCAAATCTATAGCAACTATTAGGCAAACAAATCAGTAGTAACTTTAAACTTTTGTATTACAAAAAACAATTTTAAAACATTACAAAACGACAGCAACATTAACAAACTATATCAACAATTATGAAAACAAACAAAACAACCAACTTTACTAATTTATAATGTCTTCATCACATTATGATGAGCAGCCTAGTGTAGCTGTACCATCTCAGACTGGCAAAGAGTCTTTGGTATGGCAGTTTTTTGTTTTGAGGTCAGCTAGCAAAAAGGTTTCAGCAAAGTTTCTCATGCATACAATTTTTTAAAAGGAGTTCACAAAGGCTAGCCCAGACAAAGTGAGCTTGTGCTGCTGAACTGCAGAGCTCTTTATGTGCTTCCACATCTTTTCAACCTGGATACACTGTGCCTGCTCAGGTATTCACTGCTGAACAATACAATAATCCTGCTTGTCTTAACAAAGCTCATTTTTGCTGCTTATGTAAGCAGATAATTATTTCCTCAGAGACAAGTAGACCTACACAGTGCAGATATGTGCAAGATCACAAATGTCCCCCTATGCAATACAAACGCTATTTGAACAGTGTCACTCACTTCAAATCACATTTTCCTCTCCATATGGCTTTTCAATTCATCAGGACATTCAATATTGTTTTCAAGCCCCCTTTGAGGCACACCACCTCTTCTTAAGTAGAGCGGCCGTGGAATACTGAAACTCATATCAAATTCAAATTCAAAATACTTTATTTCGGTTCAACTAAAACCATAAAAGATACATCGTAAATAATCACATATAAGTTATTTAAATACAATTGATACAGTTTTGCCTTCAATTAATATCATTTCATCAGGGTAAGGTAAGGGGCAGTAGTAAGGATAGGCAATAGAATGACCTAACCGCGTATCGCAATTAAAATATATAATATAATAAATACATTAAAACTAGGCATAGTTGTTTTATAAAAACATTTGTATAGAGCGCTTGAATCAGTATCCGTTACTCAATAAGACCTCGTCTTCCATTTTTATACCTTCCAGTGCAATTCCTTACATGATCTTCTAAAAACTACAGATATTTTTTTAGTGCAAATATAAAGTCACAAAGTTACCTTGTGCCACCATTGAGTCATAAAGTGCATGTGCATAGCTTACTAAAACCATAGGCTTGAGTGCACATATTCGTAAATTGTTAAAACTTCAGCCCAACTTTAGCTCTTATGAAACTCACATTAAGTAAATATCTGCTGACACTGAAAACGATTTTTTGGGATGTATCCGTTTTCAGTATTCTTTCCGCCTCTAGACAAAACCTAGTATTCATGTTTCTACAAGTGGGTTTAATCCATTTGTTCCTGGGTTTATCATATGCGGGACAGAAAAATAATACGTGTAAATCATTTTCTTTAGTCTCATTTTGACTTAATACACAAAGCTCATTATTATCTCCGTCATAATTACTAACCCATTTTGATGTGTTCACATTTATTTGTAGCACACCGTATCTGAACTTCATGTATAAAGATTTGGCTAGTTGTGGGCGCACTTCATCCAAGAAGGACTCAAAGCTTGCTACTTCTTTAAAAAGAAGGCATTTTCTTGTTAGTGTACCAGTTGCCGAGCTATGTAGCACACTATTTTGAATGTAAGCCCAGAAGGTGGATTTTAACAGTTTCCTGGAAAGTAATGTCAACTGGGTTGGTTCGTCCCAAAAATGAGGTAGGCCTAGTTTCCCAAACCAAGAGGAAACATGTTTGAGCCACGGGATGCTCCTACTCTGATCAATCTTTAGAATCTCCTCTAAGCCTTCCTTATAGTGTATCAGTTCTATGGTTGACCAGAGTCGCACCCAAAATAGCAAAGGTCTTAATATAGCGTGGTGGTCTGTACGTTTGACGTTTAGGTCCATAACAATGGGAATTAAGGGTGTTCGTGCCGGTAGACTTAATAATCTTCTAAAAAATTTGTTTTCTGCTAGTTCAAAACTCTTTTTACAGTAGGGCCCCCATATTTCAGCCCCATAAAGGGAGGCTGATTGTGCTCTATGTTTAAATACCTCCAAGGCGGGGGACACCGCTTTCGAGATGCTGCTCCCGTGTCTCTTTATTATCGGTAATGAGTTTTGAAGCAGGGTAATCTTGTTTTTTCCAATTGTGGTTTCCAAGATAGTTTAGTATCTAGCGTTATACCCAAATAATTAAAACTTTGCACGTACTCTAGCTTTTGGTTGTTAATCACTAAATTCTTTTTAAAAGATCTATGTGGGTTTATTGCCATATATTTAGTTTTGCTGGAATTTATTTCAAGGCCCTTCATATTGCAATATGCATGGAAAGAATCCATTAAACATTGTAGTCCTTTGGGGGTTTGAGATATCAGTATGGTGTCTTCAGCAAATAAAAGAGCTGGCACCAGGTCCCCCCAACTTAGGCGAATCATGTGTGCATCCGTGCAAATAGCTTGGGATATCATTTACATACAATGAAAATAAAGTGGGTGCCAGTACGCACCGCTGGCGTACACCCCTTCTTACAGGGATAGCCTTGGTGAGTTCGCCCCTCGGGCCCCATCTTACTTTTGCGAAGTTATCCTCGTGTAATCTTATTATTTGCACGAGTAATTCGTCTGGCACCCCTTGACATTTCAACGATTCCCAAAGTAAATTTCGAGGTATAAGATCGAATGCGGCCTTTAGGTCTACAAAGGCAATATACAAGTGGCCCTTTTTTAGATTTATGTATTTCCAGCATAAGCATATACATCTAAAAACCTGATCGATTGTACTGGTTTTAATTCTAAATCCCGCCTGGAATTTTGAGATCACATTATTCTCTTCAAGCCAATCGTTCAATTTATTTAAAATATGCCTAGAATTTTTTTTTGTAAAATATCAATTAAACTAATTGGTCGATAATTTGCGGGGTCATAGCGATTGCCTTTCTTAAAGATCGTAGTAATTTCTGCCCCTTTCCAAGATTCAGGTATTGGTGCACCCGAGGCTATTGCATTGCATAAGCAATTTATGTATGGGCCCCAGACACTGCTGTCATGTCTCAGCAGATCTCCCGGTATTTTGTCGGGGCCGGGCGCTTTCCCTGGCTTGACTGCATCAACTGCTGTCAGTGTTTCTTCCAAGCTAAAATGTAGATAAATAACATTTGAATTAGTTACAAAATCTGCGATAGTAAATATCTGTTCAGTTTCAGCAGCCGCGTAAAGGCGGGAAAAGTGGTCGACCCAAGTATTGGCATCAAGAAAAAGGTCCTTAGTATCCCTACCTGTCTTATTTGCTTTTGCTGTTAGTCGCCAAAAGCCTGCCTGGTCTTTGGACTTAGCTGCACTAATTAAATCCGTCCAAATATTATCATCCCAGGTTTTTTTTTTGCATAAGCAAGGATTCTCTTGTATTTATTTCTTTTCTCCCTTATGACCATTATGTTGTTATTTTTTATTGCCAGTATAAGTTCAGCTTTTGCTTCACGACACTCCTTGTTGTACCAGGGGTTAGCTCCTACATTTGAATAATTTCTTCTTCCGCTACACTCCTTAGGTATTTTACTCACAATCGGTGCTAGAGCATCATTGAGGGCATGATGTAAGGCCAATATTGGAAACTCTACTGCTAGTAAGTCTATGTGGGGGGAGATGATATCTACAAAAATATTATAGATCTGCGTCATAGACTGGTCATTTCCTAAAATGTGAGGCCACTTTAAGGCTCGACGGTTATTGCTCACTAAGATGTCATCCGTGGAGATATTATTATCTCCACTACTCAAGGTGGTGGCAGAAAAAAGGTGAGTTACTAGTGTCAAGTGTAGGAGTCGGTGATCACTCTCGGTTCTGGTGTCTACTATTAAGTCATGTACATTTGGCCAGAACTCAATGGATACCATTATGTAGTCTATGTTACTCTGGCAATTACCTCTACAGAATGTGAAAGCATTTGGTCTGTCCGAGGGTAAGCGGCCGTTACAAGCTCTAAGTCCCTGCCCCGATGTTAATTTCATGATTTGTGCAACCGCTACGGTGCAAGGTACTATCGGGCTGCTTTCTAGAGCAAGGATATTATTTGCTATATCTTCATCTTCAAAGAGGTTGTCAAAGCCCACCACTGGTTCAAATTTACAATTTAAGTCGCCCCCTACAATTACCATTGCCCTTGGCTCTATTGAGTTTAAAAAGGAGTCGAGTTGCTCTATTACTAAGGATTCTTTCGTAGCTGGACCTGGTCTATTATAAATATTTATTAAAAATATTTCTTTTTTGTCCCGTGTGATAATTTTCACACCGACCATATCCTGGGACAGTATGTACAACTGGGTTGTGTTGATTTCAAGAGTGATTCTTACCCATATGACAAGACCCCCTGATGGCCTGCCTCTTGCCGATGGAATAGCGTTGACACTGAATGTCTTGAACCCGACCCTGTGAGGGATGTCTAGTGCCCAGGTCTCTTGCAGGAGGCAAATATCACTTTGTTCTATGTATTCAAGCCATTCAGTGTTTCTGAGATTCCTGTTTAGTCCCGCAATATTCCACGAGGTAAGTCGTATTTCCGACTGCTTGTTTGCTTCTATATCTAGGTGCAAGCTATTGTTCTTTTTAAGATTAGTTATATTTGACGTAGGAGATTAAATCGTCGAATCAGGTGAGGCCTCTAGAAAAATAAGTGGGAGAACATCTAGGTCTTCTACCCCCTGTTGTCCATTAGACTCTAGTGTCTCACGAGCGTTAAAAGCGCCCTGGGTCTCATCTAGGCCCTGTGTATTTGAAAAACGTGTCTGATCCATACTGCAATTTGCCTGGATAATAGCAGGAGGATGTGGTTCGTATTCTAAAGGGGTTGGTTGTCAGTCTAAAGCGTCTAGGACAGATAGTGCCTGGAACCTATTTGGAAGTAAAAACAAGACACCATCATGGGCAATGTTCTTGGGTGGTGGTTTATAAAAATAGCCTAAAGGAAGAGCGCAAATACAAGTGCTTTGTGAAGATATCTCCTCTTGCATATTTAATAGACTTCGGACCATCTGGGGTCGACAGAAATTTATTACTACACAATCGCCATCTATGTTCTTGGGGGATTCGCCAACCTACCCTACTCTACGAACCATGAGAATATCTTTCATATTCCGTGGGTTGAAATTTTTAAATTTAGTCAACCAATCAACAGTCTTATTCCGTAAGTTGGACCAAGATTCATTCTGCTCACTTTTAAGAGTGGGGACCCCAGCTAAAATTAGCACATAGGGACATGAAGCAGGTGGCAAGCCCAGAACATCAGTACTTGGTTTTGAGTCGGTACCTTGTGGGCCGTTTGTTGCAGCCAAACCAGTGCGGTTTACAGATGAGTTAGAAGCTGCATGTGCAGGATGTGTGTCATACGTCTCCCCTTGTTTGTCGTTGGATTCCTGGGACCTACCCCATGTGCTTCTCTCCCTATTACTCAATTTTGTCATGGGATTTATCGCAAACCTATTTTTCCCCAAATTACTCATTCCAACTCGACTAGTAGTTAATGGGCCTTCTGCTTGCATTGATTGGCTCGCCCCTTCAACAGCATCAGAGTGAATAGTGCCATTGCTACCTCTCATGTTTCCTATAGCAATGTTCAGCTGCTCTATCTTTTTATCCATTAAACCAAATTTCTTGTCCATTAGTTCGTTGATCTCGGCTAACATAGATCCAAGTGCAGTTTCTAATGACAATGTTATGGCACGATCTAAATCCCCAAAGCTCTCTTTCATTAATAAGGGAAAAAGGGGAGAATCTGCTTTTGTCTGTGTACTAACGGATTTTTTCAACATTGCAACTTGGTCATCTATATGACAGGTTGGTTTGATCAAAGGCCTAGATCCCCCTGCTCTCTTGGTTTTGGATTTTGGGTGACCAACAACTCGCTTCTGCTTCATTCGGTGATCTTTCTCCTTAGGCTCTTCTAATGTTTTCGGAGCACGTAGTCTGGTTGCTATGCCCGATCTACTAAGATCATCTAATGTTGTAATCGAAAGTGTAGGAGGTGAATTTGGCGGAATAGGTGTCTTTAGCTTATTTTTAACTATTATTGTTGGGCTTAGTGGAAGCAGTTGTGGTGAATCACTCAGATTAAGAGAGCGTGTTTGTTTATGCATTGGAAGGTTTGAGGGGTCAAGTGACAAGCGCCTCTCTGCCATTTGTATTTCGTGCGTCAATAGGGATTCCGCCCTGATAATGAAGGCATCTAAGGTGCCTGCGCACCTTTACGCTTGCTCTCTAATATGTAAACTAACAACAGTTCAAACTTTAGAATTTATAAATCCCAATCAGATAACATAGGAGCCTAGAGCACTGTCCAAAAGTCTTACTGCACGATTTAAGTGTTTGGCGGCTCTCAGAGGTGTGGCCCAGCCCAGCCTCCTCCAGTCGCTGACGGGCGCAGACGGGCCCGCCCGCGCGCGTCCCGCGATGCGGGAGGTGGGCGTGTCTTTTATCGCGCCTCCGGGCGCGAGAGCAGCGTCAGGATGGCACGAGGCTGCTGGAACTTGTAGTTTCAGCCGTTCTTCCCCTCATGGCGTGTAGGTGAGACTGTTGGCCGTTCCCCTCACGGCAATTAGTTGCAGAGTGAAGCCGTTCCCCTCACGGCGATGGAATTGGCAAGACTAAAACAGAGCCGGCGGCAAACCAGCGTTTGTGCGTCCTGCGATGCGGGAGGTGGGCGTGTTTTTTATCGAGCCTCCGGGCGCGAGAGCAGCGTCAGGATGGCGTGGGGCTGCTGGAACTTGTAGTTTCAGCCGTTCCCCTCACGGCACGTAGGTGAGACTGTTGGCCGTTCCCCTCACGGCAATTAGTTGCAGAGTGAAGCCGTTCCCCTCACGGCGATGGAATTGGCAAGACTAAAACAGAGCCGGCGGCAAACCAGCGTTTGTGCGTCCCGCAATGCGGGAGGTGGGCGTGTCTTTTATCGCGCCTCCGGGCACGAGAGCAGCGTCAGGATGGCGCGAGGCTGCTGAGACTGTTGGCCGTTCCCCTCACGGCAATTAGTTGCAGAGTGAAGCCGTTCCCCTCACGGCAATGGAATTGGCAAGACTAAAACAGAGCCGGCAGCAAACCAGCGTTTATCACTAATATCACTATTAGAGATGTCAAATGAATACTAGAAAATACTAAAATATACAATTGTATTATCCACTAGGCTATTTTTATGTACCATATATATAGTTATTCTAATCACAGGATCATGATTATCTGTATTATGTGTATAAACAATGCATTATTTATTGGAATAATACAGTGCATTAGATATGTTTGGTTTTGTATTTGTTCTTACGATATACTTCATAAAATAACTAGAAACCAAGTTAAGAAATGGTCAGCTGATATAATTTGACATGCCATGTATTTATGCTTTCATACATATTTTCATACTTATTTTCTGTATTTATAACAGCCCTGAAGTAGCGCCTACTGCGCGAAACATGTGTTGGCTGTTCGAAGCTTTGTACAAGAATAAAATGCAGTTGTGAAAACACTCAACTTTGTGACAACATTCTTTCTCAGATAAAATATTTTTAATGCTGTACAGTAAGTTTACTTATCAACCTCAGTACACTTACTGTCACTTCACAATAAAGTTTATAAAATATAGTATTCAGTACCTGATATTAGAGTTCTTTCTTAAATGCACATGAAGACACCAGTCTCTTTCAGCTCCAAATAAATTCACTACTCCTGAGCACAACTCAAAGACATTTTCTTCTCCTCCAAAGCACCAAAAACAAACTCCGCTAATTCTGGTTCTGCACTCAATCACATCACAGCATTTCTCCAACCATGCAATAAAAATGGTAACTATTGGCGGAGCGTTGGTACTTTTTTTCTTACTTCTCCCCATTACGATCTTGTGAGACTCTCGCCAGATCCTAAAACACCTCATGGCAGGCTCAGTAATTTTCCATGCGATTCTCACGAGATGCCCACGAGATCAAACAAACCCCCATGTGGCACGTTTCAGTCATTGAAGCTTGCACACTATTGTTGTGAGTCCCTCGCTGGATCGCAACACAATTGTAGGACAATAGTAGTATATGGTAGAGACTAGCCTCTCCACTCCGTCTCTTGAATAATGGTTGTGCATACTAGGCAGTAAGGAGGGACTACCCTCTCCTTTCAAAGCTCTCTCTTGAATTACAAGTATGCATAGTAGTGTGTGGGCAGGTACTGTCCTCTCCTGTCAGACCCCTCTCTCAGATGACGGGTGTGCTTAGTAGGGTGTGTGGAGGGACTGGCCTTTCTGGTGAGACCTTTCTCTGTAATGATGGGTGTGTGTAGTAGTGTGTGGAAAGGGACTAGTCTCTCCTTTCAATCCCCTCTCTCAGGTGAATAATGTATGTAGTAGGGTGCAGAGAGGGACTAGCCTCTTCTTTCAAACCTCTTTCTCAGATGATGGGTGTGCATAGTTGGGTGTGGGGAGAGATTGGCATTTCCTTTGAGACCTCTCTCTCAGATGAGGAGTGTGCGTAGTAGGGTGTGGGGAGGCACTAACCTCTATGGAGACCTGTTTCTGTAATGATGGATGTGCGTAGTAGGGTATGGGGAGGGACTAGCTTCTCCTTTCAGACCCCTCTCTCAGGTGATGAGTGTGTGTAGTAGGGTGTGGGGAGGGACTAGACTCTTCTTTCAAACTTCTCTCTCAGATGACGGGTGTGCGTGGTAGGGTGTAGGAGAGACTGGCTTTTCCTTTGAGACCTCTCTCTCAGATGACGGGTGTGCGTAGTAGGGTGTGGGGAGGCATTAGCCTCTCTGGTAAGACCTCTCTCTGTAATGATGGGTGTGCGTAGTAGGATGTGGGGAGGGACTAGCCTCTCCTTTTAGACCCCTCTCCCAGTTGACGGGTGTGCGTAGTAGGGTGCAGTGAGGGAATAGCCTCTCCTTTCAAACCCCTCTCTCAGATGACGGGTATTCATAGTAGGGTGTGGGGAGAGACTGGCATTTCCTTTAAGACCTCTCTCTCAGATGATGGGTGTGCATAGTACGGTGTGTAAAGAAACTGGCCTCTCCTTTCAGACCTCACTCTCAGATGACAGGTGTGCGTAGGGTATGTGGATGGACTGGCCTCTCCTTTGGGACTTCTCTCTCAAATGAGGGGTGTGTGTAGTAGGGTATAGGGAGAGACTGGCCTCTCCTTTCAGACCTCTCTCTCGGATGACGGATGTACATAGTAGTGCATTTTGGGGGACTGGCCTCTCTCGTCAGACCTCTCTCTCAGATGATGGATGTGTGCAGTAGAGTATGGAGAGTGACTGGCCTCTCCTTTCAGACCTCTTTCTCAGACGATGGTTGTGCATGGTAGTGCATGGGAAGGGACTGGCCTCTCCTGTCTGATCTCCTCTCAGATGGCGGGTGTGCATAGTAGGGTGTGTGGATGGACTGGCCTCTCAGATGATGGTCGTGCATAGGAGGGTGTGGAAAGAGCCTTAACTCTACTCACCACCCTTCCCAAGCCTTCTTTTTTGCAATTTATGCAGCACTCTAAGCCTGAAAGGGCATTGTTGTGACTTATACTGGGCGCTCCCTTGTGTCTGCACAAAGCTAAATCTCTCTGAAGAACTATAATGATAGCAAAACACGTGTCGGGTTGCTTTTATTCATTCCAGGTTGCCTTGGATGGTATTTTACCAATCCAAAGCTGAAATACTGTGCCTGGAGTGGTAAAAAATGTTTGTGCCGGTCTCCCTGATATCTGACTCTATTCAGACTGGGACATACTTGACTCCTCCAACCCTGTTGATCCTTAACTTCTCATGTGCCATTGTCCTGTTTTAAGAAGTGTTTCACCTGCATGCGTTTTGTACATGTATATTGTATATCTCAATTCTTTTTGCTATTCTATACGTGCATTTCAAACAACGACTAAAAATGTCACCTAGTTGCATCACTTTCTTGATCTAGACACAGATAAGGGACCTCGTAATCACCCAAAATGGACTTGGCTGTAGATACGTTTTGGATCCTCCCTGCTGCTAGTCTCATCTGCTCCACCCAGCTCCCTCATGCTGACTGCACCCAGCATAGATTCTCCCCTCACTAACAAGCTGACCAACCTACTATCCCCAGCAGGAACGGTCTCATTCTTAATAAACTACCCACCCAACCTATCCAAAAACGCCATGAGAAATCTCAAACATAAAATTCTCGACCTAACAAAGAAACTCTCATCATTGATCCCTACTTCTGCAAAAATAAAGGCACCCTACTGAACGACCTCATCTTCACTACCAATTGACGTGCTCAATGGAGGAAAGTCCTATCTTCCTCACTCAACACCTCCATCACCAAAAAAATTCCACATGGCCATAAACTTACCATAGAGCCCTCCACTTTGTACAATGCTGCCGCCACCATCTACAACAACGGCACAGTGCTCATTCAATCTCAAATCGCAGTCTGAAACTCTTCACCAACCTCTTCTTCTACCTCAAGAACAAATAAGACATGGTCACTCCCCCACCTACCCCCTCGTAATCCCCCTCTGATCCCGCTCTATCCGACAACCCCAGCTTTCTTACCCCCCCCTTACCCTTCTTCTCACCTCTTTTCCGTGTTGGACACCCAAGTTTCCATGGGCACCACTGCAGCCCCACACACCTCTTACTCCAGCGATATAACTGGCACTCCCCACACCTACCACATTCCTTCTTCTCTATTTCAGGCCTCGTTACCCACACTCCCCTCAATATGACCATTACATCCATCACCCCCTCTTAACCAACCACTACAAAGGCTGTGACTTCGGATCCTAACAACGCTGGCTCCCCCAACTGCCCTGACTCAACAAGCACTCTTCCCCACAGTGCCTCTCCCAAACAGGAGCCTCTTAGGAGTTCCTATCTTGACACCATAATATCCGAACTACATTTGATCAGGGCCGACATCCTTAAACTAGTTTTTATCACCTCCAACCTCGAAGACAAGGTGACCTCATATATGATTCTCCTCCAGACTAAAAACACTCCAACTCCCAAATATCTCTCTGCTGCTCTCCACCTCTGACTACACATGAGTCACACATCTTGGTTGGAGATCTATACCGAACCATAACCACTCCTCCCGACTGTATAGGCCAGTTAGACAGCTATCGAACAACAACATTCTCTCCCTCCTTGACACTTATAACCATGCTGCAGCCATCCACAATATACCTACTACAAAATTGAGACTATTATCGCTCCCCCTCCCAAGACATCTCTCCCCAGCACAAGGTATATAAATAAATCAAACCTCACACAAGTCCCCATCTCACATACGACTACAAATTCTGCCAAAACGTCCCTTAAATGCTCAACTGTCGTTCAGCTGTTAAACATGCAGCTGACATAGCCGATCCTATACTCCACACTGACCTTGGCATCCTTATACTCACTGAAACTTGGCTCAATGAATCCTGATCCCCAATCCTTGACATACTTGTCCCCTCCAGTCATGACATCAGTCCATACCTTTCTGGGGGTGACGTATATAGATCCACACTATCTATGAAACAATCTCAAGCTCTGTCACTGCCCTCCTTTGAATACCTCTGGTTCAACATCACGACTAATGACAACTAGACTTGCTCTATTCACACGTTTTACTACCCTCCCGGAGATAACCACACGTTCATCGAACATTTTATGGAGATTATCTCCTCTAATGTTGAAGAGCATAGCAACCTGATTTTCCTGGGTGACTTTAACATCCAAAGGAACAACTTCAGTGACCCTCTTGTGAACAGTTTGAAATCCTTTCTCCAGGATCTCAACCTTACCCAAGCCTGCAACAGCCTAACCTATATTAAAGGGGCCACCTTAGAATTAATCATCGCAAAAGAGAACTCCATACAAATTGAATCCATCCTTCCTTGCGACTGGACTGACCACCAATGCATCACTTTCCTGATTTCAGAAAAGGCACTTATCACTAAGGGACAACCTGTGAAAGCCAAACACTGACACTACATCAATTCCATTGCAAAAATCATGGACCTCCTTGCCACCAAACAGCTAAAAAGAATCCAGTGAAAAAGATCCAACACCTGGTTCAGCTGTATCCTGAACGAGGAACGACGATACCTCATACTTGCTGAAAAAGCATGGAGACATTCCCCTTCCCTGTCCAACCTCAAACTTCTACGTCAAATGCGGAGTGCCTATAGAAAGCACATCAAGATCACCAAGCTTAATTCTTCCAACAACAACTTGACACGTCAACTAATCGTCCAAACAAACTATTCGAAATTGTTAAAAACCAAACGAACTGCAAGAGCAACTTCCCTTCCCCAGACAACAAATCACAACCCAACTGCGATACCGTTGCCTCCTTTTTTGCAGAGAAAACCACACAAATCACCACCGATATCCAGAACTCTTTGAAACTTCCACCTTGTGAACCCCCTTACATCCTCTCGACCAGGAAGACTCCCCAAGAAACCCTTCGCTCCCACCTAAAAACAGCACTGCCTGGTCTATCTTTATAACCTTCGAGGAAAATGACATGAAACTATTGACCTCTCTTATGCACTCCAACCACTTCAACGACCCCTTTTGCTCCAAACTCCTCAACAAATCCATTCACCTGGTACTCCGTTTATGGACTAAGATAATCAGCGCCTCACTAACCCAAGGACTCATACCCAACTGCCTCAAAATTGGCCAGGTTACTCCACTACTAAAAAAACCCAATGTGGACTAGTCTGACCCCAACAATCACCTCCTCATCTCTAACATCCCAACTCTAGCCAAACTCCTGGAAAAATGTGTGCACCTACAGTTTTGCAATGACATTGAGCAATTTCAACTCCTCGATCAATGTCAATTGGGCTTCCGACCTGACTACAGCACAGAAACTGTCATGGTCCACATTGTTGACGATGCCCTACACGCACTAGATCAGACTGAATCCTGCCTTATAATCCTACTTGACCTTTCTGCGACGTTTGACATGGGCAATCATGATACCCTTTTGAACCTACTTGAACACAGGATGGGTGTAGGAGGCTGGCTTAGTATATGGTGCTCACTTATGTAAGTGTAGCACCCTACACTGATCCAGACAACCCTTATGTTAATTTTAGAGGTCTCAGACAACCTTAGAAAAGCTATGAAAGTGTGAAAGTGGTAACTGTGGAGAGCAGCCTTCAGGCCTAGTCCAGAAGGAGTGTAAAGCAGCTTGTTTTACCAGATCTTAATCTTATTGGTATAGGTCAAGTGAAAAAAAAAAACACAGTGTATTTATAAACATATGCATTTATTATAAGACACTCACTAACACACAACAATATCTCCAACCCGGAGATATGACACAATGCACACAATACTTTGCAATAAAAACAGGTAAGGAGCACGAATACACAGTGGTCGCCAGGGGGAGACCAAACCATATACTAAAATAGTGGGATGTGAACCACGACTGGAGTCAAGACTATACCCAGAAGATGTAGAAGTGCTGGGGATCCAAGGAACTACCCGAGGTAAGTACCCAGGAACCCCACAGAGGCAGTGTGCAGAGTGGGAACCCGACCGCATGCTCAATTCAAGCCAATGGGTAAGTCGCGGTTGCAATTTTTAAGAACAAGGACCCTTCCCAGTGGACCCTGTAAAAACCCTGTGGAAGACAGAAGGTTGAAGAGCCATCTCACCCGTGGATACCCTAGGAACCAGGATACCTACACCAGGAAAGGCGGGTGCATAGGTGTGAAGTGGCATCGGAAACCGCTGTCGAACTCAATGGAGTCATTCACAAGCTGTCCCACGCCGGATAACAAGAGCTGAGGGGTCGGTATCTGTCGGAAGCACCAACAAGCCTTGGCAACTGCAAACAACGTTGTAAGCAAAAAAGGTGCAGAGTTAGGACCAGCAAGGTCCAAGGGACTCACCACAAGCAGGGGAGTCGGAGTAGGCCCCCAAGCAATCAGAAGAGCCCACTGGAGTTGAAGAAGACCCTCAAGAGGATCCACAGGCCAGAGGCACAGGAGTCACAGACGGACCTCGAGCCACTCACCAAAGATGTAAGCCTACAGTGCAAAGGTTGCAGTGAGGGTGACGATCTTGGCTGCATGAGATGCTTGAGGTAAGAGCTTCTTGGAGCCCAAAGATCTCTGAGGTAAGAGCCAACAAACCTTGGCAACGGTAAGTCGACGCGGTGCACAGGGGTTTGGTTCCGGCTGTTCCGACAAGGGATACTGGCCTCAAACTTGGTGAGAAGACAGTGCAAGCCTCGGGAGTTGCAGAACAACCACCTGTGATGCTGAGCCTTTTGGAGTCCGTGGGAGCACAGGAGCAGCAGACCGGTCAGCTTTATTGCGGTGCCTTCAGATGCAGGTAAGTGGCTCCTTCACTTCAAGGGAGATTCTTTCAGGTGTCTTGGATGTCCACAGGCCTTGGAAGGATTCTGTATAGAGTACAGGCACAGACGTTGCTGCGGACGAGCAGGACGATGCAACCAGGAGCAGCAGGAGTCTTCCCAGTTGCAGTCTCGGTGCCCAGAGCAGAGTCCAGCAAAGTTCAGAGTGCCCAGACGGTCGAAGATGAAGTGGTGTCTTGATCTGAATCTTGTCCCACGACGAATCTAGGGACCCACCCTCAGGTAAGCCCTTAAGTACCCTAAGGAAAGGGTTGGAACGATTCAGGGGTCCCTCCCAGAGGAGGAGCTGGACAGTGGGGAGGATACTCCCATGTCCTTTGTCCAGTTTCATGCTATATGGAGAGCCAACGGCTCCCTGAACTGGTTTGAACTGGAGTATGCAAGGAGGGCACCAAATGTGCCCTTTCAGCAGTCTCAGTGGTGCTGGAAAGCACCCTCACCCTGCCCCAATACACTAAACCCTGTCTGGGAGGGGGTCACACCTCCCTGTGACAGGATATCTATTGTTCTGCCTTCCCCTGCTTGAGCTTGGCTCAGCAGCAGCAGGAGGGCAGAAACATATCTCTAGTTGGCAGCAGCCCTAGCTTGTTGTCCGGTTCTGGAAGACTGGTACCGGGGGCATTGAGGGCATTTACAGTGCATGGAATCATGATTCCAACATGTTTGACACCCAACATGACAGGGCTCGTTACAGCCAGTTTAGAGATGGTCATCGCGTAATGACGCATGGCCACTCTATATATCGTAATGGCTGAGGCACTTACAACCCGGGAGAATAGACTCCGAAGGTTGTAGGGGTGTGCCGCTCATGCAGGGGCACCCTCAAACTTAGAACCGAGCACCCTGCCTTCAGGACTGAAAGGCCTACCTTAGGGGTGACTTATAGGCTTTAAAATGCAGTGACCTCAGATGTAAGAAAACGTATATCTGTCGTAAGTGGTGCTAGCACCAGCTTACACAGGCTGAGTGGTCTCTCATGGGTGGCATAATACATGCTTCAGCCCCCGCTGGACCTATGCCCTGGGTACCTTGGTACCATATACTAGGGACTTATAAGAGTACACCAGTAGCCAATCTGGGGTGTACCTAAGTACTTACCATAGCCAATATAGGGGAGAAATCACAGAGACTGGGGTCCTGGTTAGCAGGATCCCAGTCAGACTAGTCAGAAACAGCATAACACCAGGCAAAAAAGTGGGGGTAACCATGAAAGCAGATCCTACTTTCCTACAATGGGTCTCTCCAGTACCATGCTAAAATGGTTCTCCTCCTTTCTTCACAATAGATTGCAATGCATCCTAGTCAACCACGCTCTCTCTGATCAGTCACCAGTATTGCTCGGTGTACCACAAGGTTCTACTCTCTCCCTGACATTGATTAACCTTTACATGGAACCCCTGACTGAAATCCTCAAACTTGCCCACATCTCCTACCACATGTATACCGATGACACTGAACTCTATATTAAAATTGCCTCTCCTGATGACATCAATATCCTCAATAACACTCTGACATAAATGCAGTATAGGTTGACTCATAACCACCTCAAACTCAATGCCCTCAAAACTGAATTTCTCCTGATCTCACCGCCCGCCATTGCCCCTAGTATCAAAGAGTGGCTCCCACATCTTACTGCCTTGAACTGTTCCCCTCACATCATTGACCCTGCCTAATCCCTAGGTATCACCTTGGACAACACCCTCTCCATGCAAAAACACATCAGTGCCTCCACCAGAGTAGTCAACCTCCAACTGCATACCTTAAGGAAACTAAAACCTTTCCTCCCCTCGACAGACCTCAAAACAGAAGTGCAAGCTCTTGTGGTATCGAAACTAGACTGTGGTAGCGCCACCCTCGTTGGCCTTCTGAAAACCAATCAATCAAGTAGTGTTAGATTTGAAATGTATTATTGCCATATTACTCGTATTTCACTTTCTATTATGTTAGCATTTATGTAGCTAATCCATTATATATCCTTGCTATATGCATACGCAACTAGTAAGTGCAGATGTTACGGTAGTTAGGTTGACATTTGTGCCACCATTTTACCTCTCGAAGACGCAATTTTGTATTATATTTGAAACTGATACTTGATCATTTACGAGAAATGGTCCTTGGTAAGTTTCGTTTCTCCAATGTTGAATCTTGCTCATTAACGCATGCCTTTTCTATTACATAGAGGCCTTCTCCCACCTGTCTAGTGGGGAGAATAAGCCAGACGACCTTGGGCAGTAGATAGCTTGTGCCAGGCTGCGGAATCGAAACTTGTGCTCTGTACCCCCATTGTATTACGACAGCTACCAGTGTTTTTCCATGGTAGGCGGGTCTTTGTGGGCTCCGCAAACATTCATAATGTAACTCTATGTTTGTTAGGATCAGTCCCTCGTCAGCCATCATAGGAGGCTGGTCAGATTGGACTCCACTGCAGTGTACTTTGTGAATAAACTAGTTTGCTTGTATTCTCTACTGCATCATCGACTCTTCATTAAGTTGAAGGTTAGAGAAGGTCGAGAGTGACCCGGGTGGCCCTAATTGGGTCACTTCCTTCAGTTGGCGCCCGAATAGGGACTCCACCATGTGGCCCATCCTGCCCGTAGTCGGGTTGTGGGGTCGAGGTTGCGTCCGGTCGGATGGGCGGATCGGGGATCCCCATATGATAGAGCCTGGTTCTCGCGGCTGCCCCGCCTGTCTGATCGGGCGGCTCCTCGTCGAGTGGTCATCTCGGCTGGGGTCCTGAAAAGGCGAAACCCTTGGATCTGAATGTTTGGTCCGAAGAGTCGGCAGTGGAGAAAAATCTTGTTTGGCCTGTGTGCACCAGGTGAGTTCATCTTGATTTTTGGTAAGAGCGGCGCCATCTTGATTAACTTGGTGGGTCTGTGTACCCTTGTGATATGGAGCGTTTTTGAACGTTCTGCCAGGCCACTTGTTGAATTTGGCTTATTCTTGAAAAGGCCTGGGGCTAGAGCCTATCTTGTCTTGGTGCAGTCTGAGGACTGTTTTTGAGAGTTTTTTTTGTTTGTGTGTATGTTGATTGTGTGTGTGTGTGTTGATTGAATGGATAGTGAATGTGTCTGATGCCAGGATGCCTTGTTGGAGTAAAGTGTGGTGCTTGGGGTGCCGCTGTTGTTCTGCTGAACATCGGCTGGAGGAAAGGCAGCCTGCGCCTCCAGAAGGCACTCTGAGTTTTGAGATGTATGTGAAGCACGGTATTGGCCCTATTATGTTTCGTACATTATGGCACAAGTATACGAAGGACAATGCTGAGCTTCAATGGCCACTGGATGGTACCTTTGACGAACAAAAATTGAATTATTTACAGGACAAATTATTTGCTAGAAGAAGTAGACAGTCGATGTTTGATACTTTGTAGGTATGGCAGAAGGAAGCTAAGCAGAGGCGTATACGAGCTGAGAAGGAGTCTAGGAAGAAGGTAATGCAAACAGTGGTTCAGAAAGCTGTAGCTTATGATAGAGAACAAACCAAGAAAGGTATTGAGTGTGCAGATAGGAAGCTTCGATTACAATGTAAAAAGTCATATGTTGTTCGAGAGGATGAGGATCCTTTTGTGGAGGATCTGCTGGAAACTCGTCCCCCACCTCCCTATGCCCCGCAGAGAATATTTCCCGCTGTTCCGTCGTCTCAGTCTTCCGTTGTTCCTCCGCCTTCCTCTGGTCTTTCTGCAGACTCAATGGCTTTGGCTCCAGCCCTATCTGTCTCCCCTCCGGTTTCGCAACCTGTATCTCTTGTGTCTTCCCCAGATGTTTCATCTGCAGTGTTGTGTAGTGTTGGGACGCCGGCACGAGGGTCGGATGGAGGGAATTGGGTGGCAGCACGGGAGCGAATGGAGCGGGTATTGACTCGATCTGATGTAGGTGAAGAGGAGAAAAGGATGGTTGCAAATCAGGCAGCACAGTGGGCTCGGAGTCCGATTTATAATGTGGAGGATATATGGAGTGTGATGAAAGATTTTGATCCGTTTGTACAACAGCATGCCCTTCAGCATATGTCGGCTACATTGATTAGTTTGTGGGAACAGTGTATTGGAGGCACAGCTCCTCAAATTATTTATGACATTCGAGATCGTGTATATTCAGCTGGTATGGCCCCTGCAGAAGTTCTTAGTAATGTTGGGACGCTACTCGGTTATCGAGAAAGATTACATCACTGTACTCCGACTAGTGTGTCCCAATTTCCGATGAGGGAGGTGCATCCTATTTTCCATCCCGAGATCCCAGAACAGCGTAACCAGAGTGGGACGGTGGTTCAACAGCGTGTAGCGGCTCATTTTCAGGAACAGTGGGTTTATACCCCGTGGAAGAGAAGTGAGGTGCTAGCTCTTAAGAGTCAGTTACCGGATCCTAGGAAAAACCCTACGGCGTATTATAAAGAGTTAACAGCGGCCGCCCCCTCGTCAGTTATGACCCTAGCAGATATAGAGATGTTTTTCGGGCTGTTGGTGCCAGTGGATATATGGAGGCAGGTGCATACGCAGGATCACAGGGTGGAATTGGGTGGTTCTTGGGATGAGATTAAGGCATGGGATAAGGAGCGAAAGCCCGGTGAAAAACCTAGGGCTGAGATTCTGGCCTTGCCAAGTCGTATCATCACTTATATGCATTCTCTTATCCCACCCAGACGAGTAGGTTGGGATAAGCTGACGGCATGTCGTCAAAAGAAAGAGGAGAGTGTGTCTGATTTTTTCACTCGGTTTGAAGGGGTGTTCGTGGCATTCAGTAGACAGGATTTGTCAATTGAAGGTGGTGTTCGTTTGTTTGTTAACAGGTTTGTCACAAATTTGCTTCCGGAGATTGTGGCTCGGTTGCAGGCTTCGGAGAGCACTTGGACTACCTCCTCCCCTTCAGTGATATTGAGTATGGCTCAGTACTATGAGCATCGAGAAAATGAGGAGAAAGACAAGGTGGAAAAGAAGAGTAAGGATTTGAAAACGAGGGTGTTGCTGCAGCAGGTTGCAAGAGGGTCCGGAAGGGGAAGAGGCACTGGTCTGGCTCAAAGGTCACGGGGTGCCGGTAGAGGTGGTGCACCCCTAGGGCCGAATCAGTGTGCATACTGTAAAAAGGAGGGACATTGGCGAAGCGAGTGTCCAGATTTGTTACAGAAACTTGCAGTACCTAGAGGGCGGGGTTCGAGTGGAAGGGGCCGTTATGAGGTTGGTCGGGATGAGGTTTAAGCAGGTGCATCCTCGGGGGGTCGTTCTGATCAGAACTATTTTGATGCCCCCGGGGAAGGCAGTACTATCATGATGATTATGATATGGATGAAGCTGCAGGGATGTCCTATGGTTAGGACAGCCAGGGACAGGGGAAGGGACCAGTCCAAATTCCTGTAGTTCAGCGTGGCCCTTATGTCAGAGCAGATTGGCATGGTTCGGCATAGAAATATTTTGTGGATACAGGTGCAATGAATAGCTCTGTTTCTCGTTCGTTGGTCCCCGGGGCAGCCCTGTCTGGCCGTAATAATGTTTTGGTAGGTTTTTCAGGCCTACCGGTTGTGAGCCCCATTTCCAAACCTCTTGCTTTGACTGTTGGTCCTTTCACTGGGGACTCCCTATTTTTGTTGACGTCGAATTGTGGGGAAAATGTATTAGGATTGGATTTGTTGAAAAAGCTACATGCTACCATTTATTGTTCCCCGGATGGTGTTTACATGACTCTTGGGCCTAATGTGGTTAGTGCAAAACAGTGTTTGGCAAAGGATGCACCGCTTCCTGTTGAATTTAAAGATGTGCCGTCCTCATTGTGGGCCACAGGGGATACGGATGTGGGGTTGTTGCAGATACCACCAGTTTCTATAAAGGTCAAGGATAACGCTGTGCTCCCTTGTATTCCCCAGTATAAAATATCACAAGCTGGGAACCAAGCTTTGATGCAGATTATACAGGACCTGATTAAGTCGGGGGTGGTTGAGGAGACAGTAGCAAATGTATGCAATAGCCCCATTCTCCCTATTCTTAAGAAGGCACCTTTGGATTCCCCTGATACACATCCTGATGTTTATCGCTTTGTGATTGATCTCTGGGAAATTAATAAGATAGTAGTCCCCTAGTTCCCGGTGGTACCAGATATTACTGTTCTCTTGACGATGATTCCTTCCACAGCCAAATTCTTTTCAGTGATTGATTTGAAAAATGCTTTCTTTAGTATTCCTATTCATCCAGACAGTAGGTATCTTTTTGGATTTGCTGTGGCTGGTAGGAGCTTCCAATTCTGTCGAGCTCCTCAGGGGTATACTGAAAGTCCCAGTATTTATAGCCAGGCTTTAAAAAGTCAATTGGACTCTCTCTCTCTTCCCGCAGGTAATGTATTATTGCAGTATGTGGATGATATTTTGATAGCCTCCGATACCGAAGAGGGTTGTCGGGACGCTACGGTCAAATTATTAAAGCATTTAGCAAACAAAGGACATAAAGTGCCCCTTTCTAAATTCCAATGCTGTCAACAGCAGGTTACCTATTTAGGTCACCTGCTGTCGAAGGAGGGTCGGAGGCTAACACCTGAACGAGTTGATGCCATTGTTAAGATGCCTGTCCCTGTGACTCAGAGGGATGTGCGTGCTTTCATAGGTATCACCTCGTATTGTCGACACTGGATACCCGCTTATTCTCTATTAATACAGCCCTTGCTTCGCCTAACAACTAAAGATGTGCATGAACCTTTGCCTTGGACGCATGAATGTCAGCATGCTTTTGAGCAATTAAAAGTTGCGCTTTGCTCTGCACCTGTGCTTGGTACGCCTGATTATAAGAAGCCTTTCGTGCTGTACGTACACGAAATGGCTGGGTGTGCGCTTTCGGTGTTAACACAAGCTTTTGGAGGTAAGCAGAGGCTGTGTGCTTATTTTCCTGCTACTCTTGACCCAGTCGCCAGAGCCCTCCCGAGTTGTTTAAGAGCCGCCGCAGCTGCGGCGGTCTCCATACGACAGTCGGCAGGGCTCGTCCTTAATCATGATCTCAAAGTAATGGTACCTCATGCTGTGGATGTACTTTTAAACAAGACAAAGACGCAGCACCTCATCAGTGCTCGTCTGACCGGTTATGAATTGACTCTATTTGCACCTCATATTACTATCAAAAGATGTGCCATTCTGAACCCAGCCACGTTACTATCCCTCCCTTCGGGGGATGAGGACAAAGATATCCATGATTGTTTATTCCGCACCGAGGAAGAGACGAAGGGATGGGTAGACTTGACTGATGTTCCCTTATCTGATCCACAAGGGGAACTACAGCGGCGTATGCTATTACCACGCTGCTCACTGTAGTTGAGACCTTATGTATTCCTTACCAATCCGCGCAAGCTGCGGAGCTGATAGCCCTTTTGCGAGCATGTGAATTGAGTGAAGGACGGACTGTCAATATTTACACTGACAGCCAGTATGCCTTCGGGGTGGCCCATAATTTAGGGCGCCTCTGGGCAGAGAGAGGATTCTTGACTTCACATGGCACCAAGATTCAGAACGGTCCGCTGATAGAAAGGCTTTTGACAGCCTTGACCCTTCCCAAACGATTGGCAATAGTGAAGTGTAGTGCCCATAAAGCAATCACTGATGATGTGGGGAAGGGAAATGCCTTTGCAGATCAGATAGCAAAAGAGACAGCCAGGTCAAAAATGACAAAATATTTTGTGGCAGGACCTGCTAGATGGGTACCATATGTTACTATGTTTGAAAATTCACTAGAGAGTGTTCGGGAAATACAGAGTGAGGCAACAGTTGAGGAGTTGGCAGTGTGGCAGGAAAGAACAGGGCGTTTAAATAAAGAAGGGTGTTGGACTGATACATCCGAGAAGCAGAGATGGATGTTACCCGATGCATATGTATTTCCCGTAGTTACAATGGCACATGGTCCGGCTCATATTAGCGCTAATGGAATATGTAGGTTATTGGATCCTGTGTGGCAAAATGATAATATCTCAAAGGTTGCTGCGCACCTAGTGAAACATTGTATGATTTGTATGAAGCACAATCCTGGAAATGTACCCCTACACCTTCTGGTAACTTTGCGCCACCTTCTCTCCCTTTTGAGGTACTCCAGATGGATTATATTGAGATCCAACGAGTTAATAATTTGAAATATGTGCTAGTGGTTGTTTGTGCATTTAGTAAATGGATTGAGGCTTACCCAACGAAAGAAAATACAGCCATGGCGACGGCGAAGGCTCTTATTAAGGAGTTCTTCCCGCACTACGGTTTGCCCGTTTGATTTGGAGTGACAATGGAAGTCACTTTAACGCAAAAGTGATCCAATTGATGTGCGATGGTCTGCACATCAAGCAAAAATTCCATGCAGCAAATCATCCTCAGTCAGCAGGTTTAGTTGAGAAGTACAATGGTACTCTCAAGCTAAAATTGGTTAAGATTAAGGAAAGTACTGGGTTGCAATGGCCAGATGCATTACCCCTTGCTCTATTGTCCACCAGAATGACAGCCTATTCTAGAACTGGATTATCGCCATACGAGGTGGTCTTTGGCTGTCCCGCAAATGTGTGGGGCGTCCCTAGACCGAAAAGTTTTCTGAAATTGATTATCCTCTGTTAGTCGATTATTTATATGATCTTACTAAAAGTTTACGTTCTATTCATCAACAGATACATGAAGCTTTGCCTCCAGCACCAGAGGGGCCCGGGCATACCATACAGCTGGAGACTACGTCCTCGTTAAAAATTACCAGAGGCGAGACAGCTTGGAACCTAGATGAAAGGGACCATATCTGGTCCTCATCACGACAAGGACGGCAGTGAGAGTGGACTGCCGGAAGCATTGGAGCCACACCTCTCACTGTCGGCGAGTGCCGCTTCCCCTCCCCTATGATCGATGGGTTCACGAGGGGATAGGGGTCCACGAGACAGAGAAGGTTCCACGTTTTGTTCCCTTTTCTGACACCCAACTGACTTGGGTGCAGATGGAGGAAGAGAGTGAGGCAGCTCTGAAAGCGGCAGTTCCCCCAGAAATTAGGGCTGCCCAGGCTTCTTCTTCATCTGATCCGCAGGAGCCTAAGTCTCGGTCTCCGACACCCCCTGAATTTCAGATTCTTCTCCGTGATGAGACAGTGCCTGGAGTAGCAAGGTACAATTTGCGTCCTCGACGGAAGGATAGTGCACCAAAAGAGAAGTGTGTGTAGCAGGGATGGACTTCGTGGATAAGATTAGTAAAATGCCCCCTTGTTTCTGCTTTCTCCTATTAGACTAGGGAAAAGAATATTGGTGCACTGCCTGAGACGCAGGACAGGATAAGTTGAGGGTATTTTCCAAGGAGGGAGAGTGCCCTATCCTGAGAACAGTGAACATTTGCTGATGGGCTGCAACAGTGTGGCTCCACTGTGAAGTGCTCACTAGCACCACCGAGGATCGAACAATAGAAGCCTGCCAGGAGGCTTGTAACGGACTTTGATCTTCTCAACGTTTTTATATTTCTTTCCCTTTTTTGTGTCCTTTCCATCATTGGTTCCATTACGTGACGTCTCTTTCTCTGGTGATTTTATTTGTAAATTTATAGTGAAAATGTATCTGTTTGGTCGTCCCATTGTAGAAGATGAACAGCCTTTTGTTGCCCTGCGACCGGGGCAGCACAGTTTCAATTGGTTGCTCAAAAAGAAGGTGTTCTGTATTGTGTTCATATTACTGTTCTTATTGGTGGGAGGGGGGATGTTTTGGGTCTTGGAGTGTTCTGGTGATACCCCATTGTGTGCTTTATATCGGATTGTCTCTTCAGATCGTAGTAAAAGAGCTATACAAAGTAATGTTTTCTTAGATACGCACAGAAAGTTTTTCGGAGATAACACAGCTTGTTATCCCATTGATTCTGTTACAGGTTTATGGACTGCTTACCCATTATCATTGGTGAATTATACATATGTTCGTCCTCCCCAGTTCATAGTGGCAAAGGGTGAATTTGGTATGGGATATCCTGGCCCTTGTTTATATTATAGAAAACCCAGAGGGACAGGGTACCCAGGTTGCATGCCTGAAATGTATTGTGATAATCTCTATATTGATAAACGAAATATCACTCTGACTGGTTGGCATTATCAAGATCTGACTGTCACTCAAGAGGCAGGTATTTATCCTGCGTGTTGCCCAATAATAAATAGCACTGTTGCTTATTTGTATCTGAATTGTTCTGGATCAATAGTGTACAAAAATATATTGCGTTTAGGAAAAAAGGATGACCCTAGTATGGAGGGCAGGAATACTAGATATGCTCCATTGGATTATCAGGCTCCGCTTTATGCACACCCAGGTTTCTATTTTCTATCAAATGGTACCTATTCTAATATGTACAACGTCACAGAGGATGTGGCCTTGGGAATGGTGTTTCCTCTTGGGGTACCTTGCAAGTATAGTAAACCAAATACAATATGGGTAAAGAGAAAGTTGACCAAGGAATTTTGTGAGGGGGTTACTGACTTGGAAGTCAACAATTACAGTAATGGTATCACTTTCGGATATATACTTTCCTCTATGATCACATTTGGTGGCACTGCCATGGCCAGGGGTGAACGAGCTAGAGAGTATTTTGGGTGCAAATTGCAGATTTTGTCTAATTCTACGGTGGCAGCCTTAGGTGACATCACCACCCAGTTAGAAAGCATGCACATATACTCTGAGCAAACAAGATATGCAGTCGATTTTATTCTAGCCAAAAGCGGTGGTGCATACGCAATAATAGGAGAGCAGTGTGTGGTCGGTATCATGAATATGGAAAAGAATATCACACAACATATTTTAGACATTTTGGAAAATGTTCGAGGAATGGAGAGCGGTAACTAGAGCTGGTCTTTATTTGGTGGTTGGATTCTAGAAAAGGTGATATATTTCATTGTCCTTTTAATTTGTTGCTGTGTCTTGATTCAGTGTCTTCCCTTACGCTGCTCATACTGCGCTACTTATCTCTCTCCCAAAAGGATTTCAGTTCATGATACAAATGCAACCATAATGCTTCAAAAGGAGTTAGATACCATTATGCAAATTGATGAGGGTGTTTTTGGTTCAACTACTTCTCTTGCAGGTTCTGTTTCTGATGTTACTTGTACTGCTAATGTTTAGTGTCATTTTCTACCATATGTTTCATTACGCATATAATACATATATACAATTATCCCTGACATCTTATTGCCTGTATTTCTATATTTTTTCTATTTTTAGAATTGTAAGGACCTTTACCTGATAGCAAGAATAAAGGTGTCCGTATTAGCTTATAAATGCTAAAAGGAGGGTCTGTTATAATTTAAATGTATTATTGCCATACTACTCGTATTTCACTTTCTATTATGTTAGCATTTATGTAGCTAATTCATTATATATTCTTGCTATATGCATACACAACTAGTAAGTGCGGATGGTACGGTAGTTAGGTTGACATTTGTGCCACCATTTTACCTCTCGAAGACGCCATTTTGTATTATATTCGAAACTGTTACTTGATCATTTACGAGAAATGGTCCTTGGTAAGTTTCGTTTCTCCAATGTTGAATCTTGCTCATTAACGCATGCCTTTTCTATTACATAGAGGCCTTCTCCCACCTGTCTAGTAGGGAGGATAAGCCAGACGACCTTGGGCAGTAGATTGCTTGTGCTAGGCTGCGGAATCGAAACTTGTGCTCTGTACCCCCATTGTATTACAACAGCTAGCAGTGTTTTTCCATGGTAGGCGGGTCTTTGTGGGCTCCGCAAACATACATAATGTAACTCTATGTTTGTTAGGATCAGTCCCTCATCAGCCATCATAGGAGGCTGGTCAGTTTGGACTCCACTGCAGTGTACTTTGTGAATAAACTAGTTTGCTTGTATTCTCTACTGCGTCATCGACTCTTCATTAAGTGGAAGGCTAGAGGAGGTCGAGAGTGACCCGGGTGGCCCTAATTGGGTCACTTCCTTCAGTAATATTTGTAAAGCGCGACTATTCACCCCGAGGAGGTATCCAGGAGGTGCTGCAGGTATCAGTTGAAGAGCCAGGTCTTGAGTCCCTTCCTGAAGTAGGGTCAGCGAGCAAGCAGTGCGGAGGTGAGGGCGGGAGGGCGTTCCAGGCTTTGGCGGTGAGGTGGGAGAAGAAGTGTCCTGGGGAGCTGCTGTGGCGGATACGTGGTGTCTGAGCGAAGGTGAGGTGTGCGAAGCAGAGGTTTCTGGTAGGTTGGTGGAAGATCAGGCAGTTGTTCATGTTGGCTAGTCCTTGGTTGTGGAGGGCTTTGTAGGTGTGAGTCAGGAGCTTGAAATGTCATCTCTTCTGGATGGGGAGCCAGTGGATTTCCTTCAGGTGCTGGGTGATGTGTGTCCTCTTGGGCAGATTGAGGATCAGTCTGTCTACTGCGTTCTGGATTGTCTGGAGTCTTTGCATGAGTTCGGTGGTGGTGCCGGCATAGAGTGCGTTGCCGTAATCCAGCTGGCTGGTGATAAGGGCCTGCGTCACAGTTTTCCTTGTGTTGATGGAGAGCCATCTGAAGATTTTGCGGAGCATGCAAATCGTGTGGAAGGAGGCTGAGGAGACAGCATTGACCTGACATTTCATGGAGAGTTTGCTGTCCAGGATGATGCCGAAGTTGCTGGCATGGTCTTTCAGCGTGGGGGTGGGTCTGAGCTCAGCAGGCCACCAGGAGTCGTTCCAAAGGTCAAAACTTTAGTTTTGTCCATGTTTAATTTCAAGCAATTGTCTTCCATGTTGTGAAGTTCTTCATGCAGTTGTGGAACTTGGTCTTCGTCGAGGTGGTATCTGCTGAGAGTGAGCAGAAGAGCTGTGTGTCGTCAGCATAGGAGATGATGTTGATGTTGTGCGATCTGACGATGTCTTCGAGCGGTGTCATGTTGATGTTGAAGAGGGTTGGGCTGAGGGATGATCCTTGGGGTACTCCGCAGATGATGAGCTTGGATTGCGAGGTGAAGGGAGGGTGGCGGACTCTCTGGGTGCATCCCGTGAGGAAGGGTGCCATCAATCTGAGCGCATCATCTGTAATTCCAATCTGGCATAGTAGTTCTATGAGTGTGTGGTAGGAGATGGTGTTGAAAGCTGTGAAGAAGTCCAGTAGGATGAGGGTGGCTGATTCTCCTCTATTGAGTAGGGCTCGGATGTCGTCTGTTGCAGCGATCAAGGCTGTCCCATTGCTGTTGTTGGCTCTGAAACCTGATTGGGATGGGTCCAGCAGTTTGTTTCTTTCCAGATGATCGGTGAGTTGGAGGTTGATGGCCTTCTCCAGTACTTTGGTGTAGATTGGGAGAAAAGAGATGAAGCAGTACTTCTTGAGCTCGCTGGGGTCTGCTGAAGGTTTCTTGAGGAGGGGTCTAACCTCCGCGTGTTTCCATGCATCGGGAAAGGTGGCTGTAGTAATGGAAGAGTTGAGGATGGTGGTGAGCTGGTGGCTGATCTAGTTGCTTCTGATGTTAAATAGTCGATGGGAGTATGGGTCGTGAGTGCCCCTGGGTGGATGGAGTTTGTCATGGTGGTTGTGGTAGTTGTGCTAATTTGTTCCCATTCGGTGAGCGGGTGGTTGGTGGTTGTGGTCGATGAGTTTCTGAAGAGGTCGGAGGGTTGGGGATCGAAGTTTCGGTAGATTGTTGCTATTTTGTTGTGGAAGTGTTCCCCTACACCTTCTGGTAACTTCGCGCTACCTTCTCTCCCTTTTGAGGTACTCCAGATGGATTATATTGAGATGCAACGAGTTAATAATTTGAAATATGTGCTAGTGGTTGTTTGTGCATTTAGTAAATGGATTGAGGCTTACCCAAAGAAAGAAAATACGGCCATGGCGACGGCGAAGGCTTGGGCAAGGGTCGCTCCCCTTGGGGGTGAAAATTTCATGGATGGGTCTGCCCCCCTTGGGGGGGGGGGGCAGATCTATAATTAAAAGAGTAATTAAAAGGCATTATGTGAACACTAGGCCACCAGGTATTTTATTTTTTTATTTACAAAGTGCCTTTTGTGTTGGGGAGCGGCCCCTTGGGCAAGGGTCGCTCCCCTTGGGGGTGAACATTTTGTGGCTGGGTCTGCCCCCCTTGGGGGGGCGGAGATCTGTAAATACATTTAAAAAAAGGCATTATGTGACCACTAGGCCACCAGGGAATTTTTTTTTTAATTTAGAAAGGGCCTTTGTGTCGGGGAGCGGCCCCTTGGGCAAGGGTCGCTCCCCTTGGGGGATAATTTTTTAGTATTGGTCTGCCCCCTTGTGGGGGCAGATTGAATCAATAAAGAAGTCGCTGTAAGCCCACTAGGCCACCAGGGATTTTTATTTTTTATAAATATGTTTTTGGGAGCGGCCCCTTAGACAAGGGCTGCTCCCCTTTGGGAATCATTTATTGTGGCCGCTTCTGCCCCCTTTGGAGGCAGATCAGCCTTGTTATTCTAGGCCTATCTGCCCCCAAGGGGGGCAGAAGCCATTAGACACCAGGGATTGTTTGTTTGTGTTGTTGGGGAGCGGCCCCTTGGGCAAGGGTCGCTCCCCTGGGTGATCATTAATTTTGGCCGTTTCTGCCCCCCTTGGGGGCAGATCGGCCTTGTTATTCTAGGCCCAACTGCCGGGGGGCAAAGCCATTAGACACTAGGGCTTGTTTGAGTTGTTTGGGAGCGGCCCCTTGGGCAAGGGTCGCTCCCCTTTATGGGGTATTTATTGTGGTCGTTTCTGTCCCCTTTGGAGGCAGATTGGCCATATGTTTTTAGGCCCATCTGTCCCCTAGGGGGGCAGAAGCCACTAGACACCAGGGCTTTTTAAATGTTGGTGTTGGGTAGTGACCCCTTGGGCAAGGGTCGCTCCCCCTTTATGAGGGTGAATTTTTTGGCTGTTTCTGCTCCCTCTGGGGCCCCTCTGGGGCTGATCGGCCTCATGCTTTTAGGCCCACCTACCACCTTTGCTTGGCTGGTGGATACTGCATTATTTGCATGTGTGATTGTAATGTGTTTTTTCTCCTTTTTATTCTAGTGGAAAGCTTTTGATTCTTGTTTGCGGTTTCGGCAGTGGTTGATCTGCAGTTTTGCGTAGTTGCATTTCTTGGTAAGAAAAACATTTTCGTTGTGTTTTCTCAAATTGAGTATTAATGTCATGCATGAATGAATTTTTTGTAAGTGGTGTCATATTAGCAGCATATTTAGTTAGTGTTTTGTGCATGAAATTCTTTGCGATGTGTTTTGCGTTGTCTTATGTGTAATTTTCTTTTCTTTTTTTTTCTTTTTTAGTGGGATACTGTTGGTCCTTACTGTGTCTGTGCAGAATAGGTGGTGGTGAGTCTAGCTGCTTCTGACAAGTGCGTGGTATAGTGTTGGAGTATATAGGTCTTTGTGCTAAAGCTACTTTTTGTTTATTTCTGTTTTTTACAAAGAGTTTGTTGTTGTTGACTTGTTTGACAAGTTACCTTTATTAGTAAGCATTATGGCTAGCCGTAGAATGACTGCTCAGCAGGTGGTTGGTATGCTTCTTGAATCTTCCTCTGAGCAGGATTATGAGACTGACAGTGTGTCTGAGGGAGAGGAGGGAGGGGAAGATTCAGGCTGTGAGTTTTCTCTCCACATGGAATCATCGGATGATGAAGCTACTCTCAGTGCGGATGAAGCTACTCTCGGTGTGGATGAAGCTACTCTCAGTGCAGATGAAGTGCCTGTTTTAGAGGAGGACACTGCTGTGCCGATGGTGCAAGAGGCATCTGGATTGCAGCCTGGGGCTTTAAGGCTTCCCATTGGAAGTGCTGGACTCTGGGTTGATCCAAACATGGTGCAGCCGGTGTTGCCTGCCTTTAGTGGTGATGCAGGGTGTAGAGTGGATTGTGAAAATGTTTTGCCTATACAGTTTTTTCAGTTGTTTATGGATGATGTATTTTTGGGTGAGATTGTTGAGCAGACTAATTTGTATGCTGAACAGTTTTTGAGGGACAACAGTGCCAGACTTAGGCCCCACTCTAGAGCTACCCGGTGGACTCCCACAAATCTGGAAGAGATGAAGAAGTTTTTGGGTTTGACTTTATTGATGGGCTTGATAAGGAAGCCGTCCATGGCTTCATATTGGTCTACCAGTCCCTTGATGGCAACGGCCATATTTCCTGCAATTATGACTAGTGATCGGTATTTACTTTTGCTTCGGATGCTGCATTTTGTTGATAATGCTTTGGCGTTGCTACGAGATCACCCTGACTGTGACCGTCTTTTTAAGATTCGGCCTGTTCTTGATCACTTTGTAGATCGATTTTCAGAGATCTATACTCCAGGGAAAGAAATATCTATTGATGAGTCTTTGGTCCTGTTCAAGGGCCGTTTGGTTTTAGGCAGTACATTCCTAGCAAGAGGGCACGTTATGGAATTAAGCTGTATATGTTGTCTGAGAGTAGGACAGGATATGTTTTTAATTTCCGTGTGTACACTGGTAGGGATTCCACTATTGACCCCCCTGGTTGTCCGTCCACTTTTGGAGTTTCATAGAAAAGTGTGTGGGATCTTGCTAGAGGACTGTTTAACAGAGGCCACCATTTGTACCTTGATAACTTCTACACTGCTGTGCAATTGTTTAAGGAATTGTTCAAAGTGGACACTTTTGCTTGTGGCACAATCCGCTCTAACTGTAAAGGTTATCCAAAAGAGCTTGTTTGCAAAAAACTTCAGAGGGGACAGTGCAGTTCCTTGCGTAGTGATGAACTACTAGCTGTGAAATTTGTGGACAGGAGGGATGTGCACATGCTGACTACCATCCATGATGAGAGTACTTCACCTGTGGCTGTTTGGGGTCAGATTGCTGAAGTGCGCAAACCTGTGTGCATTTTAGACTACAATAAGCACATGGGTGGTGTTGATAGAGTAGATCAGAGGTTGGAACCTTACACTACTATTCGTAAGGCTTACATTTGATATAAGAAGTTGGCCATCTATCTCTTCAATTTAGTAACTTTCAATGCTTTTGTTCAAGGAGTGTTCTCCTGCGTCAAAGTTGACTTTTGTTCAGTTTCAGGAGTCTGTGATAGGCAGCCTTGTTGTTGTGGAACAGGCAAATGGTGCCTCACTCGTGTGGGAGGCCCAAGTACCCGCGACAGGCAAGGCCCCAAAACATTTAGTGATAGGCAATTTTGATGTTGCCTCAATACGTTTGGGCCCTTGCCTGTCGCGGTACTTGGGCCTCCCACACGCAGTGAGGCACCATTTTTATCGGGAGACCCGGGGAACGCTGGGTGGTAGGAAATTTGTGTCAGCCCGGTGATGCCATAACTTTCCCACACAAAAATGTGTGAAAAAAGTGATTTTTTCAGCTAAATTTGAGGTTTGCAGGGATTCTGGGTAAGGAAACTTTGGGGGATCCACGCAAGCCATACCTCCTGGAATCCCCGGGTGTCTAGTTTTCAAAAATGTGTGGGTTTGGTAGGTTTCCCTAGATGGCCGCCAAGCACGGGGCCAAACCCAGGTGACCACCCTTGCAAAACCAGGTCATTTTGAGATAGGCAATTTTGATGTTGCCTCAATACGTTTTGGGCCCTTGCCTGTCGCGGGTACTTGGGCCTCCCACACGAGTGAGGCACCATTTTATCGGGAGACCCTGGGGAACGCTGGGTGGTAGGAAATTTGTGTCAGCCCGGTGATGCCACAACTTTCCCACACAAAAATGTGTGAAAAAGTGACTTTTTCAGAAAAATTTGAGGTTTGCAGGGGATTCTGGGTAAGGAAACGTTGGGGGATCCACGCAAGCCATACCTCCCTGGAATCCCCGGGTGTCTAGTTTTCAGAAATGTGTGGGTTTGGTAGGTTTCCCTAGATGGCCGCCGAGCACGGGGCCAAAAACCCAGGTGACCCCCCCTTGCAAAACCAGGTTGTTTTGTGATAGGCAATTTTGATGTCGCCCCAATACGTTTTGGGCCTTTGCCTGTCGCGGGTACTTGGGCCTCCCACACGAGTGAGGCACCATTTTTATCGGGAGACCCTGGGGAACGCTGGGTGGTAGGAAATTTGTGTCAGCCTGGTGATGCCACTACTTTCCCACACAAAAATATGTGAAAAAAGTGATTTTTTCAGCTAAATTTGATGTTTGCAGGGGATTCTGGGTAAGGAAACGTTGGGGGATCCACGCAAGCCATACCTCCCTGGAATCCCCCAGGTGTCTAGTTTTCAGAAATGTGTGGGTTTGGTAGGTTTCCCTAGATGGCCGCCAAGCACGGGGCCAAAAACCCAGGTGACCCCCCTTGCAAAACCAGGTCATTTTGAGATAGGCAATTTTGATGTTGCCTCAATACGTTTTGGGCCCTTGCCTGTCGCGGGTACTTGGGCCTCCCACACGAGTGAGGCACCATTTTTATCGGGAGACCCTGGGGAACGCTGGGTGGTAGGAAATTTGTGTCAGCCCGGTGATGCCACAACTTTCCCACACAAAAATGTGTGAAAAAGTGACTTTTTCAGCAAAATTTGAGGTTTGCAGGGGATTCTGGGTAAGGAAACGTTGGGGGATCCACGCAAGCCATACCTCCCTGGAATCCCCTGGGTGTCTAGTTTTCAGAAATGTGTGGGTTTGGTAGGTTTCCCTAGACGGCCGCCGAGCACAGGGCCAAAAACCCAGGTGACCCCCCTTGCAAAACCAGGTCATTTTGAGATAGGCAATTTTGATGTCGCCTCAATACGTTTTGGGCCCTTGCCTGTCGCAGGTACTTGGGCCTCCCACACGAGTGAGGCACCATTTTTATCAGGAGACCCGGGGGAACGCTGGGTGGTAGGAAATTTGTGTCAGCCCGGTGATGCCACAACTTTCCCACACAAAAATGTGTGAAAAAAAAGTGATTTTTCAGCTAAATGTGAGGTTTGCAGGGGATTCTGGGTAAGGAAACGTTGGGGGATCCACGCAAGCCATACCTCCCTGGAATCCCCGGGTGTCTAGTTTTCAGAAATGTGTGGGTTTGGTAGGTTTCCCTAGATGGCCGCCGAGCACGGGGCCAAAAACCCAGGTGACCCCCCTTGCAAAACCAGGTCATTTTGAGATAGGCAATTTTGATGTCGCCTCAATACGTATGGGCCCTTGCCTGTCGCGGGTACTTGGGCCTCCCACACGAGTGAGGCACCATTTTTATCGGGAGACCCGGGGGAACGCTGGGTGGTAGGAAATTTGTGTCAGCCCGATGATGCTACAACTTTCCCACACAAAAATGTGTGGAAAAAGTGATTTTTTCAGCTCAATTTGAGGTTTGCAGGGGATTCTGGGTAAGAAAACGTTGGGGGATCCACGCAAGCCATACCTCCCTAGCATCCCCCGGGTGTCTAGGTTTCAAAAATGTATAGGTTTGCTAGGTTTCCCTAGGTGCCGGCAGAGCTAGGGTTCAAAAACTACAGGTAGGTACTTTTCAAAAAAAGTGTCATTTTTCACTGTGAGAATGTGGTGTGTCCACCTTGCGTTTTGGGCCGTTTCCTGTCGCGGGCACTAGGCCTACCCACACAAGTGAGGTACCATTTTTCTCGGAAGACTTTGGGGAACGCGGGGTGGGTGGAATTTTGTGAATCCACGCAGATTCCAGAACTTTCCACCACAGAAATGTGAGGAAAATGTAGTTTGTTTTGACAATTTATTAGGTTTGCAAGGGATTCTGGGTAACAGAACCTGGTGAGAGGCAGTCAAGTCACCCCATCCTGGATTCCCCTGGGTGTCTAGTTTTCAAAAATGTATAGGTTTGCTAGGTTTCCTAGGTGCCGGCAGAGCTAGGGTTCAAAAACTACAGCTAGGCACTTTGCCAAAAAAGGGTCATTTTTCACTGTGAAATTGTGGTGTGTCCACATTGCGTTTTGCGCTGTTTCCTGTCGCGGGCACTAGGCCTACCCACACAAGTGAGGTACCATTTTTCTCGGAAGACTTTGGGGAACACGGGGTGGGTGGAAATTTGTGGATCCACACAGATTCCAGAACTTTACACCACAGAAATGTGAGGAAAATGTGGGTTTTTTTGACAATGTTTTAGGTTTGCAAGGGATTCTGGGTAACAGAACCTGGTGAGAGCCAGTCAAGTCACCCCATCCTGGATTCCCCTGGGTGTCTAGTTTTCAAAAATGTATAGGTTTGCTAGGTTTCCCTAGGTGCCGGCAGAGCTAGGGTTCAAAAACTACAGCTAGGCACTTTGCCAAAAAAGGGTCATTTTTCACTGTGAAATTGTGGTGTGTCCACGTTGCGTTTTGTGCTGTTTCCTGTCGCGGGCACTAGGCCTACCCACACAAGTGAGGTACCATTTTTCTCGGAAGACTTTTGGGAACGCGGGGTGGGTGGAAATTTGTGGATCCATGCAGATTCCAGAACTTTCCACCACAGAAATGTGAGGAAAATGTGGTTTTTGTGACAATTGTTTAGGTTTGCAAGGGATTCTGGGTAACAGAACCTGGTGAGAGCCAGTCAAGTCACCCCATCCTGGATTCCCCTGGGTGTCTAGTTTTCAAAAATGTATAGGTTTGCTAGGTATCCCTAGGTGCCGGCAGAGCTAGGGTTAAAAAACTACAGCTAGGCACTTTGCCAAAAAAGGGTCATTTTTCACTGTGAAATTGTGGTGTGTCCACGTTGCGTTTTGCGCCGTTTCCTGTCGCGGCACTAGGCCTACCCACACAAGTGAGGTACCATTTTTCTCGGAAGACTTTGGGAAACGCGGGGTCGGTGGAAATTTGTGGATCCACGCAGATTCCAGAACTTTCCACCACAGAAATATGAGGAAAATGTGTTTTTTTTTACAATCTTTTAGGTTTGCAAGGGATTCTGGGTAACAGAACCTGGTGAGAGCCAGTCAAATCACCCCATCCTGGATTCCCCTGGGTGTCTAGTTTTTAAAAATGTATAGGTTTGCTAGGTTTTCCTAGGTGCCGGCAGAGCTAGGATTCAAAAACTACAGCTAGGCACTTTGCCCAAAAAGGGTCATTTTTCACTGTGAAATTGTGGTGTGTCCACGTTGCGTTTTGCGCCGTTTCCTGTCGCGGGCACTAGGCCTACCCACACAAGTGAGGTACCATTTTTCTCGGAAGACTTTGGGGAACGCGGGGTGGGTGGAAATTTGTGGATCCACGCAGATTCCAGGACTTTCCACCACAGAAATGTGAGGAAAATGTGTTTTGTTTGACAATTGTTTTGGTTTGCAAGGGATTCTGGGTAACAGAACCTGGTGAGAGGCAGTCAAGTCACCCCATCCTGGATTCCCCTGGATGTCTAGTTTTCAAAAATGTATAGGTTTGCTAGGTTTCCTTAGGTGCCGGCAGAGCTAGGGTTCAAAAACTACAGCTAGGCACTTTGCCAAAAAAGGGTCATTTTTCAGTGTGAACTTGAAGTGTGTCCACGTTGCGTTTTGCGCCGTTTCCTGTCAAGGGGACTAGGCCTACCCACACAAGTGAGGTACCATTTTTCTCGGAAGACTTTGGGAAATGTGGGGTGAGTGGAAATTTGTGGATCCACGCAGATTCCAGAACTTTCCACCACAGAAATGTGAGGAAAATGTGTTTTTTTGGACAATTTTTTAGGTTTGCAAGGGATTCTGGGTAACAGAACCTGGTGAGAGCCAGTCAATTCACCCCATCCTGGATTTCCCTGGGTGTCTAGTTTTCAAAAATGTATAGGTTTGCTAGGTTTCCCTGGGTGCTGGCAGAGCTAGGGTTCAAAAACTACAGCTAGGCACTTTGCAAAAAAAGGGTAATTTTTCATTGTGAAAATGTGGTGTGTTCACGTTGCGTTTTGAGCCGTTTCCTGTCGTGGGCACTATGCCTACCCACACAAGTGAGGTACCATTTTTATCGGGAGACTTAGAGTAATTCAGATTTGTAAAGCAACTGTTATTACCTATTGACTTTGGATGCATTTCTGCCTTCCAAATGAAAGACAATGTATAAAAGAAGTCATTTTGAAAAATGACCGATAATTCCTCATGCAAGTATGAGTATTCCCAATTTCGGAAATGTGCAAATATCTATTGTTTCTAAACTCTATATTTTGTTCCCATTTCAGAAATACATAGGTATCTTTCATACCGATTTTTCCATGTATACATTTTCCCCGAATATTTGCTATATGCCCGGTACATAATAAAAAACCATTGCAAGTCGCTGCTCAGTTTTTGGCTCTGGGTTCGTCGGGTTCTTGGTGAACCTCCAAGTCCTATATATCTCCACAACCAGTAAAGTCCCGCGGATGTAACGGTATATTGCTTTCAAAGAGCTGTCAGAATTAGAAAAAGTTACAGGTGAAAACGTTGACACAAAAGGCTGTTTTTTTCAACTAATTTTCAATTTTTCCTATATTTAACTGATAGTTTCTATAAAGAAACCTTGAAGGATTTACACAATTGACCCCTTGCTGAATTCAGAATTCTGTCTACTTTACTAAAATGTATAGCTTTCCAGGATCCATTATTGCTTTCATACCCATTTCTACCATTAACTGGAAGGAGGTTGAAAGCACAAAAAATAGCAAAAATAGGCTATGTCCCAGAAAAATGCCAAAACTGTGCAAAAAATTTTGGTTTTCTGACCAAAGGCTGTCATTCTCTAAAAGCTGGGAAAATGGTGATTCCAGCCCCACAAACCCTTTTTTGATACCATTTGCAGGGAAAATCTCAGACGCTTTCATTTGCAGCACTTTTTTCCCATTTTTCCCCCAAAAACCAAAATTTAGCTGTATTTTGGCTAATTTCTGGGTCCCCTCCAGGGGAATCCACAATCCCCATGATGTTGGAAGAAAAGGACGCAAATTTGGTGTGGATACCTTATGTGGTCAAAAGGTTACAGGAGCCTAAGCGCGAACTACCCCAAATAGCCAAAAAAAGGCTTAGCACAGGGGGGGAAAAGGCCTAGCAGCAAAGGGGTTAAGGAGTTCTTCCCGTGCTACGGTTTGCCCCGTTTGATTTGGAGTGACAATGGAAGTCACTTTAACGCAAAAGTGATCCAATTGATGTGCGATGGTCTGCACATCAAGCAAAAATTCCATGCAGCAAATCATCCTCAGTCAGCAGGTTTAGTTGAGAAGTACAATGGTACTCTCAAGCTAAAATTAGTTAAGATTAAGGAAAGTACTGGGTTGCAATGGCCAGATGCATTACCCATTGCTCTATTGTCCACCAGAATGGCAGCCCATTCTAGAACTGGATTATCGCCATACGAGGTGGTCTTTGGCCGTCCCGCAAATGTGTGGGGCGTCCCTAGACCGAAAAAGTTTTCTGAAATTGATTATCCTTTGTTAGTCGATTATTTATATGATCTTACTAAAAGTTTACGTTCTTTTCATCAACAGATACATGAAGTTTTGCCTCCAGCACCAGAGGGGCCCGGGCATACCGTACAGCTGGAGACTACGTCCTCGTTAAAAATTACCAGAGGCGAGACAGCTTGGAACCTAGATGGAAGGGACCATATCTGCAGATTTTGTCTAATTCTACGGTGGCAGCCTTACGTGACATCACCACCCAGTTAGAAAGCATGCACATATACTCTGAGCAAACAAGATATGCGGTCGATTTTATTTTAGCCAAAAGCGGTGGTGCATACGCAATAATAGGAGAGCAGTGTGTGGTCGGTATCACGAATATGGAAAAGAATATCACACAACATATTTTAGACATTTTGGAAAATGTTCGAGGAATGGAGAGCGGTAACTGGAGCTGGTCTTTATTTGGTGGTTGGGGTTGGATTCTAGAGAAGGTGATATATTTCATTGTCCTTTTAATTTGTTGCTGTGTCCTGATTCAGTGTCTTCCCTTATGCTGCTCATACTGCGCTACTTATCTCTCTCCCAAACGGATTTCAGTTCATGATACAAATGCAACCATAATGCTTCAAAAGGAGTTAGATACCATTATGCAAATTGATGAGGGTGTTTTTGGTTCAACTACTTCTCTTGCAGGTTCTGTTCCTGATGTTACTTGTACTGCTAATGTTTAGTGTCATTTTCCACCATATTTTTCATTACGCATATAATACATATATACAATTATACCTGACATGTTATTGCCTGTATTTCTATATTTTTTCTATTTTTTGAATTGTAAAAACCTTTACCTGATAGCAAGAATAAAGGTGTCCGTATTAGCTTATAAATGCTAAAAGGAGGGTCTGTTAGAATTTAAATGTATTATTGCCATATTACTCGTATTTCACTTTCTATTATGTTAGCATTTATGTAGCTAATTCATTATATATCCTTGCTATATGCAAACGCAACTAGTAAGTGCGGATGTTACGGTAGTTAGGTTGACATTTGTGCCACCATTTTACCTCTCGAAGACGCCATTTTGTATTATATTCGAAACTGTTACTTGATCATTTACGAGAAATGGTCCTTGGTAAGTTTCGTTTCTCCAATGTTGAATCTTGCTCATTAACGCATGCCTTTTCTATTACATAGAGGCCTTCTCCCACCTGTCTAGTGGGGAGGATAAGCCAGATGACCTTGGGCAGTAGATAGCTTGTGCCAGGCTGCGGAATCGAAACTTGTGCTCTGTACCCCCATTGTATTACGACAGCTACCAGTGTTTTTCCATGGTAGGCGGGTCTTTGTGGGCTCCGCAAACATACATAATGTAACTCTATGTTTGTTAGGATCAGTCCCTCGTCAGCCATCATAGGAGGCTGGTCAGATTGGACTCCACTGCAGTGTACTTTGTGAATAAACTAGTTTGCTTGTATTCTCTACTGCGTCATCGACTCTTCATTAAGTGAAAGGCTAGAGGAGATCGAGAGTGACCTGGGTGGCCCTAATTGGGTCACTTCCTTCAGTAGTATTTGTAAAGCGCGACTATTCACCCCGAGGAGGTATCCAGGCACTGTGCTGCAGGTATCAGTCGAAGAGCCAGGTCTTGAGTCCCTTCCTGAAGTGGGTCAGCGAGCGAGCAATGCGGAGGTGAGGGTGGGAGGGCGTTCCAGGCTTTGGCGGTGAGGTGGGAGAATAAGTGTCCTGGGGAGCTGCTGTGGCGGATACGTGGTGTCTGAGCGAAGGTGAGGTGTGCGAAGCAGAGGTTTCTGGTAGGTTGGTGGAAGATCAGGCAGTGGTTCATGTAGGCTAGTCCTTGGTTGTGGAGGGCTTTGTAGGTGTGGGTCAGGAGCTTGAAATGTCATCTCTTCTGGATGGGGAGCCAGTGGATTTCCTTCAGGTGCTGGGTGATGTGTGTCCTCTTGGGCAGATTGAGGATCAGTCTGTCTACTGCGTTCTGGATTGTCTGGAGTCTTTGCATGAGTTCGGTGGTGGTGCCGGCATAGAGTGCGTTGCCGTAATCAAGCTGGCTGGTGATAAGGGCCTGCGTCACAGTTTTCCTTGTGTTGATGGAGAGCCATCTGAAGATTTTGCGGAGCATGCAAATCGTTTGGAAGCAGGCTGAGGAGACAGCATTGACCTGACATTTCATGGAGAGTTTGCTGTCCAGGATGATGCCGAAGTTGCGGGCATGGTCTTTCAGCGTGGGCGTGGGTCTGAGCTCAGCTGGCCACCAGGAGTCGTTCCAAAGGTCAAAACTTTAGTTTTGTCCATGTTTAATTTCAAGCAATTGTCTTCCATGTTGTGAAGTTCTTCATGCAGTTGTGGAACTTGGTCTTCGTCGAGGTGGTATTTGCTGAGAGTGAGCAGAAGAGCTGTGTGTCGTCAGCATAGGAGATGATGTTAATGTTGTGCGATCTGACAATGTCTTCGAGCGGTGTCATGTTGATGTTGAAGAGGGTTGGGCTGAGGGATGATCCTTGGGGTACTCCGCAGATGGTGAGCTTGGATTGCGAGGTGAAGGGAGGGAGGCGGACTCTCTGTGTGCATCCCGTGGGGAAGGGTGCCATCCATCTGAGCGCATCATCTGTGATTCCAATCTGGCATAGTCGTTCTATGAGTGTGTGGTAGAAGATGGTGTTGAAAGCTGTGAAGAGGTCCAGTAGGATGAGGGTGGCTGATTCTCCTCTATTGAGTAGGGCTCGGATGTCGTCTGTTGCAGTGATCAAGGCTGTCCCATTGCTGTTGGCTCTGAAACCTGATTGGGATGGGTCCAGCAGTTTGTTTCTTTCCAGATGATCAGTGAGTTGGAGGTTGATGGCCTTCTCCAGTACTTTGGTGCAGAATGGGAGAAGAGAGATGAAGCGGTACTTCTTGAGCTCGCTGGGGTCTGCTGAAGGTTTATTGAGGAGGGGTCTAACCTCCGCGTGTTTCCATGCATCGGGAAAGGTGGCTGTAGTAGTGGAAGAGTTGAGGATGGTGGTGAGCTGGTGGCTGATTTAGTTGCTTCTGTTGTTAAATAGTCGATGGGAGCATGGGTCGTGGGTGCCCCTGGGTGGATGGAGTTTGTCAGGGTGGTTGTGGTAGTTGTGCTAAGTTGTTCCCATGCGGTGAGCGGGTGGTTGGTGGTTGTGGTCGATGAGTTTCTGAAGAGGTCGGAGGGTTGGGGATCGAAGTTTCGGTAGATTGTTGCTATTTTGTTGTGGAAGTGGTCGGCGAGGGCATTGCAGAGTTCCTGTGAGGAATCGATTGATTTTTCTGTGGCTGACAGGCAGGTGAACTCTGTGACAAAAATTACACTTGCACCATTGATGGATACTTTGAATGAGGCAGCTAGGCTCATCACCAGAAAAAACAAAGTGATCAGATCACCCCGGATCTCCAATCTCTGAATTGGCTACCTTTTGAGGGTAGAATCTATCTCAAAATTGCATGTTTGATGCATAAAGCGCTGCATCACAATATGCCTTCTCACCTGACCCAAAAACTGACCCTAATGGTTGGAAACAGATCTTCCAGAAGTACAAGCTCCTTACTTAGTTCATCAACAAAAAATCAACAAGAAAAAACCTACAACCGTTCTTTCTCCGGTATTGCCCCAAAAATCTGGAACTCTCTCCCTCCCGAGATCAGATGCAGCCCATCCAAATCCCCCTTCAGGAAAGAAGTAAGAATTCTACTATCCAACAAATTCCTCACACAATGAGGACATTCATACCCCCTCTTCTCAGGAATAACTCTTGCCTGCCTACGCTCACACCCTCGAGCCTCTTGATGCTTCCCTGCATTCCTCAGCCAGCTACACACCGCTCTAACACCTTTTGAACTCTGTCCAAGACAGTTTTGTTTAATTACATGTACTTATCACCCCTCTTACCATGTGGTTTCTTAATTTATTGTCCTCATGTTTTTGTATACTGCGTACCATTTTGTATCATACCTTCATTTGTGATTCCTGTAAAGCGCTCTGTCACCTATATTGGTCTTCTTCACGCGATATATAAAACTCTTAAAATAAATAAATAAATACAGCTCGGCATGGATGGCATTGTGCTAATCCTATGTTTAAAGGCTTTGCTGTTGAAATGGCAAAATACTTTGTCCCTTTCTAGCTCGGCATGGATGGCACCATGCTAATCCTATGCTTAAAAACTTTTCTAGAAAACAGACATTTGAGGTGAGCAGATTCAGAGTGTCGCTGGTGTTGTAGGGTGTTCTATACAGGAGCTGCTCTCCATCCAAACTTCGGAACTACCCAGAGGCCTCTACTTCTTTTTTGCATAATTTATGCAGCACTCAAAGCCTGAAAGGGTATTGTTTTGACTTATACTGGGTGCTCCCTTGTGTCTGGAGAAAGCTAAATCTCTCTGAAGAGCTATAATGATAGCGAAACACATGTCAGGAGTTGCTCTTATTCATTCCGGGTTGGCCAGGATGGTATGTTACCAATCCAAAGCCATAATACTGTGCCAGGGGTAATAAAAGGCTTTTGTCATTTTACAGCTCGGCGTGGATGGCTCTGTGCTAATCCTATGCTTAAAGATTGCTGTAGAAATGGCAAAAGACTTTGGGCCTGATTACGATCTTGGTGGATGGGATACTCTTTCACAAACTTGACGGACATCCCGTCCTCTGTATTGCAAGTTCCATAGGATATAATGAAATTGTAATTTGGTGGACGGGATATCCGTCACATTTGTGACGGAGCAACCTTGTCCACCAAGATCGTAATCAGGTCCTTTGTGCATTATATCCTTTGTCACTACGGTGGATAGGATATCTATTACATTTGTGACAGATTGCCCACCTAAATATAAATACAGCACTATGTCAGGTAAGTTGCATGTCAAAATGTTTGATGAACAGGAGGTAGATACATTGATATGGTTAGTACTGCACTAACACCCTCAAATACTTTGGCCCATATTTATAATCTTTTCACGCAACGCAGCAAGCCACATTGCTGTGCTGCTTGAAAGGACAGGAATGCACCATATTTATTTATTTAACATTATACGGCTCATTCCTGTCCTTTGCTAGCGCTGGTGCACTTTTGGCTGGGTAGCACCAATGCAGGCACCCTTGTGTCATGATCGAAGGGTGCCTGTGTTGTAGGCAGGAATGTTTTTGTGCAGGAAGGCACACCTTCCTGCACAAAAATAATCCTGAGAGGCATTTTCCTCTTTCTAAGTGTGCTGCAGAATAAAGCACACATAGAAAGAGAAAAAAATGAAGAGAAATAAAGATATTTCTCCTCGTTGCGCCTCACCAGGGGAGGCGTAACATTTTGACGCATTCCCAGGTCTACCACTAATGGTAAATCTGGGAATGCGCCAGAATCCATGGGTGGATGCATGCGAACACCGACGCTCCTCCCATGGAACTCCTCCCTGGGGCAGAGTAACGCAAGGCAGCGATTTGCACTGCCTTGCATTACTCTAGATATATCAAGTCATGCACGCAAGATGGCCTTTTGTGGCGGGATAAATCTCACTTAGGTTTTATGGCGCCCTTTGGCTGCGCCCTGCGGCAACACTTTCAAAGCACAGGGATGCGTATATCTACAAGGATATGACGGATCCCTTTGCTCTTCCCTGCGCTGGCGCACAATTAGCTGCCATGCACCAACGCAGGCACCCTTGCACCATGGTGCAAGGATGCCTGCGTCACGTGGCTGATTGTTTTTGTGCAGGAAGGGACACCTTCCTGCACATAAACAATCATAAGAGGTGATTTCCTTGTTCTATGTGTGCTGCAGAATGCAACACGCATAGAAAGAGGAAAAGAAACAAGGAGAAATGAATACTTTTCTCCTTGTTACGCCTCCCTATGCCTCCCCTGGGGAAGCGAAGCATTCAGACTCATTTCCAGGTTTACAATTTCTCTTAAATCTGGAAATGTTTCAGATACCATGGGTGTTGCGTGGAAACACCCACAGCAACACCCATAGAATGCCCCTTTCACGCAAAGTGCTGCATGTAAAGGGGCTGTATTTACAAGGACAAGAAAAGCCAGGCAGGGTGGCTTTTCATGTCCTTGTAAATATGGGGCAGCAAAATGCGCCGCCGGTGCGTCACAAAAAGTGACGTACCGGCGGCGCAAGGGGCTTGTAAATAAGCCCATGTGTTTTTATTGTGCTTTTATAGTCTTTGTGGCTCAATAAAGCTTGATGATGATGGTGATTTGTTCTTGAATATTCTTTTACATCAGATGTAACATCTTGTTATCAATAAGCCAACTCATTACAGCAAGTTGTGCACCTACACAGCATTGTGTGACTTACGCTGCAAGGTTACTTTGCCGGGTTCCTAGAGCCACCTCTATCTCTGGCCATTTACGAGATTTGCACTGGCTCAGGGTGGAGAACTGAATCAAGTTCAAAGCCCTGAGCTACATGTTTAAAATCAAAATAGGGATTGCCCACGCAGTACTTGCAATCTCTGGTCCGCCCATATGTCCCTCCTCGCAATCTCCGCTCATCCACTCAGGGAAGTTTTTCGTTCCCAAAACCAGACTATCTCGGATGGGTGGAAGGGCATTTGCATATCTAGGTCCCTCACTTTGGAATGCCCTGCCCATTGCTCTTCGAAATGAAACAGAGTACGTCCAATTTCGCAAATCATTGAAGACCTGGCTCTTTAACCAATAACCTGTTAGCCGTTTCATCTCAGTCTCTGATCTGCTTGGCGCCGGGAAACCCTTTTTGGGTAGCTGTTGCGCCTTATAAATGTAATAAATAAATAAATACCAGTACAGTTAGAGATATTTCTGTATTGTGCATGGTCAATGTGTTATTTATAGATGTGCTCATGTCCCCAATGAACGGTATGATGCAACAAAATACAGACACCTTAGAGACATTTACTGATGTGAGGTAATTTTACATATGTATCACACCCATAGGTATGTGTATGATAACCCTAATAAAGATGTTGACGGTATGCTGGATAATACATATGTATCACACCCAAAGGTATGTGTATGATAACCCTAATAAAGATGTTGACGGTATGCTGGAAAATCCCTTCACATCCACAGTGTATGTCCTGGCAACTTTCACATTAGCTACCTTACCGGGCTGTACATCAACTGAGATCTACCAAGTGTGTACAGGTGGAAACAGTATGCAACATGTTCAGTTAGACAGATGTATTGTGAGATGTGTTTGGTATCCAGCACACTTTGTACAGATCGAATAAGAATGAGCCCTGTAGGGAAGGGGGGGCGTGGCTAAGCCAGCCAAGATAGTGGACGTGCTCGAATAGAGCTCCGGCCGCCGGCCTTCACAATCGCTAACCATTCTGGTCGGTGGGGCCAGGCAACGTGGCAAAACAGTGGCCACAAATTGACGGCTACCTGACAGACGCCGAGGAGTTGTTGTAGAGAGAGGCGCGGCACCACAAAGAGACGAATACGGCGCCTGGGAGTCGAGGCTGATTCTCCCAAAATGGCGGCCCCCTAGGCAAGCGGCAGGCTGCCGGAAGATTGGAGAGCTGAGCTGCGCGCCACCCGCAGATCAAGAGCAGATGTGGAGCGCCAGCTCGGAACGGAGCGGGGGCACGTCCTACACTGGGCTCGGGACACGCTGTCAGGAGCAACCAGGTGAGGATCGCACCAGAGGTTCAAACCACGTGGCGTTAGCGGCCAGGGGCACACCGCGACAAGATCAGGCCTGCGCAGGCCTGCAGCCAGAACGAGGGGGCGGCTGGGCCTGACGACCGGGGGCTGCCCGAGGGGAGCTCCCCCGCCACACAAAGCCTGATGAATAGCCCTCGAACATAGCGAGGAGCTCAAGACAACAGCAAACCCCACGCGGAGGGTGGGGGAAGGTAAAGCACGGAGACACCCCCCCGGCCCACGGAAGCTGTTTGGGAGCACTGTGACTGCTCAGGGCCCAGCATATCGACTGATGCCATCGGGGAGGGGGCGCGATCCCTCGGCTGGTGCCACCCCGGTTTAGTCAGTGTCCCCCAGAGAGCCATCCGAGGGCGGGGGCGAACGGCGAATCCCAGAGGGCAGCAAACGCCACCTGGCACTTGGCAGATGGCCCTTGGACACAACAGGGAGCAGGGGACATCGGCAAGCGGTATGGGGGGAAGGAACTGAGAGAGGGGACCCCCCAGCACAATAGCTTACCCCAGCCCTCTGCACACTGTCCGATCCCATTGGGGCGAGAGCGTGGACCCGGTTGAAGCCCCCGCCACACCTGGCATCCACTAGAGAGCCATCCAAGGAGGGGGCGAACGGAAAGGCTCTACAGGACAGTCGAGAACCGTCTGGGAGGGAACGCCCGCCACCTAACACCCAGAGGCACGGGAACCGGGGACATTGGCTAAATCAGCGTGGGGGAGGAAGGAGCAAGAGGAGCCCCCCCACTGTATGAGAGCCAATCCAAAGCATTGGGAGCTACTCATCACAGCGCGCCAACCGCCTAACACCCAGTGATGGATTCCTGGGTGCGACGAGGGGCCGGGGGCACCGGCAAATTTTAAACGGAGCGTAAGGAATCCCTCCTGAAGTGCCACAACTGAACCTAGTGCTCTTCACACAGACTGAACCCAACGGGGCGAGAGGCCTCGACTCGCCCGGTGTCCCCCGGAGGGCCGCCCAGTGGTGGGAACAGATGGAGAAACCCCAGGCGACAGCCAAGCACTGTCCAGGAGCAAACGCCCACTACCTCAAACTCCCAGAGTCTGGTACTCGTGCGCAGGGAAGGACCGGAGATACCAGCACGCTCCACGGGGAAGAAGAGAGGACCACAGGGAACCCCCACGGTCTACGAGAGCCAATCTAGAGCCCGATCAGTACATCATAAAGCACGGAGGACCCCTTTAGCGAGGGGAAAAACACCCAGCTAGATTACAAGACCATTAAACCCAGGCGCAGCAGAACTGCGGAACGGGGAACCGCACGGACACTGCGGAGAACCAGGCATGGCCATCTGTTGACACACCCTAGAGACAAAAGAAGCGAGAGCCTCAGCCTGCCACTGCCACCTAGAGATTGACATATCGACAAGGGTCGTGCCTGCCGCACTGGGAGTCGCGCAGACTCCGATGGCCCACCACGGGACAGAGGCAGCAACACGCTAACCGTTGCAGAAGATTGCAGACACTGGGCCGCTCCAGGGCGGACACAAGAAGGCGATCCTTTAACGTGGGCGGACAGGTCATGGGACACCAACGTCCTGCCGCTGGATCGCAGACTCCAGCCCCGGAGCGTCGCCCGCTCTCGCTGGACCCAGATCAACCCCAGACGGCTGAAACGGCCACTCCACAGTCGATGTCCGATAAATTAGACAAAGTACTAGCTGCAATTGAACACTCTCGAATCACAATGGAGGGCCCTGTCCTTGGATCTCGGTCTGCTACGAGATGATCACCGGAAGCTGGCCGACAAAGTGGCGGACGGAGAAAAGGCCCTAGCCACCCTTCAGCCATTAGCTAAATTAGAGCAGGACAGCTTACGGAATCTTCAAACCCGCATAACCAGACTGGAGGAGAGAGCGGATGACCTAGAAGGGTGATCCCGTCGCAGTAATATCCGGGTGATCAATTTACCGGAAGGGGCAGAAGGGTCCAACCCGGTGAAGTACATTGAAACATGGTTCAAATCATTTTCCCCAGACTCCTAGCTCATGCCCTTTTTTTCAGTGGAGAGGGCTCACGGAGTTCCTGCCCGATGACCCCCTCCAGGGACACCCCCACGGCCGCTGCTCCACTTTCGAGACAGGGACGCTGTGTTGAGAGTAGCCAGACAGCATGGGCCACTTCAAGTGGAAGATAAGCGGGTGATGATCTTCCCGGACTATTCTAGGGCAGTGCAACAGCAAAGAACCTCTTTCCTGGAGGCAAAGAGAATGCTCTGCCGAAAAGGGATTCTGTACTCGTTACTCTTTCCGGCCCGTCTCAGGGTCATATATGACGGAGACACACGGATCTTCACAGACCCGAAGGCAGTGTTCGACTGGGCGGATCTTAATGCCTAAGACAGTCCACACCGGGAAGCAGCCCACAGCCCCAAGGGATCACGAGGCCGGCGCCTACGAGGGAAAAGGGGCCCTTGGCGACAAGGACTGAAAGGTCAGAGCCCTATCACAGGTCCCCCCAACCTTGAGGAAAAAATAGCGGAATGCAGAAGAGCTCTTTAGGCAGTGGCGAACCTGGATTTGGCCACGGACAGAGAGGATGGTCCACACATCTTTTCATCCGAGGACAATTCCAGAGACACAAGCATATCCCGAGCGGACTCGATGACTCCACCCCTAGTAACCCCCCAAACAGCAGACATGCTAATCTGAAAGGACCACAATTCCCTCTCCCCCTGGCGAAACCCCTACTTACCTCATGCCTAGGAACACACGCTGAAGCCATGCTGTCGCCCACCAACACGCGCATTCCTTCACAGGCACACTAGGCCCCACCGCCCACACATTTGAGAGAATAGGCCACAGTAGGCATACAGACACAGAACCCCAAGCACAAAACCCCCCACAATACATTAGAACATTAGCTGTATGCGCAGTTTGGACGTATCACCAGTTGTGATAGGTCCCCAATGTTGGAACCCGGTTCCTTAGCAACAGTTGGACAATCTCCCAGTTACCCCCGATTCCCACGGACACACTCCTACCCAGGGCGGGCGCTTTTACTCGACAGATTCACATGCAGAGGGGCCAGGCACAGGGCTAGGGTCCCACAACCGCCACTCACCCCCCCCTAGCCACCAAAAGCACGCTGAACTATGCCAATGGACGCAGACATTAGTCTTTTGACCCAAAATGTCAGGGGAATGCACACAGCACAGAAGCGATACACAGTTTACTCTTATGCCAAGCGTCAGAAAGCACAGATAATCCTGTTACAAGAAACACACCTCACAAAGACTGAACTAGACCGGGTGCAGAGACGCTGGCGCGGCACCTTTTGTGCTACCACATACTCCGCGTTTCCCCGCGGGGCGTTGGTCTGGATCAGACCTGGAGTCCCAATCCAAGAAATCCCTAGGGTGGTAGACAGGGAGGGACGATATGCACTTCTGGAAGGATTCCTAGATGGACACCCCCTGCTATTGGGCAGCATCTATGCCCCAAATGTTGACCAGGGGAAGTTCTGGGACTCATTAGCGGCCGTCCTGATGCAATTCACGACATCGCCATGGGTACTGGGGGGCGATTACAATTGTATGCTGGACTTGTCCTTAGACCGGTCGCACCCCCCAAGCACCGGTTCCTCTGCCCAGGCACACATGGAACGGTTCCGGTCGTGGGCGCAGCACTGGTCTCTAACAGATGCTTGGAGGAGCCGAAACCCAACCTCCAGACTATACTCCTTTCTCTCAATACCTCACAATCTATGGGTGCATCTCGATAGGTTCCACTGCTCGCCGGAGATACTCCCTATGACCCCTGTGAAGCAGTACCCTTACAGGGGTTTGACCAGGACGCACTCTCGGTTCTTACCACGGATGCCAGCGACAGAGGGTTGGGGCAGTCCTCATGCAAAGGTCAGAGAACGGAGCACTGACGACGGTCAGCTTCGCCGAGATCACTGTCCACCACAGAGGAGAAATTCAGTGTCGTGGAAAAAGAGATGCTGGCAGTTATATGGGCAATGGAACGGTTCCGTCAATTCCTGTGGGGCTCAAGTTTCTTGCTAAGGACTGATCATAAACCTCTGGTCAAGGTGCTTACATCCAGCGGCCATGCGAGTGCCACCCCTCGCATAGCAAAGATGACTTTGAAGTTGTTGGACTATGTGTATGACGTGGAATACATCCCCGGCACCAAGAACAAGGTAGCTGATTACCTGAGCAGAGCGGCAGCCATGGAGGACGCACCTCAGCCAATGGAAGAAGATGATTACACCATCGCCTTCGCAGAAGATCAAGAAGCAGTCATAAGTGCACAAGAGTGGAGGACGGCGTATGCAAATGACGCGTGACTCACAGAAGTGAAAGGCTTCGTGATCTCAGGGTGGCCAGAGAAAAAACACCTAACATCAGAACAGCGGAAATTCTATGAAGTACGGGAAGAACTGTCAGTAGAGGACAAGAATGTGTTCTTACTTAGAGGAGACAAAGTGGTGCCTCCGGAAGCGCTGGTGAAAAGGGTAATGGCCATACTACACGAGGGACATTTGGGCATTGTAAAAACTAAACAGAGGGCCAAACAAGCATATTGGTGGCCTGCACTGGACAATCATTCGGAAAGGCACGTCAGAGATTGCGCACAGTGCAGTAATGCAGACAAGACCCAAACTACGATGAGACCTCCATTGGGGAAGTTCCACCAACCGGTCTGAAGTGGCGATTGACATCCTGGGCCCAATCCTGAACGCACAGGGTACACCCATGTACATAGTAGTGCTGGTGGACCGATATTCCAAATGGCCAGAAGTGGAAATGCACGACACAGTGGACACAGACACAGTGCTGAGGTTCCTCACTTCCCTCTTTCTGAGAGAAGGGATCCCGAGAGTCATAACTTGCGACAACGGACCACAATTCACGTCTGACAAGTGGAAGTCATTCATGGAGAGGAATGGTATCCTGACGAAGCACACTCCGGTATATCATCCAGCTGGCAATGGTCTAGCAGAACGTTTTAACAGAGTGGTGATGGGGTCTGTGCAATCTGCCATCAATGCAGGAAAGAAGTGGGAAACAGAACTCCAACGTACCATATGGGCTTACCGCATCACTCCCACGCAAACAGGGTACAGTCCGTTCAAGATCTTAAGGGGTCGTGACCCATTCACCAGGGATAATATAGCATGGAAACAAAGGACAATACAAAGTAAATAGTCACCCGCAGTGGTGCGGAGCAACTTAGAGAAGGCCCAAAGGCTCTACACGGATCACTACAACCGACGGCACAATGTAAAGGAGGAGTCTTTGGAAAGAGGAGAATGGGTCAGAGTAAAGCTGGCTCAACTGATGAGGAAAGGCGAAAGCAAATTCAGTACACCTTTAAGAGTGCGTGAGGCATACGCAAGATCAGCCTTATTGAGTGATGGGAAGATATGGTCTAAAGACAGGATGACACGATGCAACAAAATATTGCAATGGGAAAAGGCAGGAGACACACCAGTAGGAGGTGAGGAAGAAGATAATCAAGACGCAGATAACCAGACGACTAAAGCAGAGATGTCAGGTGGAAGCACCGTGAACATCAAGGCAGAAGAAACAAGTACCAGGGACACACCGGAGAGTGGTGGAGAAGAGAGTCATCAGGGGCTGCAGGAGAGTCAGGAGGACGGAAGATCGGAGGCAAGAAGTCTAACTCATAATTCACCTAGGGCTACTGGTTCCAGGGACAGCAGAGACAATAACAGCAAGACGCCACTGAGACACACCAGATCAGGTAGAGCTGTGGTGTTCCTCAAGAAGTACCGTGAGTATGAGGTGGAGATATAACTACCCTGTACATTCAGTCTTCCAGAGACACTGTGTTGTGTGACATTATATTGTAAAGGGAGGAGATATGTAGTGTCGCGCTCTAGTGTTCCCAGGTCACGTGTGGCTGGGAATGCTGGGAGCGCGAGCGGACATTTTGGGCATTGTCGGCTGGCTGCTGTTAAGCCAGCAGTGGTTCCCGGCGCTCCTGCTAGATAGGGAATAAACGAGTGAGAACACCGCACCTGGGTCCGTCTTTCATTTACCCCAATCGCCTCACTACACAGACCTGTTCACTCCAGGTTCTAATACCCAGTTAGCTACGCACGCTGGTAGTTCGAGGGACCAGACGCATTTTCAAAAGAATAGCTCCTTATCGAAAATGCATTGAGGCCCACTACGATATTGCACGACCGCAATAGGGTGTTCAATAACCAAACCTGTTACCTCACTATATTCCCTCACCCTTGAAAGGTCAGTGGATATATAATGTATCGCTCAGGCCAACTCTTATATCTGCATTCATGTAAAGCAATATGAAAAAGCTATTAAAAATTGTTTTAAAAACTAAAATAAGAAAATAAAAGAGCCCTGTAGCACTATGATATGTAGTTCAGTGCAGACTTCCTGAGCTAGAATAATGATATGCTGAGTGCGGAATTTGTGTTTGTAGCAACTCAACTATTGTTTAGCATATTTCCAGATCCTGACACACAGCAGGCCTGCTTTTTAACTGTCAAATTATTTAAGTTATGCAGTGTGACTCTATGAATGTGGACAAATAGATGTGTGAATGCATGGGTACACTCATTATCCTAAAGGGGCTCATATTTTGTTTTATTTTTCATGCATAAGGGATCATGTTTTTTACTACACAACTCATAGACACACAAACTGCCTTAGCATGGCTTACTATATAGCAATATTTATGTAAGTTTAGATTTCAAACACTTAAGGAACTCTAAAAAACGGCTAATCTTTACATGATTTATACCCCTATGTGTCCAAGCATAGTGCAATATACTTTACAGGGTTAAACTTTTTGATTAAAGTAATTTGATTGTATATACCTGTCACATTCTGTGAACAACAGGAGGTGTATTACGGCGTGTCATTGATACTCAACATATACACCACCACCCATCTCCTCCTCAGATTACATTCTGTTATTCACATCTGCATCGATCATGGAGTCTGGATCAGTCTCACGCGCTGTCAAGGTGGAGCAGTACACTGTCAGGCAACATCTGCAATACCACTGTGACGGATTTTAAAGGTGTGAGCAAGGTTAAGTAGAACTAACTTGCTTTATCTTAGATAACTCTACCCAGCATCCATGACACATTGCACATATATGTTTGGCTGAAGATGCAGATTAGTAACGTCGCAAATGTAATGCACACAAACATTTGCTATACAGATGTGGGATTGTGCTGATAAATGTATAGCTCTAATGGTTGTTCAACAAAATTTGCACATTTCATTCTTTGAATTATCAAAATACAACAACAGTACAGTGCACTTTTGTGTCGGAAACATACAGGTTTATTGACAAGACACGTGTAGATCCACATACAGATATACAAGTGAGAAAAAAATTATATTATGTGAAGAAAATAGCAACCAGCTGATTCCTTCTTGTGCGGCATTCCACTGAGTTTACAGTATCCTCATTGTCCTCATCTTGTTCCTCCTCACTTGCTAGTGGACATGGTGAGTCGCATTCCACATGTGTTTGAACACATATATTGTGCAGGATGGCATATACAAGAATCATTTTGCACACCATGGGTGGTGTGTAGAGGCATCTCTCACCAGAGTGGTCCAGACACCGAAATCAATGCCCCTAATGTCCTTTCTACAACATTTCTTGTTTTCTCAATGCTGAATTGAATTTTTTTTGTGGCTCAGTCTGTGTATGTGTGAGTGGCATCATTAGCCATGCTTTGCAAACCATTTCCTTGATCACCTGATGAGAGAGATAGAAATATATACGCATGCTGCATGAATGATAGTTGTGGAAACATTGCACACAAGCTGTTAAACTTGCTGTTAGTGGTTTTATTGGTAGTCTGATTGTACTAGGGATGATTGGGGGTTAGCCACATATGACTGTACAGAATGAAGTTTTGCATTGTAAAATCACCATATCTTGCTCTTCCATAGTTCTTTGTGAGTATGCCACACATTAACAACACATTAGATTTCTAAATTACGTTTTGTAATGTTGCTAGGTATTACATTTTGGATACTTACCATACACTACATACAGAAGTCCAGATTTATGTACCTTTGTATTGTTCTTATGTCACGCAAGGTGATGCAAGGACAACGCAAAGGCTTCAGTGATGTTTGGAACTCCACGTAAGGCCTGTTTTGGGTAGCCTTGCGTGACTTTGTACATAAATGTAAGGCAAGGCAGCTGCTTGCGCTGCATTACATAACATTTCAGACATGGAGGCGTGAATCATGGCCATTGCCATGCATACAACCATGGATTATTGTGCATTGGTAGATTTACTGTAGCTAGTAAACCTGAAAATGCATCAAAATTGTGTGCCTCCCAGACCTAGCCTTAACACCATCGTCAATATGTATTTTGCCTCATAATTTTCTCTGTCAACCTGTACTGCATTCTACAGCATACGTGGAAAGAGGAAAATGCATTTAATTACCTTTTTTTCGCCAGAAAGCTATCGCTTTCTGCACAAAACAATCCACCCTGTAACGCAGACACCCTAGCACTGTGGTGCAAGGGTGCCTGCATAGGTGCTAGGCTGCGCACAGTTCCCTAGTGCAAGAAGAGAGTAGAAATGCTCCATATGGAGCATTTCTGCACTCTCCCTTTAACACAACACATCTGATTAACTTTGCTTGCTGCCCTGCATAGCATGAGGGAATAGTAAGTATGGCCTCCAAAGGTATGCAATTGATTATCTGTTTTTCACATTACACCCACTTTTGTTAAATCTAACACTTTATTGATCCTATATTTGGATAGTAGCAATTGTATTTCGCTTCCACATACAAATTAATAGATGTATAATTAGATTTACCAGTCAGTAGCCCATGTCCATATCTTCCATTCTGGAAGCACTCGGATATGGTGCAGTGACAAAATATATAAGCATCATCAGCACTTCCAGGCTACTTGGCTACCACATTAGTGAATATGCCTTTATGGTTCACAATTGCCTGAACATAGATTGAATAGTTGTGCTTACGATTGTGGTAAATGTGTACAATAACTGCGGGTGGCACCAATTGTACATGTGTACAATCAGTTGCTTCCAGAACATGAGGAAGCCCGCAGTGTCATAGAAGCCTTGTTTGGTGCTAAGATGTTCTTGGCTGGTTTTATGAAAATACAGGTATTGTGGAGTTATCTTGATGATTGCATCCAGTAGAAATGGCAGGAAGACAGAAAACGCACATGTCTTCTGAAATTGTCTTGAGCTCAACATATGTACTACTGCCATCAGTTTCACATGCGGTGGTATGGCATTGGAGTGTCCTCCTGCTGGTTGTAGACTTGAGGCAATCTTCTCAAACAACTTCAAGATGCTCTACTTCTTAAGTCAGTATAGCTGAATCACCTCCTCCTCCCTGAGATCTATGAGGGTGATCCTTTGTCTGAATATTTGCTCCTTCCGCCTTCGCTGTCATTGAGCCAGAACAGAACCCAGTTGCAGTAGAAACACATCCATAGCTTAGAGGAGCTTGCCAGAATGCGTTAGGTGAGAGATCTTTTTAAAGTGATTGCCTTGCATGCCCCTACGTTGGCCATGCATGGCATTCTCATGCATTAACATTGTTGCATTACACCGCATGACACTGCGTCACACAGTAGTGTCTTTGTAAATCCCACTGTGTTGCTGTTGTTTTGGGATTTACGTAGAAACACCCACCCTGCATGCATTATTTCCTGCACACAGCGCAGCACTTACACCATGCAAGTCCCAAAAGAACACTAGGAAAATATTTTATTGCATATAATTAATTAAAACCATTACAATTTTATGTTAAAATCATCAAATTGTCAAAAAAAAAGAAAAAAGGAAAAAAAAAGAGCTTTCCTATTTACAAGTTCAGCATTAATCAGCTACCAGTTATGTGTAAGTCAACTGTGTACAAGTTATTCCTCAATTTAGACCATCCTTAATCTTATAGCTAAAATCACGTGCAAAATACAAATGTGTACTAGATATTGCTGATCTTCTATTTCATGGCTAAGTTCATGGACGCAAGTGCAATATGAACTATACAAAATGGCGCTAATTTTAGATGGTCATCAGATTTCATTACAGTAGTTGTGTACAAAAATGCAAATATGCATACATCCTCTATTGCATAGCTAAAGTCGCGTGCAAAGTGCAAATGTAAAACTAGATGTTACAGATCCTTGATTTCCTGGCCAGAATCATGTGCAAAAAGTGCAATATGATCTATAAACAAATTAATTGCTAGATGTTAACAATCCTCTATTTCATAGCTAAAAACCATGTGCTAAAATGCAAATATACATATCACTGTAACAATGATGGTATCTAAAGTAGACTTAGCACTAATGGCATTCCAGACTTATGGTATGGTTTGTGACCCGATTTGGTGTCTGAATAATGTACGTGTCACTATATCTGTGATGGTGTCTTCAATCGGCTCAGCCCTAAGAACCTTAAGTCATTTGATATAGTGTGTTTCATTGTTGTTAAAATCAAGTAAACACTATGGGTCTATGCTGGGCCTTTTATAGCCACGACCAGAATACCCAATTTGCTAGGTGTACAGATGCAATGTGTTGGTCATATGTGCTAAGAAACACTCAAGTGAACGCTATGTGTTTGATTTTAATAATAATGTGCTAACTTTTTGCAAAAATCTGGCGGCCCTGCATGAGGTCTGTAGCGAATGGCTATTCAGTAGTAGCATTACAGCCGGTCAACATGATCTAACTTGGAAAGAGCGGAATACATGAAGTAAATAATACTGCCTCAAGTTGTTCACAGCTGGGCAAATACACAAAAAGTGAATGAGAGACTCTTCAGCCTGGCCACAAAGTCTGCAAAGCATGGTTGGCCATGTTTGTTTCCATGTTGGGACCTGATCTTTTGAGCTAAAGGCTCCCAACCGGATCAAGAGTAGCGAATGCTAGATTGATGGAGTTATATGTTGGACAAGATACGCCTGAGGTGATCGGATCTCATATGTGGATAAAACCATCCAGCCATGTTTTTTCTTTGCTAGGGCAGCTTTGTCCATTATCCAAGCTTTTTGTTTTGCAGCGTTGTTAGCTATTTTTTTTAATGCAGTAAAACTGTAGTTGGTATCCCAGGCGCCGTGCATATTAAGCATTGTTAGTTGCTTGTTCAAGTTAATTGCATGCCAGTCTTTTTTTCCTTTCAGTTGGTTCTTCATTTCCGTCCAACAATACCCAAGCAAGAATTCCTCTTGCGCTGCTTTTAATTTCCAACACATTTTTATTATTGATGCTTGCCTAACCGGATGTTGGTTTAATAACTCAAATTCCAAGCGAACTTGTGCTTGAGATGTAAACTGCGGGATCCGAAAGATTTGTTTAAATAGGCCCAAAAGAACAGTACCAGCATGCTCCTGCGTCGCATGATAATTCTGACTTAAGCCCTTGTGTTGCCTTGCGTGGCACAAGAGCAATGCAAGGGCTTAGTAAATCCATCCCATAATGTTTGCCTTCCTGACAGTAGGCTTCTACAAGATATATGTATTATTGAAAAAATAATCATATATGCACACTTGCAATTCCTGGTCTCATTACACACAAAGTTACTGACACATATATGTAAAATGTAAGCACTCTTCTTTACATTTCCAAACATGCCTTCACTTGGGCTGGAACATAACTTGTATGCGACATCTGTGGAGATCATGAAATGAAGCAGAATATCAATTAGGTAAAAGCCTCCCAAAACCATCCAGCACAGCACAATGCTTATTGCCTTGCATGAGAACCTGAGAGCAGGAAACAGCCATATTTAGGCATGATGTGTGCCTTCTATGCTGTCTCATAGTGCTGCCCCACTGTGTGCTGCACAGCCCCTACACAGGCAGTCTCGGTTGACAGTGTAAATGTGGCTGCATTTCAAGCTGCATTGTGTATGCGAATGAAGGAATACAACCTTCACCTATCAACTACACACAGACGTACATTTAAGATGCATATTTTGGAGAAAGGTAAGCACTTTGAAATATGTTGAACTTATCCTTCATATACGTTCGTACTCGTGACAACTGTGTATGGGAGACCCCTGACCTTGACTGGTAGGTCGCTCCCCCACCACACAGCTCCGTCTGTGTGCCCTGCTGCTGCCCCTGATTGTGCCTGCTGTTTTTCCTTTCTGTGCCCCCTTGCTGCCCCTGATTGTGATCGTTTTTTCCTTTCTGTGCCCCCTTGCTGCCCCTGATTGTGATCGTTTTTTCCTTTCTGTGCCCCCTTGCTGCCCCTGATTGTGATCGTTTTTTCCTTTCTGTGCCCCCTTGCTGCCCCTGATTGTGCTCGTTTTTTCCTTTCTGTGCCCCCTTGCTGCCCCTGATTGTGATCGTTTTTTCCTTTCTGTGCCCCCTTGCTGCCCCTGATTGTGCTCGTTTTTCCTTTCTGTGCCCCCTTGCTGCCCCTGATTGTGATCGTTTTTTTCCTTTCTGTGCCCCCTTGCTGCCCCTGATTGTGATCGTTTTTTCCTTTCTGTGCCCCCTTGCTGCCCCTGATTGTGCTCGTTTTTTCCTTTCTGTGCCCCCTTGCTGCCCCTGATTGTGATCGTTTTTTCCTTTCTGTGCCCCCTTGCTGCCCCTGATTGTGATCGTTTTTTCCTTTCTGTGCCCCCTTGCTGCCCTGATTGTGCTCGTTTTTTCCTTTCTGTGCCCCCTTGCTGCCCCTGATTGTGATCGCTTTTTCCTTTCTGTGCCTGTTTCCCGCCGCTGCGCCCTGCGGCCCCGCCCCTCACTGCCCATTGCTGCCCATTCCTGCCCCATTCCCTGCTCCTCCCTCCCACCTCCCCATTTATGGCGGCCGCTGCGCCGGGCGCGCCGGCGCCGTCTGCGCCCGTCCGCGCCGTGGCCGCGCCCAGCGCCAGACCCCTGGTCCGGGCATCCCCCGCGCCCGCCACATCAACAGACGCCGATACTGACGCCAGCACCCTCCACGCACTCAACCCCGGAAAAGATCACGCCTGCTACCAGGCCACCCCGAAGCGCACCCAAGGGCCCTTCACCTGCCGGAACTGCAGCTTCGCCAGCACCCGCCCCGCCAAACCACCGCCCAGGAAAGAACCCAACTACCTCAGATGCATCCTCCTCAACACCCGCTCCGCCCGCAAACACGCCATCGAACTCTGGGACCTTCTCGACTCAACCTCCCCAGACGTCACATTCCTGACGGAGACCTGGCTGAATCCCGCTTCAGCCCCCGACATCGCCATTGCCATCCCGGACGGATACAAGATCACCCGCAGGGACCGCACCAACGGAGTCGGAGGAGGCATCGCCATCGTCCACAGGAACACCCTCAGAGTCTCAACCAACACCGACGACACCCTCAGCACCGCCGAACACATGCACTTCCAGATCCACACCGATCCCAACACCACCCTCAGAGGAACCCTCATCTACAGACCCCCGGACCCCGACCACAGTTCAGCGATTCCATCGCTGACTTCGTCAGCACACACGCCATCGCCTCCACGGACTACATCCTCCTCGGGGACCTGAACTTCCACCTCGAGAACAACAAGGACACCAACTCCACCACCCTGATCGACAACCTCGCCACCCTCGGACTCAGACAGCTCGTGACTACACCCACCCACGCCGCCGGCCACACGCTAGACTCCATCTTTTCCGCAAGCCCACACGTCTCCTTCAACCACACCTCCGAACCCCACTGGACTGACCACCACTGCATCCACTTCACCTACAGGAAGCCCACCACGCACCACCGCACCGAACAAATGCCTCGCCGCTGCTGGAGCAGAGTCACGGAAGACCAGCTAACCACAACCCTCGCCCTGAGCCCACCCGCCGAACCCTCCGACCCCGACACCGCCGCCCGCAACCTCAGACAGTGGATCGACGACTGCGCCAACACCCTCGCCCCGCTCAAGAATCCGCCCAACAGCCACACCAGCAAGAAAGCCACCTGGTTCACCGAAGACCTCCAGGCCTCCAAACGAACATGCCGAAAACTGGAGAAGATCTGGCTCCACGAACGGACAGCGGACAGCTACGCCGCCCACAAGAGCGCCACCCGCAATCACCATCACCTCATCAGATCCGCCAAAAGGGCCTCACTCAAAGACCGCCTAGACAACAACGCACACAACAGCAAAGAGCTCTTCAACATCGTGAAGGAACTCTCCAACCCCAGCTCCAACACCAACGACATCCAGCCGTCGCAAGACCTGTGCGACTCACTGGCCACCTCCTTCCACCGCAAAATCGCCGACATCCACGACAGCTTCAACACCACGACCGCCCCGGCAACCACCGAGACCACTGCCCCCACAACCACCAACCGCCTGCTCTCCTGGACCAACATCAACGACGAGGACACCAGCGAGATCATGAGACACCATCCACTCCGGTTCACCGCTAGACCCGTGCCCTCACCACATCTTCAACAAAGCCAGTACAGCCATCGCGCCCCATCTCCGGAAAATAATCAACATCTCCTTCGAGACAGCAACCTTCCCGGAAAGCTGGAAGCACGCCGAGATCACCGCCTTACTCAAGAAACCCAAGGCAGACCCCCAAGGACCTCAAGAACTTCCGACCCATCTCTCTGCTCCCGTTCCCCGCGAAGGTCACCGAGAAAATCGTCAACAAACAACTGACCCGCTACCTCGAGGAGAACAACATCCTGGACCCTTCCCAGTCCGGCTTCCGCAGCAACCACAGCACCGAAACCGCCCTCATCGCCGCCACCGATGACATCAGGACCCTGCTAGACAACGGAGAAACAGAGCCCTCATCCTCCTGGACCTATCAGCCGCCTTCGACACGGTCTGCCACCACACACTACGAACACGCCTTCACGACGCCGGGATCCAAGAGCAGGCCCTGGACTGGACCACATCCTTCCTTTCCGGCAGAACACAAAGCGTCCGCCTCGCCCCCTTCCGATCCAAGGCCACCAAGATCATCTGCGGCGTACCCCAAGGCTCCTCCCTCAGCCCAACGCTGTTCAACATCTACATGGCACCCCTCGCCCACGTCGCCCGACAGCACAACCTCAACATCATCTCCTACGCCGACGACACCCAGCTGATCCTCTCCCTCACCAAAGACCCTCACACCGCCAAAGCCCACCTCCACGAAGGAATGAAGGCCGTCGCCGAATGGATGAGGACCAGCCGCCTGAAGCTGAACTCGGACAAGACGGAGGTCCTCATCCTTGGTTCCAACCCTTCAGCCTGGGACGACTCCTGGTGGCCAACATCACTGGGAACAGCCCCGCCACCCACCGACCACGTACGCAACCTAGGGGTCATCCTCGACCCCACCCTCTCCATGACTAAGCAGGTCAACGCCGTTTCCTCATCCTGCTTCAACATCCTCCGAATGCTCACGCAGGATCTTCAAGTGGATCCCCACCGAAACAAGAAAAACAGTCACCCAGGCCCTCGTCACCAGCAGGCTGGACTACGGAAACGCCCTCTACGCAGGAACGACGGCTAAGCTCCTGAGACGGCTGCAACGCATCCAGAACGCCTCTGCACGTCTTATCCTCGACATCCCCCGACGCAGCCACATCACACCCCACCTGAGAGACCTGCACTGGCTCCCTGTCAACAAGAGGATAACCTTCAAGCTCCTCACCCACGCACACAAAGCACTCCACAACTCCGGACCAGCCTACCTCAACAGACGACTCAGCTTCTACACCCCCACCCGCCAGCTCCGCTCGACCAGCCTCGCCCTCGCCACAGTCCCCCGCATCCGGAAAACGACCGCCGGCGGCAGATCCTTCTCCCACCTCGCCGCCAAGACCTGGAACACCCTCCCCACCAACCTCCGACAGACCCAAGACCTACTGGCCTTCAGAAGACTCCTCAAGACCTGGCTCTTCGATCAGTAGCAGCACCACCCCCCTCTTCCCCCAGCGCCTTGAGACCCTCGCGGGTATGTAGTGCGCTTTATAAGTGACATGATTGATTGATTGATTGAAGACTGACCCTTCATATAGTGGGATAATCATAATTTTGTGTGGGAGCGTGCATGGATACTCCCATACTCCAGCCATTTGTTGCAGTGTCTGCTGTGTGAGGCTAGGTTGTGATATGTGCACCCTAACCTTACTCTGAGTGTACTCAACCACCCAAAGGGATTGAAAGAGAGTTTGATTGTGATAGTCATCATCAGTTATGTTATGATCTTGCCTTAAACGCCCTTTCATGATGCAATCTCTATTTAATTTATTCGTAGATTAGGCCCCCTATTTAGTAAGTGTTTGCATTTAGCAAGTGTCATACAAGGACACACAAGTAGAACAAAAAAGGCTTTATTGATGCATACTAAGACACACAAGGCCTAATTTGGGTGGCTTTATGTCAACATTTTAAGCAGGACTGCTACTTGCATTCTGTTACGTTAGATATCAGGCAGGGGGCACATTCCACGGGTGGTTCATGCCCATTTCCAAGCATACACCCATGTACTTTGGCTCCTTGTCAACTATTGTAGGTAGTGCCCTGTTTGTATGGTCACCCCCACATTTATATTCTCCAATGCTGATGGTTTTTGACTCTGAAAGTACACTGGAGCCTGCTAACCAGGCACCAGTGCCAGTGCTCTCTTCCTAAAATGTGATGCATGTGAATTGGTAACCACAATTGGCAAGGACTTTAACCCCCTTATAAGTCTCTGATAAGTGGTGCCAGTGGTACCCAGGACAAGGAAGTTAAAAGGGTCACCTGGGCTTGCAGCACTGATTATGCCACTCTGAGTGATCTAAGTAAAGAGATGAAAGCAAGCCTGCCTGTGCAGACTACAGGGGCAGTGCAAACTGCTCAAGCTCGACTTTGCACTCACCATGAGTGGCAAGGTCACAGTACTATTTCTAATATATGTCAGTCACCCCTAAGTTAGGCCTCCTGAGCCCAGGAGGCAGGGTGCATTATATTAAAGGTTTGGACATGTAAGTGCAAACTTTTATGCCCCTATATCAGCCACCTTCCATTAGGGGCTACTATAAGTGTTAAGGGGGACATAGGATAACATGGGCTGGCACATGGGCATTCCCAGGTTGCCAGCTCCATTATGGTCCCACTGAAAAGTGTTATATTTGGTATCAAACAACTTATCTCATCAAACCCAACGTTTTCCCAAAGTCAGATTTAATGTGACATGCACCCAGGTGGCTACCTTTGAGGTTGCTCACCTGGTTGCCTCAGCCTTTCCTGTGCCCTGGCTGGCAGCTTGCAGCTGCTGCAGCCAAGACAGGAATCTTACGCCCTGCCAGGTGGTGTGAACACTCCCAGGATCTTGAAACAAAGGCCTGGGCAGGAATTGCCACCCCCACTGACAGGATGGCTAGTGAAGTGGCTTCAAAGCTCCCACCGCCTCTGATTTGCAACCAGATTTCCTCCCATAGGGGGAATAAGCCAACCACCCTGCCAGGCACATTTGCAACACGGGCAGATGGGAAAATTTGATAGGAGGCTTACACCACCAGAAGGCTTGACACTAAGCCTGGGCGTAGTTCGCGAAGTAGCGCTACGCGAAGCTACGCAAAGTGCAGTTCGCACTATGCGAGCTACGCGTAGCACTACGCGAACTGCGTAGTGCACTGTTCGCAATGATTGTACAGTGCCGGATGCTTGTCCGCACTGTGCAATCATTGAAAACGGCATCTTGCACAGTGCAAGCTGTCTTTTACTGCCGCTCGAGTAAATTTTTACCCGAGCGGCAGCTTTCCAACGCGGACTGGTAGTTTCTCATCGCGAGCGGTCGCGAGCATACGCGACCACTCGCAGCGCAGAAACCTGACCTCCCCGCGTTGAGAATCTCGCCGGGAGGTTTATTTTCCACGCTCGCGATCGGCAACTTGATGTTGCTGATCGCCGAACGAGGGAAAAGTCCCGCCGGGATAGTCATTTGCTTGCTCGCGGTCGCCAACTTGACGTTGAGGACCGCGAGCAAGCCAAAATGACCGCTGCATCTACGCTACGCTACGCGTGTTTGCACTGTGCTACGTGCATTCGCGTTGTGCGAAGTAGCGCAAGCCGCAAACTACGCGAGCGTAGCGTAGTGCTTTGCCCAGGGTTACTTGACACACCCTTAAGGTGGGCTACTTGGTCTGTACAGCCAAAGAAGGGTTCTGCCATTTTCAAAAGTGGCAGAATAGAGGTTTCTGGTTAGAAAAGGTGCCACACTCCCCAGGAAGTTATCACCTCAGTGGTCAGCACTGGGGCTACCAAAGGACAAAGAAGAGACCCGAGTCTGCAACTTCAGGACCCGCACAAAGAAAAGGCTCCAAACACTGCACCTGTGGCAACCACCCTGCACTGCATGACTGCAAGACCAGGTCCAAAAGAAAGAGGAACCCCTCTGCAAGCCAAAGGAATTTGCAGAGCTCCCTTGGACTAGAGGTACTAGTCCCCTGCAGCCTGCAAGCAAGAACCGCACCCGGATCCAAATCATCATTGAACATCGGGCCTGCAGAGGGAATATCCCACAAGTAAATGGTCGAGTGCACTGTGGGAAATGTAGTCCTGGCCTCCAGCAAGTTTCAGATGGCAACCGTTTTCCCCCTGGACTCCCGCACATCAAAGTGACCAAAGGCTGAGCTTACCACTGCCAATGCTTGTTGGTGGCCAGTCTGGCTACCACAATCTTTGTTTGATGATGTGCCTTTAGGGAACCCTGCTTCAGCCCCAGGGACATCCAGGGCAGCCCCAGCCCTACGAGCCAGGTAAAAGTCAACTGACTGTACAAGCATGGTCCCGGGACCTGCCTCACCTTTACCCTCATTGCTTTCCACTGAATTCGACTTGCAAGTGACTGATTGTCACTGTCCATTTCCCATTAACTGCAACACGTTAAGGTTTTGCAGGAGTGAAATGCACCGATTTTTGTTTTCTTGCAAAATCCATAGCTCTGGTTATATTCATCCAATTGTGTTTGATTTTTATCTAAATTTATATAAAAATCTGCTTTATTTTATAAATTGGTGTCAGATTTCTTTTTAGTGGTGTCAATTACTTATAGTCCATGTTGGTACACTGAAATGCTTAACACTTGTTCCTCTAGCAATGCCTAACTGCTCTGTGCCACACTACCAGGACTGAGCTAGGGTTTTATTAGCGTGACTCCAAAGGACTTATTTGGGGTAATGTGAGATTATTACATAGTGAAGCCTAACCAGTCTCACTGCATAATATCCCACTTTTTCTAGGCTCATGCAGAAATGCTAGTTGTCCTTCAGTGGGTGTGTGTGTGTGACAACCAGAGCACAGACAGCACAGCAGGGAAGTCGTGGGAGTTTGCAGCCTGGAACAATGCTCCAAGAATCCCAAAGTAAGAGGCAGGACAAGACATCTGGCCAGTCAGCTTTAGAGAGGTAACAGGACCAGGGAGAGAGCTCTCCTGAGGGAGATACCCTGGTGCCTGAAGAGAAACCTGCATCTGAGGGAGTCTGGCCTGACCTACCAGAGCTCCTGGGTGCAGGATGACCCTCCAGAGAGGACCTACGCCAAGGGCAGAAGACTTGCCCCACTCTTGAAGGCCTTAGGCAGCAGGTTGAAAGGCAGGAAGAGGGAGATGCCATGGAAGCCACAAGATCTATTGGGAAGATAGGCTCCTGTACACTGAGTCCAGGGAACCCAAATCGGGCAACCAGGAGAGTGGTGGTTCTCCAGTAGTACAGAGAGTTTGTTGTGACCTTAGCTTATGACATCCCTCTAGTTGGACATCTGGGACAAACCAAAACCCGGTAAAGGTTGGTTTCCCACTTATATTGGCCCCAGATGTCTGAATAAGTCAAGTAGGTTTGTTGTTCCTGTGTCACCAGTCAGGCTAGTGGCAAGATAGGTGGACAGCCAAAGCCTCCCTTAAAATCACTTCCAGTAGTTGGGGCTCCCTTTGAGAGGGTAGGTATTGACATTGTTGGTCCCCTTGACTGCATCTGGGAACAGATTTTTTCTAGCAGTAGTGGACCATGCTGATAGTTACCCTGAACCAATTCCCCTCAGGACTGTCACTGCCCCGGCAGTGGCAAAGGCCCTTCTTGACATTTTTATCAGAGTGGGGTTTCCTAAGGAGGTGGTTTTTGATAGAGAGAGCAACTTCATGTGTGCATACCTAAAAGCTATGTGGTATGAATGTGGTGTGGTCTATAAGTTCACTGCCCCCTACCGCCCCCAGACAAATGGTTTAGTTGAGAGATTCAAAATCATGAAGGGCATAATGATGGGCTTACCTGAGAAATTCAGAAGTAGATGGGCTGTCCTGTTACCTTGCCTACAGAGAGGTACCTCAGAAGGGGGTTGGCTTCAGCTCCTTTGAACTTCTGTTTGGCCATCCTGTAAGAGGTCCCTTATGTTTGGTGAGGGAAGGCTGAGAGAAACCCCTCAAAGAGTCTAAACTTGATATTGTGGAGTATGTACTGGGCCTGCGTTCTCGCCTGGCTGAGTATATGAAAAAGGCAAGCAAGAAACTGGGGGCCAGCCAAGAGCCTATCAAGCTCTCGTATGACCAAAAATCAGCACTGGTTGAGTACCAACCAGGAGAATTGGTGTGGGTGTTGGAGCCTGTGGCTCCCAGGACCCTCCAGGACAAGAGCACTGGGCCCTATCCCATCTTGGAAAAGAAAGGGGAAGTCACCTTCCTGGTTGACTTAGGCAGCCCTAGGAGTCCTCACATAGTATTCCATGTAAATCGCCTGAAATCTCACCAAGACAGGGCTGACATGACCATTCTCATGGTCACTGATAGAGGCCAAGAAGAGGTAAGTGAACCCCTCCTGACCTACTGTTAAATTACCCAAAGGATGGTTCAGTAGAGGGTGTTGTGTTGTCAGACTCTGTTGCTGCATAACAGCAAGCTGATAGCAGGCAAATCCTAAACCAGTTTGTTGAGCACTTTTCCGTGACCTAGGGTCAGACAACATGGTCTGTTCATGATGTGGATACAGGGGACAGCTTGCCTGTAAAAAACTAAATTTACAGACAAGCTGATCAAGTCAAGGTTTGCATCAAAGCTAAAGTCAGCAAGATGCTAGAATTAGGGGTGATAGAACTTTCTGAATGTCCCTGGGCTAGCCCAGTGGTACTTGTCCCCAAACCTCACTCAAAGAGCGACAACCCAGAGGTGAGATTTTGTATGGATTACAGGAGTCTAAATGCAGTCACTAAAACTGACGCACACACCATTCCAAGAGCAAATGAGTTCATAGATAAGTTGATTGCAGCCAAATTCTTGAGTACCTGGGAAATTGGGCTCACCCAGGGGGCAAAGGACAGATCTGGGGGCATATTTATCATTACTAATGCAATGCTGCATTGCGAAGCGTTGGGGCAGAAATATCTGCGCTGTGTTGCGGCATTTCCCTGCACCATGGATACACCGTAATTATGGGACAGTGCACCATAGCGCAAGGACCTTGGGATCTGTCACGAATTTCAACACAATGTTTTAGAGAATGGCGCAAAGTGCCACAAGGCAAGAACTACCTATGTTCAGTCTACCTGGTGAGTGGGGACGTGACGGGGATGTCCCGGGCATCAGTACTTCAGATTCTTCCCAAGGGGTTCCGTTATCTGGGGGTTTATGTCATGGTGGATGAAGCCCATACATGGGCCTCTAATATACAACCACAGTTAGACTGACTGATGGTCGATTTGAGACACTGGGCGGTGTTACCCCTCTCTCTCCTTGTTGATCTGCTATCTTAAAGATGGTGGCCCTTCCCTGGCTTTTGTATCAGCTCCAAAATTTTCCATTTCCTGTGCCTGCATCCCTCTTCTCTCACATTGATCCCCTGTTGCGGGGTTTTTTGTGGGCTTCTGGTCCAGCACGAATCGTCCTCTCCAAGTGTTATGAATCTACCTATGATGGGTGTAGCGACACTCCTGATTGGAGGTTCTATTATAGGGTAGCACAGTTGACTGTTTTGAATGAATGGTTGTTCAGGGGTTTCCGTGATCCCGCCTATGCATCCGAGGGGTGGGCGCTAGGCTCGCTAACCCAGTTGCATCTGCAGTATGGGGGTCAGGTTCCTCGAGTTTTCCCCCGGACACTCGTGTGGTTCTTGAGACGTAAAGGGTGGAGGGTAGGTCCGTGGGGTGGGAGGGTCGTCTCACTTGTGAGACCCTCTTGTGGGAGGGTACCGTTCCTTGAGCGGTGGCCAGGCTGCAAGGGTTGCGTTGCTGAGACTTCATGGGCATCTCCAGGCTTGACTGGGTTGTGATCAAATCCTTTCTGGACCTTCAAGACTAATTTCCACTTCACCAGACCCATTTTTATAAATATCTCCAGCTCTGTCATGTGCTTAAGCCCTACTTGTCCCGCACAGAGGTTGTCCCAGAATTCAGCCCTTTAGAGACAAAAAATGTATTGATCAACATCCCACAACTCAAAATCTACCGTTCTTTGGTGGTCAATGCTGAAGACACCTTTCCGGTCCTCAGAGAGGTTTGGGACCTTGTCCCCTTAGATGATGATGACTGGAGGGAGGGATGGCTTCCCCGCATGAAAGGCGTTGGCTTCTCCATGTGAGGCAGCGATTGCTTCTCAATACCGCCTCATTCAGCTGCGTTATCTCCACAGGTTATACTACACTGGGGCAGGTTGTGGAGGAGGGGCCTTATTGCCTCCGCCAACTGTCTGCACTGTAGGACTGCACTGGGCAACCTTCTGCACACGGTCTGGGGCTGTTTCTTTTTGCAGTGGGGTGTTTGATTGTTAAGAGGAAGCGATGGGCATGTCTCTGCCACGGTCTCTGAGGTACGCCTTATTACACATTTCAGATGACATTGATGGAAACCAATACAGAGTGGTACTCCTGTGGTTGGGCCTTACTGTGGCTTTGCGAGACATTGCAAGGGCCTGGAAGGATGCGCTAGCTCCCTCGCTGGAAGTTTGAAGGAAGGGTTTGAGACGTTGCCTCGGCCTTGAATGTCCTGTTTACATTGCCAGGGGCTGTCCACAGAAATATTAAAGAATTTGGGAGTGCTGGGTGGACTATTGTGGGATAAGGCTGGAACCATGTCCCCAGCAGGAGAGATACTTGGAGACCAAGATCAGAACATTTACATCCTGAGGGCTGCTCTAAGTGGGGGTGGATGGGGAGGCTGGGTAATGCGGAGCACGTTTCGTTTTTCCTTTTCTTCTTTCTTGACTTATGGTTGGAGGCAGTGCTAGCGGTAGGAGTTTTGTAGTCACTATTTTTTCAATGTTTATTTTTTGTTTTGTGGTTGTTGTTTTATGAATGGCGGTTGTGATCGGCCACATGGGCAGGCTAGACAAGTACGTTATTTTGACTTTTTTATTGTCCTGTTTATTGTAGACTTAATAAAACAAGTCTTGATAAAAAAAAGAACTACCTACGTGACGCAAAGTTGATTTGCTTGTCGTAAAGTACCTTTACATGCCTTCAAATCAACATTGCACCACGCAGGAGTGCTTTGCTTTGCAGAAATGTTTGAAAAAGCAACGCAATCTATGCAGCAATACTCCTCAATACAGAGAAGTGTGGAAGGAGCCTCAGGGGTCCAGGAGGTTAACAACCCTAACCCTGAGGACCTGCCATCATCACAGGGGAAGGGAAGAGGAAGTCCAATTTCAATGAGGCAGACAACCAGATACTAATCAGTGAGTTGCCAAAAAATTAACACCTCTTATTTTTCACCTCAAATTGTAATTATCAAGGAAGGATGCCACTTGGCAATCCACAGTGGACAAGATAAACTGCATTGAACAAATAAAAAGGACTGCCCTGGAGTGTAAGAAGAGGTGGTACGACAACAAACACAGGAACAATGAAAAACTGGCCTGAAACCTCAAGGCAGCCATGAGGACCAGAAGAGGGCCCGTTGTCCAGGAGGAGGTAGATCCATTGGAGGAGCAGGTGGCATCCCTCATTCCAACAGAGTTGGTAGCTGGAGTGGAAGGTCAGGACAGTGCTGATGTATAGAACCAGCAAGAACAACAACAGAGTGAGTGAAAACAAGGGACCATATATTATCAAACTGACATGCAGCACAACGCAGCAAGACACTTTGCTGCACTGCATGAATGGGAAAGGGCAGGAATGGCCCCCACATTAATTCACCCTTCACATAACTGTATTTTCCTCGGGCAGTACCAATTTTTCAAGCCCAGTCCAGCCCTACCAAGTTTCCCAGGTCCATGCGTGATGTGCTGCCCCAGTCCAGGTGTTTCCTTTGAATAATGGGACTTGTAGTGTAATTTATTTCAGTATAGCACAGGACTACAAGTCCCAGAATGCAAAGTAATAAAACAGGACTGGAGCAGCACATCATGCATGGACTTTGGAAACTTGGCATATATGCCAGTGCCAATGCAGGCCCCCTTGCACCATGATGCAAGTGTGCTTGTGTTGGGGCTACGCAGCCAAAAGTGTACTGTAATGTTAATTCAGTTGATGTGGCTTTGTAGAGGGTCAACGAGCCACCTAATAGTGTATCAAGGTGGTGAGTAGGTGCATGCTCTGCCAGTAGGATCACTGGAAGAGCCAAGCGTAGAGTTTCTAGCACAAATCCATATTTGAAGCAGATGTTCTGATGTGCTGGGAAGGTTGTTCCTGCCATGTGAGAGAACACCCTAACTCCTGTCTTGCTCAAATGGATATGGAGTGTGTGGGTGAGTGTAAGTGAGGCAGAGAGGAGGTTCATGATTGGTTGGTGGTAGTTCAGATGGTGTGTGAGCTAGATGGGTCCTTGGTAGTGTAGTGCCTTGTAGGTGTGAGTGAGCATTTTGAACTGGCTGAATGGGGACCAAGGGCCATATTTATCAAATGGTTGTGTCGCTTTTGCACAAGGCAACGGGGTGCAAAAGCGACACAACCCTTAAGAAGTGATTTATCAAGCCACGCTATGCCCCCTTGCATGACTTGATAAGTCCAGAGTAAAGCAACGCAGGGCAAATCGCATTCTGCAGCACACATAGAAAGAGAAAAATGCCTCAGGAGACTGTTTTTGTGCAGGAAGGTGCCCCTTCCTGCACAAAAACAATCCTGGTTACAGTGCAAGCACCCTTGCACCATGGTGCAAGAGTGCCTGCATTGGCGCTAGGCAGCACATGGTGCGCCAGTGCTGGGAAAAGGCAGGAATGGGCCGTACAATGCATTCATGTACAGTGCATTCCTGTCCTTTCCGTATTACGCAGTGCAGCAAGGGGACTTGCGTGATATAATGATAAATATGCCCCCAAGTGTCTTTGTCTGAGGTGAGGTAGGTTGACTAATGGTCTGAAAGTGGTGTGTTGGAAAGTTTGCCCCTTGTGTACCAGGTGTGCAGAGCTGCTGTAGTAGAGGGCATTGGTGTAGTACAGTCGAAATGTGATGAGGGCCTGTGTGATGGTCTTACAGGTGTCAGGAGGGAGCAATTTGTAGAAATTTCTGAGCATGCAAAATATGTGAAAGCAGGTGGAGGTGATTGTAGCAATTTGAAGACTCATGGTGAGGGTGGTGTCCAGGATGATGGACAGGTTTCTGGGGTGGTTGAAGGATGAGGGGTCGGGCCTATTTATGTGGGCAACCAGGGTGAGTTCACATTGTTGCATATCATCACTTCTATCTTGTCAGGTTGAGTATGAGCTACTTATTTCACATAGATTTAGCCATGTTGGTCAATGGCATAATGTCTCAATTTTTCATGGTGTTGGTGTCTCCTGAGAGTTATTGTATGATCTGGGTGTTATCAGTGTAAGAGATGATGTAGAGTCCCTGGGTCTGAATGATGCTTGTTAGAGGGGTCATGTATAAGTTTCAGAGAATGGGGCTGAGTGAAGAGATTTGTAGGACTCTGTAGATGAGCTACTTTGGTTCTGAGGGAATGGAGTGAGCTTGACCTGTTGCATACTTCCAATTATGAAGCAGGTTATCCACTTTAGAGATGGTCCTTAGTTTCTTTCTATTGTGGACTCTGGAGATGATTGTGTGTGTGCTAGGAAACTACAGGATTGCCCTGAAAATTTTGAAATACTGCATATGCATGCCCTTCCCGTTTCATGCAGTGCAGCAAGGTGGCTTGCTGTGTAGTGTTGTGTGCACGTTTGTGAAATATGACCCCAGGGTGCAATAATTCACAAATTGCATGCAAGACAGTACTGCAAGGCAGCTTGGTGTGTTGTGCTGCGACAAAGGTAGAGTGCAGGAATGTGAGAGGTATAACAATATATTACATCTCTTGGATAGTGCCGGGACACAAACTGATGGCTAGAACAAATGCAGACACCCTTGCTACATGGTGTAATAGTCCCTTCAGTGGTGTTAGGCTGCACATTTTGCATCAGGGCAGGCAAACAGCAGAAATGACCTATAACATGTTAAATGTGGCCCATTCCTGCACTCACTCTTTCAGGCAGGGCAGGAAGCTGTCTAGCTGAGTTGCGTTGTGTGACATTTACACAAATAGGACCCCTATTGTATACTGAGGTTGTGTGATCAATGTACATGCATTGCCATGTGAAAAGCAACAATAGTCCAACATGGACATATTCACTTGTAGAAATATGTTCCACATATCCCTGTGTAGTTGAAACTGAAGGAAAATACTGTCCGGATGTAAAACAAAATCACTTATTTCATATTCAATCATGCAATCTTTGTAACATATTTTTATTTCATTTCAGAGGGACAAACAACATCTCCTGAAGATCAGCCTTTTCTGTGATGCCCAAGCTGTTGATGACACTATCCTGCCTCCCATGGATGAAGACACTTGCTAATTGCTTCTGGACACTTCTGAAGTTTCTCCTCTGGTATTGGCAAGGGAAGTCAACGTTGTTGGGTCTCCAGATGAACCAACACAGACTGGACATGGACCATCAATCTTTTACAAAACACCTGAGGACTCTGAGGACCCTCAAGTTACTTTTCAACTAGGAGTGGTAGGAGTCCAGCAGTGCATGGCTGATGAAGTCTGGTTGGGGTTGGAGACCGTAGTCCTTAATCCGGGGAAGGAGTCCTAGTAAGGGGTTGACAAAGGCAATCACAGACACCTACTCCTGGCTCCATGGGATTGATGAGTCCCTAGCTGACACCACTGGTGTCATGATACAGTAGGAAAAACAACACCAGCCTTCAACATCTCACACCAATGAAGTTGTCAGGAGGCTGGGAGCCATCAATACATCCATCCAGTCCCTGGATACAAAGATTGACTTCTTTATAGTCTTCTTTATAGTCCCCTTAATAGCAATGTCATTGCTTTGTTGGCCAACCAGCAAACCCTTGCCAGGGACTACCATGCTGCCTTACTGGCACTCACAAATGTTATTGGGGACATAGGATTTACATCTTCTGCCTCTGATGTTCTTGTGCCTGTGGCTAGTAACATCCCATTCCAATAGTACAACTTCCAGGGGAGGCAGAAAACTCATCAAAAGAGGAAGACGTAGAGTTCCCCCGTTTCTGAAGAAGAACTTCCCAATAAGCATTTGTGAATGCCCCCTGGCCTGTGTTGTCTATGTGTCCTGTGTAGGACATCATGCCACCTTCTTTGGAAGCCAGTACAGTACTCTTTGTGCAGTAGTTTATGTTGCCCTCCAAAATAATCACATTACATTTGCTAATAGCAATTTTTTCCTCCACACATATCTCAATAAACACATGTAAATGTGAAGTCACATTTGTATTCAAATGTATTTGGAAGCAGAATACATTATAATTTGGCATATGTGGTGATTTATAAAAAAATATACTATTCACATGTAATGTGAGGAACAGAACCTGTGTTAAAACAAACAATGTTTAAAATACACATTACGAGCAGTGGCGGGCGGCATGACTCACAGGTGGCGGTGTGGGGTGGGCGCAGGGGCACCTGGGGTCACAGGAGGGGTGGGGGGCACGGGGTTGCACAATACAATAAATAAATAAATAAATACATAAATAAATAATACACTTACCTTGAAGCCGGGTCCCGCATCTCTGCCCCATGCTCTCCTCGTGGGACTCAAGGAACAGGAAGCCAGGAAGAACAGCCATGCTCCCCTGACCAATCACAACGCTGAAATGCAGCGTTGTGATTGGTAAGCACCCAGGCTCCTTTGATCCATCACAACGCTGCATTGGTTTTGAGCGTCCTGGTTCTACGCTCAACCAGGGAATGGGGGCCTGGGCATGTTCTCCATGCAGGTTGTAATGCAGCCTGCATGGAGAACGGGGAAAGTGCGCATGACTGGTTTGGGCAGCCCGAGAGGGCCGACCATACAGTCATTGTGCTTTTAGGAGTGGGCAAACCACTCCTCCCCTGCTCCGAGAGCAAAGCAGCCCCGCCCACAAAGGAAACATAAAATGATAATAACTCAAAGTTATTATCATTTTATATTTCCTTTACTCTGCACTGCTCAAAAGCTGTGGAGCAATGCTCCTCCGCCATAGCGGAGGATCCGCCACTGATTACGAGATTTGTATGGTAGATTCTCAAAAATCTTCATACATAATGGAAATCAAAAACACTTTGAAACTGGAGAAAAGGGACCTAAAGTTAATTGCACATGCTGTCTTTATATGTGCACCTACAACAATGACACCCATTGCAATGGTATAATGAGCACTGTGTAGTTTCCCTATGCAACGTCAGAGTGAATCAATAAGCCACCTTTTCTTAATGGACACACAGTGAGAAGTTTACCACCCATATATGGTATGTGGGAGGTATGTGAGCCCAAAACACTGTAGCACTGATCCACATAAATGTTGCAAAGTAAATATGACAAGATCATTACCTAATGTGAATACCTCACTGCTCACACAAAAGTTCATCAACAATATATGACTCTGGTTGGTTGTACCAATACTAGCCCTATGCTCATGCCCATACTCCTCCTGGATTTGCATTGTACTTGTGTCACACAAGGATGCACAAGGCCAAACCAATACCTTGAATGACAGTAACCAAGACATGCTAGGGCACCTTGCCTGGACCCGTGTATTCTGATAAATGTGGAGTAATGCAACACAGGCCAAAATAGCTGACTTATGTGTTGAGTCTGAGTACATCAACACATCAATCAAATCATTTGCACATACAATTTGGCATACATGGCAGACCAGGGAACCTGTAACAAGGCGACACCTCCCCAGGGGAGGTCAAATCAGAATATATATGGCCAAAACATCTTATACTGTCCTGTTTCTAAGTGAGCTTCAGGATGTGGCAGACTTAGCAAGAAGTAAATAGCAATGACAATTGATTTTGTCCAGGCATGTGTGACTTCCTGCACAAAAATAAACCAGGCAACAATGCAGACCCCCTTGCACTATGGTACAAGGGTGTCTGCGTCAATGCTAGGCAATAGTTTGTGTCCCTGCGCAGGCAGGGAGCACCAATCTGTAGTATATTCTCAAATCTAACAAATACCTGCTCTCTCCTTTTCACACAGGGTGCTACAGTAAGGAGGCTACCTGTGTTGTTCCGTGTGTAAAATCAAATACTGAGCCCCACTTACAGTGTCTAAAGTTTGGAAATGAGTCCATACATAACTCTAATGTGAAGAAGACCTCCAGTTGTCCAAGGGACTCTGACAATGCAACATATTCCTACAATGTACTCAGGACAAATTGAAAATCATGTACTCACCTAACAAATAGTAACAACCCATGGCAAATAAATAATATCCATCTAGAGTGCAATGATTAATTTATTGAAATGTAAAACCAAATATCTAAAAACACTACCTAATCCTAACTAACCTACACTAACTATCATTCACACTAGTCTATACTACCTTATCTAACACATATCTTAACCAATATTGACACATGACAAGTTAAATAAACATCAACCCCCCCCCCTTTAATACACATAGGTCAGTACAAAAGAAACATCAACTCCTTCCTAAACATATGCTACCTACACATAGAAGCCTAAACAAAGATACATTTTTTTGGTGTTTTTTATGTTTTTATTTTTTTGCCATTTTGAATTTTTTTCAAACACAAAACATTAACCCCCCCACCCACTTAAAAATCTACCATAATAAAAACTGACTAAAAAAATACTACATAAAAACTTCTAACTTATCTAAAACTAACCTAAACTATTTCTAACCCTACACTAAACACTAACTATAACTATGACCACTAAAATAACAATATAAAATGTATAAAAAACAGGGAAGGAGATGTCCAGAGGCAGAGTCTAAACCTGAGAGGCAATTCGCTCTAGTGCCTCCTGGCACTTCAACAAAATATCTCTCTGCCGCTTCTGCACCTTTTCTATTCAGGCAATTCTCCGGACCATCTGATGCATCTTCCTCACGAGCAAAACACGGAGATTTTCTTGTGCTGCACCTCCATTTTTGCTGTCCTCCTGAGGGTCCAGGGGTGGGGTGTGATGTGCTTGGCTGCTAGTGGCACGTTGCGATGCTGTTGCGGCGGGGGGACTTCTTTGCCTGTGCCAATGTATGTTGTCCCCAAATGCTAGCGAACTTGGCCTTATAATAAGTGCAGCCCATTTTCCTGAAGCCCTGGGATATCCATACACCTGAAGGCAAAGGTTTTTGCCATTTCTGGTGTCATGTGACCTAGGGAGAAAATTGTACCTCATATTAGGGAAAGTATAATATGTACATCACGTATCACAAAATATAACTGACATTGTTATACAATCATAAGTGCCTGTCCATACCTACACCTATTCTTGGTATATAGATTTTGCAATACAGCTTCATTACAATGACTACTCCAATCACAATATGTCAAACTAACCCAAGTAAGGTCAGTGTAGGTGTACAAAACATCTATTTAGGCACAATATAGACCCATGCATTTCACTCATACCAATGATCCCCAGTCATTCTGATGTGTCAATGGTAAATAATACCCATGGGTCGGATATGTACACTTTTGATGTTGGTCTTGCATCATGCAAGGGGTGCAAGGTCAAGGCAAATCCTAAGTGAGATGTGTAAAGGTAAGCAATGGCAGCTTGTGTGGCTCTGCATGTTTTTTTGTCCTCATTCGTGCAATAAGCAGCTTGGGAGAAAACAGGGGGTCTCGCATTCTCACTGTACCAGGTGGATGACTTATAGAGCGAGTCCCCAATCTTCCTGTCCCATAAGGTCCAAAAGAGAGAAGTTCTGGAAACTCCAGCCCTAGTCCCTAGTACATGGGATTATTGCAATATTGCTTAATCATTACACTTCCATACCATATTGCCAAGTCCCCTGTATCCTGAGACCATAATTCTGTTTCCCATATGTCCTAAAATTCATACCTCTTATTTTGTTCCCTGCTCTGGTCCAATTTCCATATCCTTTGGACCGAGGGCAACCACTTACTTCTCTTAGGAGGGTTCTGGGATACCCACTTGATACATTTTTCTCATCTAGCTAATAAAATGAACACAAATAGCAAATTCTTCTGATTATTTCTTAAATTAACCTTTAATCCCTCCTCATTCGCAACCCCAAAAAAAACTAGGCTTGTGCTTACCTCCAGATTGGACCCCAACACGGTCAGAAGGACCTTGCTTACATCTTGCTAAAATACCTGGAGTAGAGGGCATTGTTGGAACATGTGTATGTCATCAGCTTCTTTCTCTGCACACTTGGGACAGCACTTTGCTGTTTGTTTGCTGAATTTTGTCAATTTTTTCAGTGTCCAGTACGTCCTATGTATCAGTAAATAAATGATTTTTCCTGAGTGGAGCTGAACTGATAACATACCACAAAGTAGACATTGATACTTGCCAGAGATTTTGTACTTCCAGTGACAGCAGGTCTTTTCTTTATAGGAAGGGTAAACTCATCTTCCCCGGCAAGTATAAGCATCCAGTACCAGCCTGATATCTTCTTTTTCTGTATTTAGCTACTTAACAATTTTGGTTCGAGGTCATCATTTCCTTCATCATCCTTCTCCAGCTAGCCAGTTGGTAGTATTTAAATCTGGAGATATTACCATTCGTTCTTAATAATATATGTTCCCAATCTACTAAGGTCTTCCCTTCAAGCAGTTGGCCCCATCTCGTTATACCCCCTTCTGCTAACGGGCTTGCAAGTTTGTCCTTCAGACACTCAGAGGTTCCTGGGGACGCCCATACTGGGGCATAGCCACTATAATAAGGGATTTTTAGGGCTTTTCTGATCTGAAATCAAAGTTTACACGCCGCTAATAGAATCTTCAGTTTCACCTTCTTGAAAAATTTCAGATGACCAAACTTATAAAGGAAAAAATCATGCTCCAACCGTGTCATAGCCTGAAGATATGGAGCATATACTTGATGTTCTCGAAGCAAAGGTCTCATATTTTTAAATTAAAATGCCCTACAATATTGAAAGAAATCTGGACTTGTGATTCCACCCTGCTCTTTCTTCCTTCGAAGCTTTTTCCAGGCAGTTCTTGTTGCTTTGGAGGCCCAGATAAAACTGTTCAAATCACCTTGTAATTTTTTAAACCAAACTTGTTTAAACTCTAGAGGTATTGAATTAAACAGAAAAGTTAATTTTGGTAGTATAGTAATTTTTAAAATGTTAGCTCTTCCTAAAAATGATAATGGAAGCCCTGCCCAGGCTTTTAATAGTTTCCTAGATTCCGTCACTGCTTTCTCAAAGTTCAGACGTGCTCCATCTTTAAGATCTTTTGTTACCATGATCTTCTCTCTTACTAGGCGATTATTACTTTGGGAATTCCATTCAATAATTTCTGTTTTCTGCCAGTTTACTTGATAACCTGAGACTTCCCCGAATTTCTCTAGGATGCCCGATATTATAGGAAGTGAGAGTGACAGATTATTTGTAAATAACATCAAGTCATCTGCATATAAGGCAACTTTCTTCTCCCAACCCATAACTCTAAAGAGGGGATTTGTTGGCTAGCCCTGATTTTGCTGGCTAGTGGTTCGATATATAAATCGAACAGGAGGGGGGAGAGTGGGCAGCCCTGCCGTGAACCCCTTGATATGACTATTTTCTGTGTGAGATTACCATTGATCAATATCCTTGCCGAGAGAACATGGAGGCCGGCTAATGGAGGTCCAGTCGGGAGCTCTCACCCACTCTAGCCGTTTGAGGATGTAACGATGTCGGTTACTCTCTTTTCGACTCCGCTCTCCATACAAAGTTAGTTATTAGGAAGAGTACCTGTGCTCTTTTGTAAGGCTGCATGTTGGGAGACTGGGAGCTGCGGCAGTCGCGGTGCGCGGCGAGCCGCTGTAGCCCTCCGGGATCATTGTGGGCGGAAGCAGCCGCGAGCGTGAAGCGGAGTCGGAGGGTCGTGGTCAGGCTTTCGTTCCGGGGCACAGGCGGAGGTGTCAGAGTAAGCTCAGATTCCCACTGACAACAGGAGAAAGGAGGCGGGGAGGCGCAGGAAAATCAGAGGAGCGTGGCAGACGCGCGCATGACTCAGGTAAGTGCTCGGGGAGGAGGTAGGAAGAGAGCACAAGCACCTGGAGTCTTGAGAAGGGGAGGGGAGGGGTTGGACCCTAAAAATCCGGCGAAAGGGAAGAAAATCAAGGTTTTGGAATCACAACTGCAGGAAACCATCCTGAAGCACGGTATAAGCTACTGTTTAAGAAATAGGAATTTAGGTGTTCAGATTACCCCAGCCCCTAACAACAACCCAGTGTTGGTGCTCACGTCTCATAATCAGAAGGGGAGGCAAGTTAAGTGTTCTGATCCACCTCCAATTTTGCCATCTAGAGGACGAAATATAGGTATTAAATTAAAAATCACCACCTCATTGCGATCCTTTTTCAAAGTCCAGGCCAAACAACCTCCAGTGTATTTTTTTGGGAGCAAAGTACCCAAGTCAAAAGACACAATAGAAATGTCGATGGGGGCAGCATAGTTGGGGAGGGGATTACAGTTAGTAATAAATTTCAAGTTCTAACAATCGAAGACCCTGAGGAAATACCAGTCTCCGGACCACAGAGAGAGCAAAATTGTAGTCAAAGTCAATGTGATCCGTGTCCTGGAGCACCAGAGGAGCTACAAAATCGCATGGGCGCAGCAACACACTCTGGGGTGGAAAAAGTAATGGAATCTATGTTTTTGGAGATGAGAACGAACTTTGCAACCACTGAGAAAAATCAGGGGAGGATCCAAGGGACATGCGGAGCTCTTGAGGAGAAAATGAATACCCTGATAAGTCGTGTGGCTGTAGTAGAAACCGCATTAGAGGATTCAGGCAGAGAAGTTGATGTGAATCGTGCACAAGTACAGGTTATGAAGGTGAATGAGAAGTATATTATGGACAAAATTGAATCCCTAGAGAACAGCGCATGAAGAAACAACTTAAGATTGTTAAATATCCCAGAGAGAATGGAAGGGGAAAATGTCAAGAGTTTTGTGGTGGGTCTACTAAACGAATTTATCCCTGGGCTGAAGACAGCACTATTGGAAGAAGATATTCAGAGGGTTCACCGGGATCCATTCAGAAAAGTAGGGATAAGAAAGAACCCGCAAAGAATCCTAATCAACTTCAAGAGCTACGTTTAAAAAAAGAAAATATTAATTGAAGCACTAAAAGTTGGTATATATAACATAGGGAATTTGGTCATTCAGGACTCGCTCAGACATATCAAAAGTCACCCAAGATCGGCAATGGGAGTTAGGCCAACACATCCAAGAGCTAAGATCACTGGGGGCAACAGCACAAATGCCCATCCCAGCCTCTTTGAGGATCATGTGGAAGGACCAGATGCACAATATAAGAGAACCAAAGGAAGTGGAGTCACTCATAAAGCAGATTAAATTGCAACAAAACAAGTAAGATTGTAGGCTAGAGGGGGGAATTTCTAAGGGCGAATATATTTCACCCAGAGAAGGTAGGGAGGGTTCTCTGGGGGGGGGGGGGGGGCCTGGCAGGGGGGATGCACAATTTCTTGACACACTCACATGGGTTATGGGAGCATATAGGGAGAAAAAAAAAAGATTGTCTGAGTTTGTGGAATAAATGAAAGAACAAATGTGGGAAGGGTCAGGGGGTGAATAGATGCAGCAAATACAAACCGGATGTCGGTTAATATCTTATCCTGGAATGTGAATGGTCTAAGGGTAAGGAGTAGGATGCAGAGGATTCTGGAATATTTAAGAATGGGTGACAGTGAGATCATTATCCTCCAGGAGACACATCTACTAAAGGCAGACTGGGGGGAGATAATAAAGAAGCAAAAGTGGATAGATGCTTATGTTTGTACAAATCAAACGTGCTGTGTTAAAGGGGTGGCTATCCTTTTTAAGAAGTCGGTTAAAGCGTTAGTGGAAGAAGCGTATACAGACCCTAAGGGGAGATGGATCAAGGGGAAAGCAAAAATTGTAGGGAAAATGTATGTAATCGCAGGTTACTTATTGCCCTAACGTAGATGATCCTGCCCCCTTACAGTCTTTATATAGTCAGTTACTGGATGCGACAGCACCTATAATCTTGGCAGGCGATTTTATCTTGTTATTAGACCCCAAGGAAGATAGATGGCGGAGCAGGAAAACCTCTATAGAGCCTAACCTACCTAGAATGCGGGCAGAACTGAAATGTTGAATGGAAGATTTTTGCTTGGTGGATGTCTAGAGAGAAAAAATGGGCAAGGGAACATAAGTTTACATTTAGGAATAAGAAATATGGGCACACCTTCAGGAATGACTACTTTCTGGTTGAGAGGGGAGAACGTAAAAAGGTTACAATAGTGGAGCATCTACCGGCACATTTGTTGGACCATTCAGCAGTTTGCTTGAAACTGAGGATAGATGAGATAGGCACTCCATCGAGGTGGGCTTTGGATAGAACTTTACTTCTGGACCAACAAGTAATGATAAATCTGAAAGAGATAACAAAGGAACATTTTTGTTTAAATGATACTGATACATCCATTCAAATGATATGGGATGCATATAAGGCAGTTATTGGGGGGCTGATTAGTACTGCAGCTTTTAAGAATAAAACTACTAGGAGTAGAATAAAATCTCTAGAAAACAGATTACCTACAGATTGGGAGATTAAAGATACGGGGTACATGGTGTGGGTGAGATTGAGTCTGAAAGGAAAGAGAAAAAGAAGAGGTGACTGATATCCTGGGGGCTATAGTCAGGAAGAAATGGGAAGCGAGTAAGTTCTCGCACTATGAGTATGGAGAGGGTTGCGGTAAACTACTGGCTTGGAAATTAAGAATGGAACAAAGTCAGAATAAGATTCTGGCAATCTGGGTGGCGGGACAGAGAAATCTCAGCTCAGATGATAGAAAGATCGAGAGTGCTTTCGTGGTTTTCTTCCAGGACTTATCCACAGAGGATATAGTTGTATCAAAAGCACAAATTGACTTGTATTTCGAAGGCATGGTTACCCCAACACTGTTAAACTAACAAAAGGAGGCGCTAAATTCAGCAATTACAATTGAAGAGGTAATGGGAGTGATAGAGAAATTAAAAAGAGGGAAAGCATCCGGTCCGGATGCTTTACCAAGTGAGATCTATATGGCGCTAAAAGAGGAGGTTTCCCCATTTTTTACAAAACTTTTTAATTAAATTTTTTTAGAAGGGTCAGACATACCAAAGTCTTGGGAGGGGGCAACTATTTGCCTTTTGCAGAAAACGGGGAAAGACCCAAGGTGTTTCGAGTATTATAGACCCATATCACTGCTAAATAGTGATTATAAGATCTTCACTCAGATCCTAGCTGGGAGATTGGGAGGTTGGTGGATAAGTTGGTACATCCAGATCAAAAAGGATTATTAAAGGCATGCAGATGTATGAGCTAACACATGAGCTGTTCGGGGTAATAGACATGGCAGCACAAAGAGGGTCCCCTTTGTCGATAATCACTTTTGATGCGGCAAAGGCTTTTGACAGGGTGAGTTGGCCTTTTCTGCATAAAGTCGTGGAGCAGTATGACTTAGGGGAGGTGTATAAGGGGGCTTTAAAATTGGCTCTGCATGTCTTAAGTAATCTTTAGTTACTCAAGGCAGCGCAAATTGCTGACTTGCCTTACTCTGCGGCAGGGAGCCATTCGACAGATGGAGGGTGGGTGTCTCACTGCATCAACACCCTTATTATGACGGCTTCGCAGATTTGACATCAGTGCTTGCCATAATGTATCAAGTCCACAGGTGAACCTAAACTAGGTAAAATAATCCAATTTCACATTTCTGTTACCTCATTCTCCCTGTGCTGCATTCTGCAGCACACAAAGAATGAGCAAAAAGCCTCTCAGGAGTGTGTTTATGCAGGCAGCTGTCCCTACCTGCCCAAGAACAATTTTGCCTTCAATGCGGGCCCCCTTGCACCATGATGCAAGGGTGCATGCGTTGGTGCTAGGCAGGAAGGTAAAAGTATGCCACCAGTAGGAAAGGACAGGAGCGCACTGTATCCTGGAAACACTGTGCACTCCTGTCCTTTCCCTTTCATGCAGTTCAGCAAGCTGGCTTGCTGTATTGCACTGCATGAAAAGCTTGACATACATGCCACATAGGTTAGATACTGATCATGAGGCTGGCATTGATATGCCAATATATGGTAAATCTACTGCATATGTCCTGCTGCCCAAACTTAGGCCAATGACTTTGTATCCATTCAGTGAGGCCTACCGAGGTTTTAAAACAATGGTATTGCCACTGGTTGTATGTGAATTAATGGAAAACGTTTTCGGCAAACTACATTGTCATTGTTGCAATGTAACGGAAACATTTTTATCGAATTCTGGATTTAGCATTGGTTTGTTTGTTTTAACGAAACCTTTTGGAGGAATGTCTTTTTTCTCGAAAAAGGCTATTTTTAGTCTGTAGGAAAGTATTTCCTACTCGTGTGAGGCAGCAGTTTAGAATGTTGATCTTTGGTCAGATCAACTGTTATTCTAACTGGAAAGCAGCACCAGGGAGCAGCACCATAAGACTTCTGCTAGCTCCGTCAGACACAAAAAAGGTTATGTTAACCATTTGCTGACACAAATCTGCTCTACGCAGGTTTATCTCAATCTAGTGCTGGAGCAGATGTTTCTGAACAATCCAGAAAGCAAAAGGAAATAAACGAAAAGCTCCTCTTTATTCTCCACAAGATTGAAACATACAACAAGCATGCACATTTAAACTGTTCAAATGAACTCTTACTTGGTATTAAAACATAACTGAATCTCTGGAAATAAAAAAAGAATCTGTGTAATAAAGCCATCGTTTCTTCTGTTCTCCATGTGAAAAGTTGAAATCCTCAGTTGTTTCCTCAGGGAAGTGTGCTCCTTCAGCACTGTGATCCAAGCAGACAAACACCATCCCCAAGCATCAGCTGTCTTCTAAAACGAAGGGTGCTGCATGTGTACTTTAACCTTTGTGCCGGTTTAACTGTAAATTGTTTCAGAGTTCTACTTATAGTGACATTTTAACAACTGTTGCTTCGTTGTTTAACATTCGATAAATCACTCATGACACTGTTCTGTTTGTACTTTACTTTCAATTAAATTGTGTTTCCAGTTAAATGCTCCTTTGCATTTTCGATTTCAATGCATTTCCATTTAAATGTTTCCTCTAGTTTTTGATGTTTTAGTGTTTTGTTATAAATGACTTTCCTTTAATAAGGATTTCCATAACTTTGTTTCCTCCAATATGCTTTCTATGTTTCTGTTTTTCTATGAATACACCTACTACAATTGTCACTCGGTGCTCCACAGATACATATATAACTGAGGGTTCACTGACAAAATATTGAAACTCAAAATATTGTGGTAATAATATCAGGCCCGATTAAGATATTGGGCGGGCGGACCACCCAAAAAGCAGTCGGCGGTCTGACCGCCCAATTACAATATGAAAGAAAGAGCTCATTTACACTGTGACTTGTGCTGCGGCCCAGGAAAAGGGCCGCAGCACAAGCTGCAGTGTAAAAACCTGGCTCTTCGACAGACCCCCTCCTTGATGGATGGAACCTGCACCCCCCCCCCCCCACCCCTAGCGCCTTGAGACCCTTACGGGTGAGTAGTCGCGCTTTAACAAACCCCTGATTGATTGATTGGAAAGAGCACTTTGTGCACATCCACGCACTGTGTGCCATGCCCCATGTGGAGCATGGCACACGGTGCATGGAGGTGTGTGGGGGAACTACATGTGCCCCCAGGACCACTTTATAGTGGCCCACGACGGACCGGGGCCCTGTTTGGGGCCCCAAAGTCCGTTTCCTACAGCCTTTCCATGGTGGTCTTCCCGCCATGAAAAGGCTGTCGGAAAGGGACATCGTAATCCAGATGGCGGTGCCTGCCTCGGCACTGCCTCTTGTTGGGACTACGAACGATTCCGACCATCGCCCCGGTGGGATCTAAGATCCTGGCGGAGGCAGCGGTGTTCCCCCAACCGCTGACGGTCTGACCGCATGCATCGAAATGCGGCGGTCGGACCGAAGGGCTGTCTGCGGGGCGGACCGCCACTGATGCCCTGTCGGTGGCGGTCTGCCCAACATCGTAATCAGGCCATCGGGTCAAAAATATCGAGCACAAAAATATTGTTTTCCTATACTTAGCATTAAAGCATTGGGCTCTGGAGGGATACAATTTATTATTTCCACTTCAGTCTTTGCAACAATAGGGAAAGCATTGGATTCAGAAGGGGTAAAATTTACTATTCCCACTCCAGTCAGTGCAACAGTAGAAAAAGTACTTCACTTCAAACATATACCTTATTTTAATACAAGTATTCATTTCAAAAAATTATAAAACTATTAACTTAAAATGAAATATATACATTTAAAAAATATAACAATTAAAATAATTGTACATTTTTCAGATAATATAAGTAAAAAATGTTATTTAATAATTATTTAATTAAATTCCCACACTATAGTCCCACATATCTAGCAACGCACATTTAACATGTATCTAAATTAATTATTATAATATTTTCGCAATTTACATAATTAACAATTAATTAATAACAAATACATTAGTTATAACTAATCAATTATTACTTACTTAACTTCCCACCCTATACCCCATCAAACTCAACAACCCACACTTTAAATGTGAATTAAAAAATTATAATAATTACCCAGTTTACATAATTGATTAACAATTAATTAATAATTTATCAATAATGAAAAGTTATTCAATTATTATTTAATTAACTTCCCAACCCATACCTCTACAAACCCAACAACCTGCACCTAAAATATAAAGTAAAAAATGATAATAATTACACAATTTACATAATTAATTAACAATTAATTAATGATTTATCAATACTTAATAAGTAATCAATTATTATTTAACTTTCCACCCTATACCCCTACAAAACCAACAACCTGCAGCTAAAATATTATTTACACAATTTACACACTTAATAATCAAATTAATAATTAATATTAATTTACAAAAATTATAAATGTATTATAGTTAATTTAACTTCCCGCCCTGTACCCCTACAAACCTCAGAACCCACTACAACACTAAAAAGTACCATTTTACAATTAAATAAAAAATATAAAATTACCAACTATATATAAAAACATTAACAACAATTACACAAACAATATAAAACATATACAATTAAAATAGAATTTAAACACATAAAAAAGCTTAAAAAACTATTTCTTGCCTTAAAAATCGATATTTTTGTCAACGATATTTTTGAACATGATATTTCTGTGTCACGATATTAAAAATGCGATATTTCTGCAACTCGATATTTTTAACTCGATATTTTGGCCGAATACCATAACTGAGACATGCAGGCTGACATCCACTGTACAACTGCTAGGCCACACATGTTGAGATGTAAATTGTACCTTTACATGGGTTGTTTTCAGAATACACCCAAAGTTGTGATGTAACTGGCACATTTACAGCATCTATCTGTTGTGCAATGATTGCAATGTGATGTCTAACCTGGTGACACTGTCATGAATGTTTATGCAGTGTTGTTAGGTATGACATACAGTTACTGTCACAGGTATACCATCCCCATATTTCAAGTGGGGTACTGCAGAAATACTTACCTTGACACTACATTCACATTAACACTCCTCCTTGTTTATTTTACAATCTGTTCACACATATGATGTTGTGTATGCTCTATGAATCTGAGTGATTTGTTGGCAAGTGATGAATACCTCCCCATACACACCACACTGTTTCAACTATCATGGATCTCACACACTTGTCACAGAGATACAACCGTGTAGTCATGACACTTTCCGCACCCCTATACCTGAAGCTGTCAACTTCGGCTTGTGTGAATGGGCAATGTCCACCTGAAAAACACAAATGGAGAAATTGCATTAAAAATAGAGCAACTACACACACTTCCAAATCTAAACTAAGCACTATGACATACTAGTATTGTGGCTCATTTAGACACCCTTCAACACATATGTATACATTTTCAGACCATGGAACGCAGCTAGTCACTTTGTAGGGCTCATCTGCCTGGGTGAAAGGTCAGAAATGTCTTACTTACATCATATATCAAAATCAGGCCCCATACATGTGATGTTGTAAGAACTGCTGGCCAGCTGCATCATAGGTTCCATCGCACCATGACGCAAGGGTGCACGCATTGGCACTAGGCAGCCAAAGCTGTGCCAGCGCTAGGAAAGAACAGGAATGCACCGTAATATGTTAAATATGACACATTCCTGCTGTTTCACTTTCATGCAGAGCAGCAAGGTGACTTGCTGTGCTGCGCTGATTGAAGAATTGATAAATATGTCCCTTGGTACATACATACTAGCCTTGTTATGCAGACATACCTTATACCTTGTGCAGTGTGAAATATGATCTGTATTGTGAATCTAGCTGTAGGGGCTGATATAGCCACATATTGTGCAGTGTTTGCGTCACATGAGTGAGGGAAAACAGCAATGAATGATTAATCAAATTACATTTACACGCCCAAACGTTCTTCAGTGCTGGATATTGCTAAATAGTAACCCTCCTTTGGATAAAAGGCTGCTTTGCATTACTTAGTGTCAAGAGTGCTAGCTCCCTGTAACGCAACACAGCACTTAAGCCAGGTGCAGCTTTGTGTGACAATTTGATACATCTGCAACCTGGTGTTACTCTATTTTGCCTTGTGTGTCACAATGAATCAACACATTGCAACTAAATGCTGTTATTGATATGTACCTTAACTAAGTTATCTACATTACTACATGCTGATGGTACATTAATGTATACCTATGGGGCATCTAGTCTCCAAATCCAACAGGTCCAGTACATCAGCTTCACTGGCAATTACAGTCTGCCCTATGATATTTCAGTTGGGAGACAGAGAGCTCCTCATGGGCCATCGTGCCCATGTACCACCGTACCCGCTACCATCGATCCTTACAATCTTTGGGTCTGTAGTCTTTGCTGACCCTTTCTCCTGCAGCCAGCATCTGCAGCAGGAAGTGCATGACCAGCCAGATTAAAGAGCCAACTTCTTCCTCCGTGAAATTTCTCCCTCTCCCCTTCCCAGACATGGCCACAATGGCACAAGCTCTATATATCCTTAACCCACTAGAAAAATGTCTTAAACCCCTAACTATACCTAATTAACTATCACCCCAAATCAGACAAACACCCAACAATACAATTAAAAATAAAAAGGCACAAAGACTACACAAAATATTATTCACAGGGACAGAACAGACACAGACTCAAACAAAAACACCCAACTATTCACCAATCTCACACAGCACTCCTCAAATCGCCAGCACCAGCCAAAAGACACTAACAGAAAGTGAAAGTAACATTTACACTTCCTGGTATGCAGCCACATCCATTGCATCATTTCCTGGGTGTGACAGGCAGGTTCTCGACATTTGCATTGCGTTTCTGACTCATTGCTACACAAATGTACATTGTGTGATGCACTATGCAGTTGCACTTATGCACCAACGCTAAGGGCCAAGCAATGGCGGTGAAGCTTCAGTGGTGATCCACGCAATAGAGGCGATGTGCCTGTTCGGATCCACGCAACACAGGCAATGCACCAGTTCTGGATCTGCGCAGCAACAGCGACGCATTGGTTCGACAGAAGATGTTTGCCTTCTGCTGGAGCAAACACCTTAGCTCCACTTCCAAGGGTCCAGAACTGAGGTGGCACCACTTGGCAAGACAGACTCACAGTTGGCAGAGTCCAGGTGCAGAAGCAGGGTAGTTGGAAGTCTTTTATGTCCCTGAGACTTCAGATCAGGAGGCCAGCCAGCTAGCCCTTGGAATCACTTTGGGCTCAAGGGATGCATGTCCAATCCTTCTTACCCAGGCAAGGGAACAGCAGGCAGCAGGGCAGCACAGCAAGGCAAGACTCCAAAGCTGATTAATCCCACAACAATATTCATATGAGTTAGCAGGATACACATCTGGATGTCAGTCACAGTCATATGTGCATTAAAAGGTTGATCCAGGGGGGCGTGGCCTGGACTCCGATGGAATAGGACGCACGCTGTTCGTGCTCCGTCCTCCGGGGTCGGATTGAGGCATTGCCGGAGTGCTTTTGGGCACGGGGGCACAGTCTGTGTCCCCCCCTCGACTGCAGACAGCCTGCGGCGACTCTGGACTTCCTGCGGGGGCCCTGACTGCTTGTGTGAGCCCCGGGAGCTGGCGTGAAGGCAGCGCGGCGGCTCTGTCCGCCATCTTGCAGAGCACCGCGAGGCGGCCCTCGGCGGTGAGGGGACTCGGAGGCTGAGCCGGGCTGCATGGGCGGCTTGGAGCGGTGACCGCTGCTCCCCCCGCACCTGTTTTGGACGGCAGCCCGCCGGAGGTGCTTCGGGAGGCCCTGGAGCTCGGAGGCGGCCCTGCATTCTGCATTCCTGTCTGCACTGCCGCGGCATTCCGGAGGTGAGGAGTGGGAGGCGCTGGGGTGACGGAGCGGCCCTGAGATCCGGTGTTATCGCCCCCCGGGACCCCAAGTTCAGCTCTACGCAGCGGCGTTCTCCCCTTCCCCCAATCGGACGAGAGGGTGCGGGGGGGGAGCTGGCACATGAACTGGAACATTGCGGAGATCGCGGCCTACCCGGGCCTGTGCCCTCTGTCTCCCCGCGCCGCACCTGCCTACCTCCTGGCGCGGAGCTGCTGCAGCGGCGCTACCCGACGACTCCCTGGCCGAGTGGTGGGACCGGAGGCCTTTCTTCCTGCGCATTTGCCCTGGGCCCCTCAAGGATTCCCTGCCCGGGAAGAGACTCTGTCGTGAGGCCTTGCCTGGCGGACGGCCTGGAGGCACAGACACAACTGCGGCAGGCACCTTCCCCTGCGCACTACTGCAGCTCCCTGTGGGGCCCCCTGTTGGGCCGTCTAGATCGGGAGGGGACTTGGAACCCCCGGGATAGGACCACCTTGCCTGAGCTCACGAGGTCCTGGGAGGCCGAGGATTTGGACCGCGTTCGGGGGCCGTTGCTGCACGGTTGTCTGGGCCCGGGCCACATCTGCTCTCCTCCACACCCTCTCTGGTGGACTGTCCAACTGCCGGGGTCGTGGTCCTTGACTGGACACGGGTGGGCGCTTGCGGGGGCCACACTTCTCCCCACACCAGCAGTATGACCAAACCTAGAACGGGGAAGGCAGCGGCGCAATCAGCATCCAAGGACACCTCAGTGAAGGATCTGTGGAGTAAACGCGCCCCGACACCCCCACCAGAGACTTCTGAGATGGCCTCTAAGCTGGGGGCCCCTGAGCCGGGCACCATCACGCAGGCGTTCTTGGCTAGTTTCCTCCAGGAAATAAAGTCGGAGATCTCCTCCCTCAAGACGGAGGTCAAAACCTACCTGACGGACGTTCGCCGAGATGTCACGGAAATTGGTAATAGAGTGGACGATTTGGAACGCACCCTAGACTCGCGTACGGAAGACCAGGAAGATCTTATACGCAGGGTCATGGCACTCGAAGAACAAAATGTGGAGCTCCAGCTTAAGCAGGAAGACCTGGAAAATTGGAGCCGCCGGAACAACCTCCGAATCCGGGGGGTGCCGCGGGGTGCGGAGGGGCAGGACATACTGACGTATGTTGCGGATCTCCTCCAGGCTGTCCGGGGAGATGACGATTCCTCCCCCCCAACATTAGACCGCGCGCACCGGGTTGCTTCCCCACGTGGCAACCCTAATCTGGTCCCTGACATCCTGACCAGAGTTCATTTCTATACGGAGAAAGAGGCGATACTTCGGGCTTCCAGGGCCAATGAGAAGCTGGAATACGAGGGCCATCATATCCAGATCTTTCAAGACCTCTCACCACTCACTTTGCATCGTCGTCGAGATTTCCAGCCCGTGACGGCCAAGTTGAAGGCATCCAACATTAAGTATCAATGGGGGCACCCCTTCGCCTTGATCTTTCAGTGGGAGGGGCAGCGACGGTCCCTGCGGTCTCTGCGGGAGGCCCTCCAGCTGCTCCGTATTTCGCCGGGGTCTCGGCCCACCTCCCCCTCTCCTGCGGACTCGGCCTCCCAGGTCTCTCTACGCCCAGAATGGTCAAAGGTGGGGCATTATGGTTGGAGACCTTCCACAGCCAACTCGACAACCAGTCAAGCCAAGCAGGACATAATCCGACATCTGAAAGCGCTGGAAGGGTCGCAGTTGTCGACGGGGAGGGGTCCTGGGTCCAGCCCCCCCTTGCCCCCGGGCTCTGGTACTGGAGACTGATCTCTGGCCATATGATTCTTCTTGCCGTGATGGACCCTCGCCCTTCGTTAGTGCATTCACTCTTAACCCTCCTCCTAGATGTTGCACCTGGTGACTGATGTTGATTCCTGGTATTACCTGCGGTCTAGACACTTGCTGGGACAGCTGCACTCTGAGAGCCCTGACTCTCCAGGTTCTGCTCACATAACTCCCGAAATCAGCTGAGAGACACCTGTTCTTGCCCCTTTTGAAAGTACTGTACCTCTATGATGCTTACTTGCTTAATGGTTATCAGCATGTACTCTCTAGGCGCCATGAGTCCTCTCCCTTCCCTCCCCATACCCCCGCTGCGCGATCTATTGCCCCCGGCCGCCTTGCTGCCCCTGGGGCTTGATGATCTTGGCGACTAATTTAAAGTGGGCCCCTGCTCCCCCCCGGTGCCCAGGGACCGGTCCGGCCGCCGGAGGACGGGCGACGTTTGTTCCTTGAACCTTCCATGGCCCACCCCACCCTTTCCTTAGTCCCTATGAGGAGTGACTTCCTCAGAGCCGCCCTGGTGTTTTCCGCTGGGCCGCTCCTGGACTGGAAAGGACCCTTTTGGCCCTGTTGGCCTCCTACTTACATGCTCCTCTCTCTGATTTCTGCCCTTTCTCTTGCTTTCCTTTCTTCTTTTTCTTTCCCTCTTTCTTCCGCTTACCTACCTGGACCTGGGGAGGGGGAGTACGCCTCTAACGAACCAACCTACATCTTGTCTGCCACTTTTTGGGCTCCACTGAAACCGTCCTTCGAACTCTGTGCCTGGGTGGGGTCCCACGCTGCTTGTACGCCCCACTACAGCCAATGCTCCGATTTGGGTCCACGACTCGGCCGGAGAGTGATGTGCCGATTTACGTCCCAGCCATTGCATGCCATTGAGAGTACCGATCAATGACGCAACTTAAATGTTTGTCCCTTAATGTCAAAGGCCTAAATGCCCCGAATAAGAGGAAACAAATTTGGCGGTATCTCCAACTCCAGGACCCCGATGTTATCTTCCTCCAAGAAACTCATCTTTTACGTGCTACTGTTCCCCGTATGTCCCACCCTAAATACCCCTTACAGTCCTGGGCCTCTGGGCCAACCAAGATGGCGGGGGTGGCTATCCTTTTTAGAGAGGGTCTTCCCGTGCAGCTTAAGAGTACCGTGCGGGACAAGGAGGGTAGGTATCTTAAGCTCGCGCTGGAGCTGCGGGGTAAACCGCTTACCTTAATTAATGTATATGCCCCTAATCAGGCGCAGGATGCCTTTCTTCGCAACCTCCTTAAGGCTCTGCTCTCTCGGGAGTCTAGCCCTATCATCCTTGGGGGGGACCTTAATTTAGTGTGGGACCCTAATGTGGATCGCACCTCCTCCACCTTTCAGGGGACTGGGGCTATGTCTGCCGCTCTCAAGCGTGCTTTTGATGATTTGGGCCTTATTGATGCGTGGCGATACAAGGAACCAGACACGCAGGATACACTTTTTATTCTCCTGTCCACCGCTCACATTCCCGGATCGATTATTTTTTTTTATCCCACGCGCTAATTCGCTCTCTGGATACAGTGGGAATCTCAGACATCTCCATCTCAGATCATGCCCATTTGGAAATAACCCTGACCGGTATGGGGCGTAGCCCGGACTCTGTCCCGCGGTGGCGTTTGCCCCTGCATGTTCTGCGTGACCAGGTGGACGTGGCCGAACTCCGGCAGGCCATACAATCATACTTTCAGGCCAATGATCTGCCTGAGACTCCAGTGCATATTTTATGGGACGCCTGTCAGGCCACGATTCGGGGCACCATCACCTCTATTTCAATAGCCCGCAGGCGGGAATCCCGCCTGGTGGAAGATACCCTTACCCGCGATATTAAAGCCCTGGAGCAATCCACCCGTAATGCACCTACTTTAGCCACGCGTAAGAGACTCGCTTCACTTCGTGGCCAGCTTAAGGCTCTCCGGGTGAACAAGACAGAGCACTCTCTCTTAGCTCTCAAGCAAAAATTCTATGGGGGAGGCAATAGAGTGGGCCCCATGCTGGCGCGTCGTCTTCGCCAGCAACTTTCTCGCGGCCACATTGCTAAGATTGCCTTGCCGACCGGGGGTTGGCCCACTTCTGAGCAGGCTAAACAACGAGAATTCAGCACATTTTTTACGATCTGTATAGCCCGGGTGCGACCTGTGGAGATCAGGTGGACGCCTTCTTGGCAGCGTGTCCCTGGGAGCCAATATCCCCCTTTTTAGGGAACAGATGGAAGAGCCTATCACCGCAGCAGAACTCCGAAAAGCACTCAACAGTATGCCAGTGGGCAAATCGCCAGGACCTGATGGCCTAACACTGGCCTTTTACCGCTTATTCCTCCCAGAGCTTCAGGCCCCTCTGCTGCGCCTTTTCAACTCCTTTGTGCAGTCCGGGACTGTAACCCAGACGATGGCGGAGGCGGAGATCGTCCTCATCCCCAAACCGGGGAAGGACCCTGCTGTCTGCTCCTCTTTTTGACCTATTTCACTATTAAACGTAGACGTCAAACTGTATACAAAAATTCTTGCCCTGCGACTGGCCCAGCACCTCCCCGGTCTCATTGACCCGGATCAGGTGGGTTTCATACGGGAACGCCAGGGAGCGGACAATGTTCATCGCGTGGCCCATCTAGTGCAAAAGGCCCAGCACCATAAGATACCGACCTTCCTCCTTTCCCTCGACGCCGAGAAGGCATTCGATCGGGTGGATTGGACCTTCCTTCGGGCGGTCCTGCACCGTGTGGGCCTTGGGCCGAGCATGATTGCTCGAATTAGGGCTCCGTACGCGACTCCCTCGGCGCGCATTCGGGTCAATGGCCTTCTCACCCCCTCCTTCTCCATCTGTAGGGGCACACGCCAGGGGTGCCCGCTCTCGCCTTTGCTTTTTGCTCTCGTAGTGGAACCACTGGCGATTGCAATCCGGGGGTCGACGGATATCCGGGGCATTCGCGTAGGAGGGGTCGAACACAAACTAGCCCTCTTTGCTGATGATCTTCTTTTGAGACTTACAGACCCTGCATGTTCCCTCCCTGCGCTACTGGATATACTCTCACAATTTGAATTGGTGTCAGGTCTTAAGATCAACCTTTCCAAGTCGCAAGCACTAAATCTTACTCTCCCTCGTCAACAACTGGAGGCTCTGGGAAGCGTTAATCCCTTCCAATGGGCCCCACATTCCATCTGTTACCTTGGGCTAAATGTCACGGCTACCCTGGACACTTGGACGGGGGCGAATTGGCCGGCCTGCAGGGCAGTTATCCGCACTGAACTTACTCGATGGAAGGCGCTCCCCATTTCGTGGCTAGGCCGACTTAACGCGGTTAAAATGGCTATTTTACCAAAAGTTCTCTACCTTTTCCAGGTGCTCCCTACGCCGATTCCCCACAGGGACATTCTGAATCTCCAGCGGGACCTGATCACCTTTATTTGGGGAGGGGGAAGGCCGCGTTTTTCCGCGCGGGTCCTGATGTTGCCTCGAGACCGGGGGGGTCTGGCCTGTCCCGACCTGCTAGTATACTACTGGGCCTCGCACTTGCGTTACATATCGGAGTGGACGGTCCGCGAAAGTGAAAAGCACTGGTTCCACATGGATAGGGCAGTGGCTTGTCGCCCGTTATGGGATCTGGCTTGGATACGGAGTGGCGCTAGACACCGCAGTGCCTATATTGCCATTCCGACGAAGTCTGTCCTAGAAATTTGGGATAGGATCGCTGTCCCCCGTGGTCTCACTACATTTCCCTCCCCCAACACATCGTTGGCGCTTAACCCGGACTTCCCGCCAGCTCTGGCCCCAACGTCTTTTCGGCATGGTCGGCTGGCGAATGCCGGGTGATAGAACAACTGTTTGATGAAGGACTCTTTAAATCATTCGACCGGTGTAGACAGGATTTCAACCTCCCTAAAACTGCACGCCTGGAGTACTTCCAGGTTCGTCATTGGCTTCGAGCCCCCTCCTACACGGAGTGCGCTACGAGGCAACTTACGTCGTTCGAATCCCTGGTGCGAGCCTTTGATGGGTCCCGTGGGTTGATCTCTCGGACGTACAAAGTCCTTCAGCATTCGCATGCGGTGCCCCCACACACCTATCAACGCCAATGGCAGGCGGACATTGCGGAGGATATCCTCCCAGAGCGCTGGGAACAGCTATGGCGGGATATTCCACGCATCTTTAGAAGCATAGCCCAGCAGGAGTCAACATATAAAATCATGACCCGTTGGTACTATACTCCCTTGAGGCTCCAGAAGATGTTCCCTGGCTTCGTCCCCTTTGTTGGCGCTGTCAAGCGGCCCAGGGCTCCTTCCTGCACATATGGTGGACGTGCCCGCTCATCCTCACTTACTGGCGCGAGGTTTTGACTCACGTTAAGGAAGTATTGGGGTTCCCCTTGCCAAGTGACCCGGGAGTGATCATTCTGGGACTTCGTCCAACCTCTCTTAAAGCATTGACGCATACAGATTGGCGCCTAGTCTTCCCTATGCTTATTGCGGCGAAACAGGTTATCGCCCTCCATTGGAAAAAACCGTGCCCCCCCTCGTCCTTGGTCTGGCTTACGAGACTTTGGCATGTTATGGCAATGGAACTTCTATCTCATAGGCTGGCATGTACTGATGCTAAATTTGAGCGCATCTGGCAGCCCTTGGTCACACATCTCTCCCGGCTGGAGCACGCACGGTCTGTTCCCCCCCGCCTGAGGGCCCTTCAGCTTTTCGATGATCCTATACTTCCAAGGGGCGAAACTTACGACACCGAACCGTGATACGGTTGTGGGGGTGTAACATTTAGCAACCTGCCTAATCCTGTGCAGATGCGGTTCCTTGCGGGTGGGGTACACCCTGCCCCCAGAGGCTGATCTATCATGCTCTCTCCCCTCCCCTCTCTTCTCCCCTTCTACTCTTTTTCTGTTCTCCTCTCTGAGCTTTCAATCTTTCTCTGGCTTTATCTTGGTTTTAGGGGCTTAGTGTTTCCCCTGGTTACAGGCCGTAGAGGTCGCTGTTACCGTCACAGATGAATGGCCATTGTCGGAACCTGTGCCACTGGCACATCATATCACTAGGGCAATCTGTACGATTTCTTGCTGTCTTTCGCATGCGAGCTCTGCTGAGGCCCTTAAGCATTATATAGAGGTACCCCAACTGGGTGTCTAGTGTTAGAGGGCTTTGCTTTCTCATCCTTTGTCCCCATCATGCTATGAAACATGCTTAGAGACTTTGACTGTAGGCACGCACATGATGTGAAATGCCCGGCCTTTATTATGGCAGTGTCTTTGATTATTTGCTGGGAGCCATACCTCCCTGTTGTGGGGCATGTGATTGTTCCCCGGGGTTAAACCCGGTCTTTAGATTCTCTTAGCGGCTTCAGGCCCAAAGTTCCTTTTTTGGTTCATTTACGAATGCCATGTGCTATTTTCATTCTGTGTTTCCAAATGTTGCTTACAGTGTGGCGACTTCTATGGTGATTTTTTGGTTGTGTATAAAATCAATAAAAGAGATTTGAACAAAAAAAAAGGTTGATCCAGGGCCCTCTGCCCCACTCTTTGTGATTCCCTTTTCAGCCCAATCTCTCTCTTCTTGAGATGTGTCTAGGCCCCTTCTTTGTGATCTATCACTGAATCGTAAAACACTTAGAAAAGCACAGAGATATCCTGGCTCTCCCATCCTCTAGTGTATGTCTCACCCAGCTTGCAGCTTTGCTGGACTATCGATCTGGTGGGATTCCTCTACTCCTCATGTTTTTCCCGGCAGGCACGGCTTTACCCAAAAAGGAACCCAAGGTCCTCCATGTTATGTAGCAGTGCAGGCACTTCTGCACTGAGGTGTAGATTTACGAACTTGCCACGCAGGGCAGCAAGTCACCTTGCTGCGCTGCATGACAGCGAAAGGGCATGAATGCACTGCATTTAAGTCAATTTGGCACATTCCTGCCTTTTCCCCTTAACTAGTGCCCGTTTGGCAGCCTAGCACCAATGCAGGCACCCTTGCACCATGGCGTTTTCCTCGTTCTATGTGTGCGCAGAATGCAGCACACATGGAAAAAGGGAAAAATGAGGTGAAATGAAAACATTTCTCCTCGTTATGTCTGCTCTGGAGAGGCGTAAGGTTTTGAACCTGCCCTAGGTTTATGTGACTTTGTAAATCTGGGGCAGCGTCCAAATCCATGGGTGTTGCATGGGAACAACCACAGCAACACCCATGGAACGCCTCCTTGATGCAGAGTAAGGCAAGGCAGTGCTTTGAAATGAGGTCATGAGCCATGGCTATAAACCATATCCTTGGTCACCTGTAAAGTGGAAAAAGCCAACATTCACTGATTTGGTACATTGTTACTTAGACATATGTTACTAGGGTCCCTATTTATCAAAGGGTTGTGTCGCTTTTGCACCACGCAAAATGGTGCATCCGGTATGCAACCCCAAAATGCGATTTATCAAGCCACGCAAGGCCACTTGATGTGGCCTTAAGTGGCTTGATAAATAAGGAGTGACGCAGCACAGCACAAAACGCTGCGTTGTGTTGCTCTGCCCTGGGAAGGCTTTCCATGGGCGTTCCATGGGTGTTCCCACGCAACACCCATGAATTTTTGACGCATTCCCAGTTTTACCATTACTGGTAGACCTGGGCATGCACCAAAATGCTGCACCTTCCCAGGGGAGGCGTAACAAAGAGAAATATGTTTATTTCTCCTTGTTACTTCCTCTATCTATGTGTGCTGCATCACAGATGAGAGGAAGGCAGAAAATGCTCCCTGTGAAATGCCAGTCAATCTGGCAGATGTGCTTTTGGAAGAATCCTGAGGCCAACATGTGTAGCACAGACATCAGTTTTGTATGTGCTGGGATGGCATTGGTCCTTGCAGTTACTGGCTGGAGAGTTGGCCCTACCCTCTCCAGCAAGTCCATGATGGACTCCCTCTTCAGTCTGTAGAACTGTATAACTTCCTCCTCCCTGTTGTCAATGATGGATATGCGCTGATGGAAAACATGCTCTTTCCTCCTTCGCTGCCTATGTGGTTGTCTCCTAGCTACTTCCATTTGCAGTTTAACGACCTGCATAGCGTAGTTGAGCTTGCCAGAGTGTAATGTGATGGTGAGGAATTTGTTCTCCAGCCACTGCGTCACTTCCTATGCCTGGGTTGCCGATGTGCAGCAATTCTGATACATTTCTATCATTACATTGCTCTACTCCAATATCTATGATATACTGATAAATAATACTACGCTACGTTTGCATTGGATTTTGCACAAGAACGTCTACATTGCATACATTTATCCCTGCGTGACGCAGCTGGATTTAGTGTAGTTTTTGCATCACGCAGTTCTGAAAAAACAACGCATTTGGGCACTTGTGTCGTTTCTGAAATATGATTTACTGCTTGCATCACCCTTGCATTACACTACATGATGCAAGGCTGATGCAAACCCTTGATAAATATGCCTCCAGCCTTTCTACTCCTGAAGGCCACTTTCAGTTTAAGGTGATGCCTTTTAGATTGAAAAATGGTTCTGCCACTTTCCAAAGGTTTGGAGAATAGAGTTCTTTCAGGTCTGGACAATTTAGTGCAGCATATCTTGAAGATATTGCTATATTTAGTTCAATACAGAGAGGACCACCTGGTCCACCTGAGGAAAGTACTATAGGCCCTGCAGGATGCAGGCCAAACTATCAAGGCCAGTAAGTGCCAGATGGGGCAGAGGTCAGTTGTCTACTTGGGCCACCTTGAGGGTGTAGGCCAAGTACAACCACTCCAGCCTAAAATCCAGACAATTCTGTATTTGGGAGGCTCCGAAGACTCAGACTGAAGTTAGGGCTTTCCATGGCTTAACTGGGTACTATAGGAGGTTTGTGAAAGGATATGGTACCATTGTGGCCCCTCTCACTGAGCTCACCTCCAAAAAGCAGCCTAAGAAGGTCATCTGGACCACAGGATGCCAAAAGGACTTTGACACCCTGAAAGAGGATATCTGCTCAGTACCTGTCCTAAAAGCACCAGACTATGGAAAAGAGTTCATTGTCTCTATACAGATGCTTCTGAACATTGGATTGGTGCAGTGGTGTCACAAACAAATGATGAGGGCCAGGATCAACCTGTTGTCTTTATTAGCAGGCAACTCCTCACTAGGGAGCAGTGTTGGAATGCCATTGAGAAGGAAGCCTTTGCTGTGGTTTGGTCCCTGAAGAAGCTGAGCCATACTTGTTTGGGACTCATTTCAAGGTTCAAACCAACCACAGGCCTCTCAGGCAGCTGATGCAGATAAGAGGAGAGAATCCCACGTTGTTGAGGTGGTCCATTTCCCTACAGCATATGGACTTTACAGTGGAAGACAGCGCTGGGCGTGACCATGCCGATGCAGATGACCTTTCCAGGTTATTCCACTTAGATGATAAAAACAACCAGGGTGGAGGTACTTTGCTCATCACCTTTCATCTGGGAAAGGTCATGTAGGAACGTGCCCATTTGCATGGTCACACACACATTTATTTCTCCATTGCTGATTGTTTTTTCACTCTTGAAGGGCACTGGAGCCTGCTAACCAGGCCCCAGTACCAGTGCTCTCTCCCTAAAATATGATGCATGTGAATTGGTGAACCCAATTGGCAAGGACTTTAAATCCCTTATAAGTCCCTGGTAAGTGGTACTAGTGGTACCCAGGGCAAGAGAGTTAAAGAGGTCTCCAGGGCCTGCAGCGCTGATAGTGCCACCCTAAGTGACCCAAGTAAAGAGAAGATGGCAGAACTGCCATTGCAGACTGCAGGAGCATTGCAAACTGCTCAAACTCAACTTTGCTCTCACCATAAGTGACAAGTTCACAGCACTATTTTTAATATATGCCCGCCGACGGTCCCTAATTGTGCTGGTGCATTGTGGGAAACATAGTCCTGACCTCCAGCAAGTTTCAGGTGACTACCATTTTCTCCTGGACTCCAGGGCGTCAAAGTGATAGAAGGCTGAGCTTGCAGCTGCCAAGGCTTGTTGTTGGCCATTAGGGCTACCACCATCTTTGCTTGAAACTGCGCCTCAAGGGAACCCTCCAGCCCCTGTGGCCCCATTGTTGAAATTTTGCACCCCCTTCCTCACCAGCACCATTTAAGCAGTAAAATCAGCAACCCGCGGCTCCCGCTTCAGCACCGGGGACAGCCAGGGGAACTCTGCACCTGGGCTCTACGAGCCAGGTAAAAATCAACTGAATGTCCGAGCCTAGTCCTGGGACCTGCCTCACCTTCACCCTCAGTGGTTTCCACTGAACTCGACTTGCAAGTGCCCAAATGTCACTAGTCCATTTCCCAATTATCCGCAACGTTAACGTTTCGCAGAAGTGAAATGCACAGATTTTTTTATTTTTATAAATCAATACCTCTGGTTATATTCATCTTCATATAAAGGAATATTTAAGTGTGTATGGCATACTAAATCAGAGAAAGCATGTATGTATACTAACATGTTGCAAATGATTATTCTAAACAAATGTACATTTGTATGACTAATATATAAATTTGTAAAATTTCTTATGTGCAGCCACTGTGACTGTGGAGGAAAATAAAATATCTGCTTCCCACAAAGCGTACTATCGAAGACTCCAGAAGGTGACAAGGGGGACTTGCAAGGTGCCCAAACTCTATGAGGAAAAGAAGCAGCATGGCACATGGGCATCGTATACTGTGCAAACCAGCCTTCAACCTCAACTGGAGCAGCAACAACTTATGGGAGCAAGAAGGCCAGCTACCATCCATCCCAGGCTCGACCCAAAAAGTCTAGACAGTGAAAATCACACAAAAAGGTGACCAAGATGGGGTTGTCACTATTGTCCATAATAAGGAAACAACAACTCAGTTTGGACACCATCACTGCACAAGTGAATAAAATGAACCGCCTTCTTCGGAACAACAATAGATTGTTGCATGTGTGCCAACAGACCCTGTATACAGTAGCCCAGAAGTAGTCATCATGGACACTCTTCCCTCTTTTTCCTCCAATTGGCTCTGTACATAATTGTTTATATTGCACACTTAGGGCCTGATTATGATGTCATTAGGAAACTGTCACAAACTAATCGGTTCCGGACTAGTTTCCGAACGAATCGGTTTCTGCGAGTCCGGACGACCGATTCCGATGCTTCCCAACATCGTTCGGTCGGACTCGCATTAACTTCAATGGGAGCCTGTGTTCCGAACGGGAACACAGGCTCCCATTGAAAAAAGGGGTGGTTGGGGAAAACCTTGCACCTTGTGGCGGGCACCCCATGGTGCCTGCCACATTGTACATGGTTGGGAAGAGGGGTCCCTTGGGTACCCCCATGGGCTGCATTTGAACATCTCCAGATGAAGGAGGGCCCGCAGCGGGCCCCCAAAGACTGATTCCGGCAGCCGTTTCGTCTCCAGCAAACAGAATTGGAACGGTGGTCCGAATCGGTCATCGTAATTGCTCGCCCGGAAACCGTGTCCATAGAGCTGTACGAATCGGCTCTGAAAGACTTGGGCTGTCCGGCTTTCGGAACCGATTCGGACTGCTCGAACGGTTTCCGGGCATCGTAATCGTTCATCAGGAAATCTGTACGATTCGGTCGTAAACAAGGGTTCCGAATCGGATTCTGCAATACCGAATCCCATCCGGAGCCTTTCCTAACGACATCGTAATCAGGCCCATAGTTAGATAGTTAGGTTTTATTTTTGTAATTAGGGATAGGTTAAGTGTAGGATAAGGTAGTGTTAATGTTAGGTTTTACATTTATATTTACTAAAATAAGTTGGTGGGACAGGGGATGAAGTTAGGGTTGTATGTTATATGTTTAGGCAGATATGTATAGATTAGTTTATGCTTATCATTTAGGGCCAGATTTATCCTTTTTTCATGTAAAACAGAGCAGCAAGACAACTTGCTCCACTGCGTGAAAGGGAGAAGGCAGGATTGCGCCACATCTATCAAGAAATGGCACATTCCTGTCCTAGTGCACAATCTGCATCCTAACTGCAACACAGGCACCCTTGCGCCATGGTGCAAACGTGCCTGCATTACAGGCAGAGTTGTTTTTGTGCAGGAAGGGACACCTTCTGGCATGAAAACAATCTTTAGCTGTATTTTCCTCATTCTAAGAGCCAAATTTATGGCCAAGTCCTGCAGTGCAGCACAGCAAGTCACATTGCTGCACTGCATGACAGGGAAGTGGCAGGAATGTGCCATATTTAAGTCAATATGGTGCATTCCTGCCTTTTCCCCTGCACTGTCGCCCTTTTGGCTGCTGAGCGCCAATGCAGGCAACATTGCACCATGGTGCAAGGGTGCCTGTGTTGTAAGGAGAATTATTTTTGTGCAGAAAGGGGCACCTTCCTGAACAAAAACAATCCCCTGAGGCTTTTTCCTCTTTCTATGTTTGCTGCAGAATGCAGTACACATAGAAAGAGGAAAAATAGGAGAAATAAAGATATTTCTCCTCGTTACACCTCACCTGGGGAGGCGTTCGTTTTTGGCGCATTACCAGGTCTACCACTTCTGTTAAATCTGGGAATGCATTATAATCCATGGATGTTGCTTGGGAACACCTGCACCATGCCACTGGAAGCGCCTCCCTGGCGCAGAGTAATGCAACACAGCGATTTGCACTGCATTGCATTACTCAAGATTTATGAAACCCCTTGGAGTCACGCAAGCAGGCCTTGCATGGCTTCATAAATCTAATTTTGAAGTTGCTTCGCTTTTGAACCACATTGCGTTTTGCAAGAGCGACACAAAGGGGCTTGTAAATATGCCCTAAGTGTGCTGCGTTATGCTCCACATTTGGAAAGAGAAAACAATGAGGAGAAATAAAGATATTTCTCCTCATTGTGCCTCTGCTGGGAAGGCTTACAATTCTGACGCTTTCCTAGGTCTACCAGTGTTAGTAAATGTGGAAATGCTTCAGAATACATTGATGGATGCTTGGAAACACCCACACTCCAACCATGTAATGCCACCACCACGAAAAGTAACGCAAGGCAGCGACTTGCGTTGCCTTGCGCTACTCCAGATCTACCAAGCCACACAGGGTCGCACAAGGTGGCATGCATAGCTTGAATGAATGAATTTGGTGCTTGTATAGCGCACTGTCACTCTCAGTTGAGCATCCTGGTGCTGTGCTGGGTAAAACTAGAGTCCCTGTGTAAGAGTGTGAGAATCTGAACTGGAAAGGATGGTAGGATTAAATGAGTGAAAGAAAGAGCCAAGTTTTAAAGCATTTTTTGAATTTTGCTTCGGTTTCAACGAACCGGAGATAGATGGAGAGTAGGTTCCAGGCTATACACCCCAGCACCATGAAGGATTTGCCCCACCCCCCCCCGGGTTTTGAGCTTGAAGGATGGTGTACGTAAAAGGTTGGTATGAGAGGATATCAGCGTTCTTTGTGTGTTATGGTGGCAGAACCGGGCTGTAATATATTTGGGTCCCGAGTTATTAAATGCTCTAAAGACTAGTAGAAGGATCTTAAAGAGTATCCTTTTGTAGATAGGTAACCTATGCAATTTGTTCAGTGCTGCAGAGGCAGAACTCCATTTAGGGAGTTGCAGCACTAGTCTTGCAGCGGCATGTTGGACCACCTGGAGCTTGTGTATTAGTCGTTTGGAGCAGCCAGCATAGAGGCTATTACAATAATCTTGCCTGGAAGTAATTAGGGCAAATGCAACTGTTTTTCTGGCGGCAAGGGAAAGAAGGTGTAATAATTTGACTAGAATAAAACACATGCCTGCCACTGCTTTTGCTTGTGGATAGAATGAAAGGACAGTGGCAAATTTTATCCCCAGATTCTTTGCTACTTCTAGGGTGGCCAAGCGAAGTACAGAATTGGGCTACAATTGTGCGGGAGAAAATAGATTGGATTTGCCGAAGAGTAAAATTTCAATTTTGTCGGTATTTCATCTGAGGTGGTCATTTTACATCCAACGGATGATGTCAGAGAGTCAATTTTGAAACTTTTGTTCGGTAGTCAAGGTTTTTTTGTTCATAGAGAGAACCAGCCAGGGGCGGCTCCTCCGTTTGAGCAGAGGAGCGTCGCTCCGCCTGTGGCGAGCGCAGCAGGCATAGACGAATACATAAAATGGCATGTCAATGCCATTTTACTTAAACACCGCAGTGCGAGGGCAGGAGACATGGCTGAATCCTGTAATTGCAGAATTATAGCTGCCCATGCAGTGCTCATGTCGGGTTGGCCGGCTCTATTGCTAGAGCCCGCCCGACATGTGCATTCCACACCCAGCAATTCCCTGGCTGTAAAACAGCTGGGGGATTGCTGGCACAGGCACCCAGCCTCAAAATGAGCGCCGAGTTAGCCTGCTCCCACCAATCCTGGAGCTGCTCTCAGCCTGAGAGCAGTTCCAGGATTGGTTGTATTGGTGTCCACTGAGCAGGAAGGAAGTCCTTCCCTTTCCTGCTTGTGGACGCCAATCAAGAGGTGTGCACCAGGGAAGCAGTGTATGGTGAGTTTGGCATTGTAGCCCCCCACCATATGTTTATCCTTGTAGCAACCACTGGAACCAACTGTGAGTCATCAGCAAGGGGGGTTGGGTCAAAGCCTAAGATGTGATCAGGGAGATAAGGGGAGCCATATAGATACTAAAGAGGGCGGGACTGAGGGAAGATCCCTGTGGCACTCCCATGTTGACTGATCTTTTGTGGAAAAGGATTGTCCCAGTGTGACTGTTTGTCTCCTATCAGTCAGAAATGACTTAATCCAGGATAATGCCGTGTGCGAGATCCCAATGTCTTAAATTCGCTGAATGAGGATTTTGTCGGAGATTATGTTGAACACTGCAGAGAGATCCAACAGTATCATCACCGCATTGTTCCCTGCATCTAAAATCATTTTAGGGTTTCATAAACCTCCAATAGAGCTGACTCGGTGGAATGCTTTGGTCTGAAACCGGATTGATGGAAGTGAAGTTCGTTGGAGTTTTCCAGAAAAGTTATGAGTTGCTGGTTTACCAGTTTCTCAAGCACTTTTGTTAAAACTGGGAGAAGGGAGATTGGCCTAAGGTTTGTAAGGGAGGTTGGGTCTGCAAGAGGTTTTTTTAAAGAGGTTTTACTAATGCCAGCTTCCAGATGGAGGGGACTTCCGCTGATTGAAAATTTGGTTGATTGCTGGGTTGACAATGTCTATGGCTGCATGTAAAATGGAAGGCAGGCAAGGGTCATGTGGGGAACCAGATTTGCAGGAGAGGATGACCTGTCATAATTGAGAGAGGGAAATTTCCTGAAATGTCGTCAAACTGATCTGTGGGAGTCTATGGTGCTGCTTGGCCGCGGTTAGATTGCCAGGTCAGCAGTAGAGGAAGGAGTGAATCCCTGTTGTATGGACAGAATGTTGTTCTCAAAGAAGGTGGAAATCTTGTCAAGGAGGGCCCGGGAGGGAGCAATATCTTTTGAGAGAGCTTTCGGTTATAAGAAAACTTTGGAAATTTTAAAAATTGTTTTGGGGCCTTCTCGATTTGTGTGGTATAGTAGGGATTTTTTTGCCTCCTTCATTTGCTTATGGTAAGATTTCTGTGCTTCTCTGAACTGGGACAAGTCTTCTGATATGTATGCATGGCACCACTTGCACTCAAGCTGTTTACACAGTAGCTTTTGCTTTCTAGTGCTTGAGAGAACCAGACTGCAGAGTGTTTTGACTGGCTCAGGTTGAGTTTGTTGGCTGTACTAGTGAGCCATGCATTGAAACAATTGTGATCTTCTTTTAGCTTCCCGGAGGAGGTGGGGGTGGTGCTAGAGAGACTGGTGCATAGATTAGGATTGGATATCATGGTTCTCCATTTTTGGAGGGTGGAGGGGTATTTATCTTTTGACCGATGGAGAAGATTTTGGGAATTGATTACAAGGTTAAAAGGATCAGGTAGTAATCTTACCATGCTTGCATGATGTGGTCTCTAGGTGTCAGGTGTCGGTTGAGGTTGGTTAGTATAGATTCCATCAAGCATTTGCCCTAGCAAGTGGGTGGGCCAGAGATAAGTTGAGAGAGACCTGTTATCTAGTGTATCTATAAAGATTGCTGCTTCTGGGTGTCTAGGTTGTCAAAGTGGTAGTTGAACTCACCCAGAATGGTGAAATTAGTGTAGTGAAGTAGGAAGGGGGCAAGTGCCTCACCAAAAGAGGCTTGGAAGGTGGGGCCTGAGCCCGGGGGACACTAGAGTAGGCAGCCAGCAAAAGAATAAGAGGGAGTGATTTTAAAACAGAAGCCTAGACTTCCTACTCCTTTAAGGGAGTCTCGGTGTCAAAGGAGCTACATTGGAGATTATCTCTAAAAATGATGGCAACGCCACCACCTTGACTCTCCGCCCTATTGCGTCTTATAATTGTATATCCGGGGGGGGGGGGGTGCTGTAGCTATGATGGGGTTACACCAAGGTTTGAGCCAGGTTTTAGTGATGAATAAGAAGTCTAGCTTGTGGTCCATGATTAACTCATTGACTTTTTGCCCATGTTTATTTAGTGAGCACGTGTTTAAGAGACCACCGGAAAGGGACACGTGGGACGATGCTGGAATATGCAGTGGCATATGAAAAGGAATGTGCTGTGGAGCAGGGGGCGGCTCATCTGGTAGACCAATACAAGCAATTGACTCCATTAAGTTTGTTGGGTCCCAAATGTGGCAGAAGCGCGAGGGCTTATACCTAAAGGTTTTTAAGAAGGTAAATCTCATTCTAGGTTTGCATCACTCTGCATCCCCTTGCATGTCGCACTGCATCCCCTTGCATGGCGCAAGGGCAACGCAAAACCTTAATAAATCTGGGCCTTAGTATGTGTATGTGTTGTGTGTGCTCATGTATGTTAAAGGGAGTGGGGGTTGATGTTTAAGATGTGTTGTGTTAGGTATAGAAAGGTTTATTGTAGGTAGAGTAGTTTAGATTCTAGAATAAGTAGAGCATTTGTAGTTAGTGGTATTTAGTATTTTTATAGTGTGCTGTGTTTCTATTAAATATTTACTTCTTTACTTGAGTGCCTCATGTTTATGTTCAGTACACATTAACCATCCTATTAGATGATAATGTATGATGTATACAGGTAAGACAAGATTTTATCACTGCCAGATGTTCTGTTAATAATCAAGATGGTGTTTACATATGTTTATTCATATTAACAGACTCTGACATTGGACACATGCCCATATCATGGAGAGTATTAGACATCACAACCACAATATTCAGATTCATGTGCTGCATTTTTTAAAATGTAGAGTGGAAAACATATTCTTTAGTGGTAAAGTAGAGTATCATTGTCCATATTTGTAGTCACTGTGAAGTTACAGAGATTACATATGGTAGTCCTGACGAGATAGATTCCTGCTCAGACACACTAATGTAGCATATTAGTATGCTATAATGTATGTTGAACAATACTACACACATGGCAACAGAAATTAGTAGGCCACAATGGGAATGGCATGGCATGTTGTAATGATAAATGGCCTACACTCTTTTACTCAAATTCTGTTTATTGTATTTCAAAGTAGTAGAACATTTACAGCCAGCAATTACAAGCATGAGTAATATAGTCATGTTAGAAGCAACGTAGCAGCCACCTGCACATCCGCTAATAAGACTCAGTGGTGCAAGAGCAATATCAGACATGCCCACTACATGATGCCGAAAAGCACATTATGTCGCAGTACATGAGAAAGTTAACAAAAATTAAGGAACAAAGGGCCAGATGTATCAAGCCTTTTTCCCGTTCGCAAACGGGCCGATTCTCAGAATCGGCCAGTTTGCGAACGGGAAAAAGCCTTTTGGGATGTATCATCCCAAAAGGCCATTGCAAAATAGGGAATCGCAAAATTTGCGATTCCCTAATTTGCGAATGCATTTAAGGAATCACAAATTGCAATTCCTTAAATGCAATTCTGGAAGCACCCGAAAATTGCGATTTGGCCATTAAGGAATCGCAAATTACCACCAACTTCAAGTTGCGATTTGCGATTTCCTAGAAAAATGCACCTTTTTGCATTTTTCAAAGTGCCATGTGGCGCTCATACATGCCCTTCCTTCCTGCACATAAGCAATCTTCCCCTGCAAAGCAGACACCCTTCCACCATGGTGCAAGGATGCCTGCGATAGCGTTAGGCAGCTAAATTTAGCGCCAGTGCACGGGGAAACACAGGGCTGCACCATATTGTTGTAAATATGGTGCAGCCCTGCGGTTCATGAGTGGCAGAGTTCAGCGTTAAGCCAGAGAGGCTATTGCCGTGCTCCGCCACTTCCATTGTAAATATGCCCCATAGTTTCTCCCATTGTTTGGGCGTAATGTCTTCCTGGGTGGTGATGTGCCATGTTGACTGGTAGGTGTGAGCGTGTGCAGGTGTGCAGGGTTGGAGCATGTGATAAGTGTTAGATATAAGGCCTCTTGAGCCATCGTAGACCGGGACAAGCTTCTCAAAGAGTGTCTAAGGTCGAGTCGCCTCTGGATAGCCATAGGGATGCAATGCCCAGTTCCGTAATTGGCAGTATTGAAGCCTTGCTGTGTCTGGGAGCTGGTAGTATGCCCTAGATTGATTAAAGGAATTCATGGTGTCTCCTGTAAAGAGATCCCTGAGGGTCCAGCAATCCCCAGTGCCCCAACATGGGAAGGAGAGGGGTTAGAGCACCAGGGGAAAATCCAGGTTACGAGTGATAGGCGTTTTTGGGGAAGGGAAGGTAGTGAGTCCTTTCACGAGCGCCACCCTGTCCCATATATCAAGCACTGTCTTAGTGGGAGTAGCGATGTATGTGCTGCGTGGCCGAGCATGTTTGGGCAGCCAAGCCAGGTCCCACAGGGGCCGACAAGCAACTGCTCGATCCATGTGGAACCAGTGCTTCTCGCTCTCCCGGACCACCCATTCGGAGATGTAACGCAGATGGGCTGCCCAGTAATATTCATTAACATTGGGGCACGCTAGGCCACCCCTCTCTCGGGGCAGCATCAGCAGAGCAGTAACTACCCGAGGTCACTTTCCGTTCTATATGAAGGTTCAGATGTCATGTTGCAAACGCAGTATATCATCTTGCGGGATCAGCATGGGCAAGGTCTGAAAGAGATATAGGACCCACTGGAGCACATTCATTTTATAACATTTACGCATCCTATCCAAGAAATATGGAGGTGTTTTCTCCTCCAAAAGTCTTCAAGGATAGAGCGGCGGAGATGAGGCCAGTTAGCTCAGGTCCAGGTTGAGAGCATGGGGGTGATATTGAAGCCCAGGTATTTGATGGTTTCTTGCAACCACTGAAAGGGTGCTAGTTGTTGCAGAGCCGGAAGGTCCTGATTAGGAATAGTTAAATTAAGGGCAGATGATTTGGCCATATTAATCTTTAAGCCTGAGACTGCCTCGTAGGCATGCAAACAAGCAACTATGCCTGGAAGACAGACATCATTCTGAAAAAGCGTAAGCAGTAGATCGTCAGCAAACATGCTGATCTTATGTGACTGGCCTCCGAAGGGAATACCTTTCACTGTGCTCGTACTACGGATCATGATAGCAAGGGGCTCGACTGCTCGAGCAAACAAAAGGGGTGATAGTGGGCACCCCCGACGCGTGCCCAAAAGGATGGTACAGGTCTCTTAGGTTTCCCATTGACACGAACAGTGGCGGTGGGTGCTATGAATGAGGCCATTGTATTGGAAATCAAACCCGGACCCAACCCTATTTTGCTCAACACCACTCGGAGGAAGGACCAGTCCACCCTATCAAAGGCCTTCTCCGCGTCTAGTGAGAGAAGGCATGCTGGAATATCATAACGGTGTGATTTTTCCACTAAATGCGCTATGTGGTGGACATTGCCTGCTCCCTGTCTATGGTGGATGAAGCCCACCTGATCCGGATTGATAAGGCATGGGAGGTAGGGTTCAAGTCTAGAGGCCAGAATTTTGGTGAAAATATTGGCATCTGTATTGAGAAGGGCTATTGGGCAATAGAATGAGCAATAGGCTGGGTCCTTACCTGGTTTGGGTGTGAGAGAGATTTCCGCAGCAGAGGTAAAAAAAAGCTGAAAGAAGCAGGCCGGGAGGCCATCAGGTCCTGGCGTTTTCCCCAGGGGCAGAGCCCAAACCGCACCACGCAGCTCCTCGAGAGTGATCGGTTCATCGAGTAGGTCTGCGTGCCAGGAGTCTAGGGGTTCCCATTCTCATACATCTAGATAAGTCTTAATCAGCTCAGGGGAGGATCTTCCTGGGCATATAACATTTGATAATAATCATGGAAGGCCTTGAGTTTGTCCCTCTCCGCAATTGCTCATCCCGCATCACCCGTCTGCAGCTTTGCAATGTGTGCTTTGGTCCACGCTTGGTGAAGCTTGTGAGCTACAAGCATGCCCACTTTGTTGCCTCCTTCATAATAGCATTGTTGCAATGCCAGGAGTGCACGTTCGGCCTTGCCCGTTCTGTGAGCTTTTAGCTTGCCAAGCAGCACAGCTAGCTGCCATTTAGTTCAGCGAGAGGAGATGGCTTTGTCCTGTTGCTCCAACACTTTAATTTCCACTGTCAAGTTGGACTCCACTAGTCTAACCTCCCGTCCTTGTGCTATGGCAATTGATGTGATTGTACCCGGATAGTGGCCTTGAACCCATCCCAAAGTGTGTGGAGGGGCATTTCCAGCAGTGCATTAAGTGTGAAATAGTCAGTGATCCCTTTACGTATCTCAGCTACATCTACTGGGTCACGGAGAAGGCATGGCGGAAGGTGCCAGTATGGTGGGCCTCTGGGGCTCATAGTGTTGCAACTCCAGGACAGCTCTATGTGCACATGATCAGAGATGGAGATGTCGGAGATCTCCACTGTGTCGAGGTGACGGAGTAGGGAGTGGGTGACCAGGGCATAGTCTATGCAGTAATAGGATGCATGCACATGGGAATAAAATGAATAGTCCCCTGCCTCAGGATATCTGTAGCTCCACGCATCAGTTAAGCCCAGGTCCTCAATGTCCCGCTTAAGGCAAGATGACATGGCCCCCATGTTTTGAAAGGTAGTCGTGCTTCGGTCTAGGGTGGGGTCCCACACCAGGTTAAGATTCTTGCACACAATGATGTCGCCTTCTACCCCATCCAATTGTTCCCGCAGAATGCGTCGGAGGTATGTGTCTTGGGAGGTGTTTGGGGCATAGATGTTAAGCAGTGTAAGCTTTCGCTGTCCCCAACAGAGATGTAAAGGCAGGAACCGGCCCTCCCTGTACCGGACCACCTTGCTTACAGATGAGCTAAAACCCGCCTTGCAGAGAATACCCACCCCGACCGTTTTAGTATCAGTGTATGCCCAGTAGCGCATTGGATATTTCGGGTGAGCCATGAGGTGTCAGTCCACTCCCAGCAGATGAGTTTCCTGCAGGAGGACAATATCAGGATCGTGCTGCAGTAGGTATCGCCATATTTGCTTACTTTTTTCGGTAAATTAAGACCCTCCACATTTGGAGAAAGGAAAAGCGGTGTATATTTACAAGAAATGGCACTCCGCTGTTTTCAGGCAGTGGAGCATCAAATATTTTACTGCTGCTGTGCGACAATTCCTAACATCATTTTAGCGTTGTATTTACAATATGGCACTACTTGGCGTTAGGATGGATTAGCGGCAGAAAACAATTACGCTAACACAAGCGTCAAGTCGATTAAAAAAATGACTACAGAACAAAAAGTGACGCTCTGCCAATTAGCGGCCAGAAAATACATGCTAGCTGGACTAACGTCACTTTTCTGCACCTAGTGGGAAAAAAACACAAAAATGCTGCTAAGAAGAAAAAAAAAGTTACACTTACCTGAAAGCAGTATGGAGCAGCCAAGAATGAGCACAGCATAGGCCAACAACCCCTCCAACTCCACTACCAGCCAGGATGGCCAGCTAGAGTCCAAGGGGAAGAGGAAGTGCAAGTTCAGTCAGGAGGAGAATGTGATCTTGATCGCGGAGGTGACAGAGCACCAACACTAGCTCTTCGTCAGCGCCAAACTGTCATTGGGGAAGAAAAAGACCATATGGCAGTCCATAGTAAATAAGGTGAACTGTGTAGCTGAAGTCAAGAGGACAGTGACGGACTGTAAGAAGCGCTGGCACAATGCCAAGCACAAAACTAAGGAGAAGCTGACAACCAATCTACAGGTAGCATTGCAGACCGGAGGTGGTAGTCCAGTGCCCCAGGAGGAGCTAGATCTCTTGGAAGAGCAGGTGTCTGCAGTCATCTCTGAGGAGTCGGTGGTTGGAGTTGCGGGACAGGACAGTGCTGACTATGACCAACTACATCAGCAATAGGGTAAGTACCAACAAGGGACAATGGGGGGAACTAAGTAATGTTGTGCAGTCCAGGCAGCTATGTCCTAGCACTCTGCCGCACTGTCTGCAGGTCAAACGGTAGGCAGCTGGCTCAGCTATGCTCAGACATGACATCAATTGAAGGCTCATGGGCATTTTGATCACATGTTGGCATAAAGCAGCGTCGCAAGTCTGATAGCTGGGCTATCCTACTTCAAATTGAAAGAGCAGCAATGTGATGTTCCTACAAGATACGGTGCATTCCTGTATTAACTGCTTGTGCTGGGGCAGCTACAGCAGATGTACACCAAAGCAGGCACCCCAGCACCATGGTTCAAGGATACCTGTGTTGGTTCTAGCTAGCTGAATGTACACTAGCAGAAAGGAAAGCACAGGGATGCGTAGTACTGTCCCAAATACAGTGCAACCCTGCACTTTTCTATTCACACAGCTGGGCACAGCAAGATGGTTTCTTGCACTGTGCTGCACCACATGGCTATGAAAGATGCCACTCTGTCACACCTGGGCCCATGTACATTAACTTAGGCTACAAATTCCTAGCATAAAGTTGGTATCTCACAGGATGAACAACACACCTGAGGGATGGGGGATCTGTGGCACTCTGCTACTACCTACACATAGGGACAATTATATTGTCACTTCCATACTTGCCTAGAGCAAACTACATGGCATGCAGCTGTCTTGGCATGCAGGCTCAGACCACACATGTCTGCCATGGTAGGGACCACCTGAACTCCATATATATATAAATATATATATATATATATATATATATATATATATATATATATATATATATAATCTATTGGCGGTCGCCTGTAGATAGTTATAGTTAGGACCTATTTTCCATAGGAAATCCGCAACATTCTATTTGAAATAACTTTGGCGCCGGTTGACGAATCTTCGCGGAATTCTCAAAACTCGTGGGGCGCTCCGGTCCGCTCCTATCCTGAAAGTTTCGGGGTGATTCGGCAAGCGGGGGCCGAGAAAAAAGGGGGGTCCCAAAACGTGTTTTCTCCATGTTAATTCCCATAGGAAATTTTAGACACAGCTACAGCCCGTACTGCTGAACGGAATTATCCCAAATTCGGCAAAAAGGTAGCGCTTGGTTCAGAAAGCGACCTTTTTTTTAAATGGTGTAAATCCGTTCAGTAGTTGCGGAGAAATTGAAAAAATAAGAGTACAAAAATCAATTTCCCATAGGAAACTTTAGACACGGCTACAGCCCGAACTGCTGAACGGAATTACACCAAATTTGGCAAAGAGGTAGTTCTTGGTTCAGAAAGAACCCTTTTTGTTAAATGGTGTAAATCCGTTCAGTAGTTCCTGAGAAAATCAAAAGTAAACTCACATATATATCTATGGCCGCTTAGGGTCCGCGCACCCTCCCGATCACGAGCTGCATGCTAATTGGCTGTCAAGTGAGAAGATGCATCAAATTATCACATGAGTGATGTCATCAGTGATGTCATTTGAGATGTCATCAGTGATGTCATCAGTGATGTCACTGACCATGTCATGAGTGATGTAATATGTGACGTCATCAGCAGTGCATTGCGGGGGCGCGAGTTATAGTTAGCTGAACCAACTATAACGGGGGAATTTCACGGGTTTTGTACGAGTGAAATGTCCAACTAACTATAACTGTCCCTAAAACCTATGGTTTTTTCAGTGAATTTCAAAGGTTTTTTAAATGCTAATTTCTAACTATAACGTGTCTGAAACCTATGGTTTTTTCAGTGAATTTCAAAGGTTTTTAAATGCTAATTTCTAACTATAACGTGCCTGAAACCTATGGTTTTTTAAGTGAATATATATATATATATAACTGTGTGTGGGTGTGAATGCAACTTATGTACACCAGCGGAACATGGGCCATAGTTAAAGTGAAAAGGCGCAGGACGTCGATGCAAACATATCTACTGCATCAACATGCATCATTTCACATATGCATGGATGGGCTGTATGCACTGGATTATATCCCACCCCTATGCACACCCCTGCGCTACTGCAAAAATAACAGCTGTGCACTAACGCAGGCACTCTTGCACCATGGCACAAGGTTGAGTGTGTTGGTGCTTGGCTGTCATTATCGATGCCAGAGCAAGGCAAAGCACATGGTGTGCGCCCGATTTATGTGAATACGGTGCTGTCCTGTGTATGTGGAATGATGCAGGGTTGGGTAGATAAAGTGCTTGCAGTGCCGTGTTGTGCCATTACAATGTGAGCATGCCCCTCGGTTGGTACATGTCACCATTCCCAGCAACACTACCATTTGGTGTGCTGCTTGACACACGTCACTCTATAACAGCCTACCATGTCAGCCCATTGGAGATGGTCACGCATGATGTAGGTGTCAAGAATAATCATAGGATCAGGTTCCCATCACTGTGTGGCAGTAAGTCGGCTGCCAGGACCTAATTTGAAACAGCCAGAGTGGGCATGGACACATACAAAGGCATGGATTGGATTAAAGAAATGTCTGACACCCTGCATATCACTAACTCTTGTCATGATGAAATGGCATGAACATCACTGATTACAATTTGACTACTAGGACAGTGCCCATCCACTCTGAGTAGGCACACAGTAGTACTGATGACATGACTGAGGTCCTGTCATCTGAAATGGAAATACAGTGCTATCTGCCATCCACACCCTAGTGTAACAGCTGTCCTACGCATCAATGAGGAACTGAAAGTGTCATGCACTTTATTTGTCAACTGCTTTAACCCATGTCAACATGTAGAAGACATCATCAATAGCATTTCTCCAACTCGTTGCAGAAGATGAACCCTTACCTCCTGGCCAGCACCCTGTGTCGACATCAGTGATGATGGCTATGATGACAACCTACCAACCATCAACTATGACATCCTCCAAGAGCTCCTGGACTCCATCTCCGGGCCTGGGGAGGGTCAACAGCATCGTGGCATCTCCACATACCCTGCCTAGCAATCAACAGGCACCACACCCATGCCCCTGGACTCCGAGGACCCAACCATTACCTTCCAACGGACTGCTGTAGAAGTCCAGCGGGAGTTGGCAGATCAGGTGCCGGCGGGGATGGAGACCATGGCGGCCACCCTAGAGGGGGTCCCTGGGTGCCTCAGTCCCATTAGGGACAACACTGCCACCATCAGTGGCCTCCAGCAGTCCCTGGCTGACATCGCTGGTGTCATGAGGCAGAGGCATCAACAACTGCCCTTCTAAAGTGGCACCAGCGACGTGGCCAAAGAGCTGGGGGCTATCCGAACAATCTTGGAGTCCATGGAGTGGAAGCAGGACTCCCAGTCTGCTGCCATGGCTGCCTACCACCGCAACGTTGCTGCTGTGTTGCAAAACCAGCAGATCCTCCTTGCTGTTGTGCTGCCTCATGTATTGGCTCAGATGAATGCTGCTGCAGGCAAGGGATCCACATCTTCTGCCCCTGATGTGTGTGTGCCTCCTTCAGCTGCCGCACCTACAACACCACCCTCACGGGGGACACCACACACGTCAGAGGAGGAAGATGTGGATGGTATGTCTTTCCAATGTAGTAGTGTCCGGTAGCATTCATCTGTACCAAATACCCAGTTTCCCCTTAGCCCTGTGCTGATCAACATGCCAGGGAACATCTGCTGTCACTTTCCTCATTTTGACTTCGCCCTGTTCACCTTGAACATTTGTGGACTGACAATGTGGCCTATCCTCTCTAATGACACTGCAGTCATCCTCCTGATTGAAGCACTCCTCACCTCAACATGTCCCATGACATGTTCTCCACATGGACAATGCTAGGCAATGAGAATGTAACATATATTGTAATCACTATTTGTGTGATGACTAGTAGGTGCATACTCAAGGTTGCAAGTATTGAGTTCAACTGGTGTCATGCAGTCAATGTGAATGGTGAGTTCAGTCACCCCACAAGTGTCAGGTCCATCCATGGTTACTAGCAAGCATACAACATTGGGCTGACAAGTAAACGCTGCAAGTGTGAGAGGTTACGAGGCAGCCATCAGTGTATGAGTCCAAATGCCTATTAAACGTTCAAAAGTCATAGAACACAACATACCTCCACAGCATGTTGCATTAGCAACACACACATTGATCATGTATGCGAACACAAGATGAGCACTGTGTCATTATTCATTCAGGGATGCCAGGTCCACTGGTCAAAAATCTCTGATCGTAAGATCATGTTAAGTCATGGGCAGCCTGACAGATCCCTGTCCATAGCTAAGAAACCCACTCACACATGTTGCCAGACACTGCAAGCAAAGACAAATGCAAGTACAAAACTTCACCTGAGCACAAATGCTCACTCCCACACAGTAAATCATGACGTGCACCTGATTGTAGAAAACTATTAGATTTAATGGAAATATAAAAGTTTAAATAATAATAACTATCTACCCTATGCTAAATACCTATCCTACACTAACTTAGCCTATCTGCTCTTTAAAACTACCTTAACGTAGCTTATCCTACACAATTAGCACAACATGTTAAACGTCAAACCCCCACCCCCCTTAAGTCACATTTTCACATAGGACAACAGAAACTACACCTAAACATCAACTACCTACACATAAAAACCTAAACAATTATATACATTTTAAAATATATCTTTTTTTTCATACATATAAAACACATCAACCCCCACCCCCTAACCCAAAGTAGCCCTACCCACTAACAAACTAACCCACCACTAAAGAAATCACCTAAAACCACTCTCCTGACACTATCCCTAAAAACTACCCTAACCTAAGCTAATCTATAATATCCTATACAAAAAATGTCTGCATGTCAAGCACGGGGAACGGAAGAAGGGGTTCCTGTGGCAGTTATCTTTTGGCCTGCCCAACTGCCTGCTTTATGTCCTCCAAAAAGAAGAACAATTGATGGACAGAATGCTGATCAATGTCAAACATTCACCCCAGTACAGAGATCTGGGCCTAAATCCATCGTTTTTTTGCTCCCCATGCCATTCCAGTTTAGACCCAGCCATATGCAAATCAGGCTTGACCTTGTTCCCCATGGGAACAGTCAGCCCGAACTGCCAGGCCAGGTCCTCCCTGGACCGGAAACAAGCATCTTGGGACCAGTTTCAGGGCATCACCCCTCATCAGCCAGGCTAGCTTGACTCCAGTGGCCTGGAGAGCACGGGACCCACTTCTGGGCATACCCATCCCACTCGGGGTGACAAATGCTAATAGAGCAATTGATGGACAGAATGCTGTTCAATGTCAAACATTCACCCCAGTACAGAGATCTGGGCCTAAGTCCATCTTTTTTTGCTTCCCATGCCATTCCAGTTTAGACCGAGCCATATGCAAATCAGTCTTTACCCTGTTCCCCATGGGAACAGTCCCGCCTGAACTGTCAGGCCAGGTCCTCCCTGGACTGGAAACAAGCATCCTATCACCGGTTTCGGGGTTTCACCCCTCATCAGCCAAGATAGCTTGACTCCAGTGGCCTGGAGAGCACAGGACCCACGTCTGGGCATACCCATCCCACTCGGGGTGCCAAATGCACAAAGACCAATTGATGGACAGGAGCCTGAATGGAGAAGGGCAGAGTGCGCACCTGACACCACTCGTCCCCTGCCCAGCTCTTCTCGCAGAGCAGAAACCCCCACCCGCCCGCCCGCAACCAAACCCTTCTGCTTTCTCACAGTGCGAGAAGCAGAAACATAAAATGGTAGTTATTACCAGTTTATGTTTCTGCTTCTTGCACTGCGAGAAAGCAGTGGGGCAATGCTCCTCCGCCCTAGTGGAGGAGCTGCCCCTGGGGTTGTTACCCCGAAATCGGTCCCAGGATGCTTGTTTCCGGTCCATGGAAGACCTGGCTTGGCAGTTTGGGCTGGACTGTTCCCATGAGGAACAGGGTCAATACTGATTTGCATATGGCTGGGTCTGAACTTGGGTGGCGAAGTGAGCTAAAAAATGATGATGGATTTAACCCAGATCTGTGACTGGGGGTGAGTGACTGAAACTTTTCAGCACTCCGTCCATCATCTCCTTGTGTTTGCTTTGTTCGCTCTAATTTGGCAGGGTATGACCAGGCGGGGGTCCCTTGCTCACTTTGCTACTGGATTCAAGCTAGCCTGGCTGATGAGGGGTGTTACCCCGAAACCGGTCCCAGGATGCTTGTTTCCGGTCCAGGGAAGACTTGGTTTGGCAGTTTGGGCTGGACTGTTCCCATGAGGAACAGGGGCAAGACTGATTTGCACATGGCTGGGTCTGAACTGTGGCGGCGAAGTGAGCTAAAGAACTTTGATGGATTCAATCCAGAACAGTGACTGGGGTTGAGTGTCTGAATATTTTCAGCATTCCCTCCATCATCTCCTTGTGCTTGCTTTGTTCACCCTAAGTTGGCAGGGTATGCCCAGACGTGGGTTCCTTGCTCACTTTGCCACTGGATTCAAGCTAGCCTGACTGATGAGGGGTGTTACCCCGAAACCGGTCCCAGGATGCTTGTTTCCGGTCCAGGGAAGACCTGGCTTGGCAGGGCGGGCTGGACTGTTCCCATGAGGAACAGGGTCAAGACTGATTTGCATATGGCTGGGTCTGAACTGGGGTTGCGAAGTGAGCTAAGGAACGATGATGGATTCAACCCAAATCTGTGATTGGGAGTGAGTGTCTGAAAATTTTCAGCACTCTGTCCATCATCTCCTTGTGCTTGCTTTGCTTTATGTCCTGCAGCAGGGATAAGGCCTGGTCCACCTTGTTTTCAAGGAATGCCACTCTAAGTTTGAGGTCAGACATGTCCTTCCTCTTGTCCACCTAAAATTGTGTGGACCTTCCCCTAGGCTGAGGTGTGGGTGCTGGTGGTTGAGAAGGCCCACTGGTGGAGGTACTGGGGACGGCTGTTTGTGAGGTCCCTGATGTAGATTGTCCATGGCGGGCTGAACTTCCACTTGTGGTGAATGGTGGTCCCAACGGAAAGACAGACCACTGTCTCTGGGCCTTTTCGGCATCATAACGCCTCCTCATGGCCCTCTATGCCTTGGCGACCCTTTTGATGCGGTGGAAGCACACCTTACGTTTGTTGAAGTTGTGCTGCTCATCAGGGGTCATGTTGTCTGTTGAAACAATGAGGGTATATGTCACTCAAAGGCTGACTAGGAACAGGTATCAACATCATGAAATATCACTATTAACATTACACCTAAGGTAGTAGACCCTACACCCTAAATTCACCTTGCAACTTGGAGTGACTATACACATACCTATTATCTAACATTTCAGATGTCCTCAGGCCTAATTGCAAAGGAAGGCCAATTGTTAGATTGTGCAATAGCAACACCATTGCCAGATCTAATCATGACCATCTCAGTACAGAGTATGCTTGGAAACATACATTTTTGGTACCCATGGAATGGAACACATTTTTAACTTCACTGTGTATTAGTGTACCTTGGACATCCTGCAATGGCCTTTATGCCATAGACATTTGACACATTCAGAAGTGTCATGTCTTGACAGCACATGTCTGGCCTCACAACGTTTAGTCATTGATAAGGCAAGGAGCCATATCAGGACACATTGCTACATATACAGATAACTTGGTAGGTATGACAGGCAACGATGGATGCAGGAAAAGTACCCCACATCATACAGAGACATATGAACCGTCTCTTATTTGACCTGTAGCAACTCCACGGTGGGCCATACCACTGCTCAAAACATGCTTCCAATCTCACGGCATTGTGCAGCGGACATGCATTCTGTAGCATTCACAGCCACATCAATTTCTAATGTCCATCCACTACCACATACAATAGCATTGTCTGACACTGGGATCCTGGCTCCTCTCTCAATCAACTTTCACATTGTCTATCCCAGATTGGCAAAGTGTTCTCCTCAACAGTAGTCAGAGACTGATAGACATGCAACACATCAATACAACTTTCCATGGCCTATTTCTCACCTTCCAAAAGTTCAATTGTGATGAGGAGGCACAATGAATCTGGCAATTCCCACATCATCTGACATCACACTCACTCCTTGCAGTATGCAAATAACACTGATGAATGCACTCACCGGTGAAGTTGGGGTTCTTGAAGTTGGTCATCTCAGGTTCCATGTATGAGTGGGATCCTGCTACAAGACATAACAAGTAAAGCATAGCATGTCACATACTACACATGTTTGATAAGCAAGAACAGCACAGTACATATGCAAGGCTATTGGCTATGTAGACCTTCAGGTTGTAAGTGCTCAGATGACACACTTGACATGCCTGGGTGACACACATTGTTAAGGTTGGCTATATGTGAATGCCTTACACATGCACCTGTTGGCCATTTTGCATAACCATGTGCAGACCTGCATCACTACCTAACTACACAGTGGTAGTTGACTTGGATGATGCTGTGCACTGACAGAATGCACATTCCATACTCAGTAAGGTAATGGTATCCGGAGGCCCTCTTAAAAGCAGACACCAGTAAATGAGTAAGCTGCATACATCTCGATTCATTCGTACTGGTCCCCTAAGTAACATGAGTACTGCAGCAGCGGCTTCTCCCCTAAGGCGGAGGAGCGTTGTCCCACTGCTCACTGAGCAGTTCAAAAAGGAAAAATAAAATGATAATAATGCAACATTATTATAATTTTATTTTACCGTACTGCCTAAGTTGGCTGCGGGTAGGGCGGGGCTGGGCTGTTCAGAGCTGGGGGAGGACTGGTAGGCACTTTCTAGTGTGCATGATAGTTTGGCCGGCCAAACAGTCATGCGCACTTAGCATGTTCTCCACTGAGCTGTATTGCACAGCCTGGGGGAAAAATATGAACAGCCTCCCAGCCCCTGTCTGAGCGCCGAAACACAGCGGATCAATCACAATGCTGTTGTCTCACAGCGTTGTTATTGGCTAGGGGAGTCTGTAAGCCTATTTGCTTACTGCTGCAGTAGAAGAGAAAAAGACGGAAGAGAGGTGGCAGCCGGCCGTACTCAGGTAAGTGCTTTTATTTCATTTTTATTCCCCCCTCCGCTCCCCCGTACCCAACCTATCCCGTTCGGTAGCAGCAGCTACTGGAGTACTGTACCTGTCAGTGCTGCTGAGTGCATGAGATTGTACACTTATGTCTCATGCATCCCTAAGCAGATTATTACATATTGGCTCATTGACACGTATGGTATAGGCAGAGATGTGTCTCGTTCAGGAAAGCATACCCTTGGATACTGTACCATGTGAGTGGGCTCCCATCTGACACACATTTGGGTTCTCATACTGGAGTCATGTACCATGTGCATTACAAGTGTTGAGACAGCTCCAGTGGGTCTGGCCTCAATAACCACTGCATAAGGCTGTGCAAATGCAGCATGTGGGATTTGCCAGGCAGTCAGAGGTATGTAGTCATGCAAGCCAGTGCAAAGCACAGTGTAGCCATAGTGGGCATCAAGGTACTACACCCAATACACATAGGAAATGGTGTTTAAGACAAGTGTAATGTGTACTGCCACATTCAGAGGTGAGCTAAGCAGTGTAATCCATGGCAGGCCTCATTGATGACAGACAACTCAGGGTAGGTTTGCCAAGGAGTATCATTGGCACATCACTAGGGGGCTCCTTTACAAGGCTGTATCGCATCCGCTGCATATATTTTGCCATTGTTAGAAGTGAAATGCCAGCGGTGCAAGGGCATTGTAAATAAGCCCCTTTATGTATGACGTATGTTCTGTGATGCACCATCACAACTGTACATGACAAATGCGTGCTGAGAAATTAGCAGCTCTGGAGCACATCTGCTCTACCTGCCCTGTCATCACATGAGTTGCCTGGATGAGCTGTGGCAATGTACATCAACTCCATGTTTCCCTTGGGCTCATCTCTGTCACCTACGGTAACAGTTAAGATAGTGTGGGCCACACAGTGCCACAAATGGCACTGGTGCACATATTGTGCCAGCACTATATGCATGCTATTTGGCCCTTTAGCATGGGGGCATTACCAATTAGAGCAAAACATTCTTGTGAGCCATACTTAATTGTTCCACAAATCCTCAATAGGTCCATGAGAAACATAAGAGAGTAGACACATGGTCGTCCACCATCTTTGTTGCCCACGTACTGTAGGAGGTCGGAATCCCTGCCAACCACATCTGCCCAGCAATGTTTTCATTGCTGGGTGTCACGGTCTTCTCCATGGATGCGCTGCATCTGTTGGCGTATGCTCTCCCATCCTTGCTTCCTTATTTTTACCGGGTAGCCCTGGATCACACAGCCCCCACGGGCTAGCATGTTCAGTAGATAATGGCAGACCAGCCACAGGAATGGTCCTAACTCCTGCGCATTGTTGGGGCGACTACGGCTATGGCCCGACATGATCCCACCCACAATAAACAATCCTACCACTACAAAAAAAAACACCTTAATACCCCTATAATAAATATACCCCAAGAGACAAACAACCGACAACACACAGGACAATAAACAACAGTATACCACAAAAGCACACAAAAAGGACTTAAGGGACAGCAGACAATGCACAAACTCCAAAACCACTCTCCAGCACAATCACTACACCACCACTCGCAAGCACAGACAGTAAAATTGTGACTTATTGTGAAAGTGAAAGTAACTTCCCAGTTCCTGGTTTGCAGCATGCAGAATCCATTACATCACTTCCCTTTATCCATTACTTCACTTCCTGGGCGGATGTGGCAGGTTTTCAGCCTATGCACCATTTTTTTTTACGCTACAGCTCAATGCGTCTATTTCACTAAAGGCCTATTAATGGTAAGAAATGTTTATATCGCGCATCCACGGGGAAGTGTAATTTTTCACTTACATGGTGGCAGAATTTCATGCTGGATGGTCTAAGGTCATTTTTTTGGTACGCGAGAGGTCTACAATTTTTTTTCTTAAGTTTTGAGATGTGCAGTTCATGTAAATATTGACAGTGAAAGCAGTTTTGTGTGTGATGGGTAGAGATGACCTGTTTACACGGATTGCACATGTGTCAAATGTGTGAATTAAGTATACATGGGCCATATGTATGAAAGTTTGGTTTTGCGATTCGCAAATAGCAAATTTTAGAGAATCGCTATTTGAGAATTGCAAAACGAGATGTATGTAGGATTTGCAAAAAAATGTGCGAATCCTACATATTCCTTAATTGCGAAACGCAAATTGCGATTCGCAATTAAGGAAACCCTCCCCAATCATTCCTATGGGCCTAGAGGCCCATAGGAATGAATGGGAAGACATTCTCAATTTGCGATTAGCAATTAGAGAATCGCAAATTGAGAATGCAATTTCAAGGTTGCAAGGGTGTCAAAGGACACCCTGTTGCACCCTGAAATAAGCATGGGTGCACATGTGGCACACACATGCCCTAAGGGCATGTATGTGCGCCACATTGCACTTTGAAAAATGCAAAAAGTGCATTTTTCAAAGAAATCGTAAATTACCACCAACTTGAAGTTGGTGGTTATTTGCGATTCCTTAAGGCCAAATTGCACTTTTTTTGTGCTTCTTACATTGCATTTAAGGAATCGCAATTTGCGATTCCTTAATGCATGTCACAAAATAGGGAATCGCAAATTTTGCGATTCCTTATTTTGCGAGGCAGTTGTTCATTAATACATACCACTAAGCCGAATTGCGATCGCAAACGCTGAAATTCTGTGAATTTCGGCGCTTGCGATCGCAATTTGGAATGATACATATGCCCCCAAATGTGTGGGATCATCCGTTTCATGGATTATACTATGCATAGTGCCCAAACACTGTGGTAGTACAAAGGCGCTCCTTACCAGAGGTGCTCTGTGTGCTGAGTTATTAATGTCACCCATTAACATTGTATCAGCTTCCCCCAGGATGCCACTTCCATGGGGTCAATGAAACCACATCTACGACAACTCAGCCTACATCAAAATGGCACTGTGTTGCACAGTGGAGGCATCAGGCTGTAGTTAAAATGTGAAAGTGTGTAGCTACGGACTGCACACACCTGGAAGGGGATGCATGGATGGGGCCATTCAATTATTTGCATAAGTGTCATCCATATCCAAGGGCCATACCCCACAGGACAGTGACAGTGTCATCATTTGTGGCCACCATGATCCTTATTTATGGTGATTGTGGTATGGTAGGTCACCATTCATGCCTTGGTGTGTCCTCCAACATATTGCTGACAGTAAGGCTACGTAAATGACTCCATACCTACACTCTGCATCAAGACGGTGTTGCTTGTGCATAGCAGTGGGTGTACACATGCAACACTGTGGCACTGGCAAAGTATGATATGTAGATTTTGTCTGTGTAAATTGAGGTAACGTTTTGGATGTGACATGTGGGTACGTTTGTTGTTGTAGCATATGTAGATGGTAGTTTTGGGGGGGGTGTTCCCATGCACATCCTATGTGGAACACTGCAGAGTCATCATTACAAAGAGTGGCCTCTACTGTCAGCCACAAGTATGAGGCCTAACACATGGCTAGCATCAGGAGAGACACACACAAAGTCAATGCCCACTATCTACGTTACCACACCATGGTCATTGTGGATGGCAATGGAGGACTATCTGCTACAGTATCATTTGTACCAGATGATGTTCAATGCTGTTTCGTACACATTGCTACATACATATATATAATCTGTGTGACAAATAGTAGTGGATCAAATGTGGAATATGAGAGGTTTAGTGTGAGTATGGAATACAAATGCTTACACAGGGGTAGTGCTCTGACATTTTATTTACAGATAGATGTACAATGTATAATTGTTCATCTATGTTTCCTATGATGTTGGACAATCATGCTCCAGAAAACAAATTATTGATGATATTGTCCCTCCGCCGTATTGCTGCAACTGATGCCCCAGGTTGCTGAGGCTCCTCATCTTCCTCCTCATCATTATCCGGCATTTCCTCATTGCCAATCTCATCTGGCCATGGCACATTGGTCCTGACGCAGATATTGTGCAAAATGCAGCAGACCAAGATAATTTTACAGACCATAGGTGGAGAGTGAACATTTGGAGTACTGAAATCACGCTTACGCAGCCTTGACATCTGAGGGCAGATTGCTCTACTCTCCACCTATGGTCTGTAAAATTATCTTGGTCTGCTGCATTTTGCACAATATCTGCGTCAGGACCAATGTGCCATGGCCAGATGAGATTGGCAAGCTGTCATGAACATGCTATTACATTTTGTGCCATACATGCATGTTGAAATTGGCAATGGCTGACACAGAGCTACACGTACAAGTGTGCCGTCCTCTGAGATTCACTTAGTATTTGTCATTCAGCTGAGTGCCAATGCCAAACAGGTGATGATTTGTCACTAATGAGGTTACTCTGTTTGGCAGTGAGTAGGCACATGTCTCAAAATCATCTATTGTGTCAATTTGTGGCTACTATAACAAATCCTGAACTGATACCTGTCTGTTTGAACGATAAGTAACAGTAGCATGTGATGTGTCTTACCTCTGTCACACATATTTTGAATTCATAAAATGTTTCCATGTGCTCAGCCATGGGAAGGAAAGTGGTTGTATGTAAATATTGAACATGGTAGTATACACATGGCAGTGCACAGAGTCCACTATGGTGACTATACACAAGTGTAATTAGATATGTGGTAACGTTGCACTGTACAGTGCGACAGGTAGACTGCGTACACTACAGTGCCACATGTCTTGGGGACAGTGTAGGCTATTTCTTTCACATGATTCAGTGTCCATGGTTGTGTGTCTGCGCAAGCAGAAGCAGTGCAGCATATCTCCATGACAGTCACATTATTTCCCTGAGAACTGTATTGTTGACTGTCATGGGGGATGTAGTTTGTGCATGAGGGGGCACCTTGCTGTACAGTCTGGCACCTTGGATGACTCCCATAGTGCTTTCCGCACCAAAATGTATACATGTTATGCACATTGGATTTGATGTGTGTATATGATGTGTGATGTAATGTAGCGTTGTTGAGTTAATTCAGTGAGGTACATATATGCCCATATTTCTCAGATTAACAGGTGTGGGATAGATCTTCATGCCTCCTGCCCATGGGATTGACATGTGATATACAGACATGAGACAGGGATTGTCTTGCTTCAAAAATGTTTTGGAAGCCCCATTGAACTATGTTTTACATATGTGAGGGTATTTGACACAACTGATTGCGCACACACGGCCTCATGTAGCATTTGTAGCCACTGGGCATCAATGGACGTGAAAAGGCTGAGCCAACCTGCATCCAACATGAAGTGATAGAATGTGCCTTTCAGTTGACACACAGGTCATCCACGGCTTGTCCACATTCGCAAACTCACATAATAGTGACTAGTGCCAACACCTTCCCCTTGCACCAAGGTGCACGTGTGTCAGCTTAGTGTCCAGACATGACATCATGTTTTAAGGCACATTCCAGAACATATTTCATACAATCTGTGCTATTCCCCCCTTCAATTAGTCATGCGGAATGCTGGACACATTGTAATTAGACATAAGAATGAGACATGTGATTATGTATCCTCTTTTTACCTCCCCAAGGGAGCACACTACTTGCACACTGTCCCAGGGTCCCTGTACACAGGATGTTTAAAAACGTGTGTGATATTCATTGGTGTTGGATGGAAAAGGCCACCGCAAGGCCCATGGTAGACCTCCTTATGTAGGGCGAATGAGAGATGCACTTTGTTGTGACTTTCAATACTGCATACCTATGAGACCTTGCAATGTCATGCAGACATACTCAGCATTGCCACATTTACATGATATGTGTAGCTGCTCCACCAGAGCATCATGATTGATGATACTACATCAGCAGAGTTGACTTGTACTTGTGGGCCACAGTGGCTTAGGCGGTGTTGACATGTGTCACTTGTAGGAAATGTGTTGCGCATATGCCATGTAGTATGGGACAAGTATATCGGGCCACACCAACAACGTATGCACTGTCTAATTCAACCCAAGACTGATATGACAACATATTCCTACATGACTGAGTGCCTTGTGGTCTGCTGTGTGCTTGAGATGTGCTTACCAACAAGCAGGCCATTCCCATAGGTCCCATTTTGGAAACGCTCATTGATGGCAGAATGCCAGAAGATGAATGAGTCATTGCGAGGGTTTTTCTGAGGGAACACTTACCTTACATATACTTTTTGGAAAATGCTGCTAGCAGAACTGGGGTTGAAAAGAATAGGTGCTAGCAGTGAAAAAGTAATGCTAAAGGGCTCTAGCGTCACTTTGTAAATATGGCGCAAAAATAAAACCTGCTGCAGTGTCAAAAAAGTGACACTGCAGCGACGTTAAATCCCTTTAAATATGGCCCTTAGTGTCTCCCAGTATTGACAGGAGTGAGGAGGATGTGTGCTGGCTATTTCACATGCGGATAGCAGTCACTTCGATGGTGTGTATCTCGCGGAGGAGAGGAAAATAAACCATGGCCTATCCTGTTCCCAGGGGGTTGCAACCAAAGAAAAAAGGCTGAGTGGGGCCCATGGCACTAAAAATCCTCAAGGACAACTGTAGGATGTGGGACAGACACATAGACCCACCCACAGCCCTGAAGTTAGGGAATGCCGACAGCAAGAGGCGACTGAATCTGCCACTAATGTGAAATGACCTGAAAAGGAAAACAAATTAGAACATGCAAGAACAATTGACCAACTGGATCCAACAGTGACTTTCACATCTTGTGGAGACTGGTATCAATTTGCTCCAGTCCCGCCAGAGGAGTAACCCTCCTGAGGACCAAGTCTGTGGGGCATAGCCATCAGACGGAAATTAGAGTCAGGTGTAAGTGGTGAGGCGGAGAGTCTCCACTAGGCCCTGCGACGCAGCGCTGCCGTCAGCTGGAGGAAGACTAGATGAGACAATATCATCATGCGCTCGCTTGTACATGAAAGTGGGGTGTGAAGTCTGCATTCATAGGTAGCCTGTAGTGGAGAGAGCTGGAGAGATATCTTTTCCGAGGTTACGGAAGTGATGAATAATGTCCCATTTAGTTTCCTGTGATGATGCCTCTGCCTGATGCCTATTGGAGCGGTGCAAAGTCACTGTGGTCCAGATCGGTCAGAGGCCCTCTCCAGGAGGCCCCTGAGAGGGAGAGAAACGCGATCCTGAGGGTCGACAGGGACTCCCAACAAGTGATTTGCCTCAGTCAGTGAACATAGTGAATGGCGCTTCCCCTCCCAGGTGAACAAAAGAGAAAAGGGATGACCCCATTGATAGCGTATTCCTAGTTTACTGAGCTTATCGGTGACAGGCTTAAAGTTTCGTCGCTTTCGCAAAGTAATGGGGGCGAGAGCTTGATAGAGTTGGATAGCATGCCCCCGGAATACTATATAGGCCTTTCCCATCGACGCCCTCAGGACAGCTTTTTTCTCCGTGAAGAAGTGCACTTTTGTCAAGATATCTGGTCCCAGATCTGTGCGCTCCGGGGCAGAAGCCACTCGATGGGCTCTATCAAGGGTTGGTGGGGAGGCACTGTCATCTCCTCAGATCGCCTGTAAAAGGTCTGCAGTAAAAGCCAAAATATCGTTGCCCTCCGCATCCCTAGGCACTCCTCTGATGTGAATGTCATTGCGGTGGTTCCTATTTTCCAAATCTTCCTTTTTGATTTGTAAGTCGATGTGCTGTTCTTCAAGAGCTGCTACACGTCGCCACAACATCTCTTGGTCTTCAGACCTAGTATCAACTGTGCGTTCAATATCATTCACGTGCCCCCCCCCCCTTTCTCAGAGATATCTCTTCAGATGTCACGCATGCAGGATTTAAACTCAGCCTTAAGTGAGCCAATGTCAGAGCGAATTTCTTGCGGACAGCGGCCCATATATGCCTGCGTGATGGGAGCTGAAGATGGGGGCTCCATCTCTGGTGCCTGGAAGGAAGGTAGCATCTCAGAGTCCGTAGAGGAGGTCTTATTCCAAAGGGATGTCACTGGATTGTCGTTTGTAGATTTGGGGTGCGGCATGGCGGCTGGGCATGTTAAGTCCGGTATGAGGTGAGTAGATCCGGCACGCTTCTCCAGCTCGCTCCCGCCACCAGGTAGATGAGCAGTTCAAAGTGCAGGGCGTGATTGCCAGTGCTGCCCAGTGTGAGCTGGAATAGGTGCTGCAAGCGGTGAAAGCTTGGATCAATGGCAGGATGCCACCCAACAAGTACAGAGGCCCAATAGCATGCAGAGCCCGCTGGGCTAGATCGCGAGAGCAGAAGTGTAATGTTTGGCCCTGTACTTAGCTGTACTTAGCTGTTGTTGTTGCAGAGAGTATGAGGGCCAAACAGCGACAAGGTCTTTGTCAGCAGTCACTGCTTTCCTCTCCAAGCAGGAGGCCAAGGGATTGTCCGAGTAGAGTGGAGCTCAGGGCAGTCTCCGTTAATGTGCTGAAAGGCTCGCCAGAGATTGTATGGACCACAGAGAGCGGGCCAGATGGCTTTGAGCGTAGCAGTGGGTGAGATTACCAACTCCTGTCCCAGCAGCAGTGAAGCTAGGGAAGGTAGGGTCACAGGGGTCACCCCACAGAACGTAAGCAAGTCGTAGCAAAGGGAGAGTTGGCTAGGAGCGGGTCTCGTGGGTATGTGCCCCATGGTAGCAGCGTGTCAACATACAGCCGGACATCCCTCAATGGAGGCAGATGGCAGGGCCCCTTGGAACTGGCTCACCTTGCCCGCCAGCAATTCAGAAGGCTCCTGTGGTCCCCAGGGAGAGCGCACTCACCACCTGTGAAGTCTGTGAAGGGAGGGAGACAAGTCTGTCAGCTCTGGTACAGCAGGATCATAGGCCGTCCGGCTCCCAGACTAGGGCCTCATAGGCAGTGCAGCCCACACCTGCAGAATGAAGGCCTCGGAGCGGAGGGCCCAGTGCCCAGGCGCTCTCTCGCAGGGGGCCCCAGCCGAGGCCCCCATTGACTGCAGGTGAGCATGACAGGCACTACGTGGCAGGAATGCCTCCCCGAAGCACCGCCCATGCCTCCTGCCACCTCCGGAAGGCTCCAAAATGTCCATGCAGGCTGGCAGCAGGGCGATAGAGGCCACCTCACCTGGGTACGGGGGAGTGTCATCTCTCTGCTGTGAAAACCAGCAGATACCAAGACCGGGCTCCCCAGTTGTCAGTCCCACAGTGAGGGCAGAGGAGGACGCTGCCTGTGTAAAATGGCGGCAGAGTCCTTTATCATCCGCGTCAAGCCTCTGCTGTATTAGGGCCGGACCAGGGAGGTCAAATGGCCCCCCTATAGCTGCATGAGCGGTGCACCAACATTTCGTCATCTGCCATTGGCTCTTTCAGCAGCCCCGGTGCAGTCCATGGAGCTGGAAGTGCCACAGGGAATCGGAGAGCAGGCAAAGCACGTCCTACTCCATTCCTTCCTAGTCCACGCTTCTGGCCTACACTGTTAATAAATCCGCACAGGTAGAAATGTACTTAGGCCATATATTGTGACGGCCCATGTAGAACCCATGGACTGGACCCAAGTAACAAAATAACATCATGCTACACAACTTGCCCAATGACTGTTACTTTTTTTAATGCCATAACGAAAAGTCACCCAACCCAGGCTGTGGTCCTCGTAAGAAATGGTCTTCATGGATTATGTTGTCCTTCCTTTGCCTTGTGTGATACAAACTTCAGACTGAATAGTCATATGTCACACTATCTGTCACCCTATATGATATGTGTTTCCCTTAATTGAGTTAGTCAAGATTTGTCCTTGATAGTACCAAATTAATAATTAATAATCATTCAGTGTAGTTTGCTGAGGGAAAGTGTGAAACCCGCCTATTTAAAACGAAACCACCTCTTCACGGTTTATAGGGTATATTGGTCTCCGGCGAGATTAGAAAAGTTTTTAGGGATACATTATGAATGCCCAAGATGCCAAGATCCTGTAGCTGATGACATGCATATGTTTCTAACATGCCCGGAAATTGAGAAGTTTTGGTTCGATGTATGCCAATTTTTAACCGAAGTCACAGGTATCACTGTGGAAGGTCAGTCCTGCCCTGGTCTTTGGAATTTGGCATGATAATATTATTACCATTAGTAGATTAGACGCAAGATTTATTTTTACGTAATTTTATTAGGGAAGAGAGATTTGCAAATCATGGAAGGCAAATCTTCCACCGCACTTCCTGGAGTGTAAAAAAGTGTTATACATATAAGTAAGCAGGACTTAATGTGTGATTTTAGTAGCAGAGAGAAAGTATGGCTTAAGTTGGTAAATTGGTTTCAAAATCTGCGGTCCAATGATTAAGCCAATGTTGAGCTGTGGGTCCTGTGTTCCTTCCGTGCTATGGGCACTCCCGGGAAGGGTGGAATTGGAAACGGCTTTTCTCTCTTGATTGGAAGGACTCCAACCTGGCCTGGTTTTTACCAGAGAAGGGGACGAGTATAGCCAGCAAGTAAATTAGCAGAATGAGGACTAGAAAAAAAAAAAAAAATCATTCAGTGTAGTTGCTGTAGAGTAGACACCTGTATATGTGTAGTCAGTACACAGGCTAATGAAGGAGAACTTTGAAACCTATTTGAACAAGTGATTTGCTACTTCTTATCATAGTTCATCCTATGTCAGTTATTGTCGGTATGACCCAAAATGTAGCACATGATGTTACAATGACACTTATGCCTGACATGTCTCTATCACATTATTCATGTGGCTCCAAAATTGGTCCCATGGTAGTGTACAGAGTTTCACTTTTGATAAGGCTTGACAGTGTCATATGATTGTAGTGTAGCTCCTATTTCCCTTATAGGCTCTGCGCATTGGAATAATATATCCTATAGGTTTGACATAGGACTAAGGTCGGTATGTCCCTATCGAGTATATTAAACTTAATTACTTGTGCCAGCTAGCTCAGAAGCCACTAGAAACTTCTTGACGACAAGAAGGGATTAGTTTCTGGCAGCCGCAAAACATGACCACTGTGTTTCCCTTACAGAATCAGGACGTGTCCCAGAGTCGTAGAAACAATAGATAACTATTTCACTCAGCTCAGTTGTGCAGGATTCAGTTATGTCTCAAAGTTACACAGAAATAACAGACGGGCGTTTCAATAAAATGGTTTATTGAACAGTCTTGTTTCTGTTGTAAGTTAGATGTGCTGTTACGATCACAAGACAGTATGCGAGATAAATGATGTACAAGGTGAGCAGTAAAAATAAATAATACTGCGTTAGCATTATCTTTTCAGCATATATGCATTTACATAAAATGACACAGCCTAAAAATGCGAGTACTCATACGATGCGTTTCTTAGCCTAGTTCTACCCAGTGTGCCTAACCTTTCCTAGGTGTAGGGAGAAGTAGAAGTAGGTGCTGTATTCCTGACTAGAGTATACTAAGAGTAAGTTACGCCTAGTATGCCAAGAGTCTAGTATGCCAAGAGTCCCTCTAGGTTCTAGTCTGCTCCATACCTGAAGAATGAGAGAGGTAGGAATCTCTTTTCCGGACTCGAACTCCAACACCCCGCAAGGGAAGTTAGATCACTGGAAGCTGGACTCTCTTCGTGCAGGAATGACAGTGTCTTCTCAGTGCGTCCGGCCGGGAATCGGGCTCCTCTGAAGTCGAGGTCTCCTCTGATTTACAGGGGTTTGGGAAGGTATATTTATACCTGAAAATGTTAGCATTGACGTGAGTTGGGTAGCGAAAGACGTCATGAATGAATCCCTTAAGGAATAGAGGTTCATGCATAATGTATGAGTCCTTGAAGAAATCAATAGTCCTGGGCAAGGGAAACTCCCGCAGCCTGAGGGTCTGTTTTTTCATGGACTCGTTGAGACGCTAGGTGGACGGATGTCGGAAGCCATGCCTGTATTTGGTATGCATGGTTTATGCCTATATAAGGTCTGGGATTTTATGCCTATATAAGGGCAGATTGGATTGTGCCTATATAAGGTCATGATTCTAGAAAGCCCGTTTATGGACACCCTATAAAGTATACAACACCCACTCCTCTTTGTGTATACAACAATACTAAAATGCTAAACATTTAAAATGCTAAACATTAAAATGGAGTACCGCATATTAAAACATATCCTAAAAAAGCTTTAAAAGATACATTAAAATGCAAATGTTTCTGTACATCATCAGGCAGTGCTTTTCATTTCCAGCATAAGGCATGAAATAAATGCAGTTGGAACGAAATATAAAAGCAATATTTACATGTGACGAAAATGATCGATAAGGTTGTTCAAAATCAAAAGTCATTTCCTGTCATGAAACTTAAATGAACTGATTTAGACACACAAGATGACTAAGTGTCCCAGGAAGTACTGCCAAGTCTGTATTATAAGGCTAGTTCTACTTTAAGCAGATTGGAGTGCCATTTTCGTGTGAAAAAATGGGACAAAAGTTCAAATTTGGTAAAGTTCCAAGGTTTTGAAAAATGAAGGCCAAATTGTTGCCGTTGTACTGGAACAGAGAATGCCAAACAGAGTTAGTTCACGGGTCTGGTGTAAACATGAGATCATCTATTTCAATAGACAAAACATCTTCCACTGTCGTTGGTGTAAGTTGGAACACCTCGTGTAAAAGATTGACCGCACAAAGATGGGAAACATCGCTCTCAGCAATGTTTGCGTTCGTTGTTACCTGTGTGCCTGAAGTTGTTTCTCGTACCTCAGCAGCAGCAGGAGGCGACTGTGAGATCTCAATGAATGCTGACATCAGTATTGGAAGCCTCTGGGGACAACACAGAGCATGGGCCGTTATCGGGTCCAGCAAAGCATCGACATCCTTTGGCGCAGCTGATGGATATGTTAGACAAGCGTCCAACACGCATTCTTCACCGCATAGCAGGCATCGTAGAACAGGTAAGATGCAATCTTGCCAGATTGGTCGGAATGACAGGAACCACGTGGTATTAAGGTCCCGTAGACGAGTCATGCCTAGTAGCTGTACTATTTGCTCACAGCACTTTCTTTCAAGGAGAGCTTTCTCCATTTCGCTCGGAGTGATTTCGGCGAAGAGGCTGGCCATAGCGCAATAGCAGACAGATGAATAAAATTCCCGCAACAAGTGCTAGAATTAATGGTATGCCACCAAACACCGAATGTGCAAAGTTCGGAATGATTCCAAGTATTGCCTGGAACGGTGCTAAGAGACCGGTGCAAATGCTCTTAAATACATGAATAATTCCTGTTGTATCTGACATGTTAAAGATACGTGATATCATTTCTACGAAATGTATAGGGCAGTTTGTACGTATTAAAGTCTGTATCTCAGCCGAAGTCCTTGCAACTTGTAGATCATAGGTTTCTTTGGCCGAGGTCAAAGGCACTGTTTGCTGTAAAAGCATGGCTTTCATTCTGCTTAAAGTATCAAATCTTATAAAAGAGACGCTCAGTGAAGGCCATAAAGGCGACTCCCTGACTGTGTCTATTGGGGAAACAATACTTGCATACAGCAAGTGACCCTGGAGTTGACCGTTACTAGATATGGGATGCCTGGCAACATTCCACAGCAGCTCTGATCATTCAACATGAGGTAACTCCCATTCGAAAGTTGTCCAAACGTTGGATTAATCACAGCAGCTGGTGAACCGTGCTGATGGCAAGACAAGTTTGCCACAGAACCATTACAAGCTCCGTGTAAAATAATGTCCTGACATATGAGTGAACCGGTCAGTGCATGTTTACAGTTAGTACCGCTAAGAAACACTTCACGATCCCCACTCCAACATCTATGTGTATATGGTAACTTCCAAGATATCTTAATGTATTCCTTACCCAACCTTTCATATTTGCCTGCTTGCATCTGTCTGAGGCAATACTGAAACTGAAAAGTTGTCACAGGCAACGTTATTTTGCCATGAATAACCCATTCTGTAGCTGGTTTTTCTGCCACTGTAAATGGTAATTTCTCCATTTTTTCAATGCTCAGCACTGTATACCTTGCTCCTCTTTGTGCCAATTCGATCTGTTTATCAGTTAGATTGTATTCTGCAAACAGAGACGACGTGTTGATGAAACGCCAAGGCACATAGCCCGCTCGCAAAGATTGCAGCGTCCATGTCAATAACACTATAGAACGTAATTGAGATTGACCTTGTTGTAACATAGCCAAATCTTGTTCTAGAATGTCGATAGCAGAGGATACAATGCCATCCAATGAATAAATTCTGGAGGACAAAGTTGTTAACCCATTGTCGACTACAGAGAGTGTTTTCTCTAAATTAATACGATCAAGTTCACGTATTCGTTCTGCAGCCTCTATCTGTGACACTTTCCATGCTTCGTTATAAGCAGCATAGATGCCGGCATATATGAAACGTTTTTGACGCGGTTTTCTTGGTCCAAGCAAGAATTCCCTAAGATCTGCGTCGTGTGCAAGTAAGGTTAAGTGTTGCTTCACATCCTGTAGTGTAGATTTATGCAACCAATCGAGGCATAATTTTCCTATACTGTATGTTGTTACTACCCCCGGATGTTGTCTTTGGACATATCTTGGGTCTGGACTATGAATAGTAAAGCCCTGAGTTTTGTTCAAGAACCTTTCCTGACAGTTGTTTGTGTCTGTGGGCCAGATCAACCATTTCTTCCAATTTGGATGAGTTCTGTTGAGTTGTAGTATATTGTCAACTGTCACCACTGCCTTCGTATTATTACCACTGGCAGGAGTTGGCACAGAAGGTGTTTTCAGCTCTTTGATCTTGGCTAATCCAAGACAAGATGTCTGTTGGACGGTGTCATTCAAAAACAGTATTTGTTCAGGGATGATACAGGCTCTAAATAAAGCTTCTATACCCTGTACTTGCCAATCTTTACTACCCCAGACAGTTTTTGTCTCAATAGTGTCTTTCCATAAGTCGAAACCCTGTGTAGACAGTTGGGCAATAAATGCTTCAGAGTAAATCTGTTTGGTATTTGTTAACATAATTTTCAGTACTGTTTTGTTTACATTTTTATAGTAAAACGTTTCTGGATCAGATGTATTATAACCTGAAAAATATGGAAACTTACTAGCAAAAGTTTTCGAACTACCTTGTGGTGGTGTAGGACAATGTTCCCATTGGTTAAACATAAACACATTTCTTGGATATGCAGTTTTGTGCAAATAATGATGACCATAGTGGTTATAACAATACAGTTTTTCATAATCGGATGAACCCTCTAAAAATTCATTTTTAGAAAATGCAGCAGATTTTTCTAGATCAAACATTATATCTTGAACAGTCTCTAAGTCCCAATCATCTGAATAGGTACTGGACGTAATTAAATCACTTAGTGAAATTTTAAATAAATGTGGAATGTTCAATTGTTCACTTGGACCGAAGATTTCATAATCTGTTTTGTCCCACACTATACCATCCTGTATAGGAACAGCTGTGATGTTCACTGATGACAAGTCTCTTGCTTCACGATGGGAAGATTTATGTGGTTTCAAAAGTACATTCACGTCTTTTCCTTCACTGTTCACATGGATGTATCTGCCACCTATAAGCATGCTTACTGTTGTTACCAAAGCTAGCCAGAGCAGGAAAACAAAAAGTCCAGATGTAATCCAGAGTTCAATCCATGGAGAAACCAGATAAGTCTTTTTCAGAAAGTGAATAAAGTCTTGTACTTGCTGCTTGAATCTTGATGATGCTGGCGTCGTTTCAGGTTCGCTTGGATCTTCTGAGAACGTATCAAAGTCAATGAAATAGCCAGAAGCAGTTCTGTCAATTGTTGGAATTGCATCAGTATTCGTTGAAATCACAGGAACCAGTTCTTCACGAGTCACGTTGGTGTAGACAGGTGTATTTGGACGAACTGTTATTTGGTTGTCAAGAGGGATGAGTTCCATAGCCTGGTTGCTTAGTCCTTCATTTGTTACAGCCGAATTCTCGATCGTGATCAGTCTTTCAGTCTGAACCTCTTGAATAGTAGCGAGAGGAGTGCGTCTGCTACTAGGTCGGAGTCCACGAGGCCTACTGCTTAGTATTGGCCACATACTGTGGTTTGATCAGGTCGATTGACACAAATCTTTTCTCCTTTCTTCCAGCAAGGGGCGGCAGAAGTACTGTCCTTGTTCCTTGAACAGCTAGAACAGGTACCGGTTGTCTGTAAGAAGGTCCAAATTCCTTCTTGTCCGCTATTTTTTCTCTGACTAGATCCTCAACTTTTGGAATCCAGACAGGCCTTGCTGGGACCGCCGATTTTTCCCCAGTGGTGGTTGGCTGTAGGGATACGTTGCTTTGTTTCGTTCTTAATTTGTTAAGATCCTGTAAAACAGCCAAACGATCTTTGATATCAAATGGTTTCATGTCCACCACTGTGCCTACGTGTTCTAAGTCTGGAACCCACATTCTTGTCCCAAATAGGACCTCATATGGAGTGACCCCCTAGAGAACTTCTTGGCAAATTATTGAGAGCGCGCTGAACGCTAATGAGGTGTTTGACCCACCCATCACCCGAGCCTAATACCCTAGCTGTTATAGACTGCTTTATGTCCCGGTTTTTCCTTTCCACAACAGAATTTCCCTCAGGATGGAATGGAGAGGAGTACCGCAATGCAACGCCCAGACTGGCCATGGCCTCCTTGTAAGCCCTAGAGCTAAACGCAGGACCCTGGTCAGAATGAAACGTGCCTATTGCGTATGTGCCGATAAAGACTCGCAAATCTATTATAACAGTTCGAGCGTCAGCCGAGCGCTGAGGCCATAACCATAGGAACCTAGATTCAGTATTTGCGGGAATGCCTTTGTCCAGTAGGACGCTGGCGATTAGATAGCCTAATGCTGTCTAACAGTGGTGTCTGCACTGGGCTGCCGCATTCGCTGCATGGTGTCTGGTGGCTTTCTCGCTGTAATTTACAGTCTAAGCAGTTGTTGATGAATATGTGAATGTGTGTATTCATTCCAGGCCACCAGTACATCTCTTTTAATTTCAAAATTGTTTTTGAGATCCCTTGATGTGACAGACCCTCCCCCAAATGTGTTTCATAAATCAAGGCTGCTCTTCGTTCCATGTTTGGAATTACCCTATCCCCCACTCCAGGGATTCGAGCGAAAGGAACGTTATTCGCATCAATTACATAAGAGTACTTGAGTGGAAACTTTTTTGGTAACGCTGCACTGCTGCCTTTGCTTGAAGCATTGACAGCTAACATTATCTCACCGTCTATTTTTGTTTTTGAACGAGTGATCGCAGCTACGGAAGCCGTCTGAACAGCCCCCTTCGCAGCTTCGTCAGCCAATGAATTCCCTGCAACGTGAACGCCATCACGCTGATGACTCAGTGTGTGAATCACGTGAGCCTTTGGTAGTTCGTTTTTCAACTGAACTACTTGTTCCCAAAGCAATTTGTGCTTAATTGTGCCACCTTTCGCATCTTTAAAACCATTTTCAAGCCAGGTTCGTATATAATCATTATACGACTGAACACAGTAATAGGAATCGCACACTATCAGTGTGAGGAATTCTCGATCCGTACTCTCAAGTGCCAGTTTGAATGCCTGTAGTTCAGCTCGCTGAGCTGTACAATCACCTAGTGACTGAGTTTTTGTGACCATAGGTCTGAAGATGCCATTTCGCATGCGACCTTTAACGATAGCACACGCTGCACTGTAAGCTTGCTTACTCCCTGTTGCGGGCTGTGCGGATCCGTCAGTGTAAATTACGAATTCATACTGATCGAGAGGCAGAATCTCAGTGGGCAGAGGACATTCTTGTTCATATTGGAGAAATGCCTGTGTTTTTAAATCTGGATCAAAAACATATTCAACATCAGTTGCAGCAAGAGAATTAACCCACTGTATCCATCTTGGATGTAAAGCTTTAGCATTTGGAATGCTTGCTTTTGTGACTGCTTCTAAAGCTGGTACTGGGGTAACGACAATTATGCGTTTCCCTTGGGCTAAGGCTCTTTCCTTTGCTACAGCTGTTTGAACTGCTGTTAGAATTTTTTCAGTTGAACTGAAGCGCATTTCCGCTTGTGTATACAAATGTGATTTGTATGCAATAGGTACTTTCTCACCCTCATTAAAGGTTAAGTAAGTGAATCCACATTGACCCGAAATTATTCGAATCACCAAATTTCTTTGACTTACGCGTGTTTGTAAGTGATGTGTTGCTAACATGTTAGCCTGGAGTGAACGCAAAATTTCTGTGTGTTCCTGTGTCCAGTTTTTATTTGAAAAATCAGGTTTGATTAATGCGTAGAGAGGTTTAACCCTTTCTGCGTAGTTTAGAATGTATGTTCTTCCAAAATTTAGGAATCCCAGTATGGATTGTAAGTTTTTTAGCGTTTTTGGAGGTTGGAGCAGCGCACATTTCTCTAGAAAGTTAGCTGCCAAGCTCTTGCCTTCACTTGAAAGCTCATATCCCAAAAATAGGACATTGAGATGGGCAATTCGAGATTTTTTAAAGTTGAACTTATAGCCCTCAGAGGCGAATCCCAATATAATGGTGCTCACCCTGTTCAAGTGTCTTTCCAAGTCATCGTCTGTCAGATAGATGTCATCGACATAGGACAATGCCTCGTTGTCATAAATTTGTAGTAACTCCGTTACTCTCGCTGAGAATAAACCTGGGCTGTTCTTGAACCCTTGTGGGAGTCAACAAAAGTGACGCTGGGTCCCCATTATGGAGAATGCCGTTAAGTACCTGCTTTCAGGTGCTATATTTTGACAAAAGAAACCGTTTGAGATGTCTAATGTTGTTTTGTATTTTTTACGCACAATGTTATTCATTAATGCTGTGCTGTATGCATTTTGTACTGCAAAAGTTTTAGAACAAGTGTTTAAATGTCTGTAGTCCAAAACTAGACGATATGTATTGTCTGGTTTGGAGACAGGAAACAAAGGATTGTTCATGGAGGAGGTGCATGTTTCAATCACCCCTTGGTATTCAAGTTGATCTAAAATCTCCCTGACCTGTTTTTTAGCTTCCTGCTTAATAGGATACTGCCTCTGAGCAGTAGGTTCATGTTTCAGATTTATTTTATGGTGAGGGGAGTCCTCATCCCATCCTACATGATTTTTATATAATGCTGGAGCCTGGGCCACTGCCCATTTTCTGGCATATGTATATTTTAAATGAATTGGTATGTGAGTGGAGAAGGCAGGCATAATCATGTCCTCGCCATGTGGGCACTCCCTGACAAATTGTGGTGGCCAGTCTTTTTCTGCTAGAAGTATGTCATAACCCTTTGATAGTTTTCCCCAAAAAGTGCTTTAACCTGTCTAGGTTTGTCTCCCTCCATCCGGAGTGTTATTTCATATAACCTTTGTGGAGTACTAACCCTGGTGTCTACAGTCTCTACTGTAATGTACTCATTCAAGTCCACTATCTCCAGAAGTTCCATCAGGTTCTGGCGAGCTATTGTGACTTCTGCTGCACTGTCCAGCATTGTCTGAGCCCATTCTCCGTTCTTGAGTTGACTTCTCAGAATTCTCGGCATGTCTTACTATTAGACCTGCTACTTTCTTTTTGGAGAATTGAGGTTTAGTTTTAATTTTTGTTGCGTGCTTGTCGTCTTTCGATTTCACGCGTTCTTCTCTATGTTCTGTTCGTCCTCTTCTTTCCGAAGTCTGTGATGAGACCTGAAAGGGACGAGAGGAACGTGTATCATTATCTTGATACTTATCAGGTTTTCTCAAATTATCCCTATTCCTGAGGTTGTACCTCCTTTCAGAGGGCTCCTTATGAGGAGACCTACCTCGGGATTGAGATCTTTTCTCATTTGAATTTTGTTTAGTAGACTCCCACTTCTTTTTAGAAGATGTAGGAGTTTGTTTAATTGAGTCCTTCTCAGGACTTTCAGATAGTTTTGGCTTAACTGGTCTCCCACCCACACTATCTCTGCCTAAGTCTGCATAAGATTGCTCTATAATTCTGGGTAGCTCTGTTTGATGTTCTGTAACATCAAATTCCCTTAATTTTTGTCGGATCGCCACTGCTGCTGCCTCTCCTTTAATATTTGACAATATTATTGTTGAGACCTGGTCGAAATTTTTCAGTAATTTCATACCTAAATTTAAAGCAGGCTCTGCCCCGTATTCGTTTTGAATTTGTTTTTAGGACATCTGGTATTACCACAATTGACGGAATGCCGTGTGTTTTAGTGTAGATGGCAGCAAAGACTGAGCCCCAAGTGGTGCAGTCTTCCAGTTGTGGTGTGATCCCCATTGGTAAACTAATGGTTAGGATTCTGTGTTTCTCATGCGGGCTAGTATTTGGAAATACTGCTTCGATTTGAGTAATTTTTTGAGCTATCCAAAATGGAATTTGCTCCCGCTTAGTGGGCATTTTACCCATGACTGCGTATAGAGTCTGTGGTGTAATTTTTAGTGTACTCCCCTGTGGAGGAGTATGATTTGGAATTGTTAATGGTGGTTGGACTGTGAAAGTCCGCATGACATATTGAACCAATTGTCTGTAGATTTTTATTAACTCTGTGAGTTGATTAAGTATTTCCTCGTCTGACATTATTTCGATGTCTGGATGAGGTGTATAGCCTGCTAGAATCGGCCATGTTGCTCCTGGTCTACCTAGTGGACCGAGCCTGGTTATATTTTTATTGTGTTTTAGGGCGCCTTTAAACCAGAGCTGATGCTCCTGGTATGTTAATGGAATCTCAATATCCTCGAAAGGAATGTATTCCTCTGGTGCTTCATCTTCTTTGTAGTAGTGAAACAAGTGTGTTACTGGATTGGATTCAGGAAGAATTACCCATGAATAGAATACCTCTGTCTGAAAGGATTCATGTGCCTCAATCACGAAAACTGCTCTACCTCCTCTCGGTGGTAGGCCATGTTTTATAAGTTTTAGAGTAATGGCTCTTCTTAAGTTTGGAGCGATGTCAATGACACCCTCCTCGGTTTCATTTAAACCTGTGTTGTTAAAAAGTGCTGCTTGGGCTGGATCAGCCGCAGCTACACCGTTTCCGGCGTCATTGTCAGTGCCTGACATTTTTCTGCTTGAAAATATGGAAACAAATTTCAAGGAAACAAAGATAAGGTGCACAATATTGTGGAACACTGTATCCTTCAACGTTGAGCAAACCAAACAGCTAATATATAAGGGTCTTCCCTATGTAGCCGTGGCGGATACTATCCCTGCCCACTCCAGACGTCTTTTGGAGTATATGGGTAGGGGTCTCTGAGAGAAAAGAATATATGCACAGCTGAGTTACTCAGGATCTAACGTTAAATTACTGCCTTACCAAACGTTGGGCGCCATGTAGTGTAGCTCCTATTTCCCTTATAGGCTCTGCGCATTGGAATAATATATCCTATAGGTTTGACATAGGACTAAGGTCGGTATGTCCCTATCGAGTATATTAAACTTAATTACTTGTGCCAGCTAGCTCAGAGGCCACTAGAAACTTCTTGACGACAAGAAGGGATTAGTTTCTGGCAGCCGCAAAACATGACCACTGTGTTTCCCTTACAGAATCAGGACGTGTCCCAGAGTCGTAGAAACAATAGATAACTATTTCACTCAGCTCAGTTGTGCAGGATTCAGTTATGTCTCAAAGTTACACAGAAATAACAGACGGGCGTTTCAATAAAATGGTTTATTGAACAGTCTTGTTTCTGTTGTAAGTTAGATGTGCTGTTATGATCACAAGACAGTATGCGAGATAAATGATGAACAAGGTGAGCAGTAAAAATAAATAATACTGCGTTAGCATTATCTTTTCAGCATATATGCATTTACATAAAATGACACAGCCTAAAAATGCGAGTACTCATACGATGCGTTTCTTAGCCTAGTTCTACCCAGTGTGCCTAACCTTTCCTAGGTGTAGGGAGAAGTAGAAGTAGGTGCTGTATTCCTGACTAGAGTATACTAAGAGTAAGTTACGCCTAGTATGCCAAGAGTCTAGTATGCCAAGAGTCCCTCTAGGTTCTAGTCTGCTCCATACCTGAAGAATGAGAGAGGTAGGAATCTCTTTTCCGGACTCGAACTCCAACACCCCGCAAGGGAAGTTAGATCACTGGAAGCTGGACTCTCTGCGTGCAGGAATGACAGTGTCTTCTCAGTGCGTCCGGCCGGGAATCGGGCTCCTCTGAAGTCGAGGTCTCCTCTGATTTACAGGGGTTTGGGAAGGTATATTTATACCTGAAAATGTTAGCATTGACGTGAGTTGGGTAGCGAAAGACGTCATGAATGAATCCCTTAAGGAATAGAGGTTCATGCATAATGTATGAGTCCTTGAAGAAATCAATAGTCCTGGGCAAGGGAAACTCCCGCAGCCTGAGGGTCTGTTTTTTCATGGACTCGTTGAGACGCTAGGGTGGACGGATGTCGGAAGCCATGCCTGTATTTGGTATGCATGGTTTATGCCTAAATAAGGTCTGGGATTTTATGCCTATATAAGGGCAGATTGGATTGTGCCTATATAAGGTCATGATTCTAGAAAGCGCGTTTATGGACACCCTATAAAGTATACAACATGATGGTATCTGACATTGCCTAACACAGAACTTTAATTAGGCACAAACACGTTTTACTTGAAGAAAACTGTTTTTATATGAATGTTACTGTTGCCCACATCTGTTCAACCTGCAATGATGAGTAAGTGCACTTATTGCCATGCATGGCTGATAAAATAAGAAAATTCACATCAACAAAAGGTTGTTTTAGAGGAAGAAAACCAAGCAACAAAATCACTACATTGTGGACAGAAACAAAATTCAAAACGTGATACATAAATTAAGAGTGAATACATGAACATTACCATTAACGAAAAAGGATGCTTTATGACTAGAACAGATGAGGAAGATAAACTACATGTCACCAATAGAAGACTTTTTTATTTGTTGAGGTACACTTCTGGACTCCTTCTGGAGTGCTTGATGAAGTCTCCACCCCCAACTTGAGTGCTTCCTCCATAAGCTGCTGGACCCCTGCCCCTCTCCGCTGAAACCTCACATGCGGTTTATCAGGACCCTTGATGGGAATGAGGTAAATAGCTGTATGTGAAACAGTCTGGGTTGGTACACTTGGAGACCCAAAAAAGTCCTTTGCCAAGATCGGAGAAGAACAGTCAATAGTGTCCAGGAGTTGGTTGAAGGTGTCTTCATCCATGGAGGGCAGGAGGAGTCAAGGACAGGTTCCTCATCATGGACAGACTGTTGTTTTGGAGATGTAGGTCTTTCCTCTGGAAAAGATGTAGGAAATGTTAGTATTGTTCAGAGGTTGTATTTGATGTAGAGATTATTAGTAATATCATGACATATTTTTTCCCCTTCCTCATACACTGGAATATTCATGAATATTTAGCAATCTGGCCAGATTGTAGGCTAGGCCAAAGTCATCACTATGGGCAAGTGCTGTTGTTTCACACCATAATTTAGTAATATGGCATTATTTATATGTAAGCGCAGCAACGCACTATTTTGACACACACACATAGAAGCTACGCTTATACATAACTGCACAGTTCTAAGTTCAGACATGCTAAGCATTTCTAAACAGAAACTGTATAAATCAATATATCAACAAATAAGAATTCACATCACAGTTGTTTACCTAGCCTCATGACATTGCTACAGAAATCTATATATTTTTTTAAGCTTCTAGAGTAATAAATAGTCAAGTGATAGCATCTCCATACTCTAACCAAGTTCACCAAATGTAAGGCAACTGTGAGAAATTGGGTTGTTTGTTTACTGGGGTGTGAGCCCTGGTCAAGCAACAGCCACAATCCCTTGCAGGGTGAACCACAAAAAGGCACTAAATTAAAATGTGCTTAACCCTGGGTAACTCAGCACACAAGCAGTCAGGCTTAGCTTAGAGGCAATGTGTAAAGTATTTATGCAGTACACAAACAGTAATGAAGTGAAAACACAACATAAGAAAAATCCTAAACCAATATAGAAAAGTTGATTATATTTTAATAAATTATTTGACACCAAAATGACAAAAATCCAATAAGCAAAACCGGAAATATTTATTCCTAACATTTTTAGTGAAAATAGCTTCAAAAAGCACAAAGCGCCAACAAGGGATATCTGGTTTCGCCAGACCTGGACAAAGTCAAAAGTTCAGGCTGATTGGAATGGAGCGTGGGCCAGCTACAGGGACCAGGGTTGAGTCGCTGAGCAAAAGTACCTTAGCCCGGGTTGGGTTGACGTCGGGGACCCTGTCGATGGTGAAGATGCGTAGTGCAGCCAAGATGAAGCGCTAGTGCCGATCCACGTGGCAGCGGTGCACTGGTCCTGGTCGTGCAGCAGTGGCGATGCGTCAGCTCCAATGAATGGGTTGCTGCGATTTGAAGTTTCAGCATTGTCGTTGAGACTGTCGTCGTCGAGGCTGTCGTCAACGGGAATGCGAGGTCCTTGTGCCTAGAAGAGCGTCATGCAGTGGTGGTTCCAAAGGCGATGTATTGACTCTGAGTCACACAACAGCAACGATGTGCCGGTTCTGATCCACGTAACTGCAGCGATGCGCCGGTTTTGATCCACGCAACAGGGACGATGTGCCGGTTTCGATCCCTGCAGCAGCGGCAATGTGGCATGCTGATTTCACACAGTGGTGGCGATACGCCGGTTCTGATCTCTTCAGTGGTGGTGATGCATTGGTTCTGCTGGAGCAAGCACCTTAGGCCCATTTCCAAAGTTCCAGGACTGGGGTAGCACCACTTGGCAGGGCAGACTCACAGGTGCAGAAGCAGGATAGTTGGAAGTTTTTTTTATGTCTCTGAGACTTCAGATCAGGAGGCCAGCCAACCAGCCCTTGAAGTCACTCTGGGTTCAGAGGTCAAATGATGCAGGTCCAGTCCTTCTCACCCAGGCAAGGAGGGCAGCAGGTCAGTGCAGCAAGGCAGCAGTTCTTCCAGAGCAGCAGTCCTTCTTCCTGGGAGAGTATCCACAGGTCCAGAAGTTTACTGAAGTGGTATGGTCTGAGGTCCAGTTCTTATACTCAGTGGTGCCTTTGAAGTGGGGGAGACTTCAAAGAAGGGCACTTGAAATGCACAGAGGTCCCCCCTTCCCACCTGGGCTCGAGACTTACTACAGAGGGTTATGCAGTCCTTTGTGTGTGGACAGGACACAGCTTATTCAGGTGTAAGTGTGAGTCTGAGCCCAGCTCCTCTCTCCCATCCTTCCAGGATGGCCCATCAAGTCACATCTAAGCTCCCATTGTGTGTGGCTGTCTAGGAGGGTGTGTGGCTGTCTAGGAGGAATATACAAAGCCCAGCTGTCACCCTCTCTAGATGTGTATCAGAGACATGCTGCAGGTGCACAAGGGCTAAGAGTAGGAAAATGCCAACTTTCTAAAAGTGGCATTTTGAAAATTGTAATGAAAAATCTGACTTTGCCATTAAAGAGGATTTATCATTACAATTTCATAGGTGCCAAAAATGACAGATCCATATCCTCTCAATTAGGAATTACAGCTTATTAAATGTAATAAGGACTTCCCACTGTTATCCTATGAGGGGGGTAGGCCTCACAGTAGTAAAAAAACGAATTTGGGAGTTTTTCACTCTCGGGACATGTAAAACTTAAAAGTACATATTCTACCTTTTAATTACACAGCACACTGCCCTATGGGCTTAGGGGTGACATATGTTATAAAAGGGGAGTTTAAGGCTTTGCAAGGGGTTTTAAATGACAAGTCAACATGGCAGTGGAACACTGCATTCATGCTGCAATGGCAGGCCAGGACATGTTTAGGGAGCTACTTAAGTGGGTGGCATAACAAGTGCTGCAAGCCCACTGGTAGCATTTAATTTACAGGCCCTAGGTATATGGTATACCTCTCTATAAGGGACTTACAAGTAAATTAAATGTGCCAATTAGGTACATGCCAGTCAAACCATGTTTAGGGACGTTAGTACAAGCACTTCAGCACTGGTTAGCAGTGGTAAAGTGCACAGAGTCCTAAGGCCAACAAAAACGAATTCAGCAAAATTGGAGGCAAGCAGGTAAAAAGTTTGGGTGAACACCACCCTAAGGCCTACAGGTCTGACGGCAACCATGACATTATTTGAGAATTTATGTAATATTGTGCATTCGGTTTTATATTACATTGTGTACCACTCAAATATCAAGGTGACAAATTTCTCATTATTATTGAACTATTAAATTTGAGCAATTAACTTACACATACATTTTGTCATGCCTGTCAAGGAGGAGCCTTGAGTGAGCATACCTTTGGTCTAGTTGAGGGTGACTGCAGAATTCATTCCGAGACCAATGAGTGGTGTGCGCCTATGCGGAGTCTCGGAGATGCAGGAGAGCATGCAAACCCTTCCGCATTGGAAGGCCGAAGTCCCGATTAGTTTTATGAGACAGCAGTCATCTTGCTTGGGGATACCTTTTAGCCACAGAGGAAATTGGAAACAATGCTTGTTGTTCCAGTCTTCCACAGATCTTGCCTATCAGACTGCATTCAGTTGCTCCAATGGACTCCTCGGCGTACCTGGTTGCGGTTTTCCAGCGGCTCTATCTGTGTCTTCGCGTTGCAGCATTCATTGATCTTGATACCTGGGGGAAAACAAGAGACAACTACTTTTAAACACTTAAGGCGGTAACAACGCTCACATGCTTGCTATCCTTATCAGTGTTGGTGTGATGTTTCTTTCTACCAAGGTTCTGATAAGCTCTTGAGTTTCTTCATGCAGACACCACTCTGATATTTACGCTCTGCAACAGAAGGGATACATAGAAATTAGGCAACTGAATTGTGCCAGAAACAAAGATAGTCTGACATCATTTATGTTATGATTACGGCATGTATAAAGTTGAAATGTATACCTGACAAGGTAGTTACTGTCATGAATAAAATGTCTATATAATGGTTTATGATATGGCACTCTAGGTGACTGGTGAGTGAAGTTAACTTGCCCAGTTGCTTGTTGCCTTGCTCCAAAAAAGTTGAAGGTTTGCAGTATGCATGTACACTGTAAAGCATGAGAATATATGTTTAGTTATTATTCAGGTTTTTGGTAACATACCCTTATTTTCTACAAGATATCGGTTATTAGGTACAAGGCACTTCCTGGTATACCTTGTGGTATGTACGTAGTTCCATATCTCCTTGGTGAATGTATATTCATATGTATTTGGTAGATAAAATAACAACTTACTACTTGTTCGTATACCTACAGGTTGTCCAGCTCCAGAGCTTCCTGTCCCTTCCTCTGCTTCCCAATAGACATCTCTTGAGGATATTCATATAGGCGGGGAAAGGGAATGAACCAGGTACAACATTTAAATCAAAGGGTGGATTTAGGATGTCAGAACATTTTCCATCACTAATCTAAATGTCGTCCTCCAGCGAGTGACGCCCCAGCCTATTTCCAGGCAGCAATCTTCCAAGGAGGGTCCAAGGATTCATAGCTGTGTCTTTTTCTTCCACTCCCCTTTCCCCCATTGGGTTCTAGTTGCCTTGTTATCCTTAACTTGAATGGGCAACTTGAGCCTGGTGGTGGAGTTCGGAATCATCAACACGTGTCCAGCTCACTCTGTGGAAACGTTTGATGAGTGCCTGCCACATTTCTCAACGTTACACACACAGTATGATCATTCACCTGTAATCAATTTACAGTTAATGTAAAATCACAACTGAAGTTGTACACAGTTCAATTTTAAATAGACAAGGACGTCTGCCAATGTGCATTTAGGGGCAATATATGCAGCCCCAAATAAATGATGCTTCCATACCTGCCCCACATTAAGCACTAGGTTAAGATATTTAACACAAATATGCTTGTCTCTGAATTGCAACTCCCAAATGCTCACATAACAGAAATGAGGATGTTTCTTCAAAATGAATTCCAACACAAAGGAAGCAAGTGCTCATCTGGGGAGTCCTCAAGTCAACGGGTAAATGGCCGTTTAAGCCCTCACTCAGCATTCCAACATGACAGAGACCCATGCTGATCTGAAAAGAAATGTTTTTTATTGTCTGTAACTGTTACATACACGGGCGTGTGTCCTTAGTTTCTTATTTCCGCACGCTTGTGTATTTCTCATCTTGTTGTCATTTGAAGTAGACACGAGCGTGTCTTCGCGCTCGTGTCCGTTTCAAATGGTGCGCTTAGTATCCTCGCAGGGGTCGGGTGGCAGCATCTTTCGAATCAGAGGGATAACTATATATGTGATGTTATGTGTGGCCGTTAAAATATTCTGTATTGGACTTGAAGCTTGAAAGTTATGAAATAAACTTGATGGAACATACCTGCTTCTCTCTTCTTCATTTGGATCAGCACGCTTGGGATAATACTACTTATTCAACAGTAACCCAGCCCTCGGATAATCTCCTAAGGTCTCTAACTCTTATAATGTGCTTAGCCAGCTTCTGAAGCTGCACACCTTATTATGACATGTTGACATTCTATGATGACAGATGAGAGTTCTAGGTTTTGAACCAAGCAGCTCAGTTGCTAACTGTGCCTGGCAGTACTGCAGTGTGGGGTTTCATGTCTCTGTTACATTAAACCTCCTCCAAGACTATCCAGTGTGAAACTGGGGCTATTACAACAATTTTGGCTTCTACCAGGTAGAAGTCAGATTTCCAAAGACTGGGTAAAATCCCAACCATGAACCTAGGAAGGCGACAGCACACAGTGTCGTACGAGCTGTTCAAGGCCTGCAGTTGATTCTCTTCAAACTTTAAACATCAGTCAGCTGCAGAGACAGAAGAACGGCCATGTACACATATCGGCTGTGGTGATAGAGGATTTGCTGTGGCTGCGACTCGGCTGTCGGCAGTCAACTGCAGCGGTGATTTAAAGACTGCCAGTTTCCTTCAGCTTCATAGTTGTAGTATGGTGAGTGTGTAATTGTACAGTACATCAGATAGGTTATCGTAGTATGTTTCTTTAATATAGAATGTAGAGTTAGAATGTAGAATGTCACAGAATGCTATCCTGAGGATGATTAGAGTCAGTATTGCTGGGTGGTGGATGCTGGAGGTCGTGGGTCCTTTCTTTCTATTAAACTTCAACTTGGAAGTTACTTTCTGGCCTCGTCTGGATTTATTCTCCAAAGGAGTCCACTACATTATTTGGCGACGATCTTCGAGGACCCACCGACAACACGAAGTAATAGCATATTACTTCCGAAAAAGGTGCTTTTCTTAACTGCCAGAAGAAGCTACCTCTACGCATGAATCAACTGTCAAGAAGTTGTGAAGTCACGCATTTACCGAAACGTTGGTAAAGTACTTTCTTTCTCATTCTTTGCGCTTCTAAAGAAGTAATTGTCGTGTCATTGCCGGCATTGTGTTTCGCTTAAGCGCCAACGTTACTTTCAGCATCTTTCATACGAGCATTTGAATTTCGCTTAAGCGCCAACGTTGTCAGCATTATTCAAAAAAGGATCACGCGCTTACCGGAGTTCTGTGTCTGGAAGGGCTTCTCCATTGTTTTCATGCGCATTTGAGTCACGCATGCGCGTCCTCGCTCTACTGCATTGTGTGAGCAACCTAGACGTCATCACGCTCACCAACGTTCTTCATACAAGCTCAAGTTCCTGTAGAAAGCACGTAGAGCGTCCACAACAACGTCGGGTTGCCATTTTCCTTGATTACTGTCTTCACGCTACCGAGTCAAAGATTTCGAGTCAATTTCCAGTCAAGTTAAAGCGTCTTTGGGAATTGTACTTGCACAAGAAGAAAAGCGTCTGAAAGAGAATTGTTTTCACAGGATTTCGCCAGCATTTCCACACTTTGTTCACATGCTTTACTTGGTCTGCTGCTACAGGCAATTTAAGTAACATACACCTAGCAAGGTACTTTTTCTTTACAAGGGCAATTAACTACTCTACTGTTTAAAGGCCTGAATAATCATTTTTTTAAGTGTGGTCTTTTTCATTTCTTATGGCTACACTTGTATTATAATTCTGTAAAAAAAAAAAAAAATTATTTTTTTTTTTTTTCTCTTCTCACTTCATTCATTTTTTTTTTTTTGGATTGTCAACAGTATGGCCTCAAGTAGCAACAATGTAATGCAACCGCCCCCGTTCCTTGAAATCTCTGGAAAACCAGACAAACCTTGGCACAAATGTTTTAGAGTCTTTGAAAATTATCTAGAGGCCATTGATGCCAGTCAATACTCAGCGTCAAGAAAAAGAGCACTTCTATTTAACCACTTAGGGAATGCTGGACAAGAGATTTTTGACAATTTACCCATTGTTCAAGCACCTTTAGGAGATGAATCCTGGGATGTTTTCAAAGAAGCTTTAGCACGCATTGGAAAACAGTATGTAGACGAACCATCTGTGATGGTAGAAAGACACAAATTCTTTAAACGGAGACAATTAGCAGATGAATCTATTGAAGATTATTTAGCTGTATTACGTGTGTTAGCATCTAAGTGTGTTTTTGGAAGCTACTTAGACACAGCTTTGAGGGATCAATTAGTCTTTAACTGTTACAACAAAAAGATACAAGAACGGATTTTGACATGTAAAAATCCGTCTCTTGATGAGGTTATGGATATAGCAAGAAGTATTGAAAGGTCTGTAATTTCATCAAAAATTCTAACCGATTCTTCGATCTGCAGGTCTTCAGATAACATAAGTGTAGCTGTAGTAGAATCGAAACCTAATACTAGCATGAATGATACAGCCATTAATGTGGTCACTAACAAGAATGTTTTCAAGAAGAATGTTCAGAAAAAGGTAGGAGGCACTTGTTACAGATGTGGGTCTAAGTTCCACATGGGGAATTTTCCTAATTGTCCCGCAAAAGGAAAACGGTGCACTTATTGCAAAAAAAATTGGTCATTTCTAAACAGTGTGTAATGCCAGCAAAATGAAGGTTAGAGTTAATCAACTTGACGTTGAAGGAGACATACTATCAGAAGAAATAAGTAATGTTTCATTATCTGTTGAGGTTAATACTTTAGGTGAATCAGAAAAAAAGGTGCAAAGGTCCAATATGCAATGTACAAATTGGGGTTATTGATTTGGGGATTATGGCTGATTCTGGGTCCCCTATTACTATTTTAGCAGAAAAGACGTTTAACAGACTGTGGTCTGAGAAATTGCTTAAGTCTACGTCTATCAACCCTAAAGCATTCGGCGAATACGATATAATAATGAAAGGTTATTTTGATGATTATATTGTATTTAAGGGGAGGAGTATTGTTACTAAAATTTATGTTGCGGTCAACGGACGTGACATATTAGGGTGGCAAGACCAAGCCAAACTAGGTATAATCCTCAGACCAGGACATGCTGAACCAGTAGTTTTGGGAGACTTACCTGTGTTAGCTGTTCAAGATACTAATGAGCTGGATAGTATTACTAAGAAGTTACAGATCAAATTTCCCGAGGTATTTTCTAACAGAATAGGAATGATCAAGAACTTTCAACATACTATTGTTCTAAAAAAAATGCCATTCCTGTGATACAAAAAGTTAGACCTTTTCCACTCTCTGCCAGGGAAGATCTCAAAAAGCTACTTGATGAAATGTGTATTCAGGGTATTATCAAACAGGTAGAATCTTCAGAGTGGGTTTCGGCGGCCGTTGTCGCACGGAAAAGCTCAGGGGCTATACGCCTATGTGCAGACTTAAGAGTTCTCAACAGAAATATTCTAGTAGACTGTCATCCCCTCCCAAGAATTCATGAATTATTGGCAAAGTTAGGAGGTAGTAGGTATTTTTCAACTATAGATTTACGTTCTGCGTATCATCAGATACCTTTGTCCAAAGATTCACAACACCTAACTACGTTTGTAACACCTTTTGGAGTTTTCCAATATATGCGGATGCCGTTTGACTGGCATCTGCTGCTAGTGTTTTTCAACGCTTAATGGACCAGATGTTTGGTCAACAAATGGGTATACAGGCTTTTCAGGATGATATTTTAGTACACACTGAGACATTGGATCAACATTTTGCATTATTGGATGATGTAGGTTGAGGTCTCAGGGTATGACTGTTAACATAGACAAATGCAAATTTATTGCCCAAGAAGTGAATTATTTGGGACATAATATCTCGAAGGATGGTATTAAACCTAAGTTATCTTTATTAAAGGGTATAAGTGATGCTTCCGTGCCCAATGACAAGGACTCGCTTAGAGCCTTCCTAGGACTTAGCGAGTATTACGCAAGATTTATGCACAAGGTTATGCTGTTATTGTGCAACCTTTAAGAAATCTGTTAAAAAAGAATACCAAGTTTGTTTGGTCCGAAGAGTGCCAAGAAGTATTTGAAACAGTTAAGAAGTTAATCATTACAGCTCCAGCCATAAGATCTTTTACTCAGGGAGTGAAGTGTACAATTACCGTAGACGCTAGCGCTAAAGGTTTGGGTGCTGTTTTAAGCCAAGTGATAAATGGTCGAGAGTATACCATAGCATTTGCATCACGCTCTCTTAGTGATGCGGAAAAGAATTACAGTACTATAGAGCGTGAGGCACTAGCTTGTTCATGGGCCTCTGAGAAGTTCAAAATGTATATTTGGGGTACGAAATATGAATTGCACACTGATCACAAACCATTAATATACATGTTAGGAGATAGTTGTTCTAACAAGGCATCGTCAAGACTCATAAGATTGTTATCAAGATTACAAGAGTTTAATTTTGATATAAAAGTACATTCCTGGGGGCAAAAATGTAAGGGCGGACTGTTTATCACGATTACCTGTCATTTTGGATGTTGGTGGTGACAGCGAGAAGAGTAAGGAGGATTTGGAGTATGTGTTCACGGTTAACGATGTTAATGAGCAGTTTAAAATAACTGAAGAGGAATGGTTGAAGTGTTGTGACCAAGATGATTGCATTGTACAAGTGAAGAAGTTTCTGGTTGAGGGTTGGCCAAACGATAGAAGTTTGACTACAGATTTAAGAAATTTTTGTCAGGTAGCGTCTGAGTTATCAGTGGTCAATGACTTATTACTCAGACAGGATTTATTTGTTCCTCCTAGTGGTCTTAGGTCCAAAATTGTTTCATTGGCTCACGAGGGACATCTAGGAATTTCAGCCACTGCTAAGAAGATTAAACAGATGTACTGGTGGCCTGGCATAGATGGCCAAGTTAGGAGATTTGTAGAAAGTTGTGCTGATTGTTTGTGTTCGGACAAACATTGGAGAACTAGCACCTTACCTTTACATCCTGTTGTGTGGCCGAACAATGCATGGGAGAAATTAGGGCTTGATTTCACTGGTTCTTTTAGTGCGTTAGGTGATAACAGAAGATTTTTAATTGTGGCCATTGACTATTATTCGAAATGGATATACTTTTCTTTTGTGAAGTGTGCTAATTCTTGTGCTGTCATTGCATTTCTTGAAAAACTGTTTAATATAGAAGGAAAAGTGAAGGAAATTGTTACGGATAATGGATCTCATTTTGTGTCAGAGGAGTTTATCAAATTTCTCAGCAAACATGATGTTAGACATAATAGGGTACCTGTTTATAGTCCAGCTTCTAATGGTTTAGTGGAGAGAGCAAACAGATTATTGAAAGAAGGTATTCAAACAGCGATTGCCAACAAGTTGGATATTGCAGAATATTTGCATTTTAAAGTATGGAATTATAATATAACTCCACAAAGCACTACGGATGTTGCTCCATTTGGTCTGTTGAGGGGTAGGAAACCAATTTCTGCAATTAGTCCTACGTGGTTACTGGATAAGGTTGATCGTCACCACAACATAGATTTGCAAAAGTGCGCAGTCATGTAAAGGAGAAACAGGAGGTGTATAAATGTAATTATGATAAAAGAATGCATGTAAAAGAAGGATTGTTGAGTATTGGTGATTGGGTGTTGGTAAGAAAGCCCAATAAAGTGTGTAAAGGACAGTCGAAGTTTTCTGAACCAGTGAAAGTCTTAAAGATTACTAATACCGCTGTTTTGTTGCATGGAAAAGGATGGTGGAACAGGAATGCATTGGTGAAAGTTACTAAGGAGCAGGCCAAGATCATTTTACAAAGAATTGGTACAGAGAATAGGCAGGAGAGACGTCATTGGTACGATTTAGTCACTCTGACACAAGTAAGGGTCAACGAAGGAGAACAATGGACTCAGAGTAACTTAAGTAGAGGTGATTGTCTGGATGTTGGCTCTAGGTCTAGTTCTAGTGTCATTTCAGGGCCTGGGGGTGATAATGTGACTAGGTCCAGTTCTAGATTGAGATCAGCGGTCACTTCAGAGTCAAGTGTCATTTCAGGAGCTGTGTGTGATAATGTTACAAGGTCCAGTGCTAGATTGAGATCAGCTCCCAGTTACTCCAAAGATTATGTATATTATTGATATGGTATATAGTACCAGTTTAAGTTGTATATATACACTTATCTATTTTTGTTGCATTATTTTTTTTGTTTTTTTGTTTTTGTTGTTTTCTCTTTGTTTGTTTCTTTTGGTATAGGAAGGGGGGGGTGTAGTATGGTGAGTGTGTAATTGTACAGTACATCAGATAGGTTATCGTAGTATGTTTCTTTAATATAGAATGTAGAGTTAGAATGTAGAATGCCACAGAATGCTATCCTGAGGATGATTAGAGTCAGTATTGCTGGGTGGTGGATGCTGGAGGTCGTGGGTTCTTTCTTTCTACTAAACTTCAACTTGGAAGTTACTTTCTGGCCTCGTCTGGATTTATTCTCCAAAGGAGTCCACTACAATCGTGCAGTAGGTGTTGTGTTTTCATGGGGAAACTATGCGGAGTAATATATAGCGTGAAGAGTCACATATGGCTGAAGCATTATTTAACTGACTATCTGGGGCCTAATCTGTGAGCGCGAGAGCAGGGGGGGTGGGGGGTGTTTTGGGGGTCTTGGGGGGCAGCCAAGCGTAGAGAGGTCTGCCCCCCGGGGGTGTTTGGGGAGTGGAAGCGCCCCCGTTGGGCTGATTGGGCTGGTTGGGCTACTTTATAGCCCAAAGGCTATTTATATCTCCATTTTGTTCGACCAGCCACCATTTTGTGGTATTCACGGTGGCTGGTCATAGGCATCCCGGAGCTTTTTCCCCGAGGTATAGTGAGGGGTTTCCTTACCTGTTGTTAGGCTCGGCGCTCACACGTTGTCCGTGCCTGGGGTCATTCCTTCATTTGCCGGCCGGGTGGTCCTGGAATAGCCATGGGGGAAGATAGGGCGGGAGACTCACGTATGTGAGGAGAGTCCCAGCAGGGGTCGCGGCGGTGGCCAACGTGGGCTCGCGGCGCTCAGGACCCCCTTAATGGGTATTTTGTCCACAGGTGAGGATCGGGCCGCTCTCGCCTTCGGAGAGCGAAACCGACTGCGCGTGGTGGTCATTAATGCCAAAGCCTTCAGGTTAGCGGATGTCACATCTTCCGCCGATGGGACGAGGAATAGATTAATCTGCCAGTCTGTTGCTTTTGAGGCTGATAAATCGAGCCCTTTTGTGGTGTCGCGCACCAGTTGTTCTATCACTACGTCATTGCCGCTATGCCCTGTGGGACACGGGGAGGCGTGATTGATGTAACGGGGCGCTGGCACCATTGGCGGTCCCGCTCTCCCTCTCCTGAATAAAGAAGCACTACTACTCACCCCAGTGTTCCTGTGGTTCATTATAAGGAAGGTCCCGATGTTACAGACTGGCGACGAGTCGGAAGGACCTCTACGTGTCAGTGTGCAAAGTGCTACAAGGGGAGCCGGCCATGAAGTGGGCCGATTGGAAGTGTTACTTCCTCAATTACTTGTCTGCTCTGGAAGATGAGGGGGAGGAGGACTTCTCCAGTAAACGCAGGAAGAAAATTCTTTTGCACAATCTTGGCCCGGAAGGGTTGAGAGTCTACGAGGGCATGGTAAAAAAACCAAGAGGCACAGATGACACGGACGTATTCCAGCATGCTATAGACGATTTAGACAGCCATTATCAACCAGTTATTTGTACTGCCATTGACAGATTAAATTTTTTTCAGAGGAAACAAAGTGACACGGAAACATTAGAAGACTATGTGGCAGCGCTAAAAAAACTGGCAGTAAATTGCAAATTTGGCGACCTTCATGATGAATTTGTGAGAGATCAGATTATAATGCACACAGTGAACACAAGTGTACAGGAGAAATTGTGGGTTTGTGGGAGGCACCACTTAATGAAATCATAGCAATCGTCAAGAGGGCAGAACTGTCCAAGCGGTGTGCAGCAGCAGCTAAGAAGGACAATGACAATAAAACCACGGTGTGCAAAGTGAGCGACAAAAAAGTTTCCAGTGACAAACCCACCCCCAGCGCAGGGTACAAGAATAGTAGGAAGCCCGTAAATAAGTCGGCAGGGCCCCTCAGACATCCCAGTGAGAAAAAAGGTTGTTGCTACAGGTGTGGTAGTCAGTCTCATATGGCAAATGACAGGAGATGCCCTGCCTTCCATGTAAAATGCTCATTTTGTGGGGTTGTGGGACACTTTGGTAAGGTCTGTAGACGGAAACCCAGCAATGCCACAGTCAAATGTGTCGTGTATGAGTCAGATGTAGACGAAGGGGAGGGTGATGTTGACGATGACTGTATTCTATGCATTGAGGAACATGTCATGGGTATTGATTGCAATAGCAGAAAAAAGCCCTCCTGTATGTTGACCATTGGGGGTGTACAGATTTACATGGTAGCGGACTCAGGTTCCCTGTACACTATAATCCAAAGGGATATCTGGGAAAGGGACTTTGCCAACACGGTAGGGAGTCACCTACACCCCACTGATATACATCCAGTCACCTTCACTGGAGAAAAAATCCCTATGGTTGGGTTCAGACAACTTCGGTTTGAATTCAAGGGGAGGGCAACCACTGGCAAATTGTACGTTGCAGAAAAGGGGCCTTCTGTCCTTGGATGGGTGGACCAAGGGGCGTTAGGCATCCAACTCAACCCTAGTTGAGAGACACAAGTACTCATGACGGATAACCCACCCCTGTCTGAAGGATCCATATTGCAAGACGAATTTCCCGAAGTCTTTGGCGGGGCCATAGGGAAACTTTCAAAATTCACACACAAGATACTGCTAAAAGAAGGCGCCGTACCTGTCAGCCATAAAGTTCGGAACATTCCTTTCAACTGTAGGGAAGCGGTGCAGCTTGAATTGAAGCGCTTTGAAGACAACGGCATCATAGAGCCTACTGAGAGCGCAGAATGGTTTGCGCCCTTGGTCGTAGCACGGAAACCAAGTGGGAAGGTGCGTCTCTGCATAGACCTCTGAGAATTGAACAAGAACATAATTGTGGACAAATTCCCGCTGCCAAGAATCAACGAACTGTTGGACCAGACCAAGGGAGTCCAGTGGTTCTCCGCGATAGACCTCACAGCGGCGTATCATCAAATATTGCTTCACCCCTCATGCAGGAAGCTGACCTCCTTCATCACTCCATTCGGCTGCTACAGATTTCGGCGAATGCCATTTGGCCTGGCGTCCGCCGCGGCCGTGTTTAAAAAATTAATGCACAGGTTATTCAAGGATCTCAGCGGCGTCTTATATTTCCAAGATGATATACTCGTCATGGGGAAGAACAAAGCGGAGCACGACGACAAACTGAGAACAGTGTTACGGAAACTGTCAGCTAACGGCCTCACTGCGGAACTGGAGAAATGCAGATTCGGTCTACACACCGTCACATATTTAGGGCACGAGATCAGTGACAAAGGGATTTCCCCAAAGAAGGCGAACGTTGAGGCCATCATGTCTGCACCCAAGCCACGAAACAAAGATGAGGTCCGCTCATTTCTGGGGTTAGCAGAGTTTTACAGCAAGTTTGCCAGGAATTTCGCCACTAAAACACACAGCATGCGCCAAATTTTGAAGGAGAAGAACATTTTCAGTTGGACATCGGAGTCTGACAGGGAATTCGAAAACATCCAGAACGACATTTGCAAAGCCATTCCCCTGCAAGGAATCGACAACTCCGCTCCCAGCATATTGACAACGGATGCCAGCGAGAAGAGTTTAGGGGCTGTCCTGTCCCAACGTTCCACGGATGGCACGGAAACCACCATAGGTTTTGCCTCACGTTCTCTCGCCCCTAACGAGGAGAAATTCAGCGTCATCGAAAAAGAAATGTTGGCGTCCATTTGGGCCATGGAAAAATTTCATCAGTACCTATGGGGTTCCCGGTTTACGCTCGGAACTGACCATAAACCGTTGATTAAAGTCCTCACTTCCAGTGGTCACGCCACGGCTACTCCACGCATCGCCAAGATGACACTCAGACTATTGGACTTTGTCTACGACGTAGAATACCTACCTGGTAAAAAGAACAAGGTGGCGGATTATCTTAGCCGCTCTGCTTCCATGGAGGGGGCACCAACCCACAGTGAATGGGACGAGTACAATGTGGCATTCACAACTGACCAAGAGGACATTATCAGCGCACAGGATTGGGAGACAGCCTACGACAAGGATTCTGTACTGTCGCAAGTGAAAATGTGTGTTACACAAGGATGGCCCGAGAAGAGGCACATGAGAGACGATCTCAGAAAATATTGGGAGGTACGTGATGAACTGTCCATCAGCGACGACACAATATTTTTGCTAAGAGGAGACAAAGAAGTCCCCCCGAGAGAGTTAGTGGACCGCATCCTCAGCATAACGCACGAAGGACACCTGGGAATCGTGAAGTTGAAGAGGAGAGTGAAACAGTCGTAATGGTGGCCGGCCATCGACACCTCTGTGGAGAAGTATGTCAGAGCGTGCGAGCATTGCGCCAACGCAGACAAATCACTGACCATGTTACGACCCCCTATGGGAGAGTTCACCACGCCAAACAACCCCTGGGAGGAGTTGTCAATCGACATTTTGGGCCCTGTACTGGACTCTTGGGGGATACCCAAATTTGTTATTGTCCTGGTCGACAGATACTCCAAGTGGCCGGAGGTAGAAGTCTGCGAGAAGGTAGACACAGATGCCGTCATTTCTTTTCTCACCAACGAATTCTTAAGGGAAGGTATTCCGAAAGTTATTACGTGTGACAATGGTCCCCAGTTTACTTCAGAGAAGTGGACGGCTTTCCTCAGGAGGAATGGAGTCTTGGCAAAACACATGCCAGTGTATCACCCTGCAGGCAATGGCCTAGTGGAACGGTTCAACCGAGTGATTATGGGTTCCGTTCAAGCAGCCATCAGCGCGGGCAAGAACTGGGAAACGGAAATCAAGAACACGGTGTGGGCATATCGTATAACACCCACCCTAACAGGATACAGCCCTTTCAAGATCCTCAGAGGAAGGGAACCGTTCACCAGAGACAACCAAGTTTGGATGAACCTGCAACTACAAAGCAAATGGTCACCAGCAGTGGTCAGAAGCAATATAGAGAAGGCACAGAAAATTTACAAAGCCAACTATGATAGGAGGCATAGAGTGCAAGAGGTCTCCTTAGCAACGGGAGATTGGGTACGGGTAAAACTGGGCAGCCTTGGGAAGAAAGGTGACAGCAAGTTCAGCAAGCCCCTACAAGTCAGAGAACTTTACTCACGCTCCGCCTTGCTGAGCGACGGCAAGGTGTGGTCACAAAACAGAATGGCCAAATGCAACATAGTCATCAGATGGAACAAGGACAGCGCCATCACTAGCACCGGGTATAACGGATGGGAGTCGGGCAACGAAGAAGGGGGTTTCACCTCAAGTAGACAGAGGAACAACGAGATGAGGGGGACAAGGGGTGATGCAGGTACCACAGCAGAAAGGAATAACTCTGACTCCACACAGCACACTCCACCTCAGGAAACCAATGACACAGGCAACCCAGACATCACGCAAGGGGCTTCCTCCTCACATGACAGGGGCCCGGAGGGGAGCACGATGGAGAGCAGTTCCTGCTCAGGAGAAGCACACGAACCACAGGTCCCTCTCACGCGCACCCGCACTGGCAGGACAGTAGTGTTACCCAAGAAATACAGCGAGTATGATATGTAATCCAATCCCTTCTCCCTCATTCCTTCTCACCTCCTTGCAACCACTTCAGCACATCTCTCTCTCTCTCTCTCTCTCTCTCTCTCTCTCTCTCTCAATCTCTCTCTCACTCTCTCTCTCTCTCTCTCTCTCTCTCTCTCTCTCTCTCTCCTCTCCCTCCCCCACTCCCAGCCTGCCCTGTGTAATAAGTATATTATAAAAAGACAAGGAGACCCAAATACAGTCAGTCAGGGACCTTTGGGTAATTGAACTCTTTCTAAAGACAGTGGTCCCCAGACAGAAAATAAGTTGTGATCAATGAATATAGACCCAATCAGTGCTATTTTGTGGGCATCTGTCCAGCCGAGCAGATATGTAACCCGTTCAATGCGTCGGACGGCCCCCGGCCGCCCGACGTCACGGTGGGCGTGTGCGGAGGACGGCCCCCGGCCGTCCGAGACACGCCCACTCATTATTTAACCCGCACCGCGGCGGAATTCGCACCGCGGTCAAGGTGTTAATATGCAGTCAAAAACAATATTTACAATCAATGAACACAAAACAGTTTCAGTGGGACAAAAGCCTGCATCCAACTTGGCAAGGGAAATGTACAACATAAAGTAAGGGGTTCAGGCAAGGGAAGTTGTTTGTTTCAAACACATTTCTTATAGAACAAACAAAATATATAGCGGACACCATTACGCAATTTTTTTTAGCATTTTCACAAAGCGTATAAGGTGTACAAGGTGTCGACGGCGTTTCGATCCCTTAAGAGAATGCTGGGATCATCTTCAGGACATTATAAATGACATGCCTGTTTACATATGGCTTAAATTGCCAAGGACAAGTGACAGACTGTCCTGAAATCAAGAGACAAGACCTGCGGCGTGAAGCGTTAAAAAGGATGGTCCAGGTATTGGTGCGAGGGATTACGCATCTGGAACCGGAAGCCGGATATGGAAGCTCCAGTATGATAGTATAGGATGTAGAGCAAGCCGCTTTTTGAGCCAAGTTCAGTGTCAATGCGATTCTGGAAGTTCCAGTGTGAAAATATAGGATGCGTAACATCAGTGCTGTGACCGGCAACACACATGGTGTGACAGACCAAGGACCACTTACGCGTTGGCACTGAACCTGGCCCAAGACCGCCAAAGCGGCTTGTTACGCTCCTATATTTTCACAATACCTGGACCATCCTTTTTAACGCTTCACGCCGCAGGTCTTGTCTCTTGATTTCAGGACAGTCTGTCACTTGTCCTTGGCAATTTAAGCCATATGTAAACAGGCATGTCATTTATAATGTCCTGAAGATGATCCCAGCATTCTCTTAAGGGATCGAAACGCCGTTCGACACCTTGTACACCTTATACACTTTGTGAAAATGCTAAAAAAATTGCGTAATGGTGTCCCCTATATATTTTGTTTGTTCTATAAGAAATGTGTTTGAAACAAACAACTTCCCTTGCCTGAACCCCTTACTTTATGTTGTACATTTCCCTTGCCAAGTTGGATGCAGGCTTGTGTCCCACTGAAACTGTTTTGTGCTCATTGTTTGTAAATATTGTTTTTGACTGCATATTAAATATCTGCCCGGCTGGACAGATGCCCACAATATAGCACTGATTGGGTCTATATTCATTGATCACAACTTATTTTCTGTCTGGGGACCACTGTCTTTAGAAACTGTGTAATAAATAGTCACATGGTTGTTTTTCCGCTGCTCCTCCTCGAGGCGCCACCTCGCTTATCCAATGTGTAGACTTAGGTTTAAGTCAACCTATTGCTCATGTTGTGCGCAGATGTATCGTTCAGTTAATTCTGTTGATTGTTGTTAAGGGGGAAGAGTGTGGTGTTGCGCACCAGTTGTTCTATCACTACGTCATTGCCGCTATGCCCTGTGGGACACGGGGAGGCGTGATTGATGTAACGGGGCGCTGGCAGCATTGGCGGTCCCGCTCTCCCTCTCCTGAATAAAGAAGCACTACTACTCACCACAGTGTTCCTGTGGTTCATTATTAGGAAGGTCCCGACGTTACACCTTTGTCGCTAGGATTGCACTGCAAGTTTCTTTAGCTAACGAAGGCAGGTTAGGGAAGAATTGCTGCAGGAGGTTTTTGCTTGCCTTCCGTGCAGGCGATTGCCCGGCACGTGCGTTATGTATCCCCCTTTGTGAAGCGTGCGCTGCTGGTTCTCAGATGCTTGCAGATTTATTGCGCGAGCAGCCGGGAGGAGCTTCCGCTAATGACTGTAAGGGGGCGATGTTGTGGAAAAAATGTGCTGCGTGAATTAACTTGCCGCGGCATAGTAAGGGCGTCCTGTAATAATAGAACATTAGGGAAGGAATAAAAGGAAATAGGGTTTTCTGGGTTAAAGCGGCGCTTGCTGTACGACTGGCACTTGGGCCCCCACTTTAGTAGTAATAATTTAGGAATGCTCATCATCATCGGGCCGCTCTCGACTTCGGAGAGCAGAACCGAAGGGGCGGGGAGCATCTTGAACCTGGGAAAGCACAGGGAATAGATTTGGGTGGGAAATTAGGACGAGCGCGTAAGGGGTTTAAGGTATTTGGGGAAGGGGATACGTTCATCGGAACAGGGTGGTAAGGGTCAGGCAGGATATAGGCAGTGACCAGCACACCGGACCATATGTTTACGGTGGGATTACTTCAGCAGCGTTCCAGACACGGGAGAGCAACATGCGGCTCCATTACCCCGTGGGGAAGAGAAGGCTGGGCCCAGTGTGGCCAGGCTGGAGCAACGGGGGACCCCAAGATCACTGCCTCACGAAAACCCCGGGCGGCTTCGGCGGTGCAACAAGCCAAGGGGGACAGTGCTGCCCCTGGTGGAAATTGAACCAGAACGCAGCTTTTGGACTATGGTTCGGTGAGGTAGATATGGTACGGTTCTTCAATGTAGGCATGTGGGTATACGGATAAGAGTGAAGCTGGGGGAGGGAACTATGGTGCAAATGGTAAGTCGGGGCCTTTTGGGAGCACAGGTGCTCAAAGGTCAAAGGTTTTAGTTTTCGGTCTGCTGCTAAAGGTGTATTGAGGAAGTGATTTTAAGCTCGAGGGTGGGTGGGAAAGGCTGCCACACTTGAGGGACACGTGGGATGTCATGTCACGGACGACGAGGGAAGTGTTTGGATGAAAATGATCAGCGGGAGGCACTGACTGGGGCGGGTGGGCACGGGGGGGAAGTTTCACCATTTGTGCATGACATTTTTCAGGCTAATACATCAGGCAATCAGCGACAAGAAGGACAGCTGTGGAGGGTCCGACAGGAGAAGACCAAAGGGGGACAAACGGCGGGCTCCAGAATGGACATTGATTCTAGCATCAGGTAAAAGTGCAGCGGCTTAAGCTAGGTGGGCAACTGCAGCAAGTGTCTGCAGGGACACAGCGATGCAAGCTGCCTTAGGGGCTAGAAGGGGGGGGGAATGGGTGGACTGGGAGCAACAGTTAATACGCCTAGTAACTTCGTCCTTTACATGAGTTGGAGTGGGGACGTATAGTAACAAAGATGACGTCAGCGACCCGTGGTTAAGGGAACTTACTCGCGGACAGACGGGGGTTTCCCAAAGAAGGAAGGGTAGGCACTGGCTTCCCTCCAAGGGTATCGAGCAGGTGGTGCCTGCTTAATAGCAAACAGCTGGACCCGTGGGGGGCTGTCTTTTTAGGACATTAAGAGTGACTCGGGGGCCAGTGATGGCCTGTCTAGCACAGTGATAAAGGTGATATGGAGGGGGATCATGAGGGGTTTAGTTATATAGGGCACCAGAGCAGACAGCTGGACCTGTTTTGGGGGCTGTCATTCTAGGACATGGAAATCCATTCTGGGGCCATTTGTGGCCGGGTTCCGGTGATAAATCAAACTTGAGATGGGGATTATTGGGTGTCTTGTTGTACATTGGGCACCAGAGCAGACAGCTGGACCCAGATGGGGGCTGTCGAGACTAGGGCAGTAAATAGCTGGACCCGTGTTGGGGGCTGTCATGCTAGGACATTGAGATTCATCCTGTGGCCATTGAAACATGGTTTCGGTAGTGATAACGCAAACACGAAAAGGGATCACAGGTTATTTGGTGTACATGGGGCACCAGAGCAGACAGCTGGACCCAGGTCGGGGGCTGTTAATACAGGGCAGCAAATACGTCTAGTTCTGAGGGCTGCCGGAGGACGCTAAGCATGCATGAGGAGTGCAGACTTGACCTTTGGGGCACCATTGGCAACATAGAAGACACGTGGCCCAGAGCAGCACTGGCACCCATTCCGAGGGCGACCAGAGGATGCTGGGCATGCTAGAGGTGCTCAGAGTTGACCTTTGGTGTACCATTAGCAACATAGAAGATACGTTGCCCTGAGCGGCACTGGCACCATTTCTGAGGGCGGCCAGAGGAGGCTAAGCATGCTCGAGGAGCTCAGAGTTGACCTTTGGGGTACCATTGGCAACAAGGAAGACAAGTGGCCCAGAGCGGCACTGGCACCCAGGAGCATCAACATTGATACTGCTCATAGTTGACCTTTGGTGAATAATTGGCAACATAGAGGATACGTTGCCCTGAGCGGCACTGACACTGTTTCTGAGGGTGGCCAGAGGAGGCCAAGCCTGCTCGTGGAGCTCAGGATTGAACTTTGGGGTACCATTGGCAAAAAGGAAGACAAGTGGCCCAGAGCGGCACTGGCACCCAGGAGCATCAACATTGATACTGCTCATAGTTGACCTTTGGTGTACCATTGGCAACATAGAGGATACGTTGCCCTGAGCGGCACTGGCTCTGTTTCTGAGGGCGGCCAGAGGAGGCTAAGCCTGCTCGTGGAACTCAGGATTGACCTTTGGGGTACCATTGGCAACAAGGAAGACAAGTGGCCCAGAGCGGCACTGGCACCCAGGAGCATCAACATCGATACTGCTCAGAGTTGACCTTTGGTGTACCATTGGCAACATAGAGGATACGTGGCCCAGAGCGGCACTGGCTCTGTTTCTGAGGGCGGCCAAGGGAGGCTAGACATGCTCGAGGAGCTCAGAGTTGACCTTTGGGGTCCATTGGCAACATGGAGGGCAAGTGGCACTGACACCCAGGAGCATCAACATTGATACTGTGGCCATGGAGGCACGGTTTACTACAAGCCAGTTACGTGTACTGCCAGAGGAGGCTGGACAGTTCTGGGAGGTCATGGGTGAACCTGGGGTGCCATTGACGGCATAGAGGACAGCCTGAACGGCACGACACGGTCATTTCTGGGGATGACATGAAGTCTGTGACCAGGGAGGTCCTGTTTATGAGATTAGAGTGGACAAGCCCGGTTCCGCAGACTGCCAGAGGAGACTGGACAGTTCTGGGAGCTCAGGGGCGAACTGAGAGTACCTTTGGCAACAAGGAAAGCAGCTGGACCCAGTGCCCTGCTGCCACTCATGGGCGTTATGATTGATTATGGGGACAAGGAGGCATATTTAACAGGGGGATAAATCTAACAAGCCTGTTTCCATGGACAGCCAGGGGGTACTGGCCAATTCTTTGGGGTATCGCGGGCCTGGCATATGTGCCCCGTGGCAAAAAGGGAAGACAGTTGGTCCCTGTAAGGTGCTGTCATTCCCAGGCATTGAATTGGACTATGTGGTTCGGAGGCCCATTGTTACTGTTGAAAGGAAGGCTAACTAGGCGGCAATAGGGGACGCAGGGGGGAAGCGGGTCGCCAGGCTGGTTACACACGGGGCCTTTTTGAGAAGGGCACAGTTTTGGGGACGGTTTACATGTCACAAGAAAGTTGTTGTGGCACATTACTAACAGGTTGGTGTGAGCATGTCGAGTTTTGTGGGCATGTTAACAGCGTGTCATGCGTCGGGGGATGGGCAAGGATATCGCAGATGCTTTGTCGGGGTCTCAGTGCGGCTGGTTTCCATAGAGGCACACAGTTACAAAGGCTTCAGGGGAGACCCGGCTTAGTAGGGAGCAAAGGGTCAAAAGGCTAGAGGGAGATTTGAAGATGGGGTACTTTTTAATGGGCAGCTGTTTGAACGGGGACAGTCTCTAGTACATCGTGCTGGACAGCAGGAAGGTCCGGCGGCCAAAGGTAGCTTGGGGCAGGGATATTCCTGAGGGCAGACAAGTGGGTTCCTGGTCAGGGGGTTTAGATAGGGAATGTAGGAGTGGGTTCCCCCCCCATTCTTTTGACGCTGAAGACGGGTGCCAAATTGCAGAGGTTATTCAATTAGTTATCCAGGATATGCTGGAGAGAACAATAAATATGTCGTGTTGCCCCCCATAATTGGGAGGTTTTGGGGGCAAAATGGTAGGACATGAAGTTGTAGGGTTTAATGGGTAATTTGGGGAGTAGCCGCCCGTGGGCAGCAGACATACGGATCTGGGTGCGCAGGTCTTGGTCAGATTAGAGAGGGCTTGGCAGATCTGCAGGGCGTAGGTACTCAGTTCACTTTGGCCCGAGAGGTGAGCGCCCCCTTGTGTGAACATGGGCACTGGGTTAGGGTGGTTCTGTAACATTGGTTCCCCGTACTGCTGGGGGGCGGCGACACTCAAGGTCTGGGGAGGTGTGCTATGGTGCAGAGTGTGGCGGACATGAGGAGCTCGGGGTCAGGGATAGCAAACGCAGCCAGCGAGGTGCTCAGGCAGGGAGGGAGTTGGCTAAGACATGTCGTTTTCTAAATTGTTATTGTTGTTTTCCAGGGTCAGCTCTAAGTTGGAGGTCATCAATGTGCCTGTTTCGGTATTCGAAGAGTCATTATAAAAAATGGGGTAGAACAGCAGGTATAATGGTGCAGTCTCTGGGCCACGTTGGGATCCGCTTCGTATCGCTTTTACACAGGATCGCATAGTGACAAGGGGCCTGGGGGGGAGGGAGTTAGCGGCTACCCTCGTAGAACAGGTTATTAGTGGGGGGGTAGAGGTCAAGAAGTTACATAACAGCAGAGGGTCAAAGATAGGTTGGGGTAAAAGGGGTACTTTACTCGAAGTAGTGTAGGGGGTCGGGGCAGGCGAGTCCGCCAACAGTTAAGCGGATTGCCAAGTGGATCGAGTTGTGGCCCTGCAGGGAGTGGCATGGGGATGTACAGTGTGAGGCAAGAAGAAGTTAAGGAGAGGGCCTAGGGGGACGGGACGTCTTTTCAAGAAGTCGAGGCGGCGGGTCTTCTGTTTGGTCACAGAGGGACCGATATGGGGCTGACGTTTTCGTTCTCACATGAGTAGGATTTTGTCAGGTGCAGGTTTCCCTGGCATAGGCCTGTTAGTTACCCTAGGTTTTGGGGGGGCAGAAAAAGGGGTAGCCCCCCTTTTTCTGGGTGGCGGTTGGCAGTCAAGTTGGCATGTTTTAGCCAAGTTTATTCGTTATTGACAGAGGCAATCCAGGCTGAAAGGGAACGGGTAGACAAGTTCACGAGGTAGGATCTTTAAGGTGCCTTAGGAAGTTAGGTTAGTTACAGGTTACTAGTCGTAAAGGTTAAAGTTGAAAGGTCAAAGGTGAAAGAGTAAAGTTCAAAGGTCAAAGGGTAAAGTTCAAAGGTTAAAAGGTCACAGTAGGGGTACTGAATTGCAGGTTTAAAATGTTCTGTGGGGAACTTTAGGGGTGGGGGTAGTTTAACATAGGTAACAGTTTTGTATATTGAGGTTGTAGTTTTGAAGGGGTCAGTCCAAGGGCTTTTAATTGTGATGTGCACCTGTTTCAATAAAAGCGGCCTTTTTCACACACTATTTCGATGTTAGTGGTCTGTGCTGCTCCCCATATTCCCCAAGACAAGACTGCAAGGTGCGACCGGGCTAGTCTTAGCGCTCAGTTCCAAAGACGCGCTGGGAAGGCAGCTGTCAGAGTCAAGCTGTGTGTGCAATGATATGGTGAGCCACACATGAGGTGAGCGCACTCAAGACGGCCTGAACATTTGTTTAAAGTGTCAATATGCCCGAACAGCTTTAAACATTGACAAATATTAGCAGTGCGACCGGCTGCTGTTTAGTTACAATAGCACAATGAAAGGTTGGCTTAATTATAAAATCAGCTTTACCTTCTGGCACTGTCATGTAGTTCCTATAAAAAGTATACAGGATCTGCGCAGGATCTGTTCACTGATGATAGGTCTCTTTTTTCACGATGTGATGATAGATGTGGTTTCAAAATCACATTTACTTTTTGTGCTGCAAAGCTTTCTCGAAGATAAGTTCCATTAATAAGCATACTAAAGACAGTTACTAGGCCTATCCAGAAAAGAAAGAAAAGTATCCCGGTAGTTACCCAGAGTTCCACCCAAGGTGATACCAGGTAAGTCTTTTTAAGAAAGTTCAGGAAATCTTTGAATCGCTGTAGATGAGATTTTTGGGCTGGCATCGTTTCAGGTTCACTTGGATCTAATGAAAAAGTATCAAAGTCAATGAAATAGCCAGAAACAGTTCGATCAATTTTCGGTAATTCCGCAGGTTTTGTGGAAACTGTAGCTTGCTCTTGTTGGGGCATGTTGACGTAGATATCCCTGTTTGGTTAAATTGAAACTTGTCTTTCAGTTGAGTTCTCATTTTGAATTTCAGTTTCAAGAGGAACGAATTCCATCGCATTGTTGCATAGTCCTTCATTCCGTGTAGATGACCCTTCAAACGTGATGAGTCTTTCTGTTTAAACTTCTTGTATAGTTTTGAGCGGACGGTGTCTGTTACTCCGGAGTCCACGTGGCCTACTACTCAGTATCGGCCACAAAGTGTGGTTTGATCAGATCAATTGAGACAAATCTTTTCTCCTTTTTACCGGCAAGAGGTGGCAGAAGTACTGTTCTTGTTCCTTTAACTGCCAGGACAGGTACAGGCTTTCTGTATGATGGCCCACATTCTTTTTTGTCCGCTATTTTCTCTCTGACCAGATCCCCAACTTTAGGGATCCAGACAGGTCTTGCTGTGACACTTTTTGCTTCCCCAGTGGTGGTCCTTTTCACCTGGACATTACTTTGTAGTGCCCTGGATTCATTTAGATCCTGTAAAACAGCCAAACGTTTATGGATGTCAAAAGGTTTATCATCCGCCACTGTGCCTTCACAATCAAGATCAGGTACCCACATTCTCGTCCCAAATAGGACCTCATAAGGAGTGACACCCCCTAGAGAGCTTCTTGACTGATTATTTAATGCCCTTTGAACTCCATACAGATGTTTTTACCAATTTCCGCCCGAGCTTAATACTCTAGCTGTTAAAGACTGCTTTAAGTCCCGGTTTTTCCTCTCCACAACCGAATTTGCCTCCGGATGGTATAGAGAGGAGTACCGCAATGCTACACCCAAACTTCCCATGGCTTCCTTGTAAGCCCTAGAGCTAAACACGGGGCCACGGTCAGAATGTAATGTGCCAATTGCGTATGTCCCTATAAAGACTTGCAAATCTTTTATAACAGTTCGAGCGTTAGCCAAGCGCTGGGGCCACACCCATAGGAATCTCGAGCAGGAATCCACTGCAACCATGATATACTTGTAAGCCCCATCAGATTGTTAGGGGCCGCAGTGGTCCAAATAGACACACGCCAGTGGTTTGTCTGATATTAGTAATGGTGTCTGCGCTGGACGTGTTACGGTGGAGCCTTTCATCTGTTGGCAGATGTCGCATTTCAAGACATAGTTCTCAGTCTGCTTTCTTAGTCCTGGCCACCAATAGCGCTGTTTCAATAGAGAAACAGTTGCTGTAACTCCTGCATGTGCAGACCGTATAGCCTCGTGTGCTGCTAGAATTAATCCTAACCTACAATCCATATCTGGTATTACTCTATCCCCCACTCCAGGAATTCGAGCAAATGGTAGATTGTTTGCATCTAACTTGTAGGAGAATTTGAGTGGAAACCTTTTAGGTACTGCTGAGTTATTGCGTGTAGCAATAATCGCAACCATTATCTCACCGTCTATTCTCGTTTTTGAACGAATGATTGCAGCTACAGAAGCCGTAAATACAGCCCCCTTTGCGGCTTCGTCAGCCAATGAATTCCCTTCAACGTGAACGCCATGACGTTGATGACTCAGTGTATGTATCACGTGAGCCCTTGGTAGTTCGTTTTTCAACTCCACTACCTGTTCCCAAAGCGTTTTGTGCTTTATTGTGCCACCTTTTGCATCCTTAAACCCGTTTTGTCCCCAATGATGTAAATATTCATTATATGACTGTACACAGTAAAAGGAATCACACACGATTAGTGTGGGGAATTCTCGATCCGTATTTACCAGTGCCAGTATTAGTGCTTTTAGTTCTGCCAGCTGCGCTGTGCAATCCCCTAGAGACTGTGTTTTTGTGCAATTCGGATGAAACTTCCCATCCTTCATGCGTCCTTTCACGATAGCACACGCGGCGCTATATTGCTGTTTGCTCCCTATGGCCGGTTGCGCAGAACCGTCAGTGTAAATTATATATTCATACTGATCTAGAGGCATTATTTCATTTGGTAGAGGATATTCTTGTTCGTATCGCAGAAATGCTTGTGTTTTTAGATTTGGGTCGTACCTGTATTCTACATCTGTTGCAGATTGTATCCATCTTGGATGTAAGGCTTTAGCGTTGGGAACGCTTGCCTTTGTCGCAGCCTCTAAGGCCGGAACTGTGGTAACGACTATTATACGCTTCCCTTGAGCCAGGGCTCTTTCTCTGACTACAGCAGACTGTACTGCTGTTAGAATTTTTTCAGTTGATGCAAAACGCATCTCACCATTTGTGTACAAATGTGATTTGTATGCTATTGGTACTTTCTCACCTTCATTATATGTTAGATAGGTGTACCCAGATTGACCCGCAACTATACGGATCACCAGGTTGCATACATTTACGCGTGTCTGTAAGTGTTTTGAAGCTATCATGTCAGCTTGTAAGAAACGAAGAGTATTTGTGTGTTCCTGTGTCCACTGTCTAACTGAAAAGTCAGGTTTTATTAAATCGTAGAAAGGTTTTACTCTTTCTGCGTAATCCAAAATGTATGTTCTGCCAAAGTTCAGGAATCCCATGATTGATTGTACATTTTTTAATGATTTTGAAGGTTGGAGCAGCGCTCATTTTTCTAAAAAGTTGGCTGCTAGACTTTTTCCTTCACTTGAAAGCTCATACCCTAGAAAAAGGAAATTAAGGTGGGGAATCTTCGATTTTTTGAAGGTGAATTAGTAACCCTCAGAGGCAAATCCCAAAATTATGGTGTGTACTCTGTTCAAGTGTTCCTCCAGGTCATTATCCGTCAGATAAATATCATCTGCGTAGGACAATGCCTCCTCATCCAGATTTTGAAGTAATTCAGTTACCCTAGCCGAAAACAACCCGGGCTGTTCTTATACCCCTGGGGTAGTCGACAAAATTGACGCTGGGACCCTAGCGCTGAGAATGCTGTCAAATATCTGCTCTCAGGCGCTAGTTTTTGGCAAAAAAATCCATTTGAGACATCTAGTGTCGTTTTGTATTTTTTCCGCACAATGTTATTCATTAATGCGGCACTGTGTGCATTCTGTACTGCAAATGTTTTAGTGCAAGTGTTTAAATGTCTGTAATCCAACACTAGACGGTATGTGTTGTCCGGTTTTTGATATGGGAAACAAAGGGTTATTCATTTGAGAGGTGCATGTTTCAATCACTCTTTGGTATTCAAGTTGATCTAAGATCTCCCTGACCTGTTTTTTAGCTTCTTGCTTTATTGGATACTGCCTTTGTGCAGTTGGAGTATTTTTCAATGGAATAATGTGGTGGGTTGAATCCTCATACCATCCAACATGGTTTTTGTATAATGGCGGGGCTTGGGCTACCGCCCACTCCCGTACATATGTATATTTTAAATATTTGGGAACATGGTCGGAGAATGCTGGTAAAATTACTGTTTCTCCCCTAGGGCAATCCATGACGAATGCTGGCGGCCAATCCTGTTCAGCTAACAAAATGTCATAGCCAAACGTTAGGTTCTCCCAAAAGAGACCTCTAACTGTCCTGCATTTGTCCCCCTCCATTTGGAGTGTTATTTCATACAATTTATGTGGGACACTTACCCTAGTATCAGGTGTTTCCACCGTGATATAATCATTCAAGTCCGCTGTCACCAGACATTCCATCAGGTTCTGGCGAGCTATTGTTACTTTTGCCGTACTGTCTAGCATCGTCAGAGCCCATTCCCCGTTCAGTAGTCGAGTCCTCAGAATTCTGGGCCTGTCTGATCTTTAGACCTGCAACCTTTCTTTTTGAACTGTGGTTTTTGTTTTGGTTTATCTTCTTTTTTAGAAGTATATTCTTGAGCGTGTTGCTTGTCTCTGGACTTTGTACGCTCTTCTTGTCTGTCTGACCGTCCTTCTCTCTCGGAGTTTTTCGTTGAACCCTGAAAGGAACGAGAGGAACGTGTATCAGTATCCTGATACCTGTCAGGTTTCTTAATATTATCCCTATTCCTAAGGTTGTACCTCCTTTCGGAGGGCTCCTGTGGAGGAGATCTACCTCTGGATTGAGATCTGTTTTCTTTAACTTTTTGTTTTTTGTTATTGTCCCACTTCTTTTTAGAAGAAGCAGGTGTCTGCTTGAAGGTCTCCTTCTCGGGACTACCCATCAGTTGTGGTTTTAATGCTTTTCTACCCAAACTGTCCCTGCCTAATTCTGTATACGCAGTTTCTATTATTTTTGGTAGTTCGTGCTCATGTTGTAAAGGACTGAACTCCCTTAGGCGTTGGTGGATAGCCACTGATGCTACCTCCCCTTTAATATTTGCTAATATTATGGCTGATACCTGGGCATAGTTACCTAGTAACTTCATCCCTAAGTTCAGAGCAGGCTCTGCTCCGTACTCATTTTGTATTTGTCTTAATACATCTGGTATTACTGCTAAGGACGGTATACCATGAGTTCTGGTATATATGGCAGCGAAAACTGTACCCCAAGAGGTACAATCCTCTATCTGTGGTGTTATCCCCATGGGCAAGCAGATTGTCAGCATTCTGTGTTTTTCATAAGCGCTGGTATTTGGGAATACTGCTTCTAGCTGCATTATTTTCTGAGCTATCCAGAATGGCATTTGTTCACGTTTTGCGGGCATTTTACCCATTACTGCATGTAACGTTTGTGGTGTAATCTTAGTTGTTGTGTGTTGAATGTTAGTTGTATTTGTTGTTACCATCGCTGGCTGGACTGTAAGTGTCCTCATGACGAATTGTGTCATGTTTCTGTAAAGTTTTATCAATTCTTTGTGAAGTATGAGTAAGTCTGGTCCTGGCATTGTTTCGATGTAAGGATGTGGTGTGTAGGCTGCTAATATTGGCCATGTTGCCCCTTCTCTTCCAAGCGGCCGAGTCTCACTCTTCTTCTTGTATGGGGTAGGGCACCTTTAAACCAGTATAAATGTTCCTGGAACGTCAGCGGAACCTCAATGTCCTCATACGGACAATATTCCGCTGGTGGTTCATCTTCTGTGTAAAAATGAAAAGTTTTTGTTCTTGAATTTGCTGCTGGGAATGTAACCCATGAATATAATACCTCTGTTCTGTATGATTCGTGTGCCTCAACCACGAAAGCTACTATGCCACCCCTGGGTGTTAAACCATGCGTAAGCAGCTTCAGGGTGACTGCATTTCTAACATTTCCTGCAATCTGAATTGCATCTGCATTTTCCTCATCTGCTGAGAGATTTAGTTCTTGCACAACTCTATCCCCTTCCTCAGTCATTGTTTAAAAAAAAAAAAAAAGAAGGAAGAGTTTTTCAAGGAAACTCAGATAAGGTGTTTTTGCACAATTTTAGGAACACTGTGTCCTTCAAGCTTGATTAACCAACAGCCAATAAATAGGATATCTTACCTACTTAGCTGTGGCGTAGTTTTACCCACCCACTCCAGACGTCTCCGGTGTTTTGTGAATTGGGTTTTCTGAGAAATAGCATGACTGAACTACTCAGATTCTACTGTTAAATAAGTACCCAACCAACGTTGGCGGCGCCATGTTGTGTAGTTCCTATAAAAAGTATACAGGATCTGCGCGTTTAGACAACATACACTGTAGAATTGGTGTCAGACAAACTCTGATCACCCCCATCTGGTATGTTGGCCTTTTTATTACCAACTAGCTCACAGTGCCACTAGAATCTCCTCTTACCAAGGAGAGAATAGTTCCTGGCAACCATCGAACATGACAACCCTGATCCCTCAGGACCGTGGAAACAATATACTACTTTACACTCAGTCACTCGTCCTTACTTAGTCTGTCTCAGAGAGATACACAGAATAAACAGGCTGGGCGTTTTCAATAAGAATTTATTGAAAAGTTGTTATTCTGGTGTAAAATAGATGAGCTGCAATAACTGTTAGACAGTATAAGATATAAAAGATTAGCAGTACTATAAAGGTAAATGGATGGCATAGCTCTACCATCTTACAATAATCATGAATACATCCGAGTATATACAACACATGATAAAAAGATGCGTACTCCTACGATGCCTCCCTAACTAGATGTACCTAAGTGTACCTAGCATGTATGTAGGGGTTAAGCCAAGAATCCCTCTAGGATTTAGTCAACCCCATTACCTGAAGTGAGAGACTGTGGGACCCCGTCCTGGTCTCGAGTTGGACACCCCGCAAGGGATGTTTTAGACCACTGCGAGCTGGAGTGTCTGCATGCAGGAACCTCAGCGTCTCTGGTCAGTGTGTCGGCCGGGAAGTCTCGGTCTCCTCTCTCTATCTTAGCAAGATGTGATGTATATATACCCATAGGTCTCCCCAGGGCTCCTACCTTGCTGTGTTACTGTGTCGGCCTAAGGATGATGTTGGGCATGAACTTTGTACATAGATTTTATACAGGAGATGGTAGTCCTGCTGTGCTTCCAAGAATCCTCATGCTTAATGTATGAGATTTCGAACTAGGGAAAACCCGCGTTCTGAATGCAGTGTCGTATCTAGGTAAAAGGTCAGTCCCTATAAACCGTGACAGGTGTAATGTAGGGAAGAATATAGGTGAAGGGTAATGAAGTTACCGGGGCCTATATTATGGTACCTATATGGAAAATAACAGCACCTCCACATACCGACATTCTTTGAGTGTGACTTAAAGCCAGTGAAGGAGGGGAAGTTGTTTAGTACAGAACTTGTGATTGGCCAACAGTTCCTAAGCATTGATCAGGGATTGGCCAGCTTTATCAAGTACCTCATTGGTTAAAAGTTCCTTTTGCTGCATCTGCAGTTTTGGCTGCCATTATTCACCTTGTACTGCCTCCTAACTGGATTATAAACAACTAACACAGCCTAACCAGCCCCAATACAATGGATTTAGCCACCGCCTCCTTTTTTGATTTTTTAAAGACGCATTTTATTAGGTTTTACATGGTACACTTCATACATTCGGAACTTCACTTGAGTCAGACTACAGTTACATGCAATCCATGGTTAGCAATACAGACATGCTCAAATTAACCCAGCTATCTTAACCAGAACTTTATAGGACTTCCCTCCTCTCACCCGCCTCCTCCTTTCTTGATGATGCCAGGAGATCCTCCTATAGAGTGAGAGGAATGGTTTGATTGTTTTGAGGAATTGTTTATTAACACTGGATGGTTCCAGATTTCCTGCAATAAGAAAGTTGTTGAGGTCTCTGGGTAAAGAAGACCAGCATGTATTCAAATATCTTCCACCTGTTCGAGATGCTCAAGGAGACGTGATGGAGGATGTTTATAAAGAAGCAGTGCTACAATTACAAACTAGGTTTGCCAAGCAAGTGAATGTAGTGATGCGTCATCACAAATTTTACACACAGCCACAGCGTTCTGCTGAGTCTATTGATGACTTTGTGGCAAGATTAAGAGAGCTGTCTGCAAAAAGTCAATTTGGACAGATCATGGAGGAAATGATAAGGAATCGGTTGACTGTCCAATGAAATATCAAAAAAATACAAGAGAGATTGTGGGCAGCTAGCAAACCCACACTGAATGATGCAATAGCTATCGCAAACGTGGTTGAGGAACCTGAAAAATACATATGTGAGATGAAGAATACAGGTATGGATAACAAGGTCACTGATTTTGCAGTGTTGGCTGATAATGGTGACCATTTCAATGCGATAAGGAACAAAGCCCAGTCTGCTGGTGGCAGCACTAATAAAAACAGTAACTCGAGAAGTTCAGTATTGTTGAACATTCAATGGAAATCATCATCTTGTGTCTGCTATAAGTGTGGAAGCAATTATCATATGGTAGATTCTAAGCAGTGTTTTGCAGTGGGCAAGGATTGCTGCAAGTGCGCAAAAAAAGGACATTTGGCAAACATGGGTAAAGCGGTAGGGATGAAAATTGCTATGGTAGATGAAGTGAAATTGGAATACAGGGTACTCAGGGTACAGGATGGCAGGACTGTGAGAGGTATTGATTTTGAAAGAAGGAAAAAACATCCCGTAGCAGACTTTGATGTCAACTGGAATATGCTGTTGCTGATGATGGATGATACAGGCTCTTTATACACGATAATCCCAAGGAAGTTGTTTGATGCCACGTGGCCAGGAGAGCAGCTTGTGATCTCTGATTTTATATTGAAAGGATACCAAGGAGCTGATATAGGAGTTATGGGATTTATGAATGCCCAGACCAAATTTGCTGGACGGGATACAACAGGGAAGGTCTATGCGCCCCTGGATGGTCCTCCTATTCTGGGTTGGACACATCAATATGACCGCCACATCATGGTTACCCGAGTACTGATAAGCAAGTAATGGTTATCCACGCAAATGATTTGAAAGACATTTTGTCTCGCCATGAGAGAGTTTTCGAGAACAGGTTGGGTGAAACTAATGACCATGAACATGAGATTAAATTAAAAAAAGATTCTGATCCTGTCAAACATGTCGCTAGGAAGATACTGATGTCAGTGAGAGTAAAGGTGAAGGGTATAATTCAACAGCTCTTGGAGGATAAAGTAATAAAGACAGTAGGGGGCAGCTGAGTGGCTACCTCCAGTGGTTATTACAAAAAAATCTGTTGGGTCTATCAGATTTTGTGTTGTCCTTCGCAGCCTCAATCAGAATGTGGTGATGGACAGTTTTCCCTTGCTAAACATTAATGAAGTAGTTCTAATGTTGTCTGGGGGAAAGTATTTTTCGAAACTTGACTTAAGGAGTGCATATCATCAAATGAAACTCCATCTGCACTCCAGACACCTTACAAATTTTATAATGCCAGAAGGCACTTTCCAATTTTGCAGACTTCCTTTTGGCTTGTGTTTAGTTGCGAGTGTTCTCCAGCGGCTGATGACTAGAATTCTTTCAGGTCTTAGTAAGGTCATTGTGTTTCAGGATGATATCCTGGTGTTTGGAGGTGATGTTGAGGAATACACCAAAACTCTGAGTTAAGTGTTAACTCACATTGGAGGAGCAGGTTTGACGTTGTGCAAGGAAAGTATATATTTCTCATGCAAGAGATAGAGTATTTTGGCTACCTAATCACAAGTGAAAGGGTAAAGCCTAAAGTCAATTTGGTGAGTGCAATAGTAAATGTCCAGCTCCCACATGATAGAGATACACTTAGGTCCTTCATGGGCTTAGTGGGGTATTACTCCAAATTTGTGCAGGATTTCACTCACGAAACGAGCCATTGCAAGAGTTACTGAGGAAAGGTAAGAAGTTCATGTGGGTTGAACAACAACAAGCAGCTTTTTCTCTGGTCAAAGACAATATTGCACATGCAGGGGTGTTGGTACCATATCGAAATGGCTTTAAGTTCATTGTCCCCATGGATGCCAGTGCAGATGGAATTGGAGCTGTTTTATAGCAAATGCAGGGTAAGGAGGACAAAACCATAGTATTTGCCTCAAATTCACTGACAGATGCAGAATGGAATTATTCCATCATTGAAAGTGAAGCTTTGGCTGCTGCCTGGGCAACTGGTTATTTTAGGGTCTCCTCAGAACAGATCGCAAACCCCTTCTGAAGGTGTTGGGACTAGAAGGTTAAAAAAATTGTTCAGGGAGGTTAGCAAGATTGGCAGTTAGATTGCAGGAATATGAGTGTAAAGTGGAATATGTTCAGGGATGGAAGAATAAATAGGCTGACTGTTTGTCGAGATTGCCTGATAAAGCTGCAGAAATTAGTGAGTTAATTACTGAAGAAGTTGTTGCTAGTCTAGATAATGCAACAGAAGGATTAGGGAATTCCATCTCCAAGAAAGACTGGATTAAAGCTATGGAGTAGGACTCACTGGAGAGTGAGAGGGTCACAAGAAAGATGACAGAAGCCATTGACAAGGTGGCCCCTGCAGGGAAAGAAAGAGTAAGGAGTAGAGGTAAGGGCGCCCTCGGGATACGGAGGAACTAAGAGGAAAGAAACAAACATTACGCCAGTATGAAAGGAAATGACGAAAGCTGTTTGAACCGGAGGCCTTTGAGGAATATAAAGTAATGTTAGCCTTATATAAAAAAGCTATCACTGCAAGGAAGTCGGCGTTCTATGAGCTGAGGATTAGGGAGGCAAGTGACACACAAAAGGAGGCCTTTGAAGTGCTGAGGGGACTTCCCAATGGCGGGAGCAGAAGGCTACTGCTAACTTGGAGGACTGTAATAAGATACAGAACTTCTTCCTAAAGAAAGTTAGGGATATCGTAACGGAAATAAGTAACGCCCGTATCAGTTCATGCCTCCTGCTAGTGAAGGAGATACCTGATCTTCAGGGTGAGAAGCTCTCAGTATTCCCAACACTAGATCTAGACTCCCTATCGTGCATTATGGCTAGAGTCAAATCAGGTTCACCAGAAGATCCTCGTCCACCCAAGGTGTTCAAAATGGCACTTCCTGTTGTGGCGGTGGAACTGCTTTCCTTTTTAAATCACTCCCTGGCAACCAGGAAGGTTCCACTTAATTTTAAGGAAGCCATGGTAACTCCACTACTGAAGAAAGCAGGGGCAGATTCTAAAAACTTGAAGAACTATCAGCCAATATCTAGGCTCCCCTTTCTAGCAAAAGTAGTGGAACAACATGTGCTCAGAACCCTCTCTCTATTTATAGAGGAACATCAGCTTCTTCATGTGTGGCAGGCGGGTTCCAGGGCTCACTATAGTGCAGAATTGGTGATGCTCTCGGTACTGGACGAGCTTAGGTTAGCGGCTGATAAGAAGAAGCCTTCAGTGCTGATCTTACTGGATCTCACAGCCGCGTTTGAGACGGTGGACCATGCACAGTTGCTGAACCGTATTCAGAAGCAGGGAATCACAGGCGTGGCGTTTCAGTGGATCTCCTCCTTCCTGACGGATCGGACACAAAAGTTCCCATTGGGTGGCTGTGTCTAGTAAAGGAGCACTGTCCTGTGGAGTTCCCCAGGGTTCCGCTTTGTCCCCACTGCTTTTTAATATCTACCCCCAGCCACTGGTGGGGGCACTAGCACAAATGGACTGTCAAGTGTTGAACTATGCGGATGACACTCAATTGATCCTTTGGATCGATAACTCTATGTAAGCGCAGTCTAGCGCACAGAACATCCTTAGGTTTACAATGAATTGGAAGACTGCTCACTCGCTTAAAGTGAACAAAGATAAGACCGAGGCTCTAGCAATCAGCACGGGTGGCAACCCCTGGTCAAACCTTTTTTGGCCACAAGAGTTAGGCACCACACCAACACCGGTGCCTGTTGTGAAGAGCCTAGGCGTTAAGTTGTACAGTATGCTGGCATTGACCGGGCAGGTGACGACAGTGGTAGGAAATTGTGTGGGCCTTCTGAGGCAACTACGGAAATTGGTACCCCTCCTATCCTTTTCAACTATGCGAACTGTGGTGATGGCACTGATTGTGTCACGACTGGACTATGGAAATGCGCTATATATTGGGCTCCCGGACAAGCTGTTAGGGAAGCTTCAAGTAATAATGAGCAATGCTGCAAGATTAATTTTTAAGCTTCCAAGGCCATCACATGCTACACCATTGCTGCAACAACTGCATTGGCTTCCAATTAAGCAGAGGACTAGGTTTAAGGGCCTATGTATTGCACATAAGGCCCTGTATGGGACGGTACCAGGATATATCACAGACTGTCTAAGCAGATATGTTCCGGGACGATGCCTCTGGTCGTCCGAGGCAAGCCTGTTGTCCTGTCCACGGTTTGACAAAGTCACCATGGGTGGACGAGCCTTTTCAGTATTGATTCCCCAGTTGTGGAATAAGCTGCTGGAGAATGTGCGTGGGGAAGCCACTCTCCTTCCATTCAGGAAAAAACTGAAAACTCTTCTGTTTATGCAGGCTTTCGGGCAAGAGAAGTTCTGACCAAGTGGGTACTGTGGAAGGTAACAGTTGGTGTTGTTTGTAATTTTCTCACAAGCGCTAAGAGACTGTTGGTGATTATGCGCTATACAAATGACACTTAACATTAACACTTAAATGTGTTTTGAAGTTAGTTAGAGGAGTAGTCAGGAGAGAAAGTATATTGCCTGCTGTGGTAATAACCGTTTCTCAAGGTGGTTGATGAGTTACCAATTCATGATGATTATTTGTTAATGAGAAAGGGAAGGTTTGTGCCACCCAATGCACTCAGATCAAGGTTTATTAATTCAGCACATGGTGGACACCTGGGTCAAACGTTAACCATAAGAGAGTTCGAGAACGATTTTGGTGGCCCCTCATAGATAACCAAGTGAAAGAGAGGTTTGAGAAGTATGAGATTTGCAAAGAGTCTGAAAAACGTTTGAGAGTGGGTGTAGGAAAGCTGCATGAAGAACAGCATGTGTCTGAAGCGAGGGAGGTATGGGAGGTATGTTTAGCCATTATTGGGCCTTTTGTTTTGCTCCTAGAACATGATAAGTTTGCCGCGGTATTGACTGATGCAAAATCAAGGTGGGTGGACGTGGGATTTATGGAATGTGTTACTGCTGCTTCAACCATTGATGTTTTAAGTGAGGTATTTAGAAGGGAGGGCATACCCTCCGTGCTACTCACAGATAATGGTACTCAACTGACTTCACAAGAAATTAAATGTTTTTAGACACCCTTGGTGTGAGGCATGCATGTTCTTCATTGTGATGTAGCGCAAAATTCATTTTTCATTTGTAGGGGTGCTTCATAATCATGAGTAACCCGCACCCACATATTCTTTTGTTGTATTAACATGAGATATTAGGATGTGAACTGTAATAATGTGAATCGTGGTGTATTAGGGACATTTCAATGTAAATGTGAAGAAATTAACGTTGACACTAGATGTAACTAGCTGAAATCATTAACGTGCAGAATTCGTGTATACCGCTGACAATTATTCATGTATTTGATGTGCTTATGTAAAGTGCTAATTTAGAAGCATGCAGTAAAATGTGTTCATTTTATATGCAATTTTATAAACGGCTATGTGCCATCTTTCTTATGTTAGCCGAATTCTGTAGGCCTGAAATACATTTTCCTTAGAAGCTCTCGTATTCAATCAATCAATCAATCAATCAATCACAAGATTTGTAAAGCGCACTACTTACCCGTGAGGGTCTCAAGGCGCTGAGGGAGAGGAGGGGGGGTGTTGCCGCTACTGGTCGAATAGCCAGGTCTTGATTCGTCTCCTGAAGGTCAGCAGGTCTTGGGTCTGTCGTAGGTTGAGGGGAAGGGTGTTCCAGATCTTGGCGGCGCGGTGAGAGAAGGATCTGCCTCCGGTGGTGGTTCTCCGGATGCGCGGGACGTTGGCCAGGGAGAGGTCGGCGGAGCGGAGCTGACGGTTGGGAACGTAGAAGGAGAGTCGACTGTTGAGGTAGGCTGGGCCGGTTTTGTGGAGTGCCTTGTGTGAGTGGATCAGGAGTTTGAAGGAGATTCTCTTGTTGACGGGGAGCCAGTGCAGGTTTTTCAGGTGGGGGGTGATGTGGCTGTAGCGTGGAATGTCGAGGATCAGGCGTGCAGAGGCGTTTTGGATTCTTTGCAGTCGTTTGATGAGCTTGGTCGGGGCTCCTGCGTAGAGGGCGTTTCCGTAGACGAGTCTGCTGCTGACGAGGGCCTGGGTGACTGTTCTTCTCGTGTCTGTCGGGATCCACCTGTAGATCTTGCGGAGCATGCAGAGGGTGTTGAAGCAGGAGGAGGAGACTGCGTTGACTTGCTTGGTCATGGTGAGCGTTGAGTCGAGGATGACTCCCAGGTTGCGTGTGTGGTCGGTTGGTGTCGGGGGTGCCCCTAGTGACGAGGGCCACCAGGAGTCATCCCAGGCTGATGGGTTGGAGCCGAGGATGAGGATCTCCGTCTTGTCTGTGTTCAGCTTAAGTCGGCTGCACTTCATCCAGTCGGCGACGGCTTTCATTCCTTCGTGGAGGTTGGATTTGGCGGTGAGGGGGTCCTTGGTGAGGGAGAGGATCAGTTGAGTGTCGTCGGCATAGGAGATTATGTTGAGGTCGTGCTGTCGGGCGATGCGTGCGAGTGGAGCCATGTAGATGTTGAACAGTGTCGGGCTGAGGGAAGATCCCTGGGGTACGCCGCAGATGATCTCGGAGGCTTCGGATCGGAATGGGGGGAGGCAGACGCTCTGGGTTCTGCCGGAAAGGAAGGAGGTGGTCCAATCCAGGGCCTTGTCTTGGATCCCTGCGTCGTGGAGGCGTGTGCGTAGTGTGTGGTGGCAGACAGTGTCGAAGGAGGCGGAGAGGTCCAGGAGGATGAGGGCCGCCGTCTCGCCGTTGTCCAGCAGGATCCTGATGTCGTCTGTGGCGGCGATGAGGGCGGTCTCGGTGCTGTGGTTGCTGCGGAATCCTGACTGGGAGGGGTCCAGGATGCTGTTATCTTCGAGGTAGCGGGTGAGCTGTCTGTTGACGATCTTCTCGATGACCTTAGCTGGGAATGGAAGCAAGGAGATGGGCCGGAAGTTCATGAGGTTGCTCGGGTCCGCCTTGGGTTTTTTGAGTAGGGCGTTGATCTCGGCGTGTTTCCAGCTCTCTGGGAAGGTCGCGGTCTCGAAGGAGAGGTTGATGACGTTGCGCAGGTGGGGTGCGATGGAGCTGCCGGCTTTGTTGAAGATGTGGTGTGGAAAAGGGTCTGATGGGGAGCCGGAGTGGATTGTGCCCATGGTCTTGATTGTGTCCTCGGTGTTCACGTTGACCCAGGCTGTCAGGGGGTCGTGGTCGATGGGTTGCGGCGGGTCTGATGTGTCGGGGCCTGTTGGGGTCGTCCATTAGATTTAATAGTTGAATTTCCTGTGTGTTTTAGATTTGTTCTTTCTCACGTTTCTGTTGCAGGTGGACGAATCATTATTGTTAGCTAGAATAATGTCTTTGTTTTAGGAGTTAGGCATGGAGAGAAGGGGATACATTGAGCGTTGATACTGATAGTGAAGAACTGTTGTACTTTCTCATCGTAGGGAGCCTGGGAATCAAGGTCATCTCACCAAGCTCAGAAGCATCTCTGCCCACTGGAAAAATACCTATGCTATGAGGAGGTGGCCTGACTGGATGGCGTGATCTTCAAAGGATCCTGGGATGCTACTTGTGCTATTGATGTATTGTAACTAGGGAAAGTGTCCAGGGACTTCTGCCTTGCCTTGAGAGAGCATCTTAGAACGAGCTCTGTCTTAATAGCTTTACGCTGCTTGACCCGACTAATGTGGGGAGACTTCTTAGGAAGCCTTCATATGCTGACACCTTAACTGACCTTGCCCTGGGAAAATGCTATGTAGGGATGCCACGTTAGTGCTAGTGTAGGGACAGGTTACTGTTTTATTCCCACAAACATTCGATGAAGCGGAACCTGGACATCTGTTCCGAAATCTTTTGTATCCTGATTCTCGAACTAATCATCTTGTGCATGTTGCACCGCCTTAATTTCATCCGTAGATATAGCTTTGTATTAGTTCCAATGTATTTCTACACCCCCCATCTTGAGGTCCCTGTACGTCCAGTTGTTCTTGGCTTTGTAATAAATCAACTAATCTTATTTGGTAGTCTGTGATTCAGAAGAGTCATAGTGAATTGGAATCGAAATGATTGACCTGCTAATGATCCCCCCCATGCTTTCATGCAGAGAAAAAGTACCATCGACTTGAGGTTCTAGAGCGGATCTAGAAAGCAGAAACTCAGCTCCTTAAGTTGGTAGCAGATTAGGATGGTTCTCACATGAAGCGGGGGGAGAATCCCGAAAAACCTAGAAAAGAGACCTAGAACCCTAGAGCCCAATGGCCGAGAACAGAGAGCGACGGACTTTGGCGGAGGCCAACGGAGTTTGGCGGTGCGGTGAGAACAGCGGCAAATGGAGGAGTGAGTATGAATAGGCATGCGTCGTGTGGTAGATTGCGGGAGTGATGTGATTGTGTGATGTCTGGCGGAGTTTGTGTGAAAGTCGAGTGAATGTGGTTTCGGGTGGGATGTGGTCCAAGGATTCAAATTTGTGTTTCAGGTCCCGAAGTGGCCTAAGATCCCGGGATATATTAAAGGGTGTAGAAGACACTCAGTTATTGTGATTGTCTGACTGCAGATTTGAGGAGTTGTTGTGAGACATCATTGGCAGTTCCAACTAAGACAGGGAACTTTGTGTGAATGGGACGTGTGGGAATCGTGTGGTAAACCTTGTGTACAGGGGTGGACTATACCGATTTGGGTGACCAGCGCAGGTCGAGGGTCGCTGTGTGTGAACGTTCTTGGATAATTAAATTCTATCGATCTTGTAGAAGGCAGACAATTACGGAGTTGTGATTGTGTGAGTGAACGTGGACGGAGAAATTGTGAAGGAGGGTGAACCGCTGCAAGGAGTGAAAGTGACGTCAGAGTGTGCTGCGCTGCAATAGGTTGGTTGTTGTAGCGCTGCACTGGGATTGGTTGGTAGTCATCAGGAAGTCGTGACTGAGAAAGTTGTCTATTGAGGGGAAATTTTGATCCAAACATGCGATGTTTAAGGGTGTTGCGGGATCTGTTCAGGGGAGATCAGGGGGTTGTTACTCGAGTGGGTGAAGAAGCACTGCCCGAGAATACTCCAGCACATTATATGGCGACAAACATGGGACTCCAAATTATAATTTGGCTTCAAAATTGGCATACGATCACTGAAAAGGAAGGGGATTTGGCATTTCCACGTTATGGTTCATTTCGATTGGAGCTGTTGTATCAGTTGAGAGGAGTGATGTCTGCGCTGCGGCCTTTGCCTAGACCAACACAGTTTGAGGCATTAGACGCATGGATGTGAGCAGCACATGCAAAGAACGGGGAGAGATATCAAGAAAAGATGAAGAAGGCAATGAAGGCATATCAGGATGCACAATGGGACGCACAACTTAAAGGATGGAGGGTAGACACAATTGGGGGAGATAGGTTGTACCCGATGCTGGTGAAGAAGGGAAATTTTCAGGATAGGAATGGAGGAGAAAATTAAAATGATGGGAGTGATACGGACGACAGCTTGTTGGATAGGTTATTATCAGAGCATCCTCCACCTTACAACCAGTGGCGGCTCGCAGAGGGAGTGCTGCCGGGCGGTGAGGTGGGGCAGGGGAGGGGCAGGGTGGGGGGGTAGTGGACTCAGACATACGACGGACAGGAGTAAAGTAAGTAATTAAATAAATAAAACTATTTACCTTGCGCTCGCTGCATTGCCAACTCGGCGATGCAGCGAGCGCAAGGTAAATAGTTTTATTTATTTAATTACTTACTTTGCTCCCGTCCGTCGTATGTCAGAGTCCACTACCCCCCCCACCCTGCCCCGCCCCCACCCCACCACCCTGCAGCACTCCCTCTGCGAGCCGCCACTGCTTACAACCCACATATATAGAAGGGAAGGTGAGAACTGGCGAATGCAGGGAATACGGAAAGAGTGTCAACATCCCAGACAGACTATAGTACAGGGATAGTGGGAAGGATCTCCACTGGAGTAGGAGGAACAGGGATATCTGCTTTAGGAGGTGCAGAGTCAAGTGGAGTCAACTCTGCTTTACGGTTACCAGAAGACCTTAAGGTACAGGTCACCATCAGACCTGTAGTCTCTGTGTATGACCCGCACTCAGTGGGAAACCCTAGTCAGCAACAGTCAGGGTTGGAGGAGAGAATCGGCTTAGGAGGGAATGGGATCACGAACAAAGACAGTCCGTCTCTGGTCCCTATGGAATCTAGTACACCTTTGCCTGCGACAGTGGATCCTTCAAAAATACGCTTTGGGTCTAGTACCATGCGATCTGTATCCTTAGCAAACTCAAATTCAGATTTGAGGATGTGGGAAGCTCCAGTGATGGGACCTATGGGGATAGCACCAGAAGCAAGCGCAGGCCAGGGAACCGCTGGAATCCAGCATGTCCTAGAGACTATAAATTTAGAGAATTGGCTGAGAAATCGAAATAGTGATAGGGAAGGACAAAAAAGCACATCCAGTCAGGTACACGATCAAGTCAGCGGTGAAGGCAAAGTTGTTGGATGTGGTGAGGTTGAAGGCTGAGGTGGATGAACTAATCAGTGGGAACTTGCCTTTGGAGAGGATAGAGACCTATGAGCCAGAGGAGTTGTTGTTTGTGGCAAGGATGTTACCCGCAAGGCGAGGCGAGCGCATGAGAAATTGTCAGAATTGGCTCAGAAATATGATGTAGATCTGTCTAAAACGAAAATGCTGCAGGAAACCATAGGTTGAACTACAGTGACCAGGAATTGGAAGAGAAAAGAGCAACAGGCTTGAAAACATACATTCAGGAGCTGATTATAGGGATATGCGCTTGGTGTATGCTTGACAAATGGGAGGAAAGGTGGTATAAGAAAAAGAGCACTAGGAAGGTGAAACGCCACCTCCAGGAGGGGGAACAGCAGGAGTCGAGGCTTATCCACTGCGAGAGGTACCTAGTGGAGGGTATGTGCATGTTCTTTGGAGTAGGAGTGATCTAGCCGCATTCACAAATTATTTTCCTCGATTGAGGGAGAAGCTTCCTGAATGGTACAAGCAAGTCGAGCGCTTTGTCAAGATCTCAAAGGTGTTGTGGATAGATCTGAACACGTTGGTTGAAATTGTGGTTCCCAGTGACTTATGGTCCGCTTGTAAAATTGCTATTGATTGGCCTTCTGATGAGCCAGAGAGGGATCCTACAACTCACGGTCCTTCACCCTTGCTTATGAAAAAGTTCAAACAAGTGATTACATGGTTGCAGTCCAGAATAGCCCCACAAGATATCAATTGGGTTAAAATAGATCGAACAACCCAGGAGTACAAAGAATCAGTTCATGCTTACTACGAACGGCTTTTGCAAGCCTTCAAGCAATACAGTGGGTTAAATACTCCTGACCCTAAAGACATGGGACAGTTTGTTTCCAAATTTGTGATGGGTTTGAGACCAGAGATTAGCGTTATGATCCAGCAACATTTGATCTGCTGGATAAAATAAGTCAGTGGATGAAATTTTAAAGTATGCCAGATATTGCAGTGATGAGGTGGATTCCAGGCACAGGAGGATAAAGGACAAGTTGATACTGGTTCAAATGAGGAATGCGCAAAGAGTAGATCAGGCACAGACAAATGGGGGAACAATAGGTCAGAATCAGGGGAATACTCAAGAAGAGGTTCAGAACATTCAGAATAACTCTGGACAGGGAAAAGGGAGAGGTGTCCCTATAGACCCCAAAACAGGAATGGACATTGCCACGCTAAAGAAGATGACCGCTTGCCATTTTTGTCACTAAATTGGGCATTGGAAGCGCGAGTGTCAATTAAATCCAGCAAATCAGATGCAAGAGGGAGAGTTAGCGCAAGGGCTAGATGTTGTAAACACTGTGACAAGGCCAAGATCCTACAATGGGGGGAGTCAAAATCAGTTAGTGCAAGTGCCACAACCTCCGAAAAATTCCACAGAGTAATCTAGCGTACCACCAAGTGCCCTTTATAGAAGCATTAGATAGACTTGACCAGGATCTGTCACAATGACAGTGCCTGAGGGGGGAGGAAGACTGTACCCTTGGAGCAGTCTTAGAGGTAGACCAGAGTGGACCGCATCTGGAGGCAGATGTAGGCGGTCATCCCATTACATTCTTGATTGATACTGGTGCTACCCGTTCTACTGTGAGATCTGCAGTAGTCCCAAACCTACCCCTCTCAGGAAAATAGATCCAAGTTGTAGGCGTTGCCAATGAGAGAATGAAAAAACCCTTTGATAGAAGAGGAACAAGTGAAAATAAGAACCTTTCAGGATTGGCACCAGTTTGTGGTGTACGATTCGAGTTCAGTCTGTTTACTAGAGCGTGATCTCTTTTGTAAACTGAACTGCACCATTTATTGCACGCCAAAATGAATTAAATTGCAGACTAACGATGATGACATGGCGTTCAAGTTGGCAAATCAGGACCACTGCTTAGAAATGTTTCCCGTACTAACAGTGGAGGACATGCCACTGGATCTGAGACCCTGTCTCTCCAGTGGTGTGGGACTTCATGGGGGAAGAAATAGGGCTGATTCGAGGAGTTGAGCCAGTCTGTATACAAATCAAGCCAAATGCAGAATTTCAGAGAACGCCCCAATACAACCTGACCCCGGAGACGGTGGCAGAGATTACACCGGTCATCGATTCCATGATTGCGCAGGGTATATTAAAGGAGATACTAGGAAGCCTGTGCAATTCACCTATCATGGGATTGCAGAAGCAGAGCGGAAAATATCACATAGTTCAGGACCTTAGAAAGATAAGACCAATTGTGATTTCATGTTGTCCTGTGGTACCGAATCCATCTGTGATCCTGTTTCAGATCCCATGCGAAACTGTTTAGTTTACTCTGATTGATTTGTGGCAAGCATTTTTCTCCATTCCATTGCATGAGGAAAGCCAATTTTTATTTGCTTTCCGTCTGGAGAACCGTGTCTTAATGTGGTGTTGTATCCCTCAAGGGTATACTGAAAGCCCATTTAAATTTAACCAAATTATGAAAAAGAACCTTGAGAGCTTGATATTGCTCCAGAATTCAGTGCTCATGCAGTACATAGATGATCTCTAGAGTGCATCGGAGACAGTAGAGGCTTGCAGAGACGATACCATTGCCTTACTGAACCATTTAGCTGAAAATGGGCACAAGGTGTCACTGAACAAGCTTCAGTATTGCCTAACGAAAGTTCAGTACTTGGGTCATTGCATTGAGAAGGGCAAGAGGAAGGTGTCACCAGACCGGATAGAGGCGATCATGAAAATGAATGCACCTACCACCCAAAAGGAAGTCAGGATGTTTTTGGGGAGGGTTGGCTACTGCCGACAATGGATCTCAAATTTCTCCTTGAAGGCGAAGTCCTTACAGAGGATGACTCACAAAGATGTGAGCGATCCGGTACCCTGGGATAACGATTGCTTGGTTGCCACCTTGGAGCTGAGAGAGTGCTTTGTCACGGCTCCAGCTTTGGGAATGCCTGATCACAACAAAGCGTTTTTGCTATTCTGTTGCGAGAGGGAGGGTTGTGCTCTTTTTGTACTCACCCAGACGCATGGGGGTGTCCGTAGACCAGTGGCCTATTTTTCAGCTGCATTAGATCCTGTAGCTTCAGCATTGCCCAGAGGTCTCAGATCAGTTGTTGCAACAGGTGTCAGCATTGAAAGATGTGAAAGCATCGAGATGAGTCATCCACTTAGTGTATATGTTCCACATTCAGTTGAGCTTCTGATGACAAGAACCAAAAACACTGCATTTGACGAATAATAGGCTAACAAGGTATGAACAAATATTGTTGCCAGCTGAAAATGGCACCCTGAAGCGATGTTCTGTGTTAAATTCTGCTACCATGTTACCTATTCCAAATGCTGATGGGGAAGATTGTGAGGACCATGACTGTCTGAATGTAACTGATCTCTGTATCAAACCGAGACCCGACATGGATAACAGATACGCGGACAAAGTTGCCCACTTTTGTGCCATCCCTGTATGCATTTTTAATGGGGAATATTCTGGTGAGAGCACAGAGAAGACCAAGCTCAGCATGATGCTAGCTATTTCAGATACCTGGGATGAGGTCAGGCGTCTGCAGGGAGAAGCGTCAGATCAGGAAGAGGCTGGTTGGATCAAAGCAGGATGCAATAAGAGGGAAGATGACATTTGGGTTTCAACTGATGTTAGAGCAGTATTGCCAGATTGCTTGCTGAGTCCTAAGGCGAGACAAATTCATGGAGCAGCTCACATAGGGAGAGATGCAATGGTGAAATTGTTCAGGCAAACGTGGTTCAACCCGAGATTCCGGGTGATTGCTGATGCAGTGTGTCATCGATGTGTCACGTGTCAACAAATGAATGCTGGAAAGAAAACTGTGGTTGCTTTGAGTTACATTAGAAGGTCGGGTGGTCCTTTCAACCCAATACAGTTGTACTTTGCCTAAATGCCTGTGTGTAATGGTTTGAGATACATTCTGGTTGTTGTGTGCATCTTCTCACGATGGGTAGAAGCTTATCCGACTAGAAGGTGTGATATCCTCACAATATCAAAGTTATTGTTGAGGGAGCCTATCCCGTGCTTCGGGTTTCCTACTACATTGGAGTCAGATAGAGGAACGCATTTCCATAACAAGATCATGAAGCTGTTGTGCACTGCCTTAAACGTTGATCAGAGACTGCACTGTAGTTACAGGCCAGAAGCGTCAGGAATGGTGGAACAGATTAATGGGACTTTAAAGATGAGAATAGCTAAAGTGTGTGCCTCAACATCTTTGAAATGGCCTGATGCATTGCCTTTGTTTTTGATGAGCTTGAGAAGCATTCCAAACAGAAGGACTGGGCTATCCCCACACGAGATCATCATGGGGAGAGCGATGTGCTTACCTGCAGTGCTATCTACAGAGTTAATTAACATCACTGATGATTTGGTTCTTGATTACTGCAAAGGATTTGCTGATGTGGTTCATTCTGTGTCTCACCAGGTTAAAGCTGCGACTGCACCGACCTCGAAGGACCTCTCCCACATCTTGGGCCCTGGAGATTGGGTGCTGGTCCGAAAGGATGTAAGAAAGAACTGTCTTGACTCACGGTGGGGTGGGCCATACCAGGTGATCTTCGTGACGAACACTGCAGTGAAGTGTGAGGGTCTGCCAAACTGGATACATGCCTCACATACCCGTAGAGTCTCAGGACCCTAGGAAAAACAGCTCCTCTCCCAGAAGTGACTTCAGCCGTGGTCGCAAGATCACCAGAGAGGACAAGCCAAGCTGTAGGGGTTCCTGAAGGGACTGGATACTCACCAAGTCGAGCTGAGGGGCATCAAGCTACACATGGCCCAGGTATAGACTCTGAGGGAGACGGTAACGTTATGAGTGGTATAGAGTCTGACTCAGCTAAAGAGACTGGTGTGGAAAGTGGTCGTGTGCTGCCAAAGAAGACAGAGATTGCAAGGGAATTGTGGCCGGTGAGACAGGGAAGGCAAAACTTGAGACTTCCATCCGAGAAGGATCTTACTCCCATAACTGAGTCATCTGAAACCGACCAAAGTGAGTCAGAACAAGCTCAAGGGAGCGTGAGGAGATTGAGGAGAGCAAGAGTGCCGTGCCAGAGATTTGCCTCTCCGGAATGGACATACCTTGCTACAAATGCCGGGAAGACTGAGGTCCGGGATGTTGATATTGATAATTGAGATCGAGTTGAGAGTTCCTGGAGTAGAGGCTAATGGTGTTTTGACATTGACTGTACCTTATCCACCAAGACTGAGTGGCTTAAGTAGTTTGATTTTGGAAGATGTCACATTGCCAACTTTTGGAAACCAGTCATCGCCTCAGGAGATTGCAGCATTTCAAATTGAACTTTTGCAGCGAGTCATCAACAAAGTTGGCTCTGATCTCATAAGGGATATAAATTTAACTTTGAACTGTAAATAAAAAAAAAACGTTTGCATAAGAAGATAACCTAGGCCCGAGTGGAAGAAGAATAAAAATAGGGACTTTTCCATATAAGAAGAAAGAGGGCTAGGGAAGTCTTTCAAGCTGTGTAAATATTGTGCCAGAGACTAATAACTGTTTTCCAAGATTTCAAGAAACTGTTCGAGACCTTTTTGCACAACAGTAAGGGGCGAGCGAAAGAGACATTGCGTTAATCCTCTTACAGCTACAATCCAAACCAATTTCAAAATGGAGTCTGGAAATCCGAACCGTATGCACAAATGTATAATAGGTACACTTATTGTAGGAGTACTTATAGTGATAGCTGTAGTCATCATTATGTCCACTATAAGTTCACATGAAGCAGAGGTTAAGGGAGTGGGAATATGTGGGATATCCACACCTACCACCTCTAGCACAAAAGAGGGTACATTAGGATCTGATAGTGATTTAATAGAGCAAACTAGTCGCTTGCTACATGTAGACTTATCTAAAGGTGATTATACATTGAATGCTTATGTGAAATTGCTGTATGTGGATACTATGGATGTGAGAGATTGTTATGTGTGCATGCAATTGCTTGCCTCGGTTGAGGAGGGTATCAGGTACCATCACCTGCCATTGATGTATGGTATTAGTTGCAGTTTGCTTCTTAGTATGTTCTATGGAAAGGGTCATCATGAATATTATTTCTTGAATTATGATTTGGTGCTTTCAGAAGTTCCAGTTTACAAATATCTGAACAAATACAATTACTATAATCAGGAAGAGAGAATGGCAAAGTATTGTGTACCTACAATTACATTAGACACAGCTTATGCACAAAGACACAATTTGACTTGTACTTAAACAGAGATAGTGAAAAAGTTTGTAGATCAAGTAAAAGATAGACATAGGGGATTAACAGTTAAACGTGTTAGTAGGGAGTTTTCAAATGGACCAAGGAAGAATTAGCTCACAAGGCTAAGGGAAGTTATGGCCCAATAGCTCTAGATTGGGAACAACGGGGAAAGCTTTGCATTTGACAAGTCAGATGCGATATGACCCCATTTTTGTGGACAAAGTGCATGTGAACACACATTTCTGATTGATGCTTCTTCGAAGAAGTTCTTGCAAGAAGCAGTTCAAGTGGTGCCAAATGTATACTTTGTATGTGGGAGAAATGCATATGTCCGATTGCCGAACAAATGGTATGGTACTTGTTATGTGGCTGTTGTATTCCCAAAGATATACTACTTAGAACATTTAAAGAATTTGGAGGGGAAGCCATCACATAGAGAGAAATGTGGAATGAGTGCAGGGGAGATTGTAGGAGACACAGTTGGAGCAATGATACCTAGTTTGAGAGTAGTCTTAAATGATGTAAAGATTAGAAGGTTGTCAACTACAGTAGATAAGTTGTCAGTCAATACAGCTCAGTCGTTGTTGCTCATAGATGGAGAGATGATTTCGATAAGAGCTATGGTGATGCAAAACCGTCTTGCTTTAGATGTGTTGTTAGCAAAAGAGGGCGGAGTCTATAAAATGTTGAAAGTCCAATAGTGTTGCACCTACATCCCAGACCACAGTAAGGATCTGAGGAAGTATATTAGCAACATTACTGAGATACATCATGAGAAACATGACTTGGCAACTGATGGAATCTGGGATAAAGTTGGGAAAGGTTTTGGAAAGGTTGGAAGTTGGTTTGCGAAACTTGGAAAAGGAATACTTGGTTCTATCTTGAAACCAATAATGATAGTCATGGTCTGTGTCATTGTGTTGTTGGGACTAGTGAGGGCCTACAAGTTGCACCAGTCTAGGCAAGCAGAGAATTCCATTAGAGAAAGAGAGAGGCGAATGGAGAGACTGCAGGACAGATAATATGAGAATCTTAAGTGCTTGGAGGAGTTTAGACAGAGGAGACTGGCTATGACATCTGTTTAGATCGGTCCTCTCTACAGGGAGTTGTGATGGGTGTGATGAAACATGTCATCAGAGGGGGGGGACTGATGTAACGTTAAATTGATTTTTCATTTGTAGGGGTGCCCACCCACTTATATTCTTTCATTGTATTAACATGGGACATTAGGATGTGAACTGTAATAATGTGAATTGTGGTGTATTAGGGACATTTCAATGTAAACATGAAGAAATTAACGTCAACACTAGATGTAATTAGCTGAAATCATTAACATGCAGATTTTTGTGTATACCACTAACAATTATTTGTGTATTTGATGTGCTTATGTAACATGCTAATTTAGAAGCATGCAGTAAAAGATATTCATTTTATATGCAATTTTGTAAACAGCTATGTGCCATCTTTCTTATGTTAGCTGAATTCTGTAGGCCTGAAATGCATTTTCCTTGGAAGCTCTCGCATTAGATTTAGTAGTTGAATTTAATGTGTGTGTTGGATTTGTTCTTTCTCATGTTTCTGTTGCAGGTGGAAGAATCATCCTTGTTAGCTAGAATAATGTCTTTGATTTAGGAGTTAGGCTTGGAGAGAAGGGGATACAGTGAGCGTTGATACTGATAGTGAAAAACTGTTGTACTTTCTCATCGGAGGGAGCCTGGGAATCAAGGTCGTCTCACCAAGCTCTGGAGCATTGCTGCCTACTGGAAAAGTACCTATGAGGAGGTGGCCTGACTGGATGGCATGATCCACAAAGGATCCTGGGATACTACCTGTGCTATTGATGTATTGTAACTAGGGAAGTGTCCGGGGACTTCTGCCTTGCCTTGATGGAGCATCTTAGAACGAGCTCTGTCTTAGTACCTTTATGTTGCTTGACCCGACTAAGTGGGGAGACTTCTTAGGAAGGCTTCACACGCTGACACCTTATCTGACCTTGTCCTGGGAAAATGCTATGTAGGGATGCCACGTTAGTGCTACTGTAGGGCAGATTAATGCTTTATTCCCACAAACTTTCGATGAAGGGGAACCTGGACGTCTGTTCCGTAATCTTTTGTATCCGGATTCTCAAACTAATCATCTTGTGCCTGTTGCATCGCCTTAATTTCATCCGTAGATTTGGCTTTGTATTAGTTCCAATGTATTTCTACACCATCATCTTGAGGTGCCGGTACATCCAGTTATTCTTGGCTTTGTAATAAATCAACTATTCTTATTTGGTAGTCTGTGATTCTTAAGAGTCATAGTGAATTGGAATCGAAATAATTGACCTGCTAATGATTTCTCTCCCCCCAGCCTTTCATGCTGAGAAAAAGTACCATCCACTCGAGGTTCTAGAGCAGATCTAGATCACGGAAACTCTGCTCCTTCAATTGTATAATCCCCAAGGAAATGGATTAGTCGAGAGAGTCAACAATTTGGCAAAAGGGATGATGCAGTTGGTGTGTAGTGCTGGATTGTCTGTGCAGGGTGCAGTCAAGCACATACTTTGGGCTTATCACACCATGGTCAATACCAGTACAGGAAAGACCCAATTTGAGATGATGCAAGGCAGGCAACCAGGAACCAAATTGGTTCAGTCTTGGATGCGAGAAGGGTTATCAAGGAAAAAAAGGTGCCCAAAACAAAGTATGGAAAAATAATGTATTGATGTGAAGAGTGAGTCAAGGTTAAGCCGGGTGGAGGTGGAAAGAGTTTAACCAAGTTCTGGGGCGCTTAGAAGGTCAAGGCAGTTGGTGGAAATTGGGTCAAAGTAGACAATGGTCAAACTTGGAATCTCAGGAGAGTGACTCTATACCAGAAACAAGGAGTATTGGTGAAAACGTTAGTGGAGGTGGAAGGCCCATCTAGTCCATGTTCTCCATGGTTATCGATGAGGGGCAATTAATTTACAATGGATCAGGGAGAAGGCAGGTATTAGGAGATCTCAAATGTGCTGGGAAGAGGAGATGAGTCAATGGTATCTTCACAAGTTAACAGGGAGGTAAGGGTAAGGAGGCCCCCAGGCTATTTCGGGGAATATGTTTGTGATCAAATAGTTGATGGTTGTTTGCTTCAGTAGTGTAATTATACGTTATTCATATTATGTGTGTTTATGTTGGGTCGGGGTTGTGGGTCTTTTTTGTTGTTTGTCATGTTTGTTTGTCCATGTGGCCATAAGTTTCACTGTATGTGTTTATTTTTTTCCCAACATAAGTAGATGTGTTATAATGTGCTTAGGTAGCTTCAGCCAGGCTGAAGCTGCACATCTTGACATTGACATGTTGACATTCTATGATGACAGATGAGAGTTCTAGGTTTTGAACCAAGCAGTTCAGTTGCATGCTGTTTCAGGCAAGACTGCGGTGCAGGGTTTAATATCTCTGTTACATTAAACCTCTTCCAAGACTATACTGTGTGGAAAAAGAGTTATTACAACACTAACCTTTTCTGTAATAAGAGCTACTTAGAATCAATGAAAATCATTCTGAGCTACTAATATTATTAATGTGGTAATAGTGACCACATCAGACAAGGTTATATTAGTGTCCAAGCCATGGAAGATTGTCAGCAGTGTCCACCTCAGTGCATTAGGCAGGATTGAAAACAGTTATGGAAAAAGGCTTTGTCAATGTAGAATGCCTTTACGTGGGTAATGCATAACATCCATAGCTGCAACGTCCTGGCACCAAGGTAAAAATATGAGCAGTAACTTCCCCCCTCCCTCCACACCCGCATGCCATGTGAATTATCACTCAAATGTCAGTCATAAATATATATTGGGAATCCTTATGAGTTCTGAATATACAAATTTTCATTGTGAATACCCGCTTTTCGATTTATACATTCATGAATTGAACCAAGCAAAAGCTACACATTTGATAGGCTGGGATGCACACAGGAGAGCTACTTGTGGGGTTGCTGGAGAGCTACCTGTAGCTCCCAAGCTACTCATTGGAGAAGCCTAGAGATGAGTCCCTTTAGAATTGTTCTTCTTGTAAGCTTCATTCGGTATGTCCTATGTTTACAGATATTTTTTCTAGATTCTTGTTAAAAGGCTGGGACGTGCACGATTGTTTTCAGATTTTCTGTCGGTCTTTATATTTATTACTGAAGAAGTCAATCTTGTTACTTCATTACTTCAGGGTACTGTTAATATAAATTTCAGTATCAACCTATTTACAATTGTGAGATTGGCTCAAGCAGTTATAATAATTGTACTAACTACTGTTTGCCTGCCTTCTGGGTTCAACAGCAGGATAACCAACCCACATTGCAGGTATGTTTTTGATGCACGGGGAGAGGCTAAAGCACCCTTTCACCATGTTACGTTAATGGCTCCCAAATGCCATAATGCTTGTTCACCTTCAAGCATTAGTTGTGGGGCGAGCACTTACTGCAGTTACTGACGAGGTCAAGAACACTTATGTACTAATGCATGCACCTTCAGAAGGGAACAGTGCTCCTCCAGCCAATGAAGGCCGAATCCTGGTGTGCGCGTGGGTTTGTCATTTTATAAGGGATGGGTTTTGTGTTCTGCGGATCATATCTTCTTCCCTGTCTTCATGTGAATCCCTGTGGGTCAGGGCCGGTTCTACGATTTTTGGGGCCCTGGGCCAAAAGGGAATGTGCAAGGCCCCTCTAATTTGACACCTTCAGGGCTCCCGAAGCTGCTTTGTGGAGACTTCTCCTGGACCGCAGCTCCTCCTCTTGGCCACCTACAAGCACCTCTTTTACAGCCCATTTTGGGCTGAACGTGTGAGAATTGCTTGGGGGCTGAGAGTTAAACCTGTGGGGTGCTAAAGTGCTGGACAAAAGGCCTCCCGCAGTGTCTCGGAATGGGCAGCCGGGCAGGAGGCCTTATTGCAGGACAAACCTGCAAAATGCGTCTCCTTGCAACTGAGACACCATCCCTAAGAGGCCCAGGGAGGGCCCCCTCCCGTCCCTCTCATGGGCCCAGTTGCAAAGAGGCGCCTTTCTTTCAATTGAATCGGCAGGAGTACAAGAGGGCTGGTGGTGTGTTGAACCGGTGCGGGCCCCATGCTGGTGGGCTGAGTGTGCGGCCCTGGGCAGCTGCCCACACTGCCCATGCCTAGCGCCGGCCCTGATGTGGGTCATCACACCTTTTCATCATTGGTGGGTCACTTAGATCAGCACCATTACATTGTAACTTCTGCTATCCGTGCAAAAATATTTGGTTAAACAATGTTTTTAAAAGATCGGTCCATAACCGTGTGACTGCATGGTTCACAGAGCTGTAATTCTGCAGGCGTGAGGACTCCGTTGGAATTGCAGGCTTTTTAGGTCTGAATTATGGAGGCACAGCTGTCAATACGACCCATTGCTTAGTATATACATAGAATGGACCTTTCAACGGTTGGCTCTCTAAGACCAGCCTCTTTCAGCCATCAGCTAGACACAGAAGATATGAACCACATTTTGGCTCAGCCCAGCAAAGTATTCATGTCTCAGTTAATTCTGTTGGCTGTTTGGGTCTATCCTTCTGCCTCCACTCCAGTGCTTGCATTGACCTGCGCTTTACAACTGTCCTCCTTTCTGTCAGCTTTTGCTGGCTCCCTCTCAAGTTTCTCACTCTAATGTGTTAATGCTGAATGCATTATCACATTAAACTCAGTTGTATGTAAGTAGAATGTTTTTCCATTTATGTAATCTATTCCACATGCCCATTAAAAACAATGGAGGTGGGGAACCGACGGTCTTTAAAGAGGTTATGCCTACTTGAAGTAACCAAAGAATTTAAATAAGCGTGGGGCCGCAATTGCCTATGTGTGTATTCCCACGAGCTTACAGCTTTTACTGCTTGTCATATTTTCAATGCTGCCTCCACTGCCAAACCACGGGGGATATTTACAAGAAAATGCCTGAGCGCGGTGTTATGCCAAATTTGGCAATGCCACGCTCTGACATTTTCAAAACGCAGGGATGCGCCGTATTTACAAAAATACGGCGCACCCCTGCGTTTCCCCTAGCGCTGGCGCTAAAAAAGCTACCTAGTGCCAGCACCCTGCCTCCATGTTGCAAGGGTCCCTGTGCTGCAGGGGCGATTATTTATGTGCAGAAAGGGACACCATCCTGCACATAAGCAATCAATAATAGTGATTTGCTCTTTCTGCAGCACACATAGAAAGAGCAAAAAACGAGGAGAAATTAATAATTTCTCCTCGTATCACCCTCCTAAGAGCAGGTATTACCTTCTCATAATTTTTGATGCTGCCCCGGCCTTGAAAATCTGGGGCAGCGTCAAAAAACAATGGTGTTGCTGTGGAACGCCCACAGCGACACCGATTGCCTGCCCCTTTGCCGCAGCAGACTGCAGCGGAAAGGGGCATATTTACAAGGTGGCGTTTAGCCACGCTAAGTGGTTTAGCACAACCTTGTAAATATGGGGAATGGCGTAACGCCACCGGAGCGTCAGAAAAAGTGACGCTCCGGCGGTGTTAGGGGCTTTTAAATATGCCCCCACCTTTCTCAGTCTTGGCTATTGCCATCTGGCTCATGTTCTGCAGTATTGTCATTTAGAGGCACAGAATTCAATGTTTGTGCATAGACTTTGTTTGCGTACACAGGGCATTTTAATGATAGCTCTGTGTTTTCAAGCCCGATGTTTAAAGTGAAATATGTCAAGATCAAATTGTACATAAGACATGACTGTAGTTCATATTATCTGAAACAAGTATTGATCAACAGTACCCGATACGGAATCCAATCCAGATAACATAAGTACAGAAGTAACTCAGTGTAATAACCAGGATTATCCCCGGTTGGCTAGTTTCGTTGCCAGGTTACTGACTGTGGATTAAGAAGGATGCCCCATGTCATGTTTTCTTTCATTGGGTGACCCTTACCAAACATATAACAAAACGCCCTTGCTGAATACCTGAGCGATTGAGAGCTGAAAGCTGGGTGGATGCAAGTGTTTTCTAGGGTGTTTCCTATGGGTGTATGTTGTGTAACACGATGGTCCTCGTTTTATTAACTATCTGGAGTGAGAGGTTTAGTTGACAAACTCATGTTGAAAGCTGGTCCCCCGTTTGTGCAGACTGCTCACTGCGCGACTTTCCTTGAAGGAGTTTGCCTTCCACTGGAAGAAAATTGGGCGGAAATGCGTTCCTATCAACCTGTATTAGGTACGATTTCTTTTGAGAGGTGTCTCAGTGCTATCCAAAGGTTGTCTCATTTTTGGGAAGGTGACCGTTTGTAGGAGCAGGTGATCACAATAAAGTCTAGGCTAGCATTCGATTTTTAGTTAGTCTGAAATGTCCAAGGAAGATAAAACCTCGTTATGAGGATGAGTTAAGCTATGTCCTTGCCAGCTTCTAGAAGGCTTGCAATAACCAAATTAATTTCTGGTTTGACTACAGCTTCTGATAATTCTTTTAACTTCTGAGACCAAGTCATTAGGCGATATACAAGTTATTATGTGCATGTACTGAAAATCAATTTTCCAACATGCCAGTAACTTTAAAAGGATGGGATAGGGTCAGCCAATTATTCATGCTTTGCAGGTGCCACTGCCAGCCTTTCCATCGGTGCTGGAATTGGAACCAAGCATTAGCAATGCCAATAGGTCTTGCCTATGCAAGAGCCATTGACTTTGGGAATGTGTTTTAGCCATGTTGTGCACCAGCGTGGCTGCTGTTCAGCATGGCTAAACGTTAGTGGTAGAGGAGAGTGGCGTGGAGTGTTGTAGAGTGGAATGACAAAGAGTAGAGTGTTGTCGAGTGGAGTGGCATAGAGTGCCATGTACTGGAGTGGCATAGAGTGGCATACAGTCGAGTGTCATAGAATAGAGTGGACTGGTGTAGAGTGTATTGGCGTAGAGTGTTGCAGAGCATAGTGATGTAGAGTGTGGTGGAGTAGAGTGGAGCGGTATAGAATTTAGCAGCATACCATGCAGTGTCGTAGAATGCAGTGGTGAGGATTAGAGTGCGGCATAGTAGAGTGGAGTGGTGCAGAGTGGAGTGGTGTAGAGTAGAGTGGCATAAAGTACAGTGGTGATTCTGCGATCAGGGATCAATAATTTTACACAGAAAAAGGCCCATTTACTTTACCCAACTAAACCCTTACCGCTGGGTTTAGTGTGATGCAAGTTTTATACCCAACTTACCAAATACACAATAGAACCTGCATTTCTCTTTATATATATATATTTATGTGGCGATGGTCTTGATAGTTGATTAATTGATGGCAATAATATGCACTAATCAGTACTACTAAATAATAACAGACTCAGTATGTAATTTATATTGTTTATCGTAAATAATGTGAAATAAATGCTCATCAAGTACCGTCATACAATGCAAATCACAGATTATCACCAAGAGAAAGTATTAAGAAAGTATAGAAACAAACTCATATCGAAATTAACAATGCATTGAAGGAGTGGAGAGGCGAAGTGAGAAAAGTTTCAGAGAGAAAATACATTTGCAATTGATTATGCAAAATCAGGATATTATCTATACTAACCCAAAATAGAAATCAGGGAAATCTACCCTCTGGCCAAAGAGTCGCAAAGCCCCTCAAGAAGAGTCGAGTGGCAAAGATTAAGTCAGGAATCAAGAAACAGGTAGGCCTCTATCTGGAAACAGCAAACCGACGACAGCGACGATCTCCCGCTACCTAAACACCAGCTGACCGACACCTACTAACCCCACCCACCGGGCACCTCAATTATACCCTAAAACCTAAATGTCCAACCCACATTTGTTTCAATATGAGAACAAACTCCGTCTCTCATTGGCTAAGGATGGGGGTGTACTGTCACACCACTCTCAGCATGACTATTTTATTCAATGTTCTTTTGTCTTAAACTTTCAACATTACGACAGATTCTTCCCAGGAAACAACTTCAAACCACAATCATAGTACATATTTCCTGCAGCACATTTCATGTTGCAAGTCTTTGCGCTTCCATTGTTTGCCTCTGCTATCTTTAGAAGGAAGTTGCTCGTTTCCACTGGTTATCTCATCTTTCCCCGTAGCTTGGCAGTCACACAAATTATTATGAAGGACACACAGCCTTAACGTTCTCTCTTCTCTCTCGAAACCCTCTTTTGGTCATTTTATTTTTCCACCAATTATTAACCCTGGACTGGCATGCAGAAGAGTAGACCCATGCTTGCTTTTCTACAGAAAACAAACACAAACATTATTATTTTCATGAAATATAATTTCATTGCACACCATCCCAGTGTTGCACTAACCCATGATGTTATTTCCTAGCAAACATTATTAACGTGCACAAAAGCAGCATTAGTCTTTTTATCTACTTTAGCCAAAAGCATTTGCGGCCTAGTTCCATGCATCAGTACACGCATGGGCAAAAGCATTTCCCCTTCATTTTAGTTTTCTTTAATAAAAATTTCACAGCACACTGTTAATGAATGTTACTGAGGGTTTTAATCCGAGCAGGTTTTTATTTTCGCAAAACCCTGCTCCATCAATCCCCCCTTTGATGGCGTTTTTGAGCCATCATCAAAATATCCAACAAATACAAATTACCACTTATTTAAAATGCTGTTCTTCTTTCTCGTTTTATCATTCTTCCATCTAAGTCCTTCATGATCTCATAATAATTTCCTCTCATGCCCTCTAATTCTATCTCTTCTCTCTTTCTCTTTCTAGCTCTACGTTTAAGATCTGATGTCTCTTTCTTTCTCCATTTACATTTGCAACGTTTATAAATCAAGATAATCATTAATATCACTGCAACTATTGAAGTAATAGGTATTAATATTTTTCCTAATAAGCTACTCCCTACAGTAGAAAACCAATTACCCACTGAGGAAAAACTCTTACCACGTTTCTCCCAAGCACCATCAGCCTTCAATTCAGTCAAATCTTCATGAAGTTCTGTAATATTTCTAATATACCCCTCAAGAATTTTACTCTTATCAGGGATATAAGTACAACATTGTTGTATTTTCAACATGCTACAGACTCCACCCTCTTTTGCCAATAATATATCAAGGGCAAGTCGATTTTGCAAAACCATTGATCTAATTGCAACCATTTCAGTATCAGTCATCAAGAACCCACCAGCAGTATCTGTTGATAAACAATCAACCACTGTGGACAATTTTCTAAGTTTATGTGAATTCAAAATGACTCCAACTGAAGGTATCAGTGCTCCAAAAATATCCCCTATTATCTCAGAATAACTCGCTCCTCTCTTATTACGTGTTAGTCCTTGTTTTATTTCATTAACTCTATTATTCTTGTCTATATGATACACTTTAGGAAAAACTATACCTAAATAACAACATCCATACTAACCTGCAGGTAACCTATAATAAGCATTCTTACCACACACATAATAAATTCCCGGGAAAACAGGATCAATTCCTCCTTTCAGTCCCCAGTTTCCTTTTATCAAGAAAGTATGCTCACATTCACTAGAGCCAATAAAGTAACTATTAAGTTCAGTCTTTTCTCTGAACACACAAAGCTTTGATTTATGTTGAAAATCTAAAGCCATGGCAGCGTATGTCTCACCCTTTTTGTAATCACCCTCTCTGAAAGCCCATGGAGGTACATGAGACTTTTGCTTAGCAGCTTTCTTTTTGAAATCTCGTCTTCTATCCTCTACCATATTCATAAATTCTATTTCTTTATGTCGTAGTTTACAGGTTAGATTATTTCTATGTGCATCTATTGTATCTTTTTTTTTAAATATTTTTATTAGGATATTTTGTACAAATTTTTCACCCATGGATCAGCACCAATTTCACAGTAAATTGACAATACGTGCAGAGAAAGTAAAGAGAGTAAGTAAAAAATAAAATAAAGCGAGGATCTCAGTCAAGACATTTTAAGCAGCCAGAAAAATAAAATAATATAAAAAAAGCAAAAGGAAAAAAGCCATAAGAACAAGCAACGAGCATAAGAAACCAAAAAGTTGACAAGCAATAATCTAAATTCATGACTCTAACATTAATTTACAATCCTTAGGATTACACCATCCCATACACATAAATAAATTGGCCTAGATTGTTGCCCTTAAAATTCCTATTTGTCCTTCCATCTTGCCAATAATGCCCATATACTCTGCCCCAGCATTTTTGCTTTTTACCCTTCCTCTCATAAATGGCCCTTTCCATTGTGTATAGTGAAAGTAAGCGCGATAGCCATTGATGAAAGGAAGGGGGAAGAGGATCAAGCCAGGCCGAAGCAATGCTCATCCGTAATACAGCCATAGCCACAAAGAGAAATTTTTTGGCTGTGTCATACCGTTCGCTTCTATTAACTCCCAGCAATACCAGAGCAGGTGTTATCATAATTTTTAACCCCAGTGACATATCTAAAAATCTCATAATAGAATCTAACAAACACTGAAGACATGGACAGGTCGCAAACATATGCACAAGATCTGCTGCCGCCGCCCCACACTGTGCACAATGAATCCCTGAGAGCCCACCCCATTGCTTTATCCTTGCTGGGGTATAATATAATGCGAAAACAGTTTTATAATGTTGTGCTTGGAGCCCAGCAGAGCACAAAACCGTCTGGGCTAAACCCAGAGTTTCTACCAGCCCCTCTTGTGTAACACCCACTCGTTCCACCCATTTATTCTCATGCTTACCTAAATCATCTTGCTTTAATTCAATCAGCTCAATATACAATAACCTAATAATACCCTTAGTGCTACCCCGAATAGTATCTAAAACTCTGTTTCTACTAAATCCGCTAAGCCCCCCTTTTTGTACCAAAAAACTTCGCAGCTGTAAGTATTTGAAAAACTCCCCTTTCCAACCCATACTCCCGCTGAATGTCCCCAAACTGACGAACCCCTACTTGCGTTATTAAATCCCCAGCAATCCGTACTCCCTTCATTGCCCAAGAGGCCATTACCCCATCTGAAAAAATATCTGGAAGCATAGGATTTTTATAAAGCAGGGTATATTAATTGAATCTTCCCATACCGATCATTCTTTTTAATGCCCACCAAATATTAGATGCAGCAACAAGGGTCTTAAATTTAGTCCTTTTATAGTAGCTATGCTCTGTAAATTTAAAAAAGCAATTTTCGGCCTGATCCCCCAATAACAACTTATAAACATCCGGAATTTCAATTTCCCTATCATTATCCCGGGAAGGTGCACCAAACAGTATACCCATATATTGAAGAGCAGCAGCCCAATAATAAGAACGAAAATCCGGAACTGCAAAGCCACCTCTCTCTCGTGGTAAACACATAAAGCGAAGAGCCCTCCTAGTTTTACCCTGTGCCCAAATAAAACGATTAACTAAATTTTCCAAAGCTATAAACCAATGTTTAGAAAATTCCAACGGAATTGCCCTAAACAAATAAAGAATTTTTGGCAGAAACATCATTTTCACCACATTACGCCTCCCAACCAATGAAAGATGAAGATTATTTAACCGCTGGAAATCCCCTTTCGCCTTCCTAAGTATTGGTCCAATATTCATGGCAACTAAGCTGTCTAGATCAGACATAATTGAAATTCCCAGATATACACCTGACTTTGTAACACGAGGGTCCTCAAAATTAACAAACTGATTCAGTATAATTTGGGTCTTGGTGCTATTCAGTGCATATCCAGAGTATCTACCAAACTCTTGCGCAATATGCTCTACCGTAATTATTGCCGAGGAGGGATCTGCTGTGAGAACAGCTACATCGTCAGCGTAAGCTAATACTTTAGATTCTATACCCTGACAAATAATTGGGGATATTCCATTACTGACCAGTAATAACCGAATTAAAGGGTCCAAATATATAGCGAACAGCAGGGGAGAAGCTGGACACCCCTGCCGCGTCCCCTGTTGTATAGCAAAAGATTGTGTATATACACCATTCAGCCTTAAGCGAGCCGTAGGTGTTAAATAGAGTACCTGAATAGTTTTAATAAAGCCCTCCCCTAACCCAAACCATCTCAATGATTCCCATAAAAACCCCCAGGAGACCCTATCAAATGCCTTTTCAGCATCAAGCAGCAAGGCAGCCATAGGGTCCCCTGAGGCCTTCATTGCATCAAAGAGTGTTATCACTCGCCGTACATGCTGAGTGGTCCCCCGACCTATTATAAACCCATGTTGACACGGATGAATACTTTTCTTTATAATTTTATTTAGTCTTGTGGCGATAGCTTTCGAAAATTTTTTACATCACTATTCAATAATGTTATGGGGCGATAAGAGCCGGGCTCCCTCGGTGGCTTATCTTTTTTAAAAAGACCACAACGTCCGCACCAGCCCAAGACTCGGGTGCGGGGCCCCCCTTTGAGCCTGCAGAATTACCTCACACAGATCCAATCCAATAATATCTAAAAATATTTTATAGAACTCCAATGGGATCTGATCTGGTCCGACTGCCTTACCCGAAGGTAAATCTAATAAGGCTCTCGTTATCTCTTCTTGAGACAAGGCACATTCCAAATTCTCCCTATCAGCCAGGTTAACTTTATTTACAGCAATTCTATCTAAGTATTTTCGGGTTTCCAATGGCGTCTCTAATGAATCTTCTGTATATAAATGATGATAAAAAGCCTAAACGTCTCTCGGATCCCGGAGGGGTCTGTTATTACCCTTTTATTCTTGTCATAAATTTCCGTTATCTGGCCAGCCACGGTTTTCTGTCTAGCTCTTACTGCCAATGTATGCCCCACCCTCTCATTATATTCATGGCAATGCTCTTTGTTTGCTAGATAAATTTCAGCAGCCTTTGCAGCAATATGTTCACCCGCCTCAGCCTTTTTAATAGCAAGCCGAAGTATAATCTCATCAGCCGACCTGTCCTGGCTAAGAGTGGCAGCCAATACCTCTTCCAGTTTTATCAGATTAATTTTAACCTCCTCCTCTCGTTGTCGTTCCTTTTTCTGTCGATAAAAACTATAGCTAGTCGTCTCCCCTCTAACCCCCGCTTTAAAAGCGTCCCATACGATTCCTATATTTGCACTCCTCGGTTGTACTCCCAAAATTCTTTAATCCAACCTTTCATATATAGGACATATTCTGGATCATATAACAGCCTCCGCTCGAAAGTCCAGCCCCGAGGTTGCTTCCCTCCCCTATAAAGCTAACTGTAAGGATTAATGGATTATGGTCAGATAATATCCGAGGGAGCAATTCTATACTGGAATTGGGAAGAAGATGATGAGAAGCCAAAAAGTAGTCTAAACGAGAGATAATCTTATGTGGTGCGGAAAAAAATGTACTGCCAAGTTCAGTAGGTTTCAGATGTGCCCACATATCAGTTAAACCATTATTCCTTATTAGGTTATCTAACGCATTACCAGTCCTTTTTTTCCTACCCGAGTAATTAATTCCTAAAGTGCCCCACTGAACCCCCAAACCATTAATATTAAAATCCCCACAAATAATCATAGGGGAGGGCCATAGAGCTAAGTTTGAATCTAGAAATTCAAACATTTCCGGATCGTCCCTAGTAGATCCATAAAGAGAACACAATGTAAATCTATTGCTATTTATAGTGCATTCTAGTAGCACCCATCGCCCCCATTGATCTCCAGACTTTCTTATAACTGTAACATCAGTCCTCCGGGTGAGGATTGCCACCCCTCTTGTGCGCGAGCCTTGCGTTGTATGTACCAAAAGTTTATATCCTAGTTGTTCTAGTATTAAAGCTCTGCAACTTTCTATATGCGTTTCTTGAACACAAATAAAATCTACCCGTAAAGTTTTAAGCCAGATAGCCACCTTATGCCTCTTATGTTGATCATTCAATCCACAGATATTTACTGTCACAATTCGTAAATTCATACCTTCAAGTTCTCACTTTCCTTATAAATGAACCTCACCATACCATCCGCTATAAAGCTCATTATGTTTACTTTAATATCCGTCACTCTCTTTAGCCCATCATCATTAAGCCACATCAAAAAAGCTTGCTTCGACCTACTCAGTTTTTCCGTAAACCTTGCTAAACGTGCAGCCTCCCATTGTGCTGATCCAAAACCAACCTCCAAGAAAAACCCCCCCACCCTCCCAGCCCCCACCCCCCTGCACCCCTTACAGGCAGCTAGGTCAGGCATGACCTAGGTATGGCAGCTGAGCTTCCAACTCAGGCAGTGCCGACCCTCCCCCCCCGGAGACCCCTGTAAAAACACCTGATAAGTAACTTAAGTGAACCACACGATGATAAATCCAACAGGGATATGCCCCCTATTCCCAAAATTCCTCCACAAAAACACCATGTTTATACAAAGAAAATCCAGAGCGCTCCCCAGACACTCCCCAAACGACCCCCCATTAATCAGAGATTATTCCCCCTCCCAGATCCCCTATTAGCTGGTACGGTTTGCACCCGCCTCTCCGTTATCTCAGTAAGAAATTCCTGAGCCTTCACCTCGGAAAAAAACATTCTAACCTTTCCTTGATAAAGAACCTTAAGCCTAGAGGGAAATAAAAGAAAGGCTTCACAGCCTGCTCCTTGGAACGGGGCTATCATTTGTCGAAGTCTCCATCTCCGCTCGACCGTTGTATGGCAAAAATCCGGCCGAGCGAAGAAGGTATGCCCCTCGAATGTACGTTTTGAGTCTGGTCTTGCCTTGTCTATTATAGCCTGCCTTAACAGATAGTTGCCCACGTAGATTAGTATGGCTCTTGGTCGCTCCCTTGACTTTTAGCATGAGCTTTCCTAAACATTGGAAAGCGGTGAGCCCGCTGAATTTCCACCTCCCAGTTCCATTGGGGGAGTTCCGGGAAGGCGCCCTTCAACAGTGTGACAACGAAGGCCATAATGTTCTCTCCCTCTATATTTTCTTCCAGACCCAGCAATCGTACATTATTGCGACGCTGCCGATTCTCAAAGTCCTCGAGCTTCCAGCAGACATCCAAGGATTGCTTCTCTTGAGTGATCTTAAATGATTGTAGTTTATCAACCTCCGCCTCAACAGCCGCAGTTCGTTCTTCAACATGGGTAACCCGCTCCGAAATGTCGATACACACCTTGTTCATCTTCCGAATAGCCCCTTGCAGCTTTTTATTAACTAATAATGATCTTTTGCTCTCCTGCCGTGCCTCCCCCTGCATTTGTTTTAGGGTAGAATACAATAAGTCCAATGTCGTAGCGGGAGTGAAGGCAGATACACTACCAGATTCAATTAATTCTGCAGCGCCAGAATGGCCCGTGTTTCCTGCATCAAGCCCACTGCTAGTACCCGCTGTCAGGACAGAAGCGGAATAGTCCCATTCCAGCTTCCGGGTGGCAGAATCTGTAGACCTCATTTTAGTTTTAGTCCGTCGCCTTGCATTTAAAGATCGACTATACCGCTTTTTCTGTGTAGCAGAAGACTCCCCAGAGGCCGTTTCCTGAGAAGATTCTAACTCACTGACTTCTGATGTGTCTGAGTCGTCGTTCAGTGGAAAAAAATTTCCCCCCCCTCCTTCTGGGGAAAACACGGGGACACTCTGCCAAGGGATTATTGCCACGTGATTAATCTGACCGCCCAGAGTATCGCTAGTATAACAGTGCTCACTGGCCTGTGTGACTGGTAGTACATGGGTTTGACAGAATGCGTCATCAAGGGGAACTTCTCCTCCTTCCTCATTAATGCCATCCTTCATTGTGTCTTCCTTATCACCCATAGAGATCCGGGATACTGTAGCCTCAGCCTCATCAATTTCATTTGACAAAGTATCCAGCGGGAGCTCACCCGCTCTTATTGTATCCATCTGACTAACTTTGCTCTGTTCCTGGCCAGGACTTATAATTTGCATTGCTTGCAGGAGAGGAAGAGAACTACCTGTCCCAGAATCCACCTGGATGGACTCAGCAGTTTCGGTAGTTTCGGGAGGCTTAATGTTTGCCAAATGGAGAACGGAGTTACCTGGTAAAGAGAGACTCTCTTCGGATTCCATATGTGTAGAAATTGCGTCCGGAAGGCCGGGGGGGTCATCAGCTGTCATCAAAGCTGCCATCGGAGCAGCCTTCGAAGTCATCGCTAACACAGGAGCCGGAGCCGAGGCCGTCACCAACCCAAATGCCTCCAGAACTGAAGGCTGCCGTTGCACACCATCTCCAGCACCAGCCGCGCCGGCCACGCGTCGTCTTGTACCGCCGGCGACCCCAGCATATTTTGCCTTCAAAATGTCCTCGTTCTTTTTTTGGATGCCCCCACGTCGGATCTGACCCACGCTAGACGCCGTTTCCAAAATGCCATCCTTCAAGCTCCCCTTAGCCTCCTTCAAAGCCTCCCTTGTAGCTGCTGCGTCTTTCGCAATTTTACTCGCCTTTGGAGCCATCCTGCGTTTCAATCGGGATAACAAACGCCGGATACTTGCGGAAATCTGCCACAAAGTCAAAGTCCGAAAGTGCCACGCCGACCACAAACCAGCACGAAAAAAGCGATCCTTCGTCCAGCAATCATCAATAGCCTGCTCTGTCCACTCAAGCATATCCGTTTGAGCCCGCCACCGATTTCACAGGGGTCTCACAGAGGAGTGCAGAGCCGGAGCTGCCTTCCTCGCGGTCAGTCAGCGGCCATCTTGCCCTCACATATTATCGCATCTATTGTATCTATTGGTTTGTTACTAATGAAAAAATCTCCCAGGTATGCTGCATAAACAGGACCATAAACAATTTTTAAATCTCTCCTAACAGGGATTTCTGGAAATATTAAATCAAAATTAGAGTAATAATACTCTAATCCTTCCCTCTCATAAAACAAACTGGTTAAAACACTACAAGACACACCATAAGTTAAAGGTAGGTGATGGTATGTCACCCCCTCTGAGACAGACGATGGTAATTGCATACACACATAACAATCCCTCACATTCATTGTGTTAACATATTCATACAACAATTTAGTAAAAACATTTAACGAAAAATCATTAATTGATTTATCATGATGATAAATATTATCATCTTCTATCTTTTCTATATTAGTGTTTGAATTTTCTTTAGTAATAGAATCCATTCTCTCACTTCCCACATCATTAGTATTATTTTTGTGAGTAGTCACCATTAGAACAGGCACAATAACAATCAGTGTTAACCACACCAACATTAGTAATAAAACACTACATAAGCAAGCATTAATACATCTACGTTTAAAACTATGATTTTGATGTCCAGTCTCTGTTACCTTTGCCATTTTAGACACTACATAAAAAAATTAAAAATCTAAGAAAAAAAAACACTACAACTTTCAAAACTTACAAAAAAACTTATCCAAAAACCATCTTACACTTTATGCCTCTCTTCTTTACCCCCTCTTTTTTTTATTTTTTTATATCTTCTTTTTCAAATCTTTTGGAATTTCCAAAATATTCTTCATTGAAATTGTTGCACCTTAATTTTCACAGTTCTTTTTAAGGTGGTTTTAGTTTGTTTGGATCACTTTGATCAATACCAGTTTCTTCTTCATTTTGATTTGTTTTTTCAATTTCCTCCAACACCACTTATGTCCATTCTGGAGCTATGTATTTCTTATTCGGAATTCTTATTCTTTTTGTTTTTCGTACTAAATCTTCCTCTGAGTCACTTTGTTCAGTTTGACTTGATATTTTATTTATTGGATCTGGCTTTTTTCTTTTTCAGAGTGTATTTCAGTCTTTTTACTCCTTTTGGCCACACAGCACCTTTTCTTGCTTTCTTAACTTGAACTACTTCTTCACCTTCGATGTCAAGTTCGCAAGTTCTTTTATTCAGTTCTATTCTTTGTTGTACTTGCTCTTGATGTTCATCAATCACTTTCCTTTCTTCTTTCTCAACAGCAGTCTTTTGAGACCCAGTAGCTGGTGCCCACTTTATTCGACTTGTGCTTGGTTCTTCCTCCTGTTCAGCATTTTCAGAATCTGTAACACTAGATTATATAGCTTCATGTTCTTCAGCTTCTGGTTCTTTTCTTTTCTCTACCAGTTGCTGCGCTTCTTCTTGTCTTTCAAGTGGACTTGGGACTCTTCTTGTATGACTTGCATGAAGCCACCACACTTTACTGCTGTCGTTGTTACCAATATTATTTGGTAAGGTCCATGCCATCTGGGTTCAAAACACGACTTCCTCACGTGTTTCTTCACCAGAACCCACTCTCCTGGACTCAAATCATGTGCTTGATCCGGCTGTGTTGTGGTTGCAATTTCTCCAACCTGATGAGACACAGAACGCACCAAGTCAGCCAATCCTATGCAATAATCAAGCACTAGATCATCAGTAATATTCATCAGTTTGTTTGCTGGTACAATTGCTTGTCACATTGCTCTCCCCATCAAAACTTCATGAGGACTTAATCCAGTCTTTTTATCAGGAATGCTTCTAAGACTCATCAATACCAGGGGTAAAGCGTCTGGCCATTTCAGTGTTGTAGACGCACACACGTTTGATAGTCTTGACTTAATAGTGCCATTAATTTGTTCGACCACTCCTGATGCTTCAGGTCGATAGGCACAATGCAGTTTTTGCTCAATTTGTAATGCTGCACAAATCATTCGAATTATTTCATTATTGAAATGAGTTCCTCTATCTGTTTCTAAAGAGACTGGAAATCCAAATCTAGGGATAATCTCTCTTAAAAGCTATTTAGCAACTGTTAAGCTGTCATTTCTTCTTGTTGGATATGCTTCTACCCAACGAGAAAACAGACAGACAACAACCAACACATATTTTAGTCCATTACAAGGGGGAAGTTCTATGAAGTCTAACTGTAATCTGGTGAATGGTCCTGCTGCTTTTCCAATTCGACCCCAACTAACAACTGTCTTTCTACCTGGATTTTGTTGCTGGCAGACTATACACCTCTGGCATAGACTTTCTGCAATGACCCTAAACTTTGGATTATACCATGACTGCTTGAAGAGTCTGATCATAGCATCCCTTCCAACAAGCGCAATTCCATGGTACATCCTTGCCATTTGTGAGAGTAAATAATCTGGCATTACTGGTCTTTCATCAACATACACCCACACTTCATCTTCTGCTCTCTTTTTACAACCTGATTTTATCCCAAAAATGTTTTCCTCCTCATTTGCTTCTTCCTGCAACTGTCTAATTTCTTCCCATGTTTCCAAAGAAGAAAACATCAAGTGGCAATTTGTATCTTTTTTCTCCATCCCTTTGTTGATTGAAATTGAATTTTGTGCACAGAAATGAGCCACTTGGTCTGCGTATCTGTTTCCATTTGTCACATAGTCATTTCCTGATTTATGTGCTGAACATTTAACCACAGCAATCTTTTTGGACATTTATTAATGCATTCAATAAATCCTTCACATTTTTACTGTTCCAGATTGGGGATCCTGAAGAAGTCAAAAATCCTCGTTGCATCCACAACTGACCAAAATCCTGCACCACCCCAAAACCATATTGACTATCAGTGAATATGGTTACTCTCAGATTTTTGCCAATTATACATGCTCTAGTCATAAATGAGCTCAGAAATTTGAGCAGAATTTATCCCCTTTAGACAGGATGCTTCAAGAACCATAGCCACTGTGCATGCTGCATAAGAAGCACTCAATACACCTTTTTCATCTCTCAGGCAAGATCCATCCACAAACATCACACAATCTGACTCTTCTAATGGTGGTTCTTTTATGTCAGGTCTTGGTTTCGTGCACAATTCTGTCACATCCAAACAATCATGGGCTGCTTCATCCTTTACTTCTTCACAGCTTGAACTCGGCAATAAAGTTGCTGGGTTTAATGTTGTGCATTTCGTTACTGTCACATTTTCAGCACCCAAAATCACTCTTTCATATCTAGTCAGCCAACTATACGTCATATGCTGAGTCTGGGTCCTTGTTAATAGGATCTCAACAGAATGTGGCACATACACTTTCACTGGATGTCCCATAACAATTGCTTCACTCTGCTCTAGACTCACACAAGTAGCAGCCACTGCTTTTAAACAGCCTGGTAATGCTGCAGCCACTGAATCCAAAGTAGCAGAAAAATATGCCACTGGGCGACTTGCCATTTCATGTTTTTCTTTTAAAACTGAAAGTGCACATCCATCTCTTTCACAACAGTACAATGCAAAATCTTTTGTATAATCTTGCATTCCCAATGCAGGTGCTCGGCAAAGACTATCTCGCAATTCAATAAAAGCTTTCATACATTCTTCATCCAACTCAATCGGATCAACCACATCTTTATGAGTCAACCTCTGTAAAGGTTTTGCAATCAGTGAAAACCCACTGATCCACTGTCTACAGTATCCAACCATTCCCAAAAACATTTGAACTTCTTTTTGAGTCTTAGGAGGACCCATTTGCAAAATCACAGTAATTCGGTCTTGCGTTACTTTTCTAACTCCTTTCTCAATTTTGTGTCCCAAATATTGAACCTCTTTTTGACAAAACTGTAATATTGCTGGTGACACTTTATGCCCACCTTCTGCCAAATGATTCAGTAAGGCAATTGTATCTGTCACACATGCTTCTCGTGTTTTTGATGCCACCAATAGGTCATCAATATACTGCACTAACACTGAACTTTCTGGCATGATCAATAACTCCAAACATTTCTTCAAAATCTGATTAAAAATCGAAGTGCTCTCTGTATACCCTTGAGGAACTCGGCACCATGCCAAAACACGGTCTCTGAACCGGAAAGCAAAAAGATATTGGCTATCTGGATGTAAAGGTATCGAGAAAAATGCTTGACACAGATCAATCACTGTATACCATTCTGCATCACAAGGAATTTGATAAAGAATCACTGCTGGATTTGGCACTATTGGACAACAAGGTACCACGATCTTATTAATCTTTCTCAAATCCTGCACTATTATATATTTTCCACTTGATTTCTTAATCCCCATAATAGGTGAATTACAAGCACTACCTAGTATCTCTTTTAGAATACCTTGCTCAATCATTTGATCAATTACAGGAATCACTCCTGCTGTGATCTCAGGACTCATCCTGTACTGAGGTGTGTTTGGATGTTCTGCACTTGGTTTAACTGTAACCTGAATAGGATCCACACCCTTCATCAAACCAATGTCCTTTCCTGTAAAATCCCATACATCAGATCTTACTGTATTTCTCAACTCTACAGGTAAACCTCTTCTGTAAGCAATGAGTATAAATCCTTCACCTCTGTCCCTTGCTTTGCTAACATAATTTTAAAAGCAACATCCTCATCTGGTGTTTGAAAAGCTATACCATCTGGCGTACACTAGATGGTGCAATTCATCTTAAATAACAAGTCCCTGCCTAAAAGTTTCACCGGACTTGTATCACATACCACAAACCGATGCATGTCTCTGAATTTTCCAATATGAACCTCTATTGGTTTTGTTATTGGAGTCTTAATATATTTATTTGAGACTCCCACAACTTGGATAGTTTCTCCCGAGAGGGGTAGGTTTGGAATTTCTGCTGCTCTCACAGTAGAATGGGTAGCACCAGTGTCCACAAGGAATGTAACATCATTACCTTCCACTCTTCCATCAACAAAAGGACCTGATTGACCTACCACTAGAGATCCGCCAAGCACGCACTCTTCCTCCCCCCTCAGGCACCGTCATTGAGATAAGTCTGAATCACTTTCAGGACATTGCAACAAATATTATGAAACCACTTGTACATTTTGATTCTTACCAACTTGTTCACTTGTGTAAAATCCAGCATTCACACTGTATCTCTGCACTTGAGCATTCACATTATTTGGCATAGGAGCTTGAGGCACCTGTACTTGTTGTACCTGTGGTGTAACTACCTGCTGCTGTTGTTGATTCACAACCACCTCATTCTGTATCTGCGGATTGAAATTTTGATTAATTCCATTATTTCTTAACAAAGATTTGCACTCATTCCTCCAGTGTCCAAACTTTCAGCACGCATGACAAGGAAATTTATTTTTCAATTCTTCTCTATTCATCCTACCTCTACCTCTACCTCCATTTGGTACCTGATCATTCTGAGAATTTTGATTTTGTCCTCTCATCTGGAAACCTGCTTGAGAACCATTGTTTCCATCTTTCTGTTCTGCCACTTTCACCTGTGCCCACATCATTTTCTCTTTCAGCTTTTTATGCCTTGATTCAATATCATCACTACAATATTTAGCATATCTCAGAATCTCATCGACTGTTTTACTCTGCCAACAAATCAAATGTTGCTGAATCATGTTACTAATTTCGGGTTTTAATCCAAAAACAAACCTATATACAAAATGTCCCATATCTTTGTCACCTATACTCTCAAAACCACTATACTGTTTAAACACCTGTAACAACCTCTCATAATAAGCATGTACCGATTCTTTGGGTTCCTGTGTTGTCCTGTCAATTTTAACCCAATCTGTTTATTTTGGAGAAATCTTACTTTTCAAGAAAGTAATTACTTGATTATATTTTCTCATCACTTCTTCTGAAGGTGCTCCTGTTTTCACAACTCTAGGATATTCTTCTTTTGGCCAATCAACAGTAATTTTACACTCAGTCCATAAATCAGCTGGAACTACAATCTCAAACAAACCATTTAAATCTTTCAACGAAACTTTTGAAACCTTTATAAACCTCTCTACCTGTTTGTACCACTCGACAGGTTTCTCTCTCAACCTGGGAAAATCATTCGTAAAGGATAATATATCCTGTCTTGTCCAAGGAACGTGAACATATCCTCCACCTGGAACTTCTCTCATCGGACATACCATTTCAGCCTGTTCTGTTTCTCTTAATGGAAATAAAGACGCATTTTTACTTGCAAGCATTTCTTCCTTCTTTTTCGCCCATCTACCTTTCCACCGTTCTGAATCACCCCATTTCTTCAAGGTATTCATTCATTCTTTTATTTGCAATCGTTTACCAGACGTATTTAAACTCTCCAAATCTCAGTATAATCCAGTCTATACGTTTTTTGCAAAACTTTAGATTTCTCTATATCCACTCCATATGCTTGTGCAGTTTCTGCCAAATTCTCATGTAGATTCTTTGCTTTCCATGTAATATTTTTACACAAAAATAACAACTCTTCATCTCGGTACTTACTCAATCTATCTGGACTTATTGTACCCACAATCATTTCTTCCAGATCCACTCTCAGTCTACCTACATCTATACTCGATTGAGACTTATTATTTTCCATTCCTCTTATCCAGTCATCTAACTCCTCTGGTGAAGGACCCACTGAACTCCCTGTCACTGGAGTTGTTCCTCTGACATTCTGCCCTATTTTTCTAGGATTCATCAGTACACTTCTCTTTGGTGTTTCAGTCACGTTTTCACTTACTGGAAGTTCAATCAATGAAGTACTCATCTCAACTTGTTCCGATCCACTAACATTCCTGACATTATTCACGGGAATTGTCAATGCATGTACTCTCGATATATTCTGACTCTCACCATACAATGGAACTATAGGACCAATTGTTACAGTTACCTATACTACTTCTGCATTCAGACTCATCTGACTAATTCTCTGAGTTAATTCCTCTCTCGTCGTATTCAACATGTCAATCTCACTCTCCTGCAACACTCGAGTACCTAATGAAACTTGTGAGGCTACCGGAACTTGTGTAACCTGTGAAACTTGTGGAGCTTGTGGAGCTTGTGGAATCTGAGGACCTTGTATTTCAATTAGTGGTGCATTTGAAATTGTTTCCCCTGAACTTTCCTGATATGGTGGAGGTCTCTTTAATAGTATTTCATCCATTAATTCATCATCAATCTCATCCGGGTCTATTTCTAGTTCTGAAGTCTCTACGTTATTCTTTTTCTCTTTACATTTGCCTCCAGCCTGATCTTCAGCAACTATTACTGGATATAATTCATCTGCAATTACATTTCTCCTCCATCTTTTCATTTGATCATCCCATCTAGCCTCAGAATACCTTGATATTATATTCCTGTATTTTATTCCATTCCTGTCTCTCTCCCGTTTATATGCCTCATGTTCCCATTCTTCAAGCACTTCATACTGCATAGGTCTAGGATTTGGTTTTAATAAATTCATTCGTTCCCTCAAGTTCTCCAAAATCCTTACGTTAAATGTACCATGCTCTGGAAAAGCTAAAACTCCATCATCTTCTGTATATCTCATCCAATTCTCTAACCATGTACACGTACGATACCCACGCTCTAACATCATAAACGAAGCAGGCGATCTTGGAGGAGGTACAGGAAGTCCCTCTCTAGTAACTATCGACTTGTCCTTTATAAAGAAATCTTTTATTCTTTTTACCATCTTCATTTTTCAACTCTTTTACGCTAAATATCTCAGAAAACAAAGACAAAATCCTTCCATAATTCTGCTTATTGTATTTACTAGCGCTCGTCCAATACCAGCGCGACTCACACCAACCAACTAATCACGACTCACTACGTATCCACTATTCTAACCAATACCAGCACAGCTCTCAGCAACCAACCAATTACGGCTCTCTATGCGCCCACTGCCTGACCAATGTCAGCGCTGCTTTTTGTGACGTCAGTATTACTCCTGCTACTGACCCTCCCTTTACAAAATAATACGGTAATGTATTTCTAGGTTTTCTCAACTAAATTCTTGTTAGAAACAACACAAAACAATGCTACTTTGTCTGCTCCACTAGTAAAAGAGATAGTTTCATTAATCAAAAAGATTCTTTCACTTCTAGTAAAATAACGACCAGCGCTACTCTACTCTCAATCAAGTTAAAAGGAGGTCTTGATACTCCTCTGGGGATACTAGCCAAAGTTTCGGAAGAGGACTTTCCTTTCAGAAAGAGGTCTTAGTACTCCTTTGGGGATGTAAGGCCAACGTTTCAAAAGGGGACCTTTCACTATTTCATGCAATCTTCTTTAAATCGAATAAGTCCCTAAAATAACATCAACAGCCTTTCACTGTTCGATATTACGACAACAGACAAAGTACTTCTGCAGTGTGATACCTTTCCACACTATTCCTCTGTCACTTAGGCTAAAATAACATCATCATCATCATCATCCCGGGATCTTAGGTAACTCCGTCCCCGTACTTCCAGACAACATAAAACAAAGACACTAACTTTTCATATTAATAACCAATAAATCAATAATCAATAACTATTGCCAAACTAATCAATAATTAACCATCCTCTGCTACCAAAACTGATCCAGGGATCAATAATTTTACACAAACAAAGGCCCATTTACTTTACCCAACTAATCCCTTCACGCTGGGTTCAGTATGATGCAAGTTTTATTCTCAACTTACCAAATACACAATAGAACCTGCATTTCTCTTTATATATATATATTTATGTGGTGATGGTCTTGATAGTTGATTAATTGATGGCAATAATATGCACTAATCAGTACTACTAAATAATAACAAACTCAGTATGTAATTTATATTGTTTATCGTAAATAATGTGAAATAAATGCTCATCAAGTACCGTCATACAATGCAAATCACAGATTATCACCAAGAGAAAGTATTAACAATGTATAGAAACAAACTCATATCGAAACTAACAATGCATTGAAGGAGTGGAGAGGCGAAGTGAGAAAAGTTTCAGAGAGAAAATGCATTTGCAATTGATTATGCAAAATCAGGATATTATCTATACTAACCCAAAATAGAAATCAGGGAAAACTACCCTCTGGCCAAAGAGTAGCAAAGCCCCTCAAGAAGAGTCGAGTGGCAAAGATTAAGTCAGGAATCAAGAAACAGGTAGGCCTCTATCTGGAAACAGCAAATCGACGACAACGACGATCTCCCGCTACCTAAACACCAGCTGACCGACACCTACTAACCCCACCCACCGGGCACCTCAATTATACCCTAAAACCTAAATGTCCAACCCACATTTGTTTCAATATGAGAGCGAACTCTGTATCTCATTGGCTAAGGATGGGGGTGTACTGTCACACCCACTCTCAGCATGACTATTTTATTCAATGTTCTTTTGTCTTAAACTTTCAACATTACGGCAGATTCTTCCCAGGAAACAACTTCGAACCACAATCATAGTACATATTTCCTGCAGCACATTTCATGTTGCAAGTCTTTGCGCTTCTATTGTTTCCCTCTGCCATCTTTAGAAGGAAGTTGCTCGTTTCCACTGGTTATCCCATCTTTCCCCGTAGCTTGGCAGTCACACAAATTATTATGAAGGACACACAGCCTTAACGTTCTCTCTTCTCTCTCGAAACCCTCTTTTGGTCATTTTATTTTTCCACCAATTATTAACCCTGGACTGGCATGCAGAAGAGTAGACCCATGCTTGCTTTTCTACAGAAAACAAACACAAACATTATTATTTTCATGAAATATAATTTCATTGCACACCATCCCAGCGTTGCACTAACCCATGATGTTATTTCCTAGCAAACATTATTAACGTGCACAAAAGCAGCACTAGTCTTTTTATCTACTTTAGCCGAAAGCATTTGCGGCCTAGTTCCATGCATCAGTACACGCATGCGCAAAAGCATTTCCCCTTCATTTTAGTTTTGTTTAATAAAAATTTCACAGCACACTGTTAATGAATGTTGCTGAGGGTTTTAATCCGAGCAGGTTTTAATTTTCGCAAAACCCTGCTCCATCAGTGGTGTAGAATGAAGTGGTGCAGAGTAGAGTGGCATACAATGCAGTGGCATAGAGTGGTGCAGAGTAGAGTATAGTCCAGTGGAGTTCAGCGGTATATAGTGGAGTGCTGCAGAGTGCAGTGTTGTAGCGTGCAGTGATGCAGAGTAGAGTGGCATAGTGTGTATTTGCATAGAATGCAGTAATGCAGAATAGAGTGGCATAGAGTGCAGTGTTGCAGAGCAGAGTGTTGTGCAGTGCAGTGGTTATGAGAGGCGTTGAGTGCATTGGCGTAGAGTGCAGTGGCATAGAGTAGAGTGGTGGTGAGTGGAGTACAGTGGCTTATAGTGCAGTGGCGCTGAGTACAGTGGTGCAGAGTAGAGTGCAGTGGCATAGAGGGTGCATACAATGGCGTTGAGTGGTGTAGAGTGGACTGGTGTAAAGTGCATTGGTGTACAATGTTGCAGAGTATAGTGGCATAGAGTGCAGAGGCGCAGTGTGCAGCAGCATAGATTCAGCATCGTACAATGCAGCGTCGTAGAATGCAGTGGTGTAGATTAGAGTGGTGCATAGTAGAGTGCAGTGGCTTATAGTATAGTGGCATAGAGTGCATTGGTGTAGGGTTCAGTGATTTTGAGTAGAGTGGTGCCGAGTGGAGTAGAGTGGCATAGAGTACAGTGGTGTACATTGTTTCAGAGTAGAGTGAAGTGGCATAGAGTGGAGTGATGACGGGTAGAGTGCAGTGGCGTGGAGTAGAGTGGGTTAGAGTGTAATGGCACTGAGGGCAGTGGCATAGAGTACAGTGGTGCAGAGTAGATTAGAGTGACGTACAGTGGATTGGTGTAGAGTGCAGGGGCATAAAGTGGAGTGGTACAGAGTAGATTACATTAGTGTAGAGTGCATTGGCAGAGAGTGCAGTGGCATAGGATGGAGTTGGGCAGAGTAGAGTGGTGTGGCCTAGACTGGAGTAGTGTAGAGTGCAGTGGCAAAGAGTGCAGTGGTGTAGAGTAGAGTGGCAAAGAGTGCATTGGCATAGAGTAGAGTGGGGCAGAGTAGAGAGGCATAGAGTGCAGAGGCATAGAGTAGAGTGATGCAGAGTGGAGCAGAATGCAATGGCGCAGAGTACAGTGGCACAGAGTGCAGTGGTATGGAGTGCTCTAAAATGTAGTAGTGCAGAGTAGAGTGCAGTGGAGTGAAGTGGTGAAGAAGAGCAGTGTAGAGTGGAGTGGCATAGAGTGGAGTATGCATGCTGTGGTAGCACACTGCCATTACAGACGACACATTTTCAATCAAAATGTCCATTACGTTGGCCCAGACATACAGTTTTACTAATAAAACTATAAAGGGAACAAACAATAATGTGTAGAAATGGCATCACCAAGTGTACTGATTTGTTTGGATCATATTAAAGTATTTGTTTCCAACAGACTTCTGAATTAACAGAAAATGTGCATTATTTGTGCTTTTGTAATTCTGATGTATTCTGAAATACATACACAATTCATTTAAATGTTGTTGTGTGCTAGAAAAACCTTTCCTATCCCCAGAATCCAGCAACATTGTCACATAAATTCTCTCACTTTAAAGCCAGAGAAAGAAAAGTAAACACCAATCTCCCTCATCAGACAGTGCCTGACATTTGACCTCTGTCTTTGAATGCACAACAAATGTGACAAGATAAGAACAATATTTGTAGGCTTGTTTACAGAAAGGAGCTCTTGTGGAAGAATACAACGAGAGGTAGTGTGAAAAGGCTTTACTCCTTGGGAGGGACAGACTCACGCTGGACTACCTAAAACAAATAAAGCTAGCAAATAGAAAGCCAGAAAATGTGTGTTACAAACTACAAAGCCAATGGTAAGCAACAGGTGGAATGGATTCCCTGGGAAGCTTTCTGAATGTCCATAAGATGTCTTTAGCAAACCAGACAGCTGCGCTGTCTTGTAGGCTTTAACCTAAAAACGTTACTCCGGAAACCCATAAATTGGAGGTCTGTGTGTGACAAAGGAAAGAGGACGAAGTCATGAGGGGCAGAGCTTGAAATGCAGACTTTGCCAGTTAACTTATACATTAAAAAAAAAAACTGCTGCAAAGAATATAGTAACAAGGACAAATGTGACAGCAAATCTGTTCTAGCTTACTTAATTGGGTACAAAGAGGCTGCATTTAAAAATATTTTACAGGGTTAAGACCCCTGCTGCAGAGATCTTTTTGTGTCCAGCTATATTGAGGGGATCGTAATAGATAACCGTAAGAAACTCTGGTGGTTAATGCAGTTCTGGGAGAGTTCTGTGTTTTTTCAAATTACAGTTTGGACCAAATTAGCTTTCACCTGATTGGTACATTTAATTTACTTATAAGTTCCTAGTAAATGGTACTATGCGCACCCAGAGCCTATAAGTTAAATGCTAACTAGTGGGCTGCAGCACTCATTGTGCCACCCACTAAAGGAGCCTTTTAAAACATGTCTCAGGCCTGCCACTGCAGTCTGTAGGGCAGTTTTAAACAGCCATTTCAACCAGGCAAAAGAAACCATTTGCCAGGCTTAAGCTTTCCTTTTCAATACATATAATACACCCCTAAGGAAGGCCTTGAATGCTCAAAGGGCATGGTGCATGGTATTTAAAAATAGGTCATGTGGGTTTAAGTTGTACATGTCCTGGCAGTGGAAACCCCTAGATATGTTTTTCACTGTTGTAAAGCTATCTCTCCTGTATACTAACACTGAGTTACATTATTACACTTAATAAGTGCTAAACCTAGTTTAGAACCTGATAGAGATACACTGTTTACACTTGAATGAATTGTAATTTACAATTCTCTTTAATGGCAAAGTCAGATTTTAGGTCACAGTTTTGAAAATGCCAATTTTAGAATGTTTACTAAAGTATACATAAAGTGATGGATGGATGCTTGAATTAATCTCAGCCACCAGTATTTATGCGGGCCGCGTCTCTGTGCATCATTATTGGCAGTTCAGGCTGGACTGTTCCAATTAAAGCAGAGTCAAGACTGATTTGCAAAAGGCTGGGTCCACACTAAGGTGGCATGGTGTGCAAAATTACTATGGACTGGGATGGGGCCCGAGTAATTATCAGTGGCAGAGATTAATTCAAGCATTCCATCCATCATTTTTTGTAAACTTTGCTTTTAGAAAGTTTATATTTTTCTGCCTAAACAAATGTGTCTTTCTGCCAGTGTCCTAGCTCACATGACTGTGAATGGCTCTGCTGTTGTGTGTTGTGTATTGTTTCCAGACAGTGAGACAAAGGAAACTGTTTGAAATCATCAAATCGCAATCCAACAGGCAACCCAACCCTCTCCTTGGGTCTAATCTGCAGCCTAACTGTGAAGAAATGTCCGCCTTCTTCCTGGGTAAGACGAAAAAGATTGAAAATCACTTATGGACTGCATTGGATTTCCTTCCTGCTCCTGCACTCAGCAACCCCCAACCATCCGTTTGGCCTGAGCGTCCTACTCACTCCCCCAAAAACAATGCCTTGTGTTGCTCATTCAAAACCTATGATGAAGCTACCATATCATACATACTGTCTATTCTCAAACCCTCAAACCACTTCAATGATCCGCTAACCTTGAGCCTCTTCAAAGAGCTTAAAACCTCACTGATCCCACTCTGGACCAGAATAGTAAATGTTTTGCTACGTCAAGGCACCAAACCAGAATGCCTCAAGTCAGGACAGGTTACTCCCATTCTTCAAAAACCGACGGCGGACCACAAGGCTCCAAATAACTTCCGCCCTATCTCCAGTATACCGACTCTTTTTAAGCTCATTGAGAAATGTGTCCATACCCAGCTACGCAATCACATTGAGAAATTCCAACTCCTGGACCAATATCAATCTGGATTCCGTCAGGGACACAGCACTGAATCGGCCCTCACACACATAGTTGATGACGCTTTACAAATGCTTGATCAAAATGAATCCTGTCTGCTAATCCTCCTCGACCTCTCCTCAGCATTTGATACGGTCAAACATGACAGCCTCCTGGATTTACTTGAAAACAGGATGGGGCTCTCTGGTTCCATCCTAGGTTGGTTCGCCTCCTTCCTCCACAATAGATTCCAAAGAATAAAGATTAATCACTCCCTGTCCAACTCCACACCAGTCTCATTAGGGGGTTCCGCAGGGTTCCTCTCTCTCACCCACTCTCTTTAACCTGCTTCAAGCATCAATTAACACATGTACACTGACGACACCCAATTTTACCTGAAAATCTCCTCCTTGAAGCATATTAGATTCCTTAATGCAACTCTATAAAAAACTCAAAATTGGCTGACCTGCAACCATCTCAAACTAAACACTCTCAAAACCGAATTCCTTTTAATTTGACCCTCCAAACAATCTCAAGACATTGATGTTTAGCTGAAATATTTAACTACCCTCAATTGCTTTCCGCATGTCATCGATTCCACAAAATCTCTGGGAATTACACTTGATAAGAACCTGAACATGCAGGATCAGCTCAGACACCAAAAGAGCTAACTTTCAACTAAGCATCCTAAGGAAAATCAAACCCTTCCTCCCTGCCACTGCCTTCAAATCAGTTTTCCAAGCCCTAGTGATTTCCAGGCTGGACTATGGAAATGCAAGTCTGTGGGGCCTACCCAGAACTAAGTTGGCCCACCTAAGAGCCTCACTTAACGGCGCAGCAAGGCTCATTACGGGATCTAAACGCAATACTACATCACACCCGATTTGAAATCTCTAAACTGGCTCCCCTACGAGGCAAGAATCCATCTAATAATTGCCTGTTTAACACACAAAGCCATTCACTCCAACACCCCGAAATACATTGCACCAAAATTGGAGTTGTCGGGTGGCTCTAGAACCTCTAGAAGAACCTCATCGTGACTGCTTAAACCACAAAAATTCAATAAGAAAAAAACGTACAATTGTGCCTTCCCCGGTATTGCGCAGAAAATTTGGAATTCCCTACCATCGGAAATCAGAATCAACCCATCATCTGCATCATTCAAAAAACAAGTGAAAATGCTATTGATTAACAAATTCTTGCGCTAGCTTCCATTATCTTGACTCTCCCACACCGATAAGTCACTCTGGACGCACTGGTAATCTATCTTGTGACACTATGCCTACTTTGTTGATCTCTCTAATGGACTAGAAGGATTTCTTCATCCATCCTCATCTGGTAGCATGGTTGTGATTGAAATTATTGTTTATTATGGCCTGCTCTACCTCTCTCCCTCACCTTTTTCTTTGTTTATAATGTTTGGATGGACTCCTGGTAGCTCTCGATCCCCGCCTCCTTCCCACGGCCTCCTGTACTTTTATTGTGATTGTTGTACAGCTTATTATTGTCTGATTTACCGGTTCGCTTACCTGCATATATGTAAAGTGCTCTGATACCCTTTTGGGTCATGTACGCGCTACATAAAACTCTAATAAATAATATAAAAAAAATACAAAATAGGTGTGAGGGGAGAAGGTCTTCCTGACAGGATGGCTGGGGAGGAGCTGAACCCTGCCATGATTCCATTTTAAAGATCCTTGCCTACAGCAGACACAAAGGAACCTGACACCTGGCCTGCCCTTTCCTATGTCGCCTTAGACAGTTTGGAGCCAAACCCAGGGGAAGAACTGATAAGAACCAGTTTTGAGGGAAGGTCAGGGAATTCCCCCACATGAAGGTTGGCACCATATATAGATGTGACATCTTTAGAACCTCTCATTGTATCCCTCCTGGACCTATGGAAGATTCAGAAGAAGTACTGCCCTGCTGTCTGAGGAAAAAGGACTGCCCTGTTTACTGAATAAGGAAGATTGGGTAGCCTAGGTTCAAGGCAAGCAAGTTCAGAGTGTCAGTTGGCTGACCCGATGTGTGAGCTACAGGGACACAACAAGCTTCCAGAGGCCTCCTTACAACTGGCCAACACCAACTGGACCTGCCTGATATCTGCTGCAGGCCTTTGCTGGAGTGAGTCCTGACCCCCAAGAGGTGCCTCCTCAGGTGTTGGACACTTGGCTGGCATCAGTTTGCACGCTTGAAGAAAAGGTGATGATACAGAAGTTTTGGACCCCTGTTGCGACCATGAAGAGATCTCTTTGCACCAAAAATCGACCAGCCGCAATGACTGCCAACACAAAACTCCAGCGGGACCTGCTCTTCATGCCAACAGCAACTATCTGTGATGACTGGCAATGGGAGACCTTCACTTAGTGCCGACAACATGCGACGATCACCACTGCGAAACTCCATCGACGAAAGGATCTTCGTGCTACAGCAACTACAGTTCGCAGCTCTTGACCTGTTCCTTGTGCTGACAGCCTCCTCCTCGTGGCCTCTGCCAACTTGAACAGCACCCATTTGCGCAGACTTTGAGAAGGTAACTCTTAAGCTGGACTAACCTGGTCCCTGTAGTCCGCCGGCACTCCTTCACGGTCAGCCTGAACTTGTGACTTTCCCCGGTCCAGCGCGACCAGATAACTGTGAGTGCCACTTTTTGCTTTTTGATGCTATTTTCACCTAAAAACTATAAAGTTTGATATCTCTGTTTCTACTGATTGAATTTTTATCAATCATTATTTAATAAAATGTACTCTATCTTTCTAAATTGGGCTTAGATTTTTCTTGTGTTGTTACTTTATTACTATTTGACTGCTGCATAAACACTTTACACATTGTCTCTAAGTTAATCCTTACTGCTTTGTGCCAAGCTACCAGAGGGTTCAGCACAGGTTCATTTAGTGACTTTTGGGGTTCACCCTGACAAGGATTGTGTTTAGTATTTAAGTGGGGCTTCTACTTTTCTCAACAATAACCCAATTTCTTACAAACATAATAATTATGTTATTTAAGAAATATACCTGTGAGGGGCGTGGCTTCGGCGCCACTCAAAATGGCCGCTTAGCGGGGGAGCTCCGCCGCACCGGGGACAAGTCGCGGTCTTTTGGTGCGTTTATAGCACCTTTCAGCCTTCGGAAAACGGCTGTTCCTGCAGCGGAACCTGGGGGCATTATGAAGAGCTGCCCGGTGTAACGAAGCGCGCTGCACTTCTCTTCATTTTTCGGATAGTCACGGCCACCTCACACAACGGCCGCCATTTTGTTTCCCCATGCCTGTCATGCAGCACGCTGGGAAACTTAATTCTGGCATCTTCTCTTTGATTCCTGCTGTACTATGGGAACCCCTGCAGCCTAATTCTTCACCTTAATTTGTGACTGGGTCTTTGTGCCTCAAGCCTGAATGTGTGTCTTTTATGGCTCCTTCTAAGGCTTATAAGCTCTGAGGAGATTATTGTTCAATCCAGGAAATTAGAAAATTACCCTCTATTCAACGGACATCAACCTTTCATAAATAAGGAATTTCCTTATTGGTTGTGGATACTCAACATTATTATGGTCATGCCCTAGTAGCTGCAATATACTGGCTGTCCTGACATTGGTGTTTACTGTGTTTCAGCTTAGCGCTATATACTAATACTTCTCTGTGGAAGATTTAATGTCACGGATGTTGTATATTACTTTGTGGTAGTAATCTCGAGGAGCTAATACTGTTAGAATTCTGCTTATTTCCATTCAGTTGTATGGTTCCCTTTTATGGGTAAATTAGGAAAACCACAATTTGTATTTATTCCTAAAGGGCAATCTTCGACGAGATCTGTATCGCACTCATCAATAGTAGTACAATCACCTGTTGCTGAAGAAACGGCTGGTGTGGCCTCTGCTCGTACTTCCTCATCACAGTCTGTAGTAAATAAGACTTCTCCACCTTCTTCAGCGTCAAAACGGTTGAAACATGATCCTCCCTCTCCTGACAAGCCGTCACCACCTATTTCCTTGGAGCTGCTGCTGGAGGAGATTCGAGCTTTGCATCCTTTTGTATAGGAAACGAATAGCAAAATGCAGCTTCTAGATGAAAAGTGGTCTTCGATGGAGAGCAGAGTATATGTAATGAAGCAGCAACTTTTGGTTGTCCAAGGCGAGACTCAGAGAATTAATTCTTTGGAAAGGGAGGTGCACAGGCTACAACAGCACACTGAAGATTTGGAAAATCGAAACAGGAGAAACAATCTACGTATTTATGGTTTGCCTGAAGCCTTGGAAGGAGACGATCCTGTCTCCTTTTTTTCCTCCTTCCTGCCAAAGTTGTTGGACATGCCCTCCTCAACCTCGCTCAACATTCAGAGAGCCCACAGGCTTGGTCCTCGCCCATCGTTGTCTGCATCTCCGGTCAAGCCTAGAGGGGTTATCATCCTCTTCTTGAAATTTAACGACTTGTTGTCAGTTATCTCTGCGGCTAGGGCTAAACGTCAAGTGTCTTGGCTGGGTCAAAGGGTGTTCCTCTCTCAGGATGTCTCCAATGCCACCGCAGCTAGAAGAAAAGAGTTTCTTAACCTTAGAGCTCCTCTCCGCTCTCTTGGAGCCAGATATGGCCTCTTCCATCCTTGCATTTTCAAAGTGACTTTCCAAAATAAGACTGTGACATTTGAAGATCCTGCGGAACTTAAGAAGTTTATACACTCTCATATTTGAGTAACATGGACACTGCTGGTCCTTCCAATGGTTGATTTATTTGTGTCTGTAACTATTGTGTTTCTCATTGTTATTGAATTGTGGTCCTATTTTGTGATTCTTTATTGTATCTTAGTTTGTCAGACGATAAGTATTTGATATCTCTTATGTTGTTCTCTTTTGTATCCTTGCAGGCTTGTCCGATGTACTTAACATGTTTGGTCTGTTTTCCTCATTGTTCTCTTCTTTCGCCCCTGGTGTAGCTCAGACTCCCCCGTCTCGAGCGTATCATTCTCTCGTGTGTCGTCACCACCCCAGTGTTATTTCGTTCTTGTCCTGTACAGGTATGTCTTTTCAGTCGTCCTTTATGGATATGTACTGTCTCCTCTTTTGGCTTTTCTATTTCCCTATTTCGTATTTCCCTTTTCTGTTTTTTGTTTCCTTCCATCCTTTCCCTTTTTACTCTCCTTCTTGCTTTTGCTCTGCAACTATCCTTTTCTTTCTTGTACTTTATAATAATTCTCTCTGTTCTACTCTTCCCTTTTTTCTCTTAATATACCTTTTTTCTACCCTTTGACTTGGCCTATTGCTCTTCCTATACTCCTCCACTACTGTCAATTCCATTGTTTTTACTTCTATGGTTATTTTCTTGCATTCAGAGTTGTTACATGGAATGTAAAAGGTTTTATTAATCCTATAAAAAGGCAGAGAATTCTTTCACATTTAGTCTCTTATAATCCTGACTTAGTTTTATCACAAGAAACTCATCTATCAGAGGCTGAGGCTCTTAAGCTCAAACGTAATTGTGTTGGTTCTGTTCTTGTCTCTCCTTCAACTACAAAGAAGAATGGTGTTATTATTTTATATACTCACTGTGGGGTAACTGTTCCTAAAAGAGAGAAAGACAACCTGTTTTGGTTGGGTAGTTGTGTCAGTGTGGTCTCTAAATGCAGTTGGGTCTAGATGAAGGTGGGGCAATTCCTCCTTTTAGAAGTAGTGCCCTCACACACCCTTGCGAGTGTCATGCTTCATCATCGGGCGTTGCTCCTCGTGGGGGTGGCGCTGCTGTCCCCCACAGGCCCCGCGAGAGGGCTCTTTATCGGAGATCTTTTTAAGGAGACGCCGCAGTTGTGCATGTGGGTGTGTGGGCCTAGGGAAGTGAGTGGGTGAGTTAAAATTACCTTCACGGTACCCAGAAACCAAGTTTTATTCAGGGGTCCGGAAGATAAGGTTAAAAACTAAGGGATGAGGAGCACCTCCTTCAAGCAAATGTGGCGGAGGGATGAGTGTCTTCCTGCTGCTCTCAAATCTGTGAAAGTGAGTGAAAAGTGAAATTAGGTCAACATGTTTCGTGCTTCGTGTTGGTCCCTAATGGATCCAAGGGTGCTTCGTCAGGACCGTGAGGTGAGATAAGAGAAAGTAAAACTAGGAATCAGGGAGGAGACACCCTATATTCCTACAGTACCTATAATAAGGTGTGAGTGCATCTAAGCGCTTATTGGAACGTCTGAATCGCGTTCCTTTTCCCAACCTGGTGATGAGATAAAAAAGAGAGACACACAAACACAAACAGACATGCAGATCACATGTAAATAGAGGCCTTCGTTTAGAGTAGAATGTTGTCAAATTGGCATTCATATCCTCGGAAATTATCCTAGGCATGCTCGGTGTAACATGTCCCTGTCATCGTTCTACCACATACTCATGCGTGACAGAATCCTGCACACATTTGCGGCCGGTGCAGTGAAACATACACAGGCAGTGTGCCACCTTGGACTGGCAAGACATCGCCAGAAGTGACCAGTATATTGCATGCATATATCATATTCGTGAACCCCATGGTATATAGGGTGAAATCCATACTGTGACAGTAAAATCAAGGCATCGCTGCCATGGTGCTCGTGGCAGTCCGTTAGCCTTACAGGATGTAAATGAGACTATCACGAGTGTCTCGGTAGTGTATGACTAAGTATAAAAGTAACAGTGGTTAAAAAACGCGGTATGACACACACACCACTCGTAAGCATACGTAACCGGATACCCCTCTATTCGGAATGGTTGGCCTCGCCGGCAATCACTGCAGTAATGAAGAGGAATCTCTGTGAATTCATTAAAACATTGAAAAATAGTGAGCTCGTGATGCTCCCAGCGCCCGTTTCTTTAATTTTTTTTTTTACCTGAGTCCGTGTTCAGAGTCAGCAGGAAGATACTCACAGTCACCCTCCTCTGTAGCAGCCCATTACCTGCCCCTCCGCTCGTGGATCGCCGGTGGTATGGAGGAAGCCGGCTCGCCTAGTTATAGTCGCAAGTCAGTAAGTGAGCGGAAATGACGATAGAGGCAGGAATTATGTGCCTCAGTCCAGAGGAGCTCAGAGACAACATCCGCCACCCCTGTTTCAGAACTTTCCACCTCATCCATTCCGACCACAAATGTACCCGGGACAGTGGATGGGACCCCAACCGATGTGGAGTGTACCACCAGGACACCCTCTTCAGACACCACAATACCACCAATTCCCGAACCCCCCTTTTTACAACAGAGGGAGGGGCAGAGGAAGAGGCAGAAGAAGAGGAGGACCCAAGAATGTCCACTGGCAGGATCCAGAACCAATGATACTACGGAGCAAGACATCAGGACAGAAACACTAGTGGTTAATCTGTCCTCGAGACCTCTGGCCGAGGGCGAATTCAGGCTCTTGGAGAAGAGCCTGGGTTTCGTCCCGACCCCTTCCGAGGACTCATTTAGACTTCACCAGGAACTACACCAATTTTTCCGGAAGGTGAGATTGTGAGCCTTTTTCCAGAACAAACCAGAGACCCCCACCACCGGAACGGGTCTGAAGAAAAAATCGAGGTTCACTCCAACAGCTGCCATGACACCGAACGAAGTACTTACCTTCGAACAAGCCATCTTGAAGGACGTCGCGGACATCACGAGCAGGCGCCCATTCAATAGCATGTCCAAAGAGGATGGACCCTACTGAGGGCCATCACTGAAGACACCAGCATCATCCTTAAACCAGCCGATAAAGGTGGTGCCATAGTTATCCAGGATGTGGGCACATATGATGCGGAGTGCCGTCGCCAACTAACTGACACCAAATACTACCTTCCCATCGAGGAAGACCCCAAGTCTCGGTTGACCGCCAGGATCAAGGGCTTAGTCACCGAAGCAGAAACTGAAGGATGGATTTCCTCACAGGAAGCAGCATTTCTTATCAATGATGATCCCCGGATCCCTTACTATTACACTCTACCGAAGATACACAAGGGGATCAACCCCCCTCCAGGACGCCCCATTGTGTCTGGGATCGACTCCTTGCTGGAACCACTGAGCAAATTTTGTGACTTCTACCTCCGCCCAGTAGTCACCAAAACACCAACCTATCTCAGGGACACAACTGAAGTCCTTAACCTGATCGAGAACTTCCCCAAACCTGAAACCATCAACTTCTTGGTTACCTTGGACGTGGAGGCCCTCTACACCAACATCCCCCAAGATGCCACCTTGGAAGTCTTGGAATCCACACTATAAAGTATTGACCCGTGGCCCTACGAGACACCTATCTCGTTCATCTGTGAGTGTGCCTCCATAGCCTTGAAGGAAAATTTCTTTGCCTTTCATACGCAGCTCTACCATCAGATCCAAGGTACCAGCTTGGGGAGCACTTTCGCTCCGAGTCTGGCCTGTCTATACATGGCTAACTTTGAGGACAAGTTTATCCTAGGGGAGAATAATCCCTACAGGACCAACATCTTGATGTGACGGCGCTACATTGACGATATCCTCCTCTTCTGGAGGGGAGACGAAGAACAGTGCGTGGCATTCTGTGGATGGATCAACACCCTGGATCCCTATCTTAGGTTTTCAAGTACCAGATCACATGAAAGCATCCCCTTTCTGGATCTCCTGATCTCCCTACATGAAGGGGCCCTACATACAACTAACTATAAAAAGCCCATGGACAGGACAGTCTCCTGATGTATGAGAGCCATCACCCGAAAGCGCTAAGAGACAACCTTCCAGTGGGCCAGTTTCTACGCCTCCGCAGGAACTGCAACACCTTAAGTGAGTTTGAGAAACAATCTGAAATCCTGTCAGACAATCTGTCGGAACGACATTACCCCAAGAAAATAATAAACCAGGCAAAAAACGGGCTAAGAACAACCATAGGGAAGCCCTTCTGGAGGTCAGGGAGAGATCAGAGACAGAGGCGATCACATGCGTGACCATGTTTACTCCCAATTCCAATAAGATCCAGAAAGTGATTAGAAAACATTGGGGCATTCTTGAGACGGGTGGTTTCACTCCAGGGCCACCCCCTCTCTTTGCATTCAAACGCACCCAAAATCTGAAAGACTTTTTTGTCCACACACGTCCTAAAGCCACTAGCATCACACAATCTACCTTATGGGCATTACCCCCGGTAGAGGGTCACTACCCCTGTGGGACTTGTTCCGTCTGTCCCCTCACGACAGTGTCAAAACAGATTGACTTAGGTCTGGCCAGACCTTGGCATCAGAAAAGACATACGAATTGCAATACGAAGAACTGCATATACCTCATCACTTGTCCTTGCGATAAGAGGTATGTGGGTATGACAACGAGACCCGTGAAGATTCGAATAGGGGAGCACAGGAGTACAATACGTTGTAGAAAAACCAATACTAAATTACTGAGTCACTTCTTTGAAAAGAACCATACCCCAGATAGTCTCAGATGGACAATTATTGAATCCAACCCCAGCTGGACAACAAGCACAACATTCAGGCAGGAACAACGCTGGGTTTTTCGACTGAAGAGCAATTCAGGGGGCCTGAATGATGAGATACCTTGGGCAGAACTGATGACCTAGGACTGCAGGCTAGCAGCACCCCTGGGTATTCACCCATATTCAGGTGCTCAGCATCACAGCCCACACACCTGGAATTCTGAAGTTTACCTTTATCCCTATGATAGGGGATCCACCTCTACACCTGGGGTCTCCTATACTTCCTCTGGACCCCGCGCACATAGTGTGTCACAACACGGGTTCGAATAAGCGACATATCACACCCATGATTAATGAATACCCAAAGTAAGGGCCTTAGCTTTCCAGCCTATTACACGTACTCCATAGCCCATTTGACCTTTATCACAACTATCTTCAGGTGACACACAGTGGTCAGCCCTTAACATGTACTCCATAGTTTAGATGACCTTTATGGAAACTATTTTTAGTTGACATATAGAGGTCTTAACCACGACATGCTCAGTTACCTTCTACCCGGCACCCACATAGAGTATGCCATGTAGTAGTGATTCTCGGCATATATCAACCATGGCCAACACGGAGCCCATCCGTTGTCTTTATTTGCACTCATAACACGCAGAACAAAGACCAAAACCCGGGACATGTTTCCCCTACCTAGCAGTAAGTGACCTGTATGGGTTACAGTTCATAACCACAACGTGCTCTGTTACCTGCCACCCGGTTCAATACAGAGTATGCAATGCAGCCGGGATTCTCTGCATACACCATCCGTGGCTAGTTCAGAACCTTACCTTTGCCTCTATTTTACCTACACTGTTACAACAGTGACTAACACACTCGGCATATGGTTTCCCCCATAGTAATAAGTGACGTGTACTGATTACAACTCACACGAGCTGCCATCACTCATGTTTTGACAGTTATGACACCATCCCAATATGGCCGCCACTTTGGGAGTATTCCGCAAGAAAACGTGTGTCACCAACACGCATTGACCCCCGACCTACCACGCCCCCTCTATCGTCATTTCCGCTCCCTTACTGACTCGCGACTATAACTAGGCGAGCCGGCTTCCTCCATACCACCGGCGATCCACGAGCGGAGGGGCAGGTAATGAGCTGCTATAGAGGAGGGTGACTGTGAGTATCTTCCTGCTGACTCTGAACACGGACTCAGGTAATTTTTTTTTTAAAGAAACGGGCACTATTTTTCAATGTTTTAATGAATTCACAGAGATTCCTTTTCATTACCGCAGTGATTGCCGGCGAGGCCAACCATTCCGAATAGAGGGGTATGCGGTTACGTATGCTTACGAGTGGTGTGTGTGTCATACGGCGTTTTTTAACCACTGTTACTGTTATACTGAGTCATACACTACCGAGACACTCGTGATAGTCTCATTTACATCCTGTAAGGCTAACGGACTGCCACGAGCACCATGGCAGCGATGCCTTGATTTTACTGTCACAGTATGGATTTCACCCTATATACCATGGGGTTCACGAATATGATATATGCATGCAATATACCGGTCACTTCTGGCGATGTCTTTCTTGCCAGTCCAAGGTGACACACTGCCTGTGTATGTTTCACTGCACCGGCCGCAAATGTGTGCAGGATTCTGTCACGCATGAGTATGTGGTAGAACGATGACAGGGGCATGTTACACCGAGCATGCCTAGGATAATTTCCGAGGATATGAATGTCAATTTGACAACATTCTACTCTAAGCGAAGGCCTCTATTTACATGTGATCTGCATGTCTGTTTGTGTTTGTGTGTCTCTCTTTTTTATCTCATCACCAGGTTGGGAAAAGGAACGCGATTCAGACATTCCAATAATCGCTTAGACGCACTCACACCTTATTATAGGTACTGTAGGAATATAGGGTGTCTCCTCCCTGATTCCTAGTTTTACTTTCTCTTATCTCACCTCACGGTCCTGACGAAGCGCCCTTGGATCCATTAGGGACCAACAAGAAGCGCGAAACATGTTGACCTAATTTCACTTTTCACTCACTTTCACGGATTTGAGAGCAGCAGGAAGACACTCATCCCTCCGCTACATTTGCTTGAAGGAGGTGCTTCTCATCCCCTGGTTTTTAACCTTATCTTCCGGACCCCTGAATAAAACTTGGTTTCTGGGTACCGTGAAGATAATTTTAACTCACCCACTCGCTTCCCTAGGCCCACACACCCACATGCACAACTGCGGCGTCTCCTTAAAAAGATCTGCGATAAAGAGCCCTCTCACGGGGCCCATGGGGGACAGCAGCGCCACCCCCACGACGAGCAACGCCCGATGATGAAGCATGACACTCGCAAGTGTGTGTGAGGGCACTACTTCTAAAAGGAGGAATTGCCCCACCTTCATCTAGACCCAACTGCATTTAGAGACCACACTGACACAACTACCCAACCAAAATAGGTTGTCTTTCTCTCTTTTAGGAACAGTTACCCCACAGTGAGTACGACGTTAGTCCTTGGGAGCATCGGTACTGGACCTTGTCTTTTCCAATTAGCTCCCTGTCCCTCCTCTTTACGTTGTGTTGTGTTATTATTTTATGTCACAAAAAATTGAAATGTTCTGTTGTTTCACAAGAAATAGACGCAGATGGTAGATGGATTTTAGTTAAACTACTCATTAATAATAATGTTTCTTTAACTGTATTTAATATTTATGGTCCATCCAACCAGATTATGCTTCTGGCCTTCTATTACAAATAAATGTATGCAACACAAAGATTAATTTTTTATCCTTGGAGGTGATTGTAACCAGGTTATGGACCCCTTTATTGATCGTAAATCCCAGGTACGTTTCATTCTCCATAAAACCCATAAACAATTTCATAGCACAATTACACAGACACATCTAGTAGATGCCTGGAGACTATGTAACCCAGATCAAACAGAATGTTCTTTTTTCTCCCCACCACATGGCTCTTTGTCCCGACTGGATTACATGTTCCTATCCAAACCTCTAGCTCAAAATCTTATTTCGTCTTCGATCGAACCCATTTTAATTTCAGATCATGCTCCGTTGATTGCTGATTTTGATTTGCTCCGCTCGCAACCCCAGTCTTCTAGATGGAGATTTAACAATTTTCTTTTACAGGATCCAGCTTTTTCATATTCCTTCACTTCCTTTGTGGAAGAATTCTTTTCTTTAAATGAAGGTCCATCTATATCCCCCGCTTTGTTATGGGATACCTTTAAAGCCACCGCCCGTGGATTCCTTATTGATTTTGTTGCCAGGAGAAAGAAACGCACTCACATTCAGCATAAAGCTTTATTAACTAATATCAAGCGCTTAGAACATCAATTTTACACTTCCTCATCTGACTCTAACCTGCAGGAGCTTGTTCGCGCTAGGCTAGAGTTTAACAAGATATCCACTGATAATGCTTCATCTATTTTACTTCGTAGCAGTGCCCGATATTATGGAGGCCGCAATAAAGTTGGATCACTATTAGCTAATTACCTCAAATCTAGAAAAGAGAGGACGTTGATACATTCTATTTAGTCAGCAGATGGGAAGCATCTTTTTAAAGATCAAGAAATCCTTGATGAATTTACAACATTTTATAACAATCTATATACTCCAGAAGCGCCCGCATCGAATTCTCCTATTGATTCCTATTTTAGCAATATTCCACCTCCCTCATCCACTGATCTTGATTTTGATTCCCTAGACTCGGATATTTCGCTCCAAGAAATTACCAGTTCTCTTAACTCACTAAAGAAAAATAAATCCCCTGGCCCGGATGGTTTCTCAGTTGAATTTTACTTACACTTTTCAAATTGTTTACTTCCCAAACTCTTTAACCTATTTCAATATTTCTGTACCACTGGTAAGGCAAGCGGTACTTTCTTAGAAGCCTCTATTTGTCTCATTCACAAAGAAGGTAAAGACCCTAAACTCTGCAAAAATTATCGCCCTATATCCTTAATAAATGTAGACTATAACATTTTTGCTAAACTTTTAGCATTACGTCTTGAATCACTACTACCCCATCTAATTGGCCCAGAACAATGTGGTTTTGTGAAGGGCAGATTAACCTCTGATAACTCTCGGTTATTTTTTAATGTTCTAAATAAGGCATCTACTCTATCTCATTCCCTGGCTGCAATATCTATTGATGCAGAAAAAGCTTTCGATAGAGTTGAATGGTCTTTTTTATTTAAATCACTCCGTTGGCATGGTTTTGGGTCTAAATTCATTTCCCTGGTTTCTTTACTTTATTCGGCACCTACTGCCTCCACTATAGTTAATGGTCTTGTTTCAAATCGATTCTCACTTCACCGTTGTGTCTGACAGGGTTGTCCTCTATCTCCTCTCCTTTTTATTCTTTCTCTTGAACCTTTTCTGGCTCGCATCCGCTATAACACTTCTATTTCTGGTTTTTTATACAGAGATCAACATTTGAAGCTTTCTGCCTACGCGGATGATATTTTACTCTTTATATCTAACCCAGAACTTTCTATCCCCCCATTATTACAAGAGTTCTCTGACTTTTCGGCGGTATCGGGTTATAAAATTAACTCAGATAAAACAGAGATTCTTCCCATATCCAAATTTTGTTCTAAACATCATTTTGATCCAAATGGGTTTCATTGGAATAGTTCTAAAATTAAATACCTAGGGATATGGTTCACCAACTCTATTTCGGACTCGATTAAAATAAATATGAAAGACATTCTTGATCGGATTTCCAAACTACTCTCCTCCTGGAATACTCTTTTTCTTTCCTGGTGGGGTCGCCTAGATTCTATCAAGATGATGATCACCCCTATTATGTTATATATTCTCTCAATGATTCCAGTTCACATTCCTTCTATCTATTTCAAAAAACTTGACTCCCTACTTTCCAAATTTTTGTGGAACAATAAAAAATCCAGAATTTCTTTATTCCATCTTAGAAACCTAAAATCTACCGGAGGGGTACATTTTCCAAATTTTAGATTATATCATAAAGCCTTTTGTCTTAAACAAGCCTCTTATTGGCTTCAAGCGAGTATTTCTCCTTTCACCCCTTTATGGGTAAATATTGAGCACCGTCTCTGTTCCCCTTTCTCTTTCCTGGAAGTTCTAGCTTTCACGGCCAAGACCAGTCTCACATCTCTTCCATTATTTAAACATACTTGCTCACTGTTAAGACCTTATTGTCAACCAAAGAAAATGTCTAGAAACATGTTCTTGCGTTCTCCTCTTTGGCATAATTGTTTTCTCATCATTAATAATAGACCTTTATTCTGGAGCTCCTGGAGATCTAAAGGCATCATTTGGGTTCAAGACCTATTTGATGGCACTTCTCCTTGCTCCTTTCCCCAGTTCCAAACTAATTTTAAATGTCCTCACTCGTTTCTGCATAAGTTTTCATTACTTATGGAAGCACTTTTGGAAGCCTTCCTTCTGAAGATTCTTTGTCTACCCAGGATCCACTTCTTAGAATCCTATCAGCATCCCCAAAGGCCTCTCTCATTTATAAATCTCTCAATTCCATTGACCCAGAGCGATCTAAGACTAAGATTGAGCTCGCCTGGGAGGCGGATTTTGGTTGTGAATGGAGCAATGAATTTTGGAGCAAGTTATGGACCAGATCGTTAAAAATATCTAGATCTGCATCTACTACTCAATCTATGTTTTTTCTATATCACAGACTTTATTTCACTCCCATTTCCATTGCCAATTTTACACAGTCTAACAATAAAACCTGCTGGTCTTGTGACCATCCCTTGGCTGACCTCTATCACCTCCTTTTTTCATGCCCTCCCGTAGCTTCTTTTTGGTTACAAATTTGGCCTCGGATCTTGAATATTTTTAATCTAAATATTCCCTTATCGAATACCCTCCTATTTATGGGAATTTTATCAGAGTCACTTGGGTTATTACCTCATGAACGTGGGCTGTTTGACCTCATGTTAGCTTTAGCTTTTCAATAAATTACACTCAATTGGAAATGCCCAAATAAGCTTTCAGTCAAATCTTGGTGGAATGCTGTATGCCATTATCATAGATTAGACACAGCTTTTGCCTCCCGTTGTAACCCACAGATAAATAGAGATCTTTTTTGGTTACCCCAAACTGTTTATTTAAATAAACTCCCTATTTCTCAGATTTCTAGTAACCGTCAGAAAACTTTCAACCTCCATGAGTTTCTTGTATTTCTTGTATTTCTTTGCCTTTTTTCTCCTGTTTAATTATCATTCATATTGTAATATTTTTATGGAAAATATGTTAATTGTATCCTCTTTTATTCTAATGAGTATTTATTGCTAGTTTATCTTCACTTATAAAGCATATTGTTTTTTCTCCCTTTCCCTTTCCTTTCCCCTTCTCTTTCCTTTTGTAAACCCTAGAAATTGAAAATAGCTTTCTGATATGTTTAATGGCATGTTTTTTATTACATATGTTTTGTTATTCTTAAACAATGTTACATCTTGCCCTATGTTGTATGATGTATAATACATTAATAAAGCTTCTTAAACTTAAAAAAAAAAAATATATATATATACCTGCATGGTAAAGGCACAAATAACTACCTGCATGGTAGAGGCATTGAATGGTGAAGAATTTCTAGTAAAGTTTCTCTTTCTCGTAAACCCTTCAGACACTGATATCTTTCCCTTACCACAAGGTACTCTCAGATGTTATGTAATTTTTTGGGCACAGATTCAGACACAGACAACCATGATGACTGAGACTATTATGTTCCCAAATATGATGAGGAAAGCTGGTATGTAGAGCTTCAGGATGCCATTGGGCTGGACACTTCAGATCTGGGCCTTATGTTGCCCCCCACCCCTCCAGGTCCTGCCACAGAAGAAAGCACCTCCTTTGCTGTGCCTATGTGAGAAGTCTTAGACTTTAGCTACCGACCATAGCAGTTAAAACTAATTTACTGACCGAAATCTTGCAACCTAGCCAGGTTCCCACAGAACCACTATTGCCATTTAATAAGGCCTTTACAGGCACACTTTTGAGCAGTTGGTCCAAGCCTAATTCAGGCCCGCCTGCTAACAGGGTGATTGCTTATCACCATCACCCTGCACCTGGGACCCTGCCTTTCTTACACAGCATCTGATGCCAGAGAGCTTAGTGGTACAAGCGTCCACCTTCAAAGTCAATTCAAATTCCTCCCCTACCACTCTGCATGACTAGGAGTCAAAATGAACAGAAACATTAGGCAAATTGATTTTTTCCTCTTCTAGCCTTGCTTTGAGATCAGTAAATGCCAGCTGTCTTCTCTGCCACTACTCCCATGACCTTTGGGATGTGGCTGCACAAATTGTACCCGTTGTTCCGTACAACCTTTAGGCATCCCTCACCATGCTATTCCGGATAGCTGTGATAAGGCAAAATGTGTTGTCAGATTTGGACACAACTGATTGTTCAGGATGTGCTGTGGAATTCCCCAGCGATCTCCAGCATCCTTAATCGACATGTCGTTTGAAACCAAAAATAGGGTGGGACACACTGTCTTGACATCCCAGCACCCAGTTCACTCAGATGCATTCTGGTAAATGTAGTGCATGGTAACACTTGCTTCCATTAAACAATCTTTCATTTTCACCATGGTTGGTGCAGCCAGAACTGAGTATCTCTAGAGATAAGCCCATGTTTCAGGATAATTGTCCTTCATCAGTAGAGAGTAACACATTAAAAGCCTGATTTAGATCTTGGTGGATAGGATACTGCGTCACAAACATGTTGGATATCCCATCCGCCGTATTACAAGTGCCATTGGATATAATGCATTTGTAATACGGCGGACGAGATATCAGTTATGTTTTCAATGGAGTATCCTATCCACCAAGATCTAAATCAGACCCATAGTTAGAGAAACTGGAAATACTGCTCAACAGTCTTTTTAGGTCACAGTGCCCCTCCTTGAGTGAAGATGCATCACTCAGATCTCTTCAGCTCAAGAAAGCCTTATGAAAAAAACAGGGCGGGAGCAGACTGTCTTGACATCCCAGCACCCAGTAAAACCTCCTTCCATTGAACAATCTTTTGTTTTCACCATGTTGGTGCAGCCAGTGCTGAGTCTCTCTAGACATAAGCTCATGTTTCAGAATAATTGTTCTTTGTCAGTAAAGAATAACATATACAATTAGAGGTGCTGGAAATGCTGCTAAACAGTTTTTTCAGGTCACAGTACCGATCCTTGAGTGCAAGTGCATCAGTCAGAGCTCATCAACTCAATCAGCTCAAGGGAGTTTTCTGAAACAAAAACAGGACAGGAGCACACTGTTTTGACATCCCAGCCCCCCAGGCCGAGACTTATCAAGAGCTCGTGGGGCGTTGCTTCATGCAAGGTGACGCAGGCAACTCAAACCTGTAAGTCAGATTTACTATGCCACACTGAGCCAGCTTGCTTGGTTCTGTGTGGCATAGTACATCTAGAATAAGGCAAGGCTGCGCAAGTATGTTAGTAATTATGTCGCATTCCTGCTCTCTCCATTTGATGAAGCACAGCAAGTTCTCTTGCTGCGTTGCGCTGCATTAAATCTTAGTAAATATGGGCACCGGTTTACTCAGATGCATTCTGGTAAATGCAGTTCATGGTAACACTTACTTCCAATAAATAATCTTCCATTTTCACTAGGGTTGGTGCAGCCAGTGCTGAGTATCTCTAGACATAAGCTCATGTTTCAGGATAATTATCTTTCATCAGTAGAGAGTAACACGTACAGTTAGAGGTGCTGGAAATGCTGCTCAACAGTCTTTTTAGGTCACGGTACCACTCTTTGAGTGCAGCTGCATCACTCTGAGCTCATCAGCTCAAGAGATCCATATTAAACAAAAACATGGTGAGAGCATACTGCCTTGACATTCCAGTACCCAGTTCACTCAGATGCATTCTCGTAAATGCAGTTCAGTGGGGTAACTGTGTGACTCTGCAGTGTCACGCCAGGATGATAGCTACAGGCTTCTCCAGTGATGCCCAGGCATCCTTAATGGACATTCCATTTGACCCTCGAACTGCAGAGCTTACTGGCACATGCATCAAGGTAGGCTTTTGCGATTCCTTAATTGCGATTATTAAGGAATCGCAATTAAGGAATCGCAAAAGCCTATGCATGTAGGAATCGCTATAAAAATAGCGATTCCTAAACATTCCTTAATTGCGACTCGCAAATTGCGAGTCGCAATTAAGGAATGCCTTCCCATTCATTCCTATGGGCCTTCAGGCCCATAGGAATGAATGGGAGATTGCATGCGCAATTTGCGAGTACCAGTAGGTACTCGTAAGTTGCTCATGCAATTTCAAGGGTGCAAGGGTGTCAAAATGACACCCTGTTGCACCCCTGAAATTGTGATGTGCACCCATGTTGCGCACACACATGCCCCAAGGGCATGTGTGTGTATAACCTAAAACTTTAAAAAATGCATTTTAGTGCATTTTTCAAAGTTTTTGCAAATTACAGACAAGTTTGATTTGTCTGTAATTTGCGGTCCCAAATAGCGAAATCGCTATTTGAAAGTGCTTCTAGCATTGCATTTAAGGAATCGCAAATTGCGATTCCTTAAATGCAATCATGAATTTAGGAATTCGCAAATAATTGCGAATTCTTAAATTGCGCATAGGAAACACTTTCATGCATCTCCAAAGGCCAAATTGCGATCGCAAACGGCCGATTTTTGCGAATCGCACCGTTTGCGATCGCAAAAACCTTTGATGCATGTGCCCCATTAACACTACTACAGTTTTAGCATCGGGCACACACCCGAGGGCAGATTTACTAAACCCTTACATCACAGGTGCGCAATGCGACCAAAGGCAAAACAAGAAATGTATCTTGTATAGCGGTGGCTGCCTGCTTGGTGCAAGTGCTGTGCTGCGCCAGTGTGTGTGACGCAGTGAGTAGAGTATGTAAGGTGGATGTTCCACCTTTGAAAATACCACTTCGTGGTATTTACAAACATATTGCTGTGTGATGCAGTGTCACTCAGTGTAACGCAATGATAGGAATGCGTCACGATGCTTAGTATGCAGGCACAAAAACCGATGCAATGGCATCAGTACAAATAGATGTCAGACCTAGCTCACCAAGGCAGGCTCTTTTGAGCCATAGAGGTAGTACTACTGCAACCGGGTGGTGTTCTGCATCAATGACCACTCCTTCCTCCTTTGCTGTAGCCAATATTTAGACAAAGGCTCACTCTCATAAATATCAGGGAGGAAGAGGTGATCCAGTTATAGAGACTGAAGAAGGAGAGTCTTTTTTGAGTTATTGTTGACGATTGGTTCAAGTCTACAACCAGCAACAGGACGTTTTAATGCCATACCACTAACCGCATGTGAAACGGATGGCAGTGCTTCATATGTTGGCATTTGGATTCTTTGAGAAGACATCCACCATGTTGACTGGTATAGCTCAGGCTGCTTTTTCCACATTTCTGCCATCTGTCCTGGGTGCAATCGTCAAGATCCCTCCCCCGCCCCACCACCCAATGCCTCAACCAAATATGTTGGTCATGCGTGTGATTGTGATAAAGGTGATCTTGGCAGAAACTACTTGAAAACATGGATGCAACTTAATCACATAGCATGGCTGTACAGATGTGGTAGTGTAATACTAACTCACACACCCTAGTACCACTATTCAATTAAAAGTGAACTCTCCACACAAACATTAGAAAATGCAAGGGACAAATGTCTGTGCTTGACTATATCTCAATAATCCACCTAAAAAATATATTAGGTGTGTCCAGCATTTGTATCATCATGAACATTGTGAGAAATTGGGTTACTTGCAGAGGGGCTGAAACCCTACTTAAGCAGCAACCACAATCCTTGACAGTGTGAGAAACAAGTAAACCCCAAATTAACCTGTTCTCAAACCTCTGGTAGCTTGGCACCTAGCAGTCAGGCTTAACTTAGAGGCAATGTGTAAAGTATTTAGGCAGCATATCAAACAGTAATAAAGTCTGCCTGACGGGGAGACGTCCCCGCTTGTACCTCTTTCAGGCTGGCTTTCCCCCCGACAGCAAACTTTTTATTGATTTAACATGTTTGCCCGGATGCCTGTGGGGATTTCCCATCTGGGTGCATTTCGTCCAGCCACCCAGCATTTACCAGCTGGGATATGCTGAGCCCCTAGTGTTCCCCTCTGGGATGAGTCCTACGATGTTCATAATAGTTGGCCACTTGGGGCCTTTTTGGGGTATGGGTATCACTTTTCAGCCATGTTGGGCGGCTGAAGTGGGAGGGGGCGGGATTTTCGGGTGTTGAGCAGCTTCCAATGGCTGCGTTGTTTCTTTATTATCTCCCCTCCTTCCCCCTCTTCCCCCTCTCTGGTTTCCCTTTGCCATGGAACTGCCACAGCTTTAATGCAGGGACACAAGGTACAGCGCAATCGTATATCTGGGCGTGTCTGTTAATAGTGTGGCTACTCTGAAATCAGTGACATGGAATGTTTGTGGCCTGAATGACTGTAGAAAGGTGCGGTTGGTCGTGACGTATCTAAATCGCCATGGTGCGGATATTTGCTTTCTGCAAGAATTGCATCTGACAGGGACCAGCTGCGTGCGCCTGCGAGCGGGGTGGATGGGAGAGAAATTCATTGCGGGCTACTCCAACTATGCGAGGGGCACTGCGATTATCCTCAGGAAGGGGCTACCTTGGCGCACGCGTACTGCGCTCTCCGACCCACAAGGGAGATATGTAATAGTAGCAGGTGTGTTGGGATGACACCCGGTCAGGCTGATCTCGGTGTATGGCCCTAACGTGGACGACCCGAACTTCTTCAGTGAGGTGTGGTGACTGACTGAGACGCTGGGCCCTGGCGCTGTCCTGTGGGGGGGAGACTTTAATGTAATACTTGATCCGGACAAGGACAGGTCGGGGAACTCTCGTCGACCCCACCCACGGGCAGCGGCACAACTGCAGACTCTCATGGAAGACCATGAGCTGGTAGACATCTGGGGTCGCCGCCACTTGCACAAAATAGAGGGTACGTACGTGTTCGCAGCTGGCCCCACCTGGTGCAGGTTACACTACTGGCTGACATCGAGGGATGTAGAAGCATGGGTGTCCGGTGCTACCCACCTTGCTCGAGCCCTATCCGACCATGCCCCGGTGCTGCTCGAGTTCTCGCTCCCAGGTGCTCCTAGTAGGGCCTTCAGCTGGAGACTCCCCCCTGGAGCACTCCAGGACCAGGTCTTCAAAGATACAATTTGTTCCGCCATAGTGGAGGACTTCGCAATAAATACAGGCATGGTAGATTCCCCCTTCATGTTGTGGGAAGCATTCAAATCTGTCATTAGAGGTGAGTGCATCGCCAAGCAGGCGGGTGTACTGTGCTCACTACAAGAGGACCTCAAGCGCCTCGAGGGAGAGATACGGAGACTACAGTCGGAATACTTCGCCACTAATCAGTTGGCGACCCTTGGATACATCAAGGAGAAAATTGTAGAATTTGAGGAAGCAGCCCATAGAGAGACACATTACTTGGGTATGGTGACACGAGCTCAACGATACAGCGAGCTCGACGATACTGCGAGGTAGACCGAGCTGGGAAAACACTGGCTGGCCTTTTAAAAAAGCCATAGGCTAGCAACTTCATTAGCGAGTTACGCACTACAGACCCTGGTGTCGCAGTTGGGCAGGACGCTGTTCAGACCGAAATGCTATCTTTTTACTCCTCACTGTACGCCGCGCGTCAATCGGATGCACACCCTGATCTGACTCCCTTTCTAGACTCTATTCAGCTGCTGTGGCTAAGTGACGGCCAGCGTAGATACCTAGATAAGCCGTTCTCGGAGGAGGAGGTGATTGGAGTAATCTGGGCTATGCCAGGCGACAAGGCCCCCGGTCTCGACGGTCTTACGTCTGCCTTTTATAAGGAATTTGCCCCACTAATGGCGCCACACCTCCTCAACATGTACGAGTAATCACTGGAGCGGGGCACACTACCTCCTTCCCTGTGAGAGGCATTAATTGTTACAATCCTCAAACCAGAAAAGGACCCGCAGCTCTGAAACTCCTACAGACCGCTCTCAATGATCAACCTGGATAATAAACTTCTCGCAAAATTGATAGCTACTCGGCTACTCCTGTTACTGCCCATGGCGCTGAGACCTGACCAGTGTGGCTTTGTCCCTGGCAGGGGCACATCCCACAACCTTCACACCTTTTTCGCAACCATGCAAGAAAAAGACCCCGCCCTCCCGGAGCTGCTATCTTCCTGGATCCTACCAAGGCCTTTGACACCTTGGAATTGCCGTATCTTTTTGCACTTCTCTCCCGATTTGGCGTTAGTCCCTCTTTTTTAAAACAAGTAGCTTTGCTCTACTCTGCCCCGATGGCTAGACTTCGGATCAATGGCATAATCTCTCCCCCCATCCTGGTGGCCCGTGGCACAAGACAGGGGTGCCCGCTTTCCCCCCTTCGCCATAACCATGGAGCCACTGGCCGCCAGATTAAGGCAACATCACGCACATCGTGGCCTCGCATTTGTACCACGAGTATTCCTTGTAACCATGTATGTTGATGATTAGACCCTATATGTCAAGCGCCCAACTGAGAATCTGGACCCCCTCAACCGCGAAATTATTCGGTTCGGCGGCCTATCGGGCATCACCATAAATTGGGGAAAGTCGATTATTTTCCCGCTGACCTCGGCCACCGGCCGGGCCCGGTCGGAATTACCACTCAGTTGGGCAGAGTCCCCGGTGAAATACTTGGGAGTCTGGCTCAGCCGGGGCTTTGAAGAACTATGGCGTTACAACTACGGGAAACTCATGGAATGGTTTGAGAGCAGGTTGAGCCTCTGGATGACGCTTCCACTGTCTCTGGCGGGGCGACTAGCCATAGCTAAGATGATGGTGCTCCCTAAGTTTTTGTATGTTTTTGTCAATCTCCCGCTCCCTCTCAGCGCTGATTTTAGGCGCAGATTGCTCGCAAAGCTGATTACTCTCGCTTGGGCGGGCAAGCAGCCCAGAGTTGCCTGGGAAACCCTGACACTGCCATTCGAGCAGGGAGGCCCGGGGGGCTCCAGATATGGAAGTATATTACAATTGTGCACAGGCTCAATTTGGGTTTTACTGGATATATCCAACCCAATTCATGGCACACACTGCGCCAGAGCATGACCAGGCGGACCTGACGCCATTACATATGGCTCTCTATTGGACTCAATCCCTGCCGCGCGCAGAGGTGGACACGTTCGGCTGCACAGTCTAGGCATGGCACACCTTGAGACAATGTATGCCCCATCGATACCTCTAACGAGGCACCCGGCATTACCCTTCACAGCAGTGACGGGGCTATGTCAAAGACTGAGGAAGCTCTGGCTTCACACGATGGGGCATGTGTGCCCCGACGGCACCTTTATTTCTATAGACAGAGCGCTCGAGGGTGAGAACTTAGGACTGCTTGACAGAATGACATACTACCAGCTCTGAGCGGCGCTGCGCACCCTCTTTGACTCTTTCCCGCTAGCACCCCCAATGTTCCAGGTGCTGGAGGAGTTTCTGGGGAACCCGTCACCACGTAAACTCATCACCCGGCTATATTCCGGCATGCAGCGGACAGCGCCGGTCAGCATCCCCCCGGTGCAACGCGAATGGGAGAAGATATTGTGGACCCCCCTGGAGGATAGCACATGGGCGTACTGCTGCACGCAGGCAAGGGAGCTGTCTCCTAATTACAGACTGAGGCTAATTCACTTTAAGTTCATACACAGACTATATAGGACTCCTGTATGGTCGCATAGAGCTGGCCTGGGTGAGGATGTGCGCTGCGTGCGATGCCGGGCGCCGGATGCGATATTCCTGCACTTGGCCTGGACCTTGCCGGAAATCACACGATACTGGGGGTGCATCTTTGAAGTGCTAGAGGCGATGTTAGAGTACAGGATCGAGCGCTCCCCTCCGCTAGCTTTACATGGATATGTACGCAATGTGCCAACAGCAGTTAGGAAACTTGCGCCTATGCTTTTACTGCTGGTGAAGCGGCGAATTGCGATGTGCTGGGGCCGGAAATGGAGCCCACGTGTCACTGATTGGCTCAAGGAGGCGGCATTCTGACACGATCAGCTGTTCAAATTCTGGGAACTGATGCCTGCGCAGGCACGCCCTCGGGATATATGGGAATCACTGCAGTGCTACCTCAGATCTCACCCCTTGGACCAAACTGAGACCCCTAGAGTAAACGAGTAAGAGCTGCAAGGCGGACGCACGGCCCACCTACGCTTGCACTGTGCACACCTAGGCTACCTGAACACATCTCACCCTGGAGGCCAATTGTGGATATTTGGTCATGCCGGATCGTGACAAAGTCACAAGTTCAGGCCGACTGTGATGGAGCACTGGTCGGCTTCAGGGACCCAGTTCCACCCACTGAAAAAGAGTACCATCAATCCTGGTTGTGGAGCGTTGCTTGGTTCTTCGCTGAGGATGCGTTGGGCAGTTGAGGCTATGCATCGGTTCTGAAGATCTGCGATGCGAAGTCCTGCATCATCAGTGAGGATCCCATCAATGAGAGATTTGTGATGCAAGGGACTGCGTCGGTGAAGCTTAGCACAGCAGCGGTTCCGATGAGGACTGCGAGGTCGATGAGAAGTCCTTGCGTCAGGGGAACTCTCACAGCAGAGGTGATGCATCAGTTCTGCTCGGTATTGCACTGAGCAACAGAGGAGATGTGTTGGTTCTGCTGGATCCACAATGGGGTGGTACAGCACCTTCAGGCCCACTTCCAAGGGTTCAGGACTGGGGTGGCACCACTTTGCAGGGTAGGACTCACAGATGGCAGGTGCTGAGTTCAAGGTTGTTGGAGCCTTCTGTCCCCGAAGCTCTAGTCAGGACGCCAGTCAACTAACTCTTCAGCAGATGCAGTTCCAGTCCTTCTCATCCAGGCAAAAGGGCAGCAGGCAGCAGGTCAGCACAGCAGGGCAACATTGTTCAGAGCAGCAGTCCAGCAGAGTGGCAGTCCTTTCAACAGCACAGCTGGCCTTCTTTGTGGCAGAGTATCCACAGGTCCAGAAGTGCACTGAAGAGTTGGTGTCTGGGGTCCAATATTTGTACCTAGGCCTACCTTTGAAGTGGGAGAAGTTTCTAGATGTTTCCCTTTGAGTTTCACAGGCATCCTGCCTTCCCTGTCTTGGCTCCAGACTAACTTCAGGGGGTGTGCAGCCCTTGGTGTGGAGGCAGGACACAGCCTATTCAAGTGTAAATAGATATGTTTCCAGCTCTGCCCTCCCATCCTGTCTGTGATGGCCATCCAGGCACACCTAACCTCTCTATTGCGTGTGGCTGTCTAGCAGGAAAACACAAAGCCCAACTGTCAGCTACACCCAGTCATTTGACCCAAAGACAGGCTACAGGCACTAGATGACTAAGGAAGGCAAATGGCAACTTTCTAAAAGTGGCATTTTCAAAGTTGTAATTTAAAATCTGACCTCACCGTGAGGGAGGATTTCTCATTACAATTTCAAAGACACCAAACGTGAACCTGTTACCTGCTACCATTTGGAAATTAGCACTTATTAAATATAATAAGGTAATTCCAATGTTATTCTATGGGAGAGGTAGGCCTTGCAGTAGTGAAAAATGAATTTAAGAGTCTTTCACTACCAGGGCATATAAAACTTAAAAGTACATGTACTACTTTTTAAATACACTGCACCCTGCTCTCTGGCCTGTCCAGGGCATACCCTAGGGGTGACATATGTATTAACAAGGAATGTTTGGGCCTGGCAAAAGGTTTATTTTGCCAGGTTGACATGGAGGTTTAAAAGCTGCTCACACGGGCTGCAATAGCAGACCTGAGACATGTTTAAAGTGCTACTTAAGTGGGTGGCAAAATCAGTTCTGCAGGCCCACTACAGGTGCTGGAGCCTGGGCCCAATTACTCAGTAACACTTACTCAACGGTCTTTTTGTGTGACTTGAGAGGTGAGGAGAGAAACATTTCAGTCCAATATCCAAATACAGTGTAGACAATGTGGTTACACAATAACTCAGTTAGAAACCAAAGTTCAAGTTAGTAAGTTTTATTCCAGATTCAAATTCAAAAACAGATTAATATATACCAGTCTAAGCATAATAGTATAGAAATACAATGCAAATAGGATGAAGCCAAATCTTCAGAAGTGATTCACCCTCTATAGTAAAAAGAAAACCACTAGTTCAATAATTGAAATGTAAGTAATAAGGAAACAACTTCGCATCAGATTGCATCAATTTGTTATTAAAGATCAGCAAGGACTCGTGTCTGTCCCTACCCTTCTCTACTCTAACATGGCAACCCTAAGCTTAGGAAAGATTTAGGTAAGGAGGAAATATGGAAAAAGGTGTCAGCCATCAGAGTCCTCTGTGAAAGAGTTCCAACATGGGTCAAGTAGCATAAAGCCACAGATGTCAAAAAGAGGTCTGTACCATGAGGCACACTAAGCCAGACTGCTAACTATCCCTCACTGTGTTGCATCATAAAATCAGTAGCATCTAAGGTACATCCCACAAATCCTCCTCGTACTTTTCCATTCTTCCAGTACACATTGGCTTCTTCACACCGTCTTGCTATCCCCACAACTGTTATTCCAGCAATCCTTGGTCTCGTCTCCTGCTCCCATAAAAACTCGCCTCCCATCTTGTTATCGCTCTCCTTGTACCAGTTGCCGCTTCACATGCCTCATTATCTGATGAGAACAAAGACCCCTTTCTTTTTTCTGACGAAGCCTTGTTCACCTACAGTGGGAACACAAAATACATGCAACATTCTGCTGCAAAGGAAAAATAAATATGAATTGAAATGTTAAACTGAAACGTGAGCTTGAATCCAAATGCGTCTCAGGCCCACAAGCTAGGCTAAGTTAACAAGTGCACAGGTTACATTTAAGTGCACTCTTTACAAAAAGATAAATCAAAATTCTCAACATGTACCTTTAAAATTAATACAGTAATAACATGATTATTCAATTAGGGCTTCTAAGCACATGAACTTTCATTTAGTAACCACAGCACTATCTCTCTCATCTGTGGGCACGTTCACAAACATTTTCACGAAGAATCATAATCCTATCAGTTACGTTTCTAAAACACACATATAAATTGCATTAAATTGCTGGGATATCTTTCTATATATTATGCCCTCACTTCTATTATTGACATTAGTCACACAGAATACACGTGAGTACAGACTACATTTGGCTATAATGCACTCCTAACAGGTTCTTTGGGGTTGTGTCAATTTTACACTTCTCCACAGGTACCACAAGGTATGCTCACATGTTATGCAATGTTTCCTGACTGGGACTATTATGTTCCCCAATATGATGAAGAAAACTGGTATGTAGAGCTTCAGGATGCCAATCGGTTGGACACTTCAGACGTGGGCCTTAAGTTGCCCCCGTCCACCCCTCCAGGTCCTGCCTCAGAGGAAAGCACCTCCTTCACTGTGGCTATGTAAGAAGTCTTAGACTTTAGCTACCGACCATAGAAGTTAAAACTAATGTACTGACCAAAATCTCGAAATCTGGCCAGGTTCCCACAGAACCACTATTTTTCAGGTCTTGGGCACAGGTAGTGCCACTTTACTATGGACTGACAAGTAAATTAAATATGCCTATTGGGTATAAGCCAATTCTACCATGTTTTAAGGAGAGAGCACAAGCACTTTAGCACTGGTTAGCAGTGGTAAAGTGTCAAGAGTCCTAAAGCCAGTAAAACAAAGTCGGCCAAACAGGAAGGTTGAAGGCAAAAAGTGAGGGGGGAAACCATACCAAGGATGCCAGGTCTAACATTCATGATATTTGATGGGTGACAAAACAACTATATCTGAAGACACTGCAGTGCTCCAGTTTGCATATAGTTAACCTAAGGAAAATTCAGCATGACTAGTAAGATCCATAGGTAAATAATGCAAATAATGTGTGTTCAGAGACATTTCAATATCCTTTAATAGAAAAGTATTGTAAGATGTAATCTGAATTGAGCCATGTTACAGAATACCATGTAGGTGTCAGTTACTGCAATATTAACACATAGAGTAGTAAATGTCATGTGTGCTTATATGAATACCATTACAATAAGCAAAAATGTGTCTAAGAGAAGATGAAAATAAAGTGAATTTGTACAGATGGTCAACATAGTCTTGGAGCATTGGGAAATTGAGGTATGGAATGTCAAGATATATTGACAATAAAGAGATCTTGAAATAAAGCATACAATCATATGTTGGCAAGTTAAATTGATGCTTAGAACAGTCATACTACTACAGCGAACACTGAGTACAAGTAAAAATATATATTATTTTCTCCAGCATCATAGAAGCAACATGCATATTTACGTTTTCAACTACTCCTAATATATATTTCTAACTCTATCATCAGGTGATCAAGTATTTGGTGTACAAGCTTGGATGATGGCTCTGTTCAGCCAACCACAGACCGAGCCACAGAAGTACAATACTATATTGGCCAAAACACGAAATGTAGTTGAACGTCCATTTGGGGTACTTTAGTCAAGATTCTGATTCTTGGATAAATTTGGCGGAAGAAGACTGTACACACCACCCATGGTGTGCAAAATCATACTGGTGTGTGCTGTGCTTCACATTATATGTGTAAGATCACATCTAAAATGGGACTGTCCCTGTCCAGAAACGAAAGTGGAAGTAGATGATATGAACAATGAAAACATAATACAGTCTGTTGAAGGCCATACATGTCACACTTATTTGGTTGAGTGTTTTTTCAATGAATAGAAGTGTACCAATATATCAATATGTATGTAAATATACACATGTGTAATATAAATCAATCATGCATGGATGAAGAATAGACTCTAAAATGTATATTTTAGTAAACCATTGAAATGGCTAAAAGTAGTTGAAAATTTATTTTATTCACTATTATTTGAATGGAATGCCAAATCCATATCTCAGAATTTATAGTCTCAGCAAATAATCAGCATTAAAATTCTCAAGCTCTGGCTAAGCATGAGTGTGTGATGTGTGGAAGTTTGATGGTTCCTGATTTGAGGCATCTACGATGCCTCAATATACAATAATATATCATTGAACCTACTTGCAGATGTAATCTGAGTAGTACTGCTGATATTGTCTGACATTTAAATGATGGAAGATGGCACAGTGTGACTCTGCCCTAGACTCCATGTTCCATGCTGAATGTTGATAACACAACAACACCAGAAAAGGTGATGGAAGCTGGTGTCATTTATAATCTATATTAACTCTTCATTACAGACTTCATGTTGCTCACAGTATGCTTTTGTTAAGTATTATAAAGTATGTGCTCTCAAATAAATTATGTGTAAACTATGTTGCTATAGACATGCAGATTTTGTAAGATTTTGCATTGGTTTTGCATTACTTTAGTGGCGTGTCCCCAATGTCAAATAAATGTTGCTATGTACTAAGCCATGTAAAGCCACTTTGTATTTACCAAACAACGCTAAGCCACACTAAGTAATGTTAGGCATGCATAGTGCTGCCTTGTGTCACCTTGTGTTGGTAATGCTTCCGTTGTTGGAACATGGGTGTACCCATGCATCCACAGATTGACTAAATATAGGAATTCTGGGAATGTGTCAAAATACAACGCCTTCCCCAGTGAGGGCTAATGAGCGCAAATCTTATTTGTTTTTCCTTATTATAATCTCTTTCCACATGTCCTGCATTCTTTTGAATACATTGAAACAAGTAAATGGCTGAAACAAAATGTGTTGGTGCAGGAAAATGTCCTTTCCTGCACAAAAACAATCCTGGCCCAAACACAGGCACCCTTGCACCACGTTGCAAGGGTGCCTGCATTACAGGCAAGATAGTAATTGTGCTGGAATTGATACCTTCCTGCACAAAAAAAACCTTAAAGCCATTTCTCACATTATATGTGTGCTGCTGAATGGAGCATACATAGAAAGTGTAAATATAAGGATAAATAAATAAAAGGATACTTGTTACACCTGTGTCGGGGGAGGCACACCATATTGACACAAACTCATGTTTACTGACATTAGTAAATCTGTGATTGTGTCACATTCAGTGTGTGCATGCATGGGAATAGTCATGGTCCACTCATGGACCACTCACTCCCTTGCACAAGGCTGCACTAAGCACTACATTCTGGTCTTTTTGTGTGCTCACAATGCCACACAAGGCGTCACATACCGCCCCTTGCGTGGCTTTGTACATCCCACTTAAAGACTTGCCTTGCAACAACTTGCATCACGCAAGGACAACACGTGTTTTTAGTAAATCTGCCACTCAATCTATACTGGGCCTGTAACGTGATGAAAAGACACAGTAAGATTTCTACAAAGTTACTGTTCTCTAACCACAGTTTACCATTCTATGTCCAGTTCTACATACAACTAACTCCCAGTTATGCAATAATACACTTAGGCTAACTGCCTCCTTGCCAAAAGGAAGAAACAACACTGAAAGCTGAAAAGCCTGTAATGTAGGCCTTGATATCAAAAACAACAATCCCCCAGGGTAGATATTGACCACCGTCATTGTGACAGCTTAGTGCACTAAATAATGTTGACATACCCTCTGCTGAAGGATTAGTAAAGCTTGCATCTTCCACTGGACCGAAAGGGCAGTGTCCACCTAAAAAGAAATTTGGATATTCACATTTGCAGAGTCTGTTTATTCTTAGTCATCACTGTGTCTTATACATATTATTACATTTCAATGAGATCAAAACATTAAGGGGTCCATTACGATAACCGGCGGTAAAAATACCGCCAACCGCCATAGCCTGAAAATACCGCCCGCCTGCAACATTGAAATACCGAACTAGCAATTATGATGACGCTAAACAAACACCGCCCGCATCGGAAAAAATAACAGAATACCGCCCGTCCATGACAGAGTCCAAGACAATCCGTCCGCCACGGACGCAATACCGCCCAAAAAAGCCAAATACGACCGCGCGGACGGACTACACACCGCCCGTCAAATTATGATCCCCCGACATGAGGGCGGGAAACCAACACATATCCCGCCCGCAACGGTGAACTACAGAAATGAATAACTGACAAGGCGGAAGGCCTGGCGGCCACGTCCGTGCACGGAAATCAGTGGCGGCACAAACAAATACACACAACACGGCCAACAAGTCCACACAGTAAACGACGCCAAAATACACAGACACAGAACCCATCCCAAAGACACATCCCCCTGCCAAAATATAGAATTAGCATAAATCCCAGGACACCACGCCCAACACACCTGAAAACGATAGACCATCATGACACACCCACATAGGTGAGTACAAAAGCAGCCCCCTCACAGACCACAAACCCTTGCACCACGACAAAGCCAACACCACAGCAGAGAACACGGAGAGACACAGAGGAAGCAGCATACCACACGCACACACACATCACATCCATCACCACAACCACCACCACCACTTAAACACCGGCACCACAAACCCCCTGCACATTACACACCAAACACACCACACCAGCACCACAAAAACTACACTACGCACCATGGCAACACAACGAATGCCCAAGTTCACTGCCACAGAGTTGACGGTCATGGTCGATGAGGTCATCAAGGTGTACCCACAAATCTATGGGAACCAGGTCCAACAGACAACAGTATCCACCAGAAACAGGATGTGGAAAAGGATCGTAGACGAGGTGAATGCAGTTGGGAACGTGCCACGCAACCGGGGGGAAATAACCAAGAGGTGGCAGGACATGAAAAGCCTGGTCAGGAAGAAGGAGGCCAAGAACCGTGAGCTGGCTGTCAGGACTGGCAGCGGACCACCCGCACCATTCAAGACCTTCAAGGCGTGGGAGGAGAAGGTGCGAGGCATACTACATCCGGAGAGTCTCATCAGAATACCAGGGGAAGTGGAGGCTGGTAAGTACAAACAAATGTATACCAGCACACCGCCATGTACAGACATGCACTAACACAATGCCATAGCACCGAGGGCCAAACACCCCCATGTCCAGCACACAACACACCATACATCTCTTACACATGCAACAGACACTCCCACACACTCATCCCAAAGGTACCAACAAACAAAACCATGGGGGCATGTGCACAGTCAGCCAGCACCACAACTCCCACCAGGACCCTCTGTACCCCAGATGTGCCGGAAGGAGCACTTCCCACACCCATGTGTCAGCCATAGCTGCACTAACCAACAAGTAACAGGTAAGGAGCCGTACCACAATCTCCGAGTATCGGAGGGGGGACTGCAGAAGTCCACCCCACCCAGGCCCCCACTCCTACAGCGCAGCAAGATGGAGCACTCCCCACACCCATGTGCCAGCCATTGCAGTGCACACCCACACCCGACAGGTAGATATGTTACCCTACATGGAGGGCTGTCTGTGGATGGTAAACCATCACCACGACTCACAACACGGCCCCCACACCCACAGACCAGCAAGATGGAGCACCCCTCCCTCCCACAACCATGTGGTAGCCATTGCATTCCACCCTCAAAACCAACAATTGGGTAGACTACTGTATAGGGCGGGGTGTCTGTAGGCATGCGGACTGTACTACGACTAACATGTGGGACATGTCACCTAGCAGAGCGACAGGTAGCACTGCTCCCTGTCACAAACATGTGACCAATGTGCACCCGGACATCAATTACAGAGTCATATCCCACATGAGCCATCTCAAATGCAGAAACACGTAACGAGTCACGTCAGCATGCACAAGTCTAACTGGAGTACTGACCCACATGGCGTGCACTGTGTCAGTCATCACACACATCAGCAACACCATCCAAGTCTTGTCCATGTAGTCGTGTCTGCTTCTACCCTTGACATAGTACAACATCACCCATGTAAGTCTGTCTCGTCCAAATGAAACATAGTGGAACCCCAGTAATGTCACCTACACCACTGGACCCATGAACCACACAGCTACACAATGCACATTCAAAATCTCATCCATCCCATCATCCAGCCCCAGTGTCATGAAAGGTATATCAGCTAAACAGTTGCCCCATAGACGGTAGTACAGCAAAGAGTCCTGCCGATGACCAATAATGTGTCTGCTGTGTCTGAAGCGCTCGTCACACTGTGAGTAACAACATACAAAATGCAGTCAACACCCCAAGAGCACTGCATTGCTGCACATGGGTGAGAGTAGCACGCACACCAAGGAATTGTACCATCTGCAATACGTCGTGTGGCATACAACCATCACTCACTCACTACAATGCCTGCTGTGGAATGCCCATAAATGACAACAGTGAGCAGATATGCTGGCTAAGTCAGACATACACACACCTCTGTCTCTGTAGTGTTGTGTGGCCAAAACACATGTCCCCTTCTGCACCCATATGTCACTGTATGTACCACAGTACCATATTCCAACACTAAACCGTCCATGGGGCTGTACCCCGTTCCCACCAAAGCCACAAAATGTAGGGGTACTGCAACTCACACCAATTGGCATTACAAATCCGTCCCATGCCAGATGCACCCATCACACTATTCCATTGCCTTGATCACGCACACACATTGTAGAGACATACACACGCATCCGGCAAATCAGTGCACAACTGTGCACAAACTGTGCATGTCAGACATCTAACACAAACCCTGCAAGGTGCAACACAATAACTTTTCGTCTCCGCCCCACAGGTGACGACCAGCATGATGCTGCGGATGGAGACACCAGCCATCATAGCCAGTCCACAAGCCCCCCACACGGACTCACAGATGTGGAAAGCCTGGACACCTCAACGGACGAGGACCCCCGAGCTGGCACATCTGGCGCGGCAGGGCGCAACAGCACCCCAGGACCCCTCCTACCCACCAACCCATCTCCCAGGGCTGGTGACCAGTCCCAGGCCCCTGCTGCCACGGTCATTGCGGCCAACACCACCGCCGCAACCACCACCACCACCACCACGGCCTCCCTGACCACTCAGCCATCCCAAGAGGTGGCACGAACCTCAACATCTACCCTGGGAGCCAGGAGAAGGCCCCGAGTGACCAATGTGGCGAGTGGGCAGGTCGGTGGCAGCAGTCCAGGTGGGAGGAGCAGGGTTAGGCCAAGGCCAACAGAGCTTGGGAGCCAAGCCCTGCTGCACATAGCCAGAGTCCTTGGGGTGTATGAAGAGGCCCAGGGACAATGGGCCAGGTCAGCTTCCGACACGAGGGAAGTCCTTGGGGTGTTGAGGTCCATGGACGCCCACATGGGCCGACTTGTGGACCTCATGGGCCAGCTAGTGGTGGAGGTGAGGGCCCACTCAAGGACAACCACACCACCTACGCCACCACCTGCTGGGGCGCAGGGACGTGCAACATCCAGTTCCCCTGCGTCCACAGCGAGTGGGCAATCCTCAGCCACCACCAGCAGTCCACAACCACGACCCCCTCCTTCCAAACGTGGAAGGGGCCGTCCGAAGAGGCAACAGATGTCCAGGGAGGACTTGGCACGCTCCAAACGCCAGTGAGTCAGCCAGCCATGGTGGCCACCCCCTGCATTCACTTGGACTACCATCCTACCCCACACTGCCAGTCGAGTGGCAAATGTCTGTTGGACTGCGGACCCAGGACAACATGGGTACACCTTGACCATCACTCGGACAGGATCGTCCACTCATTGTACAGCATGCACCACCTTCTTGATCACCTTTCCCACAATCACGTCACCTTTTAAATAAATACACCTGTATCACATCCTATGTCATCTGCTATGTTTATTATCAATGGTGCACAAACGTCAGCATGTTCAGAAATTCATCTGTAGTGTGTTCTGTCGATAGGCCAGGAGAGGCTGTAGGGACCTAGGGGTGACAAACAGAACAAGAGTCCATTGACTGTGTGTGTCACACACTCATCACACAGTACTTGTCATCAGGCCTAAGCAATGTACACACATGTCACAGAGCAACAGGGCACAATGTCACAGCCACTCTCAGTGGCATACTACCCTGGACATGGACCATTGCCACACAGCACTCAGTGAACAATAGGCCGCCCTGTCAATGCACATACACATACACAACTACAGCGACATCAGCCGTCGTACATGGACACTCACCGTCAAGTGAAGTAGCGGGCGATGAGCTGCTGACGCTCATTCACTGCTTCCTCCTCTCCACTGTCCTCGTCACTGGACACGGCTTGGCCTGCAGGCGGGGGCCCTGGCTGATCACCGTCATCCACTATCAGGGGTATCCGCCTGCGAATAGCGAGGTTGTGCAGCATGCAGCATGCCACAACAATCTGGCACACCTTCTGTGGGGAGTATGCCAGTGCACCCCCGGTGCGGTCCAGGCACCTGAATCTGGACTTCAGGAGTCCAAATGTCCGCTCCACCACACGTCTGGTCCTCCCATGTGCCTCATTGTACCGGACATCAGATGGTGTACGAGGATTGCGTAGTGGACTCAACAGCCAAGGCCCATTAGGATATGCAGAGTCACCAACAATCCACGCACGGTCCGGTTGCAGATTGGTCATCAGACGTGGGAGGATGCTGTGGCGCATGATGTGCGAGTCATGGGTGGAACCGGGAAACTTCGCACACACGTGTGTAATTATCATGTCCGCCAGGCACACCACTTGCACATTCAGGGAGTGGAAATGTTTCCGGTTCCTATAGATGTGCTCAATGGCCTGTGGTGCAACAAGGCCAACATGGGTGCAATCAATTGCACCAACAACCTGGGGGATGCGTCCGAGTGCATAGAAAGCACCCTTCACCGCAGGCAAATCACGGGCCCTGGGGAATCGGATGTACCGGTTCCTGTACCGCATCATAGCCGACAGGACATCCCGTAGCACCTTGCTGAACATGGCTGGGACATCCCACCTCCACTGCCCACCGTGTGTTGGAATGAACCGGTAGCGAAGAAATGCAGTGCAGCCATCACCTTGGCCAAGGGGGTGAATGCAGTTGGATACACCCTGCGAGGACGAAGGTGGGGTTCCAACATGGCAGAGGCGATGCAGGGTGGGCCGGTCCAGACGGAACTTCCTGATGACCTCCACATCCTCCATGTCTGCCAGCAATTGGTAGGGGCGATGTATGTTTGGTCTCCTCCTAGGACAGATGGAAGTGGACACATGTCAATGCAACACACAACATGGCATTTACACATACACAAAACAAAGATCACTGTCAAAGCAATAGTATCAACGAACAGCTGACAAGTAGGGACAGCACAGCAACATTACTCTTACACAGATCCCCTTACCAGTAGCAAGGACCACTGACACATACCATTGCTATGAGCATGCACATGGGGATTGAGGCCATATTAGCTTGATAGGCATGATGACGGAGTCAGACTGCATATGTGGGTAGCGGCAACACCACGGCAATATACCTAGCTGCTGTGCCTGACACCGCTTCCGAGGCTGGGTGAGTATGGCACACACCAACAACACAACGTACACAGGCTGAGCGGTACACCAATCGCAGCAGCTTGGTCATGCAGAAACAGCCCCAAGGGGGCTATATCAGTGTGGGAGGGTGACAGGCTTTACCACAGCTACCAGGGACTGCTGACTGCCACCCCTCAACAACACCTGCTGCTGCTGCCACCTGTCCACCTTAATGTCGACGACTCTGATGACATGTCCATGTCCACTCACCGGCGAGGAGCTGCAGTTCCTGGATTCCGAGCTCCACGCACACTGCCCAAGGCGAATACCGGCAAAAGTCATGTGTGTGTAAGACAACTACAGTGTGTGTGGGAGTGCATGTGGGGGACACACATGTCGTTCATCCGCAGCACTATGAGACTGAGCCTGTGGGGTTCCAACATGCACCGCTTACCATGCTAACTACAGGTGGAAGGTGCATGTAGGCTCTCAGGTGTTTCCCCATGCATGTCCCTCCCGAGTGGTGGTACATGGCATTTTCATGTCAGACACCCAGTGACGCAGACACTTGGCAATGCATGATTCTGGGCAGCTATTGCTTGTGTGAATAGCTGGCTGGCTCAATGCTGGCCTTCTCAGTCTCGGCAGACCTGGGCTGCACATTGACTGCCCAATCCTAGAAGGAAACTACACTGACTGTACAGTGGGTTACATGTGTCATTATTTCACAACTCTCCTGATATGCGCTAACTCAGCTCTGTCGATTGAACAGTCCAGGCCTTGTGATAGGGATGTGTGTGAGAGATGGTGGCACTGATTGTGTCCTCCATTGCGGGGTGAGCCATTCACAGGGCGAGTACATTGAGGGCTGCGCAGTGTTGGACACAGTGAGTCCACCTACAAAGATGTGTAGCCTTGTGAGCCATGTGTCGGTCTACCTGACAAAGGACAGTAGATGTGGGCAGACTACACATTGCTCAAAGTGCTGGCATCCTGAATTGAATGGGATGGACAGGTACTGTGTACACACTCCCACCAGCATGCATTCACGTGTGGTGTACACATGCTGTTATGCCATGTCCCATACCGTCTTGCCTCTGTTACACAACTCTGTTCATTTAGGATGGGTCAGCATCATGCCACTGTTATTGGTGGATGTGGGTGATGCTGTGAAGAGTATGTGTGATATTCCAACCCTCATGTGTACCATCCCTGCAGTTGGAAGTCCACCAGCCCAAGGCCTTGTGATGAGCCATTGCATCCACGTTGATGCTTCTGTGTACGTGTAACCGACAGTGCAGCCAATCCCACGAAGAGGGTGACGTCATCTGCCGTATGTGTGGCCATGTTGCGGCGACTAATCGGGGGATGCTCCCTCGTATTGACAGGTTGGCACGGCGCTGCATGTCACCACTAATGGTCTGCTATTGACAGTCACACACCCTGTGGCGGATGCACGTTTGTAGGGGCATCAGCAGCAGGCAGGTGTACAGTACTGTGGGATTGTGTCCTTTGCTGCGAGAGGCAGCATGTGTCCACAGCCTACCCATGTTCTGGGTAATGTGATGTTAGTTGTGTGATGCAGTGGGTTGTGAGTGTACTCTGTGCTGGGTGCAACTCACATGCATAGGCGTTTCCTGAGGCTCAAGATGTAATTTGGGCACTCAGCATAGTCAATGCGTTCAGAGTCGTAGGCCTCAGGAACAGCCTGTAGTCAGCTGGAGTGGCAATTCACATGTATGTGTGTGGTACTGTGCATACTCTTATTTCGACCTTAACACATGTGTGCGATGCCTCACCACATATTCCTGATACTCACACATCCGGCACACTGTGCAACAGTAGTTGTGGCCGTGCGATGGACAGTTGTCTGGCATGGGCTCATGACCATTGTGGACTGTCATGTTGCAGTCAGTGTGTGTGGTGACACATTCTGCTCCATGCAGGTATGTCCTTAGCCTAATTCTGTAGTGGTCATCCTTAACACCATCAGGAGAGTGGGTGTGTACACGGCGATGAGTGGCTATGGCCGCAGGGTGACAGTCCGGGTGTTGTTCCATGTGCACAACACATGTGTCACTTATTGGCGGGTTCATTACCTGTACGACAGCCATTACGTGTTGATTGTGGTTGCTGTATACATTTGCACAGGTATCATGCAACATGTGCACTTGGGAATGTTCTGTGCTGGCTCCCTTGCACATGTATGTGGATTTGATGCCAAATGAGTGAGGCCACCTCGCTCTCCCTCATGTGTCAACTACCATGTGTGCTGAGGGACAGGGGACGGTCAACAGTGGTGAGGCATTGGATGGTGCAGCTGCACAGGAGCTGGGTGAGACAAATGTGACCGGCGCATCGGAGGGGGCAGACGTGTGCTGGATGACTCACAGGCCCATACGACAATTGCTGCGTCAACTGAGTACAGAGGTCATGTGTCCATGTCTGCTAGCACAGGGGACGTGCACTCTAGCTCCTCTGCAGCCACGCGGAGGCCAATGCCCGCCCTCCCAACTACTTCCACTGGTGCAACACGTGTCGGCACTAGGATGACGGTTAGAGTGTCTTTCACACCAGGCACAGCTGCCCCTGCGACCCCTGCTGCACTCAGTGCCGTGTCTGTTGGGCATGTGCGGCATCTGTGCGTGGGTCAGTCAGCCTCCCTCAATGACTTTATTGCCCATGGCAACACCTTTCCGCAGTTGACATAGTTCATGGAGGGCCTACATTAGCGCGTGGGTGGGCTACACCAGTATGTCCAATAGTTGTCCCCCCAGTCAAGGTGGTCCTTGAACTGGGCCACTGTCAGGCTGACATACCTGACCTTCCCCCACCCCCGGACAGTGGCGCATCTGACAACAGCAGGGCACGAGTCCTGACAGAAGAGGTGGTGGCACGCAGACGTCATGACAGGTAGTGACGTCACGGAAGATGGCTTGCACCATCAGACTCATTGACTCCCCTCGCTCACCCCACTGATGCGATTGCATCATGGGAGCACGCGCGTGTGCAGCAGCTCCAATCTCTCCCCAGAGAGGCCAAATAGTGTATGTGTGGCTCCATTCGCTCCAGTCACCGAGCTCACGGTACAATAGGTGGGGGACGCCGTACAGCCGCATGGTACCCCGACTCGTGCCCTGGACAACAGTGACGAAGCATGGCTGACTCCGGATTCCGGATACACCACATGAAACACACAGCAGCTGTAGCTGCCCTAGCGGCCCATGCCGCAAACACCATCCCAGACGACATGTCGACACCCCCCGGCACGCAATGTCATAGCATCCGCTGCCATTGGCAAGGGACCCATGGTGTGTGATATGGGCCTCCTGGTGAGGAGCCTCCGAGCCATCCACCGCCAACGGGTGTCATGCAACTCACACACTTCGCTAGAACCTTAGGTAGCTCTGCCTGCACACCAGGGCTCGAGTCCGGGTACCATGCGGGTGTACGGCGTCCCACCACCTATTTTGCCGTGAGCTAGGTGACTGGGGCGAATGGAGCCACACATACACTATTTGGCCTCTCTGGGGAGAGATTGGAGCTGCTGCACACGCGCGTGCTCCCATGATGCAATCGCATCAGTGGGGTGGGCGAGGGGAGGCAATGAGTCTGATGGTGCAGGCCATCTTCCGTGACGTCACTACCTGTCATGACGTCTGCGTGCCACCACCTCTTCTGTCAGGACTTGTGCCCTGCTGCACACTGAGAATGTATTGCCTGCGAGATGTGACCAGGAGCAGGGTGCCATGACCTCCCACCCACCAAGCTCCACTGCCATCCCATGCCCTGGGTAGCCTGTGCAGGTGGACGATGTAGGGGGTACACCTGAAGGCCAGGGGTGTACATGTCTCGGCACGGGCCTGGCTGACGCACAGCAGTATCCAGCATGTCCCCAGAGGGAGGGCCAACGTCCACACCTGATGCAGCATGGGTCGTGTGCCCGCCTGTTGTGCACACACTAGTCCACATTCATCCCCAGACAGCTGGTCTTTCCACATACCCAGAACAGTGGTAATGTACCCCGCAGGGTTCGTCCCCACACAGTCTGTATCGACACTGCATGTGTGCACCCACCCGTGCCACAGACCCACCTGTGCCAAGAGGCCCTCCCGCTTCACATGCCACATGTGTGTATTCCACAGTTGTGCTTCTCTCTCAGGGGCGGACATCCAATGTCACTTGACTACATGGTAATCTCACGAGTCCCGTGTACTTCTCACACTCTCATCCTCTCTCATTCGTACTTGTCTACGATCAATAATACTCCAGAGTCAGATATTAGCTTTGAGGCATGTATTTAAGCTTACTTCCTCTGTGATGCAGGATGTGGACACTACTGGCAGCGTAATGCATGTGGAGGATATACTTAGCATGGTTACACATTCAAAAGGGGGTACAGGTAGATGTGATAAGTCGTTAATTGTGGAAATAAGGCTTCAGAGTTAAGAATGCCCTGCCCTTGCTATGCTACAGTACATTAGCTCATTACTGAGGTGCCCTAGGCTGTGACACAGACAGTATTGGTTTACCCTACCAGACAGCTTGACATCATGAGCACAGTACATCTAAGTCCCATGGTACAGGTTTACGACAATAGTGACTCCGACACACCTGCGTCAGAGGTGGCATCAGAGCATGAGCCTACATGCATGCAGCATAGTCTCACATGTTGTTGCGATATGGTGGCTACTGTACATGACTCAATGCCCGGGGACATGTTGTGGGGTGTTGCATTTGTTGTCCATGCAAATGTCCTTGCACAGAAGTTCAGGAGAAGGTGTGATGACAGTTCTCAAGTTATTCAGCAGACAGATCAGCGTGCACTTACAGGTGCCTGTGTTCAGGTGCGCGGCATGCATATTGTGGCAATGTGGTTCGTGCAATGTTGGCCACGTGGTCACTGTACACAGGTCCCATTCCTCAGCCTCCCCGTGTTCATGCAGGGACACGGGATGTGGTGATGGACAGGGTGCATGTCCCGGTAATGTCAGGTGTCATGACGGTGGTGTTGATGGTCAGGTGTTTGTTTCCGTGTGCATGGTATAGTTGTTGCACAGCTGACTGGCCTCTGCGTGCGGACGGCAAGCATGGTTACGGTGTTGCACTTGAATGTTCAATTGTGGGTATTGATTTGGGGACCCATGAATTGACAGGTTGTCAGGTATGCGATACCTTCCTGCAGTGCATCCCTCGCATTGGTGGTATTTGTGGTTGACATCCAGTGAAGCGGATGATGAGTTGCAACGTGTTCCTCGTAGGTTGTCCCTTGTAGGATCCTGATGGGACATGTCGGGTGACATTCGATGAAACTGTGATCCAGCATTCGTTGTGCGGAGGCACACTGGTTCCATTGCAGTGTGTGTCCTATTGCAGCCACAAACGCCATGCCCCCATACACTGAACAGTTCCTGTCGTGGGCGTCCAGGGGTGAGAACAGGTGAACCAGGTCCCCAATTGGACATGCCGGGTTGGAGAGACATAAATCCACAGGCCAGTGGTACGGGCACCTCCGACAGTAGAAAACGGGGATGGCGCAGCTGAACATTTCAATGCGGTAAGTTACTCAATAACTTACATTCAGCATAGCCAGATTTGCACAGCCCACTGTCTGTATCAAGCTATTGCTGTACAGCTGCATCTGTCTGGCGTAGGTGTATTGTACTGGTGCCCCATCCATTTTGCTGCTGGGTGCTGTGGTGGCGTGCTCCGGCTGCCTGGGCTGTCTGCTGAGTGCGACCTCGGACGGTGCTGGGTGTTCTTGAATGGATGTTAGGCGGCAGGACTTTGTGTATGGCTTGGGAGGCGGCCACAGGCCCTCATCCCACATGCTCCTATGAATGGTCAAGGCCAGTGGTGTCTGACTCCTTCCTGATTACTTGCATTTGAGCCACAAGGCGCAGTGGTATAATTGTATTTTGTGGTTTTATCTTTCATTCATGTTCGGCGTTATCTGCCAGGGGATGGTTGACTCAGCATGGCTATGTTTGGGTTGTGGTTGTTCCAATGGCTCCGTTCTCCTGCAGGATATGTTGCAATGTGATTTGGCTGTGGGTATGGAAGGACATTCACTGCTATCTGCTCTCCCGTGTGTGGGTGGGTCACTTCTTTCCCGCTGTACATTGGGACTTGTGTGTGGGCGCCGTGATTGTGCACACCTGTTCTCAGCCAGCAGGGTTTCTCTATTTTGGACATGGCATGGCTTGTTGTTGCGTGCAGGATGGTATAGATATTGTTTGTTGTGACTGGCGTGCCTTTTGCGGGCAATGTCCATTGTTTGTGCAGTTCTGTCGCAGCTGCCGTGTGCTTCTCCATGCTTTGCACACAGGTGTGTGTCCTCTTCCGACGTCACTTTGCTCCCCTGTTCGGCACACTTGTGTGACTAGGTTTTGGCAACTGTGAGTTGTCGGTTGTGGTCATGGTTGACGCAGGGGGACCACGTGACTTGTGCCTTCAGGGTGGGGCTGGTGTGTGTGGTGTGTTGTTGTGACCCTGCGGTGTTTGTGTGCAGCCCATGCATGGCGCTGTCGTTGGCCTCTGCGTTGTGCGCATGTGCGTCATCGCCGGGGCGCTGCGGTGCCGTGCCGGGTACGTCACCTCCGGATCCGGGGTATTGGGTGCCCAAATGTTGCGGGTTGATTATATTTTACAGGTGGGATATGTGTGGGTACAGTGTTGGATGTGTCCTGACCCCACATGGGTGTCTAGGGGGCCCATGTACAGTTTTTCCGCCCTTGCATTGTGTGCGGTATTTGCATGCCCTTGTTGTGTGTCTGCCTACCTGCGTCGTCGTTGCGCGTTCACTCCTAGCTGCTGCATCAGGTACAGCATTGGGATGGCCTGGAGTGCAGGATTCATGTCGGAGTAGGCCGGGTTGGTGTTTCTGTGGTCGTCAATGTGGTTTCCGCCTCCTGTTCTCGTGCGGTGTCTCTTTGCTGATGAGGCTGTTTGGTTGTGTCATCGTAATTTGTACGCCGGGCGGTGCGTCATTTCGTCGGACGGTGTGCCTCCGTTGGCTGGTGCACTTTGATGGCGGGCGGTGTCGCAGGCTTGCGGGCGGTATTAGCCTGACTTTTCACATCCTAATTTGGCGGGAGTGCGGGCAGTTGCTGGCGGACGGTAACTAGCGGTTTTTACCTCTGTCGGCACGGCGGTGGTGTTTCCGCCCGCCATCGTAATGACCCCCTAAGTATGTTGTCTATCTTAAATTCCCACAAGCCTTACAAATTACCTATCAGCATATGTAGAAGGACATTGTTTTCTATGTAAAAATTGAATTTGAATGAAGCCGGGCACACTTGTGCTATGTATAAAGGGGATCCATGTTAAAATATCGATGTTAAAAATATCGATTACAAAAATATCGACTCCCTATACTCAAACAGGTAAGTACAATAATATTGACACACAAATATCAATGTAAAAAATATAGAAGTAAAAAATATCGACTTTAAAAAATCACATAACTTAAATAAAATTAATTAAATAATATTAATATTATTAACAAAATTAATTCAATTTAATATATTTTAACTAATTATAACAAATAAACTTAATTTAATAAATATAAACACAAAAAAATGTGTACATATACATATATTTACTTAAATACATTTTATTAACTATCTTTATTTAATTTATAAACTTTTTAAATTATATAAAAATAAAATATACACATATATAAATAATTTAAAATAAAATAAAATATTCTACATTTAATTAACACATTAAACTATTAAAAAAAAAAAACATACATTTAATAACAAAATAAACACAATAGTAGTGAAAACGTTGGATAGCGAGGGGGTAAAAATTACTATCCCCACTCCAGTAAGTGCAACAGTAGGGAAAGCGCCGGATAGCGGAGGGGTAAAAATTACTATTCCCACTCCAGTGAGTACAACAGTAGGGAAAGCGTTGGATAGCGTAGGGGTAAAAATTACTATTCCCACTCCAGTGAGTGCAACAGTAGGGAAAGCGTTGGATAGCGGAGGGGTAAAAATTACTATTCCCACTCCAGTGACTGCAACAGTAGGGAAAGCGCTGGATAGAGGAGGGGTAAAAATTACTATTCCGACTACAGTGAGTGCAATAGTAGGGAAAGCGCTGGATAGCGGAGGAGTAAAAATTAATATTCCCACTCCAGTGAGTGCAACAGTAGGGAAAGCGTTGGATAGCGGAGGGGTAAAAATTACTATTCCCACTCCAGTGAGTGCAACAGTAGGGAAAGCGCTGGATTGCAAAGGGGTAAAAATTACTATTCCCACTCCAATGAGTGCAACAGTAGGGAAAGCGCTGGATAGCGGAGGGGTAAAAATTACTATTCCCACTCCAGTGAGTGCAACAGTAGGGAAAGCGCTGGATAGCGGAGGGGTAAAAATTACTATTCCCACTCCAGTGAGTGCAACAGTAGGGAAAGTGCTGGATCCCACAACAATAAAAAACAAAAACATCAACATTTTTATTAAATTTAATTTCCAATATTAACATAATTAATATTTAAATTTAAATATATTATTATTAACAAAGATAATAAAAAATCATTACACATTAATTAACACTATAATATCCACAACACACACCTAAAATTAATTACACAATTACAATTACTAATTACTAATTAATTAATGGAAATTAATGTAAAAATATTTAATAATTAATCAATAAAAAATTAATTACTTACCACCCTTCACACCATTTACACATATAAACACCACAACACATCTAAAATTAATTAAACAATTAACATAATTAATTATTAATTGATTAATTGAAATTAATTAACAACTAATTATCAAACAATTATTAATTAATACATTAACACATTTACCTCTATAAATTCACAATTATACATATTAATTATTCAATAAATTTTATAGAATTAAATTACTTCCCACCCTATTCCCCTATAAACCCACAACCCGCTACGGAACTAAAAACGCAAAATTCAATTTAATTTCTTTTTTTATTAACTACTATAATTATTTAAATCTATATAATTAAATTACTTCCCACCCTATTCCCCTATAAACCCACAACCCGCTACAGAACTAAAAACACAAAATTAAACTTAAAATAAATTAATAACTAGTAAAATTTTAAAACATATAATAAAATGACAAACAATTCTCATTAAAAACACTAAAATACATAACATTATTAATAATTCGATATTTTTGTCAACTATATTTTTGTAAACGATATTTAAGACGTCGATATTTTTGTAATCGATATTACTTACCTGTCAGTCGATATTCTTGTCAACTATATTTTTGTTGTCGATATTTCTTCCCCCCAATATTTTTGCGGCGATATTTATGTCTCTCGATATTTTTGCGGCGATATTCCTGCTCTGCACCGTATAAAGGTAATGTGCTATGCATGGACACATAAAAAGTGGAGAAGCTAAACCAAATGGTAAAAGTTATGTAATAGAGTTTGTCATGTTGAATCTCTCCTCTCTCCCTTTTACAAGTCAGTATCTTCCATGTGTCCAAGATGGGACTTTTATCTACACAACTCTTAAACGTTCCTTCGATGCTTATACATTATACAGAGACATAATTAAAATAGCTTTTTTTAGGGTGTGTGTTGTAACATTTACAGAGCTGCCACAATGCTACATAACAAATTTGCAATTTCCAGAGGCAAGCAAAAGCAAATTGTGTGGTGTTGCGTGGGTTTTGGTAATTGATTTTACGCTAGACATCACATATGGATGAGTTAGGCGAACTTGCATTTACTATGTGTTACATGTGTGTAGGTTTTAGATTGCCATCTCTCCACACATACTTTGTGATACGTTTCTACATTTACAGACAATTGTAAACCAGGGATTACTACATTTAAATATGCCTACCTGAAAGTAGTGGAACAAGAAAAAATGACGTTTAAACAACTGAATATGTTTTGATTCCACGGGTTCACCATTGTGCACCACACAGAGCACGAGCAAAATAACTAGAAGGACTGGTTAAGTGTAGGAAAGTACCCCTTCCTGCAAGTAAATCATTGTGTTTATAACACACAAATCCTTGCACCCACGTAGAAGTGTGGGTGCAATTAGGCCACACGCCCTCAAGTGCATGATTGTGTACTTGCCTCATGGTTTATCATGAAGATATATAGAAATTACGCACCTTGAACTCTCTTATTACTATAAAATGAGAGGACGAGGCGTACTTAGGCATATGCAGTTCGATACTACCTGCCACTTCACAATCACTGCTTCACTTTTTCACGAAACTATGTGGAACAACCAGGATTCCAAATTAAATAGAAAAACAAATTGCTCATTTATTCAAAGCACTAACTAGGAAGGTAAAACATAGCAGAAATAACTGTTCTAATGGACAATAACATGCAGAAAATGGGGCAAGACGTGCTGTTACTAAGCAAGTTTACACATTTACATTAGTGCATGAAGACTCAGGGGCCTATTTACGAGAATGTCACGCAGTGCAGTGCAGCAAATCACCTTGCTGCGCTGCGTAACAGGAAAAGGGCAGGAATGCACCGTATTTAAAGCAATACGGCTCATACCTGCGTTTTCCTTTGTGCTGGCACCCTTTTGGCAGCCTAGTGCCAACATAGGCACCCTTGCACAATGGTGCAAGGGTGCCTTCGTTGCATGCAGGATTATTTGTGTTCAGGAAGGGACACCTTCTTGCACAAAAACCCACACAACATCCATGGAATGCACTCCCAGGGCAGAGAACGGCAACACAGCGATTTGAGCTGAGTTGCCTTACTCCAGATATATGGAGCCACTCAGGGCCATGCAAAGTGGCCTTGAGTGGCTCCATAAATCACATGTAAGGTGTGCGTCGCTCTTGCACCATGTTGCATAGTGCAAGAGCGATGCAAACCGGCTCATAGATAGACCCCTCAGTATTTTGCTGAAGGTAATGTGGTATAGTTATTGCTTGCTGTGCTGCTTTACAAAAGGAAGCTTACTACTAAACATATCTTTTGGTTATTTTTTATATCGCTTTTCATATCCCTTGCAAATCCTAAATACTAGTACCGGCTGCAGTGAAAAAAAATGTGGGGGGGCAGCGCAGGAGGCAGCGCGGAGGGAGAAAAATAACTAAACTGCTCTTCTCGAACACCGGCAGGCTCCCAGTCTCCCTACACCAATCTAGACGCTGCTTTCATGCTGGTAATACCGAGCATGAAAGCAGCGCCAGGATTGTTCTGAGCGGCCTGGTTTTCCGCTCAGTCAGGAAGCTTGGGAGCCTGTCCCTACCCAGCTGTGCACCACAGCTCGGCGGAGAGATCTAAATGCGCATGCTGGTTTGGCTGGCCTAAGACGGCCGGCCAAACCAACGTGTGCATTTGCAGCAGTGCCACCGCTCTTCCTCCCTTCTGCTGTCAACAAGGATGGCTCCACCCTGCTCTGGACTTGTCTCAGCAAGGAAAAATTAAATGAAAATATCCTGTTTTATTATTTTATTTTTCCTTTTTTCACTTCTGAGAGCAGTGCGGCGACGCTCCTCCGCCTTTACCGAGGCACTGCTGCTAAATACGTATGCAAACTGCATTATCTGCTGAAACTGGGTGGCACTTATTCATGTATGCAAATTATACATTAGGCTTTCCTTTGCTGTCACAAAATTCAGTTTTGTTTTGGTTATGCTATTGGTGATTTTGAATGAAAATAAAAACATTTAAGCCTGAGAAATGTGTCACACACAGTAAAACGAATATGTCAGAGTTTGATCTCAGGATTAAGAGACAATGGGGCATATTCTCAAGGAATTATCGCCGAGTTAATGGCACTTTATCTCAGCCAAAGTCGTGATAAATTCATCGCCCCATTCACAAGCTGGTGCAAACAGCCGATATCACCAGTTAACCTGCGATAGCAGCCGCAAAAAACATCGCCACAGATGACCCCGGCAACTAACGCTAACGATATGCAGAGTAGGCGTTCCCGTGCAAAAATCCGCGACAACACCACAACGCAACATTCTCAACGACCTGCCAGATCCGCGATAAGAACACAAAACATGCGATAAGGCACGTTAGCAGCAGGAAATTAACACCTGCTCTGACCTGGTGCAAAGTCAGACGACAACCTGCACCAGAAAAGGGAGCCCAGCCCACACCCACACCTGAAGAACAACAGATGCCATGGAGCTACTCATCATGCAGCTCGGAGCCCCAACAGGGCCACAACACCCACCGCCACCACACCCAGGTCCGCCACCCCACCTGGACCCCCCCCCTGCCCCCCTCCGGACCACCACGGAGGCAGCGCAGACAAAGACAGCGGACCTTCAGGAAACGCACCAGCCTCACAGACTTGACACCAGAGAATGTCATTGCCCACTACAGACTCAAAAGGTCAACCATCCTCCGCCTCCTGACCATCATTGCCCACAGGCTGACGGTACCAACACAGCGGACAACCAACATCCCACCTCAGACAAAGCTGCTGGCCGTGCTGCACCTGTTGGCCTCTGGGACATTCCAACCAACAACTGCCAGAGTCAGAGGAGTCTCACAGCCAGCCCTATCCAAGTTCCTCACACCTGTCCTGGATGCCATCACCAGCTTGGTACCCCAGTACCTATACTTCCCCCACACTGCGCAGGAACAACTGGAGACCAAGCAAGGCTTCTACGCCATAGCAGGCTTCCCGCACGTGTTGGGGGCAATTGACTGAACACATGTCCTACTTGTGCCCCCTGCCGACACTGCACACAATTACCACAACAGAAAGCACACGCATTCCATCAATGTGCAGGCAATAGTCGACCGGGGACTCTTAACCAATGTCGTCGCAAACTACCCAGGCAGTGTGCATGATTCATACATCTTCCGACAGTCCATCATCAACCGGCGCTTCCAGGATGGCACCTACAGAAATGCAGTGCTCGTTGGTAAGTACCAAATGAACACACCACACACCTCAAATCCACAATCATGCAACTCACAACCCTGGGAATGCACACGTTACAAACACACATACAACATGCCCACCCACCAGACACGACTGCACAACGTACTGCGGAAACCTGGGCTAGCCATGTACATGAGCCATCACCGGCATGGCACCTCAGCCACACAATAGCAGTATGCGTGGAGAGGTGGGAAGCAGGCATGTGCGAAGGAGGCAAGTGACCCATGAATGAGAATTCACACAATGCCAAGTGTGGCGTGGAAGTGCTGGACAGACTGCAGTATGCAGACCACAGACATATCCATGTCGACATATACTGCTGGTGGTGGTAGTGTTGTGGCCAGTGGACGCAACCATGTCACCCCAGCCAGTGGGGAAGGTCTCGGAAATGTAGCCTGTGACGTCCCCCCCTGCAAGCGTGTGCGGAGTGGGCTGGCCCGGCGTAAGCCAGGCCAGCGTAGGGGTGTGAATAAAAAGCACGTAGCTCTGGGGCGTGGTTCTCTTCCGGAATGCCCAACGTGACTGCCAGGGCGGCATCTCCCACCCCGCCACGAGGCTGATGCCGTCGCCGAGAGCGGTGTCGCCGCGATCCTGTGCGTCCGCCGCAGCCCGGGCTGCTGGACCCCGAACCAGTCCCGCCCGGCCGTGCGCATCCAGGCCTCACTGCTCACCTGCCGACACCGGCGTGTCCCCAAGAGGGCACACCACGTGCCTGCGCTCGCACCAAGCCAGAGGCCCTCGAACTTGGCAGCCTCCTCAGACCACCACGGCCTCCGCGGGCAAGGCTCGCAGTACTCCTCTGTTGTTGACGTACTCCACCGACCTACACAGCGGACAAGTAGGCCACACATTTGGAACTGAGTCTTGATTACACAATGGCAGACTACACATGTTAATGCAGAGTCTAAATCAGTATACTCCCTTCGCGGTGGTGCCAACAACTCTGTGCATAGCATTCCGACCACACGTGTCTGTGGGCCCTTGCTGAGCGCTGCCTTCGGCCTACACTGCGGTCGAGTAGGACACACAATTGGAACTGGTTCTGGATTTGTCATTTGCAGACTTCATGTCATTGTACAGGCCTCATCGCAGACTGCATCCCCTTCCGGCTCTGGTGCCACTGACTCTGTGCCACGGGAGTCATGGACACTCTCTGGTGGAACTCTGGTGGCGTCAGAGTCTATGGCCTGGGGGTCGACTCCATCATCATGTAGCTGATACTGACATCGTGGGGAAAAGGAGACTGTAGCATTCAACTCCTCCATATTGCCTGTTCCTGCTTGCTTCTGCCCTCTGCATCATGCCCTGGATGGACACCTTCCACTGTCCCCCGTAACACTCTGCGACACTCTCCTTGGACATCAATGTGCGCCCGCTCAGCTCACCTGGCCCTACCTCAGTGCATCGCATGTCACCGTCCCGTGGCGGTGTGCCTGTGCCGGCCGCTGTGCATCCGGGGCCACCGACTCTGTGCAGCTCAAGTCTTGGAACCTTGCTGTTTGTGCTTTGAACTTCTGATTGTCTGATCACTGTTGTAGTTGTTGCCAGCACCAACCAACCCCTGAGGGGTGGCGTACACTACCCAACACCCATCCAGCACAGGCGTCACTGGACGTGTGGCCCTGGCAATAAAAGGTGCCGGGCGCACGTGCCCGTAGCCAGTTCCACGGATAATCTCAGTGTGTCCGTGTGGTCATTATGTATGCATGTGAGCCCCGGGCCATACCACATTACGTTGTGCCATGTACAGCGGGCGCAACCTAGTCACCTCAGGCAGTTGGGTAGACCTGGGACATGTGGCTGTGTCAGACCCCCCTGTGAGTGTGAGGGAGTGGACCTGCGTACGGCAGTACGGCGTAGGGGTGTGGTCATTCCACAGGTGGCTCTGGGCGAGGTTAAGTTTAGGCCTTGCCAGGGAAGTAACTAATGCGTGTGTCTCAGGTGTAGTGTCGGCGCCACACATCGTGCAAAATTCAATGTTGCCATGTAGCATGCACCCGGAGTACGGGCTCAGCCGAGGGGTAGATGAGGGTGCACAGGCCCGCTGGGGGTCAGGGATCAGACATGCCAACTGTTGTGTGTGTTGCGATTTCCGCAGCATAAGCCAAAGGTGTACCCTCGGCCGCATGGCGAGTTCAGCCAGGCATGAACTCTACTTCTGTGTCCGCCCTGTCTTTACCATTGCCCTACACACACGTGTCCATCCACCTTCAGCGCAAGACATCACTGTGTCGTCGTCAGGCTTGTGGACATGCGCAGACAGGCATGACAATAGTGTGCCGTAGGGGTGCAAGTGATGCAACCGCGCTGCGCACTCTGGTGAATATGCTCGGGGGGAGGGAGAAGCGGCATTGAGGCTACGTATTCCACATTGATGCTGCTCATTTGCAACAAGCAGTACATGTCATGCAGGAATCACAAAGTCACACACCAATGAACCAGTGAGCCTGCCAACACATCATGCCGAACCAACTATTGACTCATGTCTCTCTGCACTGTCACAGGTGACCAAGGATATGCACTCTGCGCTTGGATGATGACACCCCTCCGAGCCCCGAACACACAGGCCCAGAGGCAGTACAATGCGGCCCACAAACGCACCAGGGGCATCGTGGAACGCACATTTGGCGTGTTGAAGTCACGTTTCAGGTGCCTGATCGTCACAGGTGGAAGGCTCCTGTACAGCCCAGACATCATGTGCAAGATGATCGTTGCATGTTGTGTGTTGCACAACATATGTGTACGCAGCAGGGCACCATGGATACCTGTGCCAGATGCACCGGACGATGATGATGGGGATGAGGCAGGTGGACCACAGCCCACTGCAGCAGGAATAGCCTGTAGGAACACCATCATTGACAATTTCTTCACATGAGCACGTCACATTGTGGCAGTCCTTGGCAGTATTGGGACAGTACATAATGACCACAGGCAAAGCATGTGCAAATAAATGCATTCGAAGAACACTGTCCCTGAGTGCATGTCTCTCATCTGTACAGGCACATCACTCAGACAAGTGTGAGTGCGACATGTATTGCTGACATTTTTGTGATTTGTTCATGTGTGGTGGGTGTGTCACCTCTGTGCAGAGAGGCTGTTTAGGGTGTCACGTGTTCGAACTGCCAGTTCTGTGTGTCGCAGTTAGTAGGGAATCCCACTCTTCGGCGTTTCACATTTGTCCAGATTCATTCCATTTTGGCTGCCATTTGTGTCCTGCAGGTGACAACAGGGCTCCTTTTGGGCTCAGATATGTACCACCATGATGCAGGGATGCCCCCTGTGACTCAGGTCCTACAACATGGGCAACATGTACGTATGCGGGGGTCACTGCCCCTACATTCGTCCACGCTCTCGTGATTTGTTGGTCATGGTCATGACACGTCTGTGTGCAGGAGGGGTTGCTTGTCCCTCTGCAATGTGAAGGGGAGATGCGGTTTCACTGTGTGTTACATGCATGTTTCAGCATTTGCGCAGTTTACTTGCGGGCTGCATGTCAATGTACATTGTGACTGTGGGGAGATGCCTATTTGATGTGGGACAATGCTCATTTGTTCTACGTCACGGATGTGGGTTGTGCTCGTACATTGTCATCTCACCATTTTTTTCTCTGCTTTTATTGTGCATTTCCACGCAGGACGCGTGGGTGTGGCAGGCCTCTCACTGGTTATCGCTGATTTTTGTATCGCGATTGGCCTCATCGCTACTATTTTCGTGTTTCGCGTTTTTTCTGCGTCGCGTTAGTTTTAACACGTTCATTTGACGCGTTATCTTGTGTCTATCGCATGGTGCCGCCGTGTTGTGAATACCACGTTAACAAGGAGTTGTTTTCCCGCGATGGACTGCGATGTGAAGGGTTGCGTTAAGCTACACTTGCGGTAGTTATCGCACGTTCTTGTGAATATGCCCCAATGTGTCTTCCATAACTGAAATAAAGTAGGATCTGCTTCTTATGGTTACCCCCACTTTTTGCATATGGCTGTGTCTGAAATGGGGTGGCACAGTGAGCTAAAGAATGATGATGGATTCAACCCAGATCTGTGACTGGGGGTGAGTGTTTGAAAAGTTTCAGCACTCCGTCCATCATCTCGTTGTGTTTGCTTTGTTCGCCCTAAGTTGGCAGGGTATGCCCAGACGTGAGTCCCTTGCTCACTTTGCCACTGGATTCAAGCTAGCCTGGCTGATGAGGGCTGTTAGCCCGAAACTGGTCCCAGGATGCTTGTTTCCGGTCCAGGGAAAACATGGCTTGGCAGTTCGGGCTGGACTGTTCCCATGAGGCACAGGGTCAAGACTGATTTGCATATAGCTGTGTCTGAACTGGGGTGGCAAAGTGAGCTAAAGAATGATGATGGATTCAACCCAGATCTGTGACTGGGGGTGAGTGTTTAAAAAGTTTCAGCACTCCGTCCATCATCTCCTTGTGTTTGCTTTGTTCGCCCTAAGTTGGCAGGGTATGCCCAGACGTGGGTCCCTTGCTCACTTTGCCACTGGATTCAAGCTAGCCTGTTGTATTCCTCTTAGGGTATCCATAAACGGGCTTTCCAGTATCATGTCCTTATATAGGCACAATTCGCCCTGCCCTTATATAGGCATAAAATCCCAGCCCTTATTTAGGCATTAAACCGTGCACTCCAAATACAGGCATGGTCTCTGACATCCGTCCACCCTAATGTCACAACGAGTTCATGAAGAACAGACCCTTAGGCTGCGGGAGTTTCCCTAGTCCAGGACTATTGATTTCTTCAAGGACTCATTTATTATGCATGAACCATTATTCCTTAGGGGGTTCATTCATGACGTCTTTCGCTGTCCAACTCACGTCAATGCTAACATTCTTAGGTGCTCTCAGGTATAAATATACCTTCCCTAGCCCCTGTAAACAAGAGGAGACCTCGACTTCAGAGGAGCCCGTTTCCCGGCCTGACGCACTGAGAAGACGCTGCCATTCCCTGCACGCAGAGAGCCCAGCTTCCAGCTTACAGTGATCTGACTTCCCTTGCGGGTGTTGGAGTTCGAGTCTGGCAAAGAGATTCCTACCTCTCTCATTCTTCAGGTATGGAGCTGACTAGAACCTAGAGGGACTCTTGGCATACTAGGCATACTAGGCATACTAGACTTAACATACTCTTAGTATACCGTAGTAAGGAATACTTCACCTACTTCTTCCCTCTTACTACACCTAGGTCAGGTTAGGTACATTGGGGTAGAATTAGCTTAGCAACGCATCGTATGAGTACTCGCATTTTTAGTCTGTGTTATTTATGTAAATGCATATGTACTAAAAGATAATGCTATCGCAGTATTATTTATTTCTACTGCTCACCCTGTACATTATTTATCTCGCATACTGTCTTGTGATCGTAACAGCACATTTTACTTACACTAGAAACAAGACTGTTCAATAAATCCTTTATTGAAACGCCCGTCTATTTCTTTCTGTGTAACTTGGAGAAAACTAAGCATGCACGACTGAGCTGAGTGAAATAGTTATCTATTGTTTCCACGACTCTGGGACACGTTCTGATTCTAAAGGGAAACACAGTGGTCATGTTTTGCGGCTGCCAGAAACTACTCCCTTCTTGTTGTCAAGGAGTTTCTAGTGGCCTCTGAGCTAGCTGGCACAAGTAATTAAGTTTAATATACTCGATAGGGACATACTGACCTTAGTCCTATGTCAAACCTATAGGATATATTATTCCAATGCGCAGAGCCTATTAGGGAAATAGGAGCTACACTACATGGTGCCCAACGGTTTGGTAAGGCAGTAATTCAACGTTAGATACTGAGTAACTCAGCCGTGCTTTTTCTCTCAAGACCCCTACCCATATACTCCAAAAGACGTCTGGAGTGGGCAGGGTTAGGTATCCACCACGGCTACATAGGGCAGTACCCTATATATTAGCTGTTTGGTTTGCTCAACGTTGAAGGATACAGTATTCCACAATATTGTGCACCTTATCTTTGTTTCCTTGAAACTTGTTTCTACATTTTTCAAACAACAAAATGCCTGGCTCCGACAATGAAACCGGAGACGGTGGAGCTGCGGCTGATCCAGCCCTGGCAGCAGTTTTTAACTTTACCGGTTTAAATGAAACCAAAGAGGGTGTTATACACATCCATCAAAACTTAAGAAGAGCCATCACTCTAAAACTTATGAAACATGGCCTACCACCAAGAGGCGGTAGAGCAGTTTTCGTGATAGAGGCACATGAATCCTTTCAGACAGAGGTATTCTATTCATGGGTAATATTTCCTGAATCCAATTCAGTAACACACATGTTTCACTTCTACAAAGAAGATGAACCACCAGAGGAATACAGTCCTTTCGAGGATATTGAAATTCCATTAACATACCAAGAGCATCAGCTCTGGTTTAAAGGCGCCCTAAAACATCACAAAAACATTACCAGGCTCGGTCCACTAGGTAGACCAGGAGCAACATGGCCGATTTTAGCCAGGCTACACACCTCATCCAGACATTGAAGAGATGTCAGATGAGGAGTTACGTACTCAACTCACAGAGTTAATAAAAATCTACAGACAATTGGTCCAATATGTCATGCGGACTTTTACAGTCCGACCACCATTGACATATCCAAATCCAACTCCCCAACAGGGGAATACACTAAAAATTACACCACAGACTCTATACGCAGTCTTGGGTAAAATGCCCACAAAACGTGAGCAAATTCCATTTTGGATAGCTCAAAAAATTACTCAAATCGAAGCAGTATTTCCAAATACTAGCCCGCATGAGAAACACAGAATCCTAACAATCAGTTTACCAATGGGGATCACACCACAACTGGAAGACTGCACCACTTGGGGCTCAGTCTTTGCTGCCATCTATACTAAAACACATGGTATTCCATCAATTGCGGTAATACCTGATGTCCTAAAACAAATTCAAAACGAATACGGGGCAGAGCCTGCTCTAAATTTAGGTATGAAGTTACTGAAAAATTTCGACCAGGTCTCAACAATAATATTATCTAATATTAAAGGGGAGGCAGCAGCAGTGGCGATCCGCCAAAAATTGAGGGAATTCGATGTTACAGAACATCAAACTGAGCTACCCAGAATTATAGAACAATCTTATGCAGAATTAGGCAGAGATAGTTTGGGTGGAAGACCAGTGAAGCCGAAACTATCTGAAAGTCCTGAGAAGGACTCAATAAAACAAACTCCTACATCTTCTAAAAAGAAGTGGGAGTCTACTAAACAAAAATCAAACGAGAAACGTTCTCAATCCCGAGGTAGGTCTCCTCAAAAGGAGCCCTCTGAAAGGAGGTATAACCTCAGGAATAGGGATAATTTGAGAAAACCTGATAGGTATCAAGATACTGATACACGTTCCTCTCGTCCCTTTCAGATCTCATCACAAATCGGAAAGAAGAGGACGAACAGAACATAGAGAAGAACGCGTAAAATCGAAAGACGACAAACACGCTTCAAAAACAAAAACAAAACCTCAATTCTCCAAAAAGAAGGTAGCAGGTCTGAAGATCAGACATGCCGAGAATACTGAGAACACAACTCAAAAACGGAGAATGGGCTCCGACAATGCTGGACAGTGCAGCAGAAGTCACAATAGTTCGCCAGACCGTGAAGGAACTTCTGGAGATAGTGGACTTGAATGAGTACATCACAGTAGAGACTGTAGACACCAGGGTTAGTACTCCACAAAGGTTATATGAAGTAACACTCCGGATGAAGGGAGACAAACCTAGACAGGTGAAAGCACTTTTTTGGGAAAGACTATCAAGAGGCTATGACATACTTTTAGCAGAAAAGGACTGGCCACCACAATTTGTCAGGGAGTGCCCACACGGCGAGGACATTATTATGCCTGCCTTCTCCAACCATATTCCTATACATCTAAAATATACATATGCCAGGAAATGGGCAGTGGCCCAGGCCCCAGCATTATATAAAAATCATGTAGGATGGGATGAGGACTCACCTCACCATAAAATACATCTGAAACATGAACCAACTGCACAACGGCAGTACCCAATAAAGCAAGAAGCTAAAAAACAGGTCAGGGAGATCTTAGATCAACTTGAATATCAAGGGGTGATTGAAACATGCACCTCCTCAATGAACAATCCTTTGTTTCCTGTCTCCAAACCAGACAATACATATCGTCTAGTCTTGGATTACAGACACCTAAAACACTTGTTCTAAAACTTTTGCAGTGCAAAATGCACATAGCACAGCATTAATGAATAACATTGTGCGTAAAAAATATAAAACCACATTAGACATCTCAAATGGTTTCTTTTGTCAAAACATAGCACCTGAAAGCAGGTACTTAACAGCATTCTCCATAATGGGGACCCAGCGTCACTTTTGTCGACTCCCACAAGGGTTAAAAAATAGCCCAGGTTTATTCTCAGCGAGGGTAACGGAGTTACTACAAATTTATGACAATGAGGCATTGTCCTATGTCGATGACATATATCTGACAGACGATGACCTGGACAAACACTTGAACAGGGTGAGCACCATTATACTGGGTTTCGCCTCTGAGGGCTACAAGTTCAACTTTAAAAACTCCCGAATTGCCCATCTCAATGTCCTATTTCTAGGATATGAGCTTTCAAGTGAAGGCAAGAGCTTGGCAGCTAACTTTTTAGAAAAGTGTGCACTGCTCCAACCTCCAAAAACGCTAAAAAACTTACAATCCATCCTGGGTTTCCTAAATTTTGGAAGAACATACATTCTAAACTACGCAGAAAGGGTTAAACCTCTCTACGCATTAATCAAACCTGATTTTTCAATCAAAAACTGGACACAGGAACACACAGAAATCTTGCGTTCACTCCAGGCTAACATGTTAGCAACAAATCACTTACAAACACGTGTAAGTCAACGTAATTTGGTGATCCGAATAATTTCAGGTCAATGTGGATTCACCTACTTAACCTTCAATGAGGGTGAGAAGATACCAATAGCATACAAATCCCATTTGTACACACAAGCGGAAATGCGCTTCAGTTCAACTGAAAAAATTCTGACAGCAGTTCAAACCGCTGTAGCAAAAGAAAGAGCCTTAGCCCAAGGGAAACTCATTATTGTCGTAACCCCAGTACCGGCTTTAGAAGCGGTCACAAAAGCGAGCATTCCAAATGCTAAAGCATTACATCCAAGATGGATACAATGGGTTAATTCTTTTTGCTGCAACAGATGTTGAATATGTTTTTGATCCAGATTTAAAAACACAAGCATTCCTGCAATATGAACAAGAATGTCCTCTGCCTACTGAAATTCTGCCTCTTGATCAGTACGAATTTATAATTTACACTGACGGATCCGCACAACCCGCAATAGGGGGTAAGCAAGCTTACAGTGCAGCGTGTGCTATCGTTAAAGGACGCATGCGAGATGGCATCTTCAGACCTATGGTCACTAAAACACAATCTCTAGGGGATTGTACAGCTCAGCGAGCTGAACTACAAGCATTCAAACTGGCACTTGAAAGTACAGATCGAGAATTCCCCACACTAATAGTGTGCGACTCCTTTTACTGTGTTCAGTCGTATAATGAATATATACAAAACTGGCTTGAAAATAGTTTCAAAGATGCGAAAGGTGGCACAATAAAGCATAAATTGCTTTGGGAACAAGTAGTTCAGTTGAAAAACGAACTACCAAAGGCTCACGTGATACACACACTGAGTCATCAACGTGATGGCGTTCACGTTGCAGGGAATTCATTGGCTGACGAAGCCGCAAAGGGGGCTGTGCAAACGGCTTCCGTAGCTGCGATCACTCGTTCAAAAACAAAAATAGACGGTGAGATAATGTTGGCTGTCAATGCTTCGAGCAAAGGCAGCAGTGCAGCTGTTACCAAAAAGTTTCCACTCAAGTACTCTTATGTAATTGATGCGAACAACGTTCCTTTTGCTCGAATCCCTGGAGTGGGGGATAGGGTAATTCCAAACATGGAACGTAGAGCAGCCTTGATTTATGAAACGCATTTGGGGGAGGGTCTGTCACATCAAGGGATCTCTAAAACAATTTTGACGTTAAAAGAGATGTACTGGTGGCCTGGAATGAATACAGAAATTCACATATTCATCAACAACTGCTTAGACTGTAAATTACAGCGAGAGAGCCACCAGACACCATGCTGCGAATGCGGCAGCCCAGTACAGACACCACTGTTAGACAGCATTCGACTATCTACGCGCCTGCGTCCTACTGGACAAAGGCATTCCCGCAAATACTGAATCTAGGTTCCTATGGTTATGGCCTCAGCGCTCGGCTGACGCTCGAACTGTTATAAAAGATTTGCGAGTCTTTATCGGCACATACGCAATAGGCACGCTACATTCTGACCAGGGTCCTGCGTTTAGCTCTAGGGCTTACAAAGAAGCCATGGCCAGTCTGGGCGTTGCATTGCGGTACTCCTCTCCATTCCATCCTGAGGGAAATTCGGTTGTGGAAAGGAAAAACCGGGACATAAAGCAGTCTATAACAGCTAGGGTATTAGGTTCGGGTGATGGGTGGGTCAAACACCTTAATGGCGTACAGCGCGCAATGAACAATCTGCCAAGAAGTTCTCTAGGGGGGGTCATTCCATATGAGATCCTATTTGGGACAAGAATGTGGGTACCAGACCTTGAACACGTAGGCACAGTGGTGGAAAATAAACCATTTGATATCAAAGATCGTTTGGCTGTTTTACAGGACTTAAACAAATTAAGAACGAAACAAAGCAACGTATTCCTACAGTCAACCACCACTGGGGATCAACCGGCTGTCCCAGCAAGGCCTGTCTGGATTCCAAAAGTTGGGGATCTAGTCAGAGAAAAATTGCGGTCAAGAAGGAATTTGGACCTTCTTACAGACAACCAGTACCTGTCCTAGCAGTTCAAGGAACAAGAACAGTACTTCTGCCGCCCCTTGCTGGAAGAAAGGAGAAAAGATTTGTGTCCATCGACCTGATCAAACCACAGCATGTGGCCAATACTAAATAGTAGGCCTCGTGGACTCCGACCTAGTAGCAGACGCACTCCTCTCGCTACTATATGGATGGGGTTCAGACTGAAAGACTGATAACTATCGAGAATTCAGCTGTAACAGACGGAGGACTATGCAACAACGCTATGGAACTCATCCCTCTTGAACACCAAGTAACAGTTCGTCCAAATACACCTGTCTACACCAACGTAACAAGTGATGAATTGGTTCCAGTGATTTCTACAAATCCTGATGCAATTCCAACAATTGACAGAACTGCTTCTGGCTACTTCATTAACTTTGATACGTTCTCAGAAGATCCGAGTGAACCTGAAACTACGCCAGTGTCATTGAAATTCAAGCAGCAAGTACAAGACTTTCTTCATTTTGTGAAAAAGACTTATTTGGTTTCTCCATGGATTGAACTCTGGATTACATCTGGACTTTTTGTTTTCCTGCTCTGGCTAGCTTTGGTAACAACTGTAAGCGTGCTTATAAGTGGCAGATACATCCATGTGAACACTGAAGGAAAAGACGTAAACGTACTTTTGAAACCTCATAAATCTTCCCATCGTGAAGCAAGAGACTTATCATCAGTGAACATCACAGCTGTTCCTATACAGGATGGTATAGTGTGGGACAAAACAGATTATGATATCTTCGGCCCGAATGAACAATTGAACATTCCACATTTGTTTAAAATTTCACTAAGTGATCTAATTACGTCCAGTACCTATTCAGATGATTGGGACTTTGAGACTGTAAACGATATAATGTTTGACCTAGAAAAATCTGCTGCATTTTCTAAACATGAATATTTAGAGGGTTCATCAGACTATGAACAAATGTATTGTTTTAATCACTATGGTCATCATTATTTGCATAAATCTGCATATCCAAGAAATGTGTTTATGTTTAACCAATGGGAACATTGTCCTACACCACCTAAAGGTAGTTCAAAAACATTTGCTAGTAAGTTTCCATATTTTTCAGGATACAATACATCTGATCCAGAAACGTTTTACTATAAAAATGTAAACAAGACAGGACTGAAAATTATGTTAACAAATACAAAACAGATTTATTCTGCATTATTTAATGCCCAACTGTCTAGACAGGGTTTCGACTTTTGGAAAGACACAATTGACACAAAAACTGTGTGGGGTACTAAAGATTGGCAAGTGCAGGGGATAGAAGCTTTATTTAGAGCCTGCATCATCCCAGAACAAATAATGTTTTTGAATGAAACTATCCAACAAACATCTTGTCTTGGATTAGCCAAGATAAAAGAAATGAACACACCTTCTGTACCAACACCTGCCGGTGATAATAATACAAAGGCAGTGGTGACAGTTGACAATATACTACAACTCAACAGATCTAATCCTACTTGGAAAAAATGGTTGATCTGGCCCACAGACACGAATAACTGTCAGGAAAGATTCCTGAATAAAACTCAGGGCTTTACTATTCATAGGCCAGACCCAAGATACGTCCAAAGACAACATCCGGGGGTAGTAACAACATACAGTGTAGGAAAATTATGCCTCGATTGGCTGCATAAGTCTACACTACAGGATGTGAAACAACACTTAACCTTACGTAAAAAGGATGCAGACCTTAGGGAATTCTTGCTTGGACCAAGAAAACCGCGTCAAAAACGTTTCATATAAGCCGGCATTTATGCTGCTTATAATGAAGCTTGGAAGGTATCACAGATAGAGGCCGCAGAACGAATACGTGAACTTGATCGTATTAATTTAGAGAAAACACTCTCTGTGGTCGACAATGGGTTAACAACTTTGTCCTCCAGAATATATTCATTGGATGGCATTGTATCCTCTGCTATCGACATACTAGAACAAGATTTGGCGATGTTACAACAAGGCCAATCTCAATTACGTTCTATTATGTTATTAAGCTGGACGCTGCAATCTTTGCGAGCGGGCTATGTGCCTTGGCGTTTCATCAACACAACGGCTCTGTTTGCAGAATACAATCTCACTGATAAACAGATCGAACTGGCACAAAGAGGAGCAAAGTATACAGTGCTGAGCATTGAAAAATTGGAGAAGTTACCATTCACTGTGGCAGAAAAACCAGCTACAGAATGGCTTATTCATGGCAAAATAACATTACCTGTGAGTACTTTTCAGTTTCAGTATTGCCTCAGACAAATGCAAGCAGGCAAATATGAAAGGTTGGGTAAGGAATACATTAAAACATCGTGGGATTTACCGTATACATATAGATGTTGGAGTGGGGATCGTGAAGTGTTTTTGAGCGGTTCAAACTGTAAACTTGCACTGAGTGGTTCACTTATATGTCAAGACATTTCCTTGCACGGGGCTTGTAATGGTTCAGTGGAAAATTTGTCTTGCCATCAGCAGGGTACTCCAGCTGCTGTGATTAATCCAACGTTTGGACAACTTTCTAATGGGAGTTACCTCATGTTGAATGATCAGAGCTGCTGCGGAATGCTGCCAGGCATCCCATATCTAGTAACGGTCAACTCCAGGGTCACTTGCTGTATGCAAGTATTGTTTCCCCCAATAGACACAGTCAGGGAGTCGCCTCTATGGCCTTCGCTGAACGTCTCTTTTATAAGATTTGATACACTAAGCAGAATGAAAGCCATGCTTTTACAGCAAACAGTGCCTTTGACCTCGGCCAAAGAAACCTATGATCTACAAGTAGCAAGGACTTCGGCTGAGATACAGACTTTAATACGTTCAAACTGCCCTATACATTTCGTGGAAATGATATCACGTATCTTTAACATGTCTGATACAACCGGAATTGTACATGTATTTAAGAGCATCTGCTCAGGTCTGTTAGCACCTTTCCAGGCAATACTCGGAATCATCCCGAACTTTGCACATTCGGTGTTTGGTGGCATACCATTAATTCTAGCACTTGTTGCCAGAATTCTATTTCTCTTTCTACTATTGCGCTATGGACAGCCTATTCGCAGACATCACTCCGAGCGAACTGGAGAAAGCTCTCCTTGAACGAAAGTGCTGTGAGCAAATAGTAAAGCTTTTGGGCATGACTCGTCTACGGGACCTTAATACAACTTGGTTCCTGTCATTCAGACCAATCTGGCAAGATTGCATCTTACCTGTTCTACGATGCCTGCTATGCGGTGAAGAATGCGTGTTGGACACCTGTCTAACATTTCCATCAGCAACGCCAACGGATGTCGATACTCTGCTGGACCCGATAACGGCCCATGCTCTGTGTTGTCCCCAGAGGCTTCCTATCCTGATGTCAGCATTCATTGAGATCTCACAGACGCTTCCGGCTGCTGCTGAGGTACGAGAAAGAAATCCAGGCACACAGGTAACAACGGACGCGAACATTGCTGAGGCAACCTATGCTGGAAGCAATGCTGCCCATCTCTGTGCAATTAATCTGCTACACGAGGTGTTCCAACTAACACCAACAACAGTGGATGATGTTTTGTCTATTGAAATAGATGATCTCATGTTTACACCAGACCCGTGAACTAACTCTGATTCGGCATACTGTGTTCCAGAGATGCAGTGACAATTTGGCCTTCATTTTTTAAACAACTTGGAACTCTACCAAAATTGAACATTTTCCCCATTTTTTTGAACGAAAATGGCACATCGATCTGCTTAAAGTAGAACTAGCCTTATAATACAGACTTCTAGGTACTTCCACGGACACTTAGTCATCTTGTGTGTCTAAAACAGTTCATTAATTTTCATGACATGAAATGACTTTGATTTTTGAGAAACTTATCGATCATTTTTTGTCAAATGTAAATATTACTGCTTATTTCATTCCAATTGCATTTATTATTCGAACTTTATGCCTGTAATGAAAAGCAATGCTTCAAATGTACAGTACCTTTTGCATTCTAATAGGTTTTTAAAATGCCTTTTTTAAATGGTTTTATGAAAAAATTTTAGAAATATGTGGTACTCCATTTTAATGTTTAGCATTTTAAATGTTTAGCATTTTAGTATTATCGTACACACGAAAGAGGAGTGGGTGTTGTATTCCTCTTAGGGTATCCATAAACGGGCTTTCCAGTATCATGTCCTTATATAGGCACAATTCGCCCTGCCCTTATATAGGCATAAAATCCCAGCCCTTATTTAGGCATTAAACCGTGCACTCCAAATACAGGCATGGTCTCTGACATCCGTCCACCCTAACGTCACAATGAGTTCATGAAGAACAGACCCTTAGGCTGCGGGAGTTTCCCTAGTCCAGGACTATTGATTTCTTCAAGGACTCATATATTATGCATGAACCATTATTCCTTAGGGGGTTCATTCATGACGTCTTTCGCTGTCCAACTCACGTCAATGCTAACATTCTTAGGTGCTCTCAGGTATAAATATACCTTCCCTAGCCCCTGTAAACCAGAGGAGACCTCGACTTCAGAGGAGCCCGTTTCCCGGCCTGACGCACTGAGAAGACGCTGCCATTCCCTGCACGCAGAGAGCCCAGCTTCCAGCTTCCAGTGATCTGACTTCCCTTGCGGGGTGTTGGAGTTCGAGTCTGGCAAAGAGATTCCTACCTCTCTCATTCTTCAGGTATGGAGCTGACTAGTACCTAGAGGGACTCTTGGCATACTAGGCATACTAGACTTAACATACTCTTAGTATACCGTAGTAAGGAATACTTCACCTACTTCTTCCCTCTTCCTACACCTAGGTCAGGTTAGGTACATTGGGGTAGAATTAGCTTAGCAATGCATCGTATGAGTACTCGCATTTTTAGTCTGTGTTATTTATGTAAATGCATATGTACTAAAAGATAATGCTATCGCAGTATTATTTATTTCTACTGCTCACCCTGTACATTATTTATCTCGCATACTGTCTTGTGATCTTAACAGCACATTTTACTTACACTAGAAACAAGACTGTTCAATAAATCCTTTATTGAAACGCCCGTCTATTTCTTTCTGTGTAACTTGGAGAAAACTAAGCATGCACGACTGAGCTGAGTGAAATAGTTATCTATTGTTTCCACGACTCTGGGACACGTTCTGATTCTAAAGGAAAACACAGTGGTCATGTTTTGCGGCTGCCAGAAACTACTCCCTTCTTGTTGTCAAGGAGTTTCTAGTGGCCTCTGAGCTAGCTGGCACAAGTAATTAAGTTTAATATACTCGATAGGGACATACTGACCTTAGTCCTATGTCAAACCTATAGGATATATTATTCCAATGCGCAGAGCCTATTAGGGAAATAGGAGCTACACTACAAGCCTGGCTGATGAGGGCTGTTAGCCCGAAACCAGTCCCAGGATGCTTGTTTCCGGTCCAGGGAAAACATGGCTTGGCAGTTCGGGCTGGACTGTTCCCATGAGGCACAGGGTCAAGACTGATTTGCATATAGCTGTGTCAGAACTGGGGTGGCAAAGTGAGCTAAAGAATGATGATGGATTCAACCCAGATCTGTGACTGGGGGTGAGTGTTTGAAAAGTTTCAGCACTCCGTCCATCATCTCCTTGTGTTTGCTTTGTACCCCCACTTTTTGCTTCATGTTACACTGTTTTTGACTAGTCCGACTGGGATCCTGCTAATCAGGACCCCAGTCTATCTGCTTTCTCCCTAAAATGATACTTCTTGTACTTAGGTACACTCCAGATTGGATACTGGGGTAACCTTGTCAGTCCCTAGTATATGGTACCCATGTACCCAGGGCATAGGTACCCCAGAGTCCTCCCATGGGCTGAAGCATGTATTATGCCACCCATGAGAGGCCATGCAAAATGGAACTACAGGCCTTCCATTGCAGCCTGTGTAAGACAGGGCATGCACCTCTTACTTTAGATATAGGTTTACTATATCTAAGGGTCACTGCACTTAAAACCTATAAGTCACCCCTATAGCAGGCCTTACCAATCCTGAAGGCAGGGTGCTTGGTTCTCAGTGAGAGGGTGCCACTGCATGAGCAGAACACCCCTGCAGCCTACGGAGTCCATTCTCCCGGGTTGTCAGTATATCAGCCATTTACGACATATAGAGTGGCATTATGCGACCGCGTAATGACCAACTCTAAAACGGCTGAAAGTAACCCTATCGTGTTTGGTATCATACATTGTGGAATCATACCCCCACACCGATAACCGGTGTGGGAGGTATGATTCCACCCCTCAGAAACGAGCTTTGTGATATCCCTGGTGTTCCCGGTACCAGCCTTCTAGTCCCGGGCAGCCCAAAAGTTGTTGCTGCCGACCAGAGGCACAGTTCTGCCCTCCTGCTGCTGAGCCAAGCTCGAGCAGGGGTAGGCAGGACAATAGGCATCCTGTCACAGGGAGGTGTGACAACCTCCCAGACAGGATTTAGTGTATTAGGTCGGGTGGGTGCGCTTGCCAGCGACTGAAAGTCTTCATGAGGGGCATAATTCTAAATTTGTTATGTTGAATAACAAAAAACACACTCAACATTGCTTTTCGAATAGTAACACAAAAAATGTTGTGTACTCCCTGACATGCCCGTGTGGGAAGGTATATATCGGGCAAACTACACAAGCAGTTAAAATGAGGGTGTCACAACACCAATCTCGAATACCCTGTGGAACACACGGGCACCGCTGGTGCAATACTTTGCAGAATGTAATCACAGTGAAAATGATATCAGTTGGTCTGTTCTATTGGTGGTGAAATCATGGAATAGAGTGGGTCTACAAACAAACCTGAATCGCCGTGAGGCACGCATGATTGAGAAATATCATACATCAACTATGGGCCTGAATGACCGCGCTGAAATTTGGGCGTTGATTTAAGCCATGGATGGTCTGTTCTAACTCAGTTTATTGACAATGATCGACTGATCTGTCAATAGAAGTACTTGTGAGAAAACTTGCGGTGTATATATACTGCCTTTTATATGTCACACACTGAACGTTTATGTGTTTTTCATTTCATTTAATTTTATGTTGAATTTTATTTTTTATTTTTAGCGCACATTGCAACTCATAAGAAGTGTTTTTGTAATATGACATTATATTTTGTTTGGTAGTATTGTGATACAGTGTCTGTTTAGTCCTAAATAACAGATTGTGAGTCCTTCTTTGTGCAGGCCATGCTGAATATATATATTAATTTCCTGTATACAGACAGGTTCATTCCTTGTATACTTTGAATGGATCCATAAAGAGTTTTAGTCTTTTGTTCATGTTGAGTTGAGTAGTTTACATAGAGCGTCTTTGATTTTAGTGCTCAGAGATTGAGTCCCTCGTTTATTTTTAGTATATCTAATACGTCATTATCGCGTGGGACATGAGGTCGTCCTGTGACATTTCCACTCGCCATCATTTGAACTAGCGTTGTTAACGGATCGAGTGTGTACAGACATCGAGTCCCTCGTTTATTTTCAGTATATCCAATTCGTCATGATCACGTGGGGCGCAAGGTCGTCCCGTGATATTTCGATTTGCAGCTATTTTAACTAGCGTTATTGCCGGATTGAGTGTTTACGGACAGTGGATTATGGACACCGGTCTTTAGTAAAGTCTCGCAGTAGAGGTAAAGGACCGGGATTATTAGACTAGAGCGAGATACTATTCTGAGTATCTGATAGACGCAGACTGAGGTTGCTTTCATATCTTGTTTTAGAGCGAGGATCGAGCGCATTGAGAAAAAGAAAACAACGAGCACACTGTGAAAAGGAGGTATCGGTGGTATATTGTATGTCCACCTCAGGTATCGAGTGGAGGTAAGCCTCTTAGGTTAGGGTATGTTTATGCATACCTTTTGACTAATGCCTTCGTTGGGTTACATTGAAACTTTGTTTTCTTTCCCTTTTTAGTGTGATTTATTTTGTCTCCATTGTGGATTAAGATCAGTGGTATTTTTGATCGCCCATTATATTGCCTGTCTCTATGGATTTCAGGTATGGAGGTACTCTGTGGCATGACATAGACATTGGGTCCCTGAGGATAGTCATTAGTGACATGTGCTTATGTCACCTATAGGTGATGCAATCAGTGGCTGGTCCATTGGAGAGCACCATAAGGCAGATTTTCTAGAAGCTTACAGTTAGTCAATACTGTTTGCTGCACGTGAGTGTATTATTATTTGTTATACACTTGGATGATGTAGATAGCTTTTGACTCTTTATTCCTTTCACCTCTGGCTTATTAACTGGGGTGTTTGTACTTCTGAGAAGTGGTACTGTTGGTAGTCACATAGGTGGGTGTTTGAATAGTTGAGTTATTTTCACTCCCTTTATTTTTTCTTGCCTTTTTCTTGGTGATAGGGTCTTTATCACCAGCCACCAGCGCTGGGATGCCTGGCTTCACCTTGGGGGTGCCCAGGAGTGGACATTTCACAGGGAAAAGACAGGAAGGGTTCCACAGCGGTATGCGTACAGCGCAAGGACACCCTAGGGTAACAGTGCGCTTTACAAGTACAAATTTCATTTCATTTCATTTCATTTAGCACTTACCGTGTCCAGCATGGCATGTAGAAATATAGGGACAGTGAGATTATTGGTTGTTACAAATGTTATATATTATATTTTATATTTGTTTAGGTTTTTGTTTCCTTACCCTTGTCCTGAGGAGACAAGATGCAAATGAAGGCCGAAACGCGTCGACAGTTCATGATAAGAGGAGTCTAATTGGAAATGAGAAATAATTTCCTTGTTGGTTTAGAGCATACTATAAATAAGGTGGTTAGAGGTGTGGTAACCTCGTGTGCTTAGTACACTACCTCACAGTGTATTGTCTTGATTTAGTGTACAAACACTGATTTGTGGTCCCAAATGAGTGGGTGGTAGGAACTTATTCCTTTTAAGAAGGAATTTTTGAACATGATTAATGTTGTTTTGTTGAATTGTGATGTTAATTGTATATATTGTTTGTATGTGTGTATATATATGTTTGTATGTTTCAAAAGAGTAACAAAAAACAATGTTTATTAGTTTAAAAAAAAATGTCCTTGTGGTATGTAGTTTGTTAGAATATATTTCATATTAATTATCAAAAGTATTAAGTACTGTATATAGGGTAATTTGTAGTTCCCTATAGTGTAGTAGAAACAGAGATTTTTTCCTCCTTGCCATTTCTTTTTTCTACATTTTGTAGTGCCTTACCCAGGTAGAGGAGGGTGATTTGGGTAAACCCCAACTTTTTTTGAATATAGCTGAGCCAAGCTCGAGCAGGGGAAGGCAGGACAATAGGCATCCTGTTACAGGGAGGTGTGACAACCTCCCAGACAGGATTTAGTGTATTAGGCCAGGTGGGTGCGCTTGCCAGCGACCGAAAGTCTTCATGAGGGGCACATTTGGTGTCCCTGTGCATAGTCCAGTTCAAACCAGTCCTGGGAGCCGTTGGCTCCTGCTCTGGCGCGAAACTGGACAAAGGACATGGGAGTAACCTCCCCACTGTCCAGACCCTCCCCTGGGAGGGTCCCCTGAATCTGTCCAACCCTCTCCCATGGGTACAAAACGGCTTACCTGGCTGTAGGACCCTAGATGCGACGTGGACAAGATTCTGAACCAGAAACTACGGAACTTCGACCATCTGGACAATCTGGACTTCGCTGGACTTCATTTGGGCCCGACTTCATCTCCCTCTCCGTCCAAAGCATCGTCTGTGCCCGTGCACCATACAGGCTCTGTGCAGGACCTGTGGAGCATCAAGGACAACTGAAGACATCTCCCTTGGAGTGAAGGAGTCACTCCCCTGCAACGGCAGGCACCATATCATGACGTACTGGTCTGCTGCGCCTGAGCTCCTACAAACTCCGAAGCCTCCAGCAACACAGGAGGTAGATTTCCAAGTTTGTTGAGGTCCGAGCTGCTTTTTCACCAAGTTTGAGGTCAGAATCCCTCGTGGGGGCTGCAATACCTGTACCCCTGTGCACCACGTACTTTTGCAAGTGCATATACTTGTTGGCATTCCCGAAACAAGTGCACTGGGCTCCGAGTAGCCCCAACCTCTGGCACCATTTCCACCAAAGAACTTTGGCCTCCTCACACTGAGTGCTCCGTGGGCTGTTGCTTTGTAATTCTGCTTGAGGTCCCATTGCGACTCCAGTGCCTCCGGCCTGTGGGTCCTCTTGAGGGTCAACACTGCTTTACTTGGGCTCCCCTGGTTGCTCCAGGCTTGCCCTGACTCCCCTGTGTTTGGTGAGTCTCCTGGACCTTGCTGGTCTGAACCGTAACCTTTCTTGACCATCTTCGTGGGCTGCCACTGCCAAGGCTTGTTGGTGCTCCAGCTGGACACCGACCCCTCAGCACTTGACATCCTTTGTGGGACAGCTCATATTCGGCTCCTGGTCAGCCTCGACGTCTCCTGGTCCCGGTGGCTGCAGAGTCAAGAACCCCCTCAACACACCTGAAGCACCCGACACCGGTGGGCATTCGTCTACCGAGCCCTTGGTCACTCCTGAGTGACCCAGACTCTATCCCCTCTGCTTTCAGTTACTGTTCATCCCAAATCCACCTTTGGATTCCACCGGACACTTTTCTTCTTCCCAGCAGTGGCTCTTCCTTGAAGTCCTCAATTGAGATTGATGGCGGTTTCCGACACCACCTCAGCCCTATGCACCTGGCTTCCCTGGGATAGGTAACTCTGGTACTACGGTATTCATGGGTGGGCTGGCTCTTCAACCTCCTATGATCCAAAGGACTTCCTCGTAATCCACTGGGAAGGGTCCTTAAACTTCAAAATTGCAACCGCGACTCTCCCATAGAATTGTACGGCGCCCGCGGTCGTGTTTCCACACTGCACCCGTCCTCCGTGGGGTCCCTACTTACTCACCTTGGGTGGTTCCTTGGGGTCCCAGCGATTCTACATCCTCTAGACACTGTCTTGACTCGAGTCGTGGTTCTTATACCACTACTTTAGTATATGGTTTGGTCTCCCCTGGAGCCCACTGTGTATTAGTGCTACTTACAATTGTTTCTGTGCTACAGAATTGTGTGCTTTGTGTTTATCTGCGTGTAGCAGATACTGTGAAGTATTTAGAGTGTGTTATAATAATAAATACATATTTTTATAACTCCTGTGTGGTTCTCCTTTCATTTAACCAATACAATAAGGTTACATTCTGGAAAAACAAGCTGCTTAACATTCCTTCAAGACTAAGCCTGAAGGCTGCTCTCCACAGCGACCACTTGGATAGCTTTCTACGGTTATCTTTGACCTCTTAAATCACCATAAGGGTTGTTTGGACTGGTGCAAGGTGCCCACTTTAATTAGTGGACAGCATATACCAGGCCAACTTCTCACAATGCCTTTGATATATTTTCAAGTAGGCAAAGTAAGCAAATGTTTGTATTTACAAGTGTGTCCAAAAATGCTCCCATAATGTAGCCTTCTCATTTCACACTCTCATGTACTATGGCAGGAGCACTTCTGGTTCAAGTTTTAAATTTTACTCTTTTTGCAGTCAGCGAAATGAAAGATAAACAAAGATTTATATAGTAAAAACAATTAGGAGCAGTTTATTTTAGAAAGTTGGCTGTCACCTAACCCTCTATCGTTAATCAAACAGCAAGTGATACATGGAAAAGGACGCTTAGAGGCTTTCTAGCTGATTTTGCAGTGTAACTCTTGATCAGTTATCTGGGGGTGCTTCAGCCCGAGGCATTAGTTTAGGTATGGGCAAAGTGGGCAATTGCCCGGATCCCCCACCTTCCAAAAGCCCCCCTTTTAAAGTGAGTGGGACAGCCAAAATTCCTGCCATAATAATTTTACTCATTAAAAGCAACTTAATTTTCGAATTTTGTAGAACAGAGCATGCTTTCAGGAAACTTAGGGCCAGATTTAGAGATTTTGAGCAGGGAAACTGCAAGCAAAGTGACGAAAAGCAGCACAAGCTCTTGCAAGGGTACATACTTTTCAGTGCAAAAAGGTATTTTGCTCAGGGAAGGAGCCCTTTTTTCCATCCGAAGTAGAGTTTTGCACTACTTTGCGTCAAGCTGGGCACAAGCCCCCATAGTTTTTGATGCAAAGCCCCATCTACTAAGACAGCCAGATCTAGCTTTGCGTCCGTAACATTACACCTCCTCGAAGCAGGTGTTAGCATGGGAAAATCTTTTTGTTTCTCCAAACATTCCACACGTTGCCTGTATGCTGTACTGCACAGCACACACACAAAGTGTGGAATATTTAAGAATTCGCCTAGACATAGGATTTTGTACTGGAAGGGTATGTTTTCGGTACAAATCCTTACACACACAGCTTTGCACCAGATCTACACTATGGTACAACGTTTGAACAAGTCTCTAGGCAGCCTGTCTGGGCCCCAGTGCATGGATAGTGAGCAGCTGCAGGCAGCTGTCAATAAATATGGCTCTGTAATGCTTTCTCTCGCTTGCAGCAAATGCAAAGTCGTTCCCCCAAATATATCTTTCCAGGGACCCCACAAATGCTTAAGATGTGATTGGCTGCAGCAGTTTCAGCCCCTTGGAAGCACAGCATGAAAGACGCTCCTCTGTTCATGTGCTGAAGAGTCTGTGTACAAGTTGGTTTTGGTGTAATTCAGCCTGCAAGGAACAGAGTCAACAGTTACAATTCAGTTATTTACACACCACATGTCTGACACCGGTGATAATATATGAAGCAAACACAACCCCCCCGCCCCCCCTCCAAGAAGGACACCTTTTCACACATGGTCTGGGATTGCAGTTAAATGAAGGAGTCTGGAGTAAAGTAGGAACCACAATAATAGAATTGATTTGGCGAGCAGGCTCGAGCTAATTTTTGCTAATTGGGACAAAGCCTTGACATGGAGCTCCACAACAGACCATGGCACCGGAAATGGCCCTATGACACTTGCCAATGGAGCACTAGGGCAGCTATAGAATTCATTGTTAGGAGCAATGGTAGAATCTGAGGGAACTTTGCTGCCTCAGCTTGCAAAAATACTGCCCTAATGCTATGATGATTTCACACGGGTGTTTGAAATCTTCAACTGATCCAATTCTACAAATTTACAAGTTTACAAATATTTATTATACAGCTTGCAAAAATACTGCCCTAATGCTATGATGATTTCACACGGGTGTTTGAAATCTTCAACCGATCCAATTCTACAAATTTACAAGTTTACAAATATTTATTATAAAAGGAAAATTAGTTTGTAAATCAGACAGCCAAGGAACAAAGAGATCCTCTAACAATCCGTGAGCCTAAAATCTAAGGCCTAATTTAGAAAAATCAGAACGTAAGCGAGCGAAGACACAGCACAAACGCGTGTTTTCAAACACAGGGCTCCGATGGAAATCATGAGACAAAACATGAAAGAAGGGAGATAGACTGGTGCAGGTATTGAAGTCGTCGGGTAGTGAGCACTCTACCTTCAAACTGATACAAAAATTTAAAATTTCATCGTTTTTTTTAAAAACAATTTTTATTGCCATTTTATTATTTCACATATAAGTAGGCATAAAAGAATGGCATTTAATTTACAATCATATGTTGCGGTGCGCTAGTTCAGGTGATATCCTGAGGTTACAAGTTAAAACAAGAGGAAAATGTAATTGAATCATACATATATGTAAAATTTCATTGTTGAACCAAGTTATTCGAGAATTTCAAGCTTACGATGCGTGGAAGGCATAAGAGTGAGGTTTTACTCGTCAGAAATGGGCATAATTTAGTAGCAAGGTTTATCATTGAGAAAACAATACCTGTCACTGTAAGTTATGCTAAGGCAATATTTATAATTCCAACACAGGGGTGTCCACTGTAGGTACAAGAGAGCCTGATGGATTATGGATTTCCAAGGTAGCCACTTGCTATGTAAGGAGTACCCAGACTTCTCTTTGTGCCAAGGGCGTACCGGTACTCCTAGTGGCATGCTGGGGGTCTGGCTCTGGGGTATGGGCACGTGACAGTTTATGGCGAGTGTATTCCAGAGCAGGGCGGGCTTTAGGGCTGGTGGTGCACGGTGCAACAAGGTTTTTTGATATCCCTCTGCCCCTGACCTCCGTCCTTGGATTCCTTCACTACCACCCCGCAAATGTTCCCCTCATCTCTCTATATCCCCTTTCTCACATACATTTTATTTGTTTTAAAGCGCTGGTAAAGGCTGGTTGTACTAATCCACTCAAGTATCCACAAAAAATGCAGATTTATTCTTTGCAGCAGGCATATTAACCCTCTGCCCTACTTTATGGCGAGCCAAAGCTGCCATTAGACAAAACTCCATGTCTTTCTCTTTAGCAGGAACATTAAGCACGAGACTTATCTTGGCATATTTATTACTGCCTGAAAGCTGGAGGCACATGGAACTCTGTAGCAGGTGCCTTTCAATCGTAAGTTATTGCGCAACACAGCGCCCCCCCCCCACCCCCCGCCTCAGGTCAGTGCCCCCTCTAGGTCAGTGCCCAGTGCAGTCACACCAGTCGCAGTGCCCTAAAAGCCCGCCCTGTTCCAGAGCTAGGTTGCTCCTGCAGCCTTACACTCTAACTGACAGCTCGACAGAAATGAGGAGATGTGTGGCTTGATGCCTAGAGCTCCCGACACTGGAACTGTCACGCTGTCAGTTAGTGTAAGGTTGCAGCGCTGGAATACAGCCGCCATTGTCCGTCAGAGCGCCTAACGCCCTTCTTTCAAGTTCGGCTGGTGTGTGAAGGACACAATTAGCACTTTTTTGCTGTCATGTGTAGCGTGAACTTGGCAGGAGGGCATTAAAACGCTTCACATGAGAAGCACAAGTTCTACATAAAAGCATACTTTTTTGTTTTTATGGCACAGGGAGGTGAAATCCCAGCGTCGGCTCAGGCAAATCACTTAAATCTCCCTGTGCAATAAAATAGGGTGACCACACGTCCCGGTTTTGCCCGGACAGTCCCGGGTTTTCACAAGCTGTCCAGGCAGATTTCGGCAATTTTGTCTTGTATCCCGGTTTTTAGAGGGGGTCGACTGAAAACTGTGAGAGGCACTTTTTTGGTTGTTCTAAAGCTGTGCTGGATGGCAGCTGTTATAAGTAAGCATTTTAATTAAAAGGTATGATGTTGCTTGTAGAAATTACATTTTATTTTTTTAATACATCTTCTGTGATCCTGTGTTGATGAGAGCTGTCATTCTGCGCCATTCAGTGGATTAAAAATTGTAGTCCCTTTTCTATTTTTCAAAAATGTCCCGGTTTTTGGTTCTCAAGATCTGGCCACCCTACATAAAAACAAAAAAAAAGTATGCTTTCTAATGAAACGAAGAGACCTTCTGGTAACTTCAGGATGAGTTTATTATACACCCACCAGACAGTCCACACCAGCAGCCGGATGCTACAGTTAACACTCACCATCTGAGGTTTATGCGTTCCGCTGCTGACATGGTTAACATTCTTAAAGGGAACTAGAGATTAAAGGGAAAGTTACAACACATCTTCCCTTTATAATGCAAATTAACAGAGAAGGATGAAAAGAAAAGGAAAGGTGTGAGGGCAGATAAGTGGCAAAGCGAACAGTGTGTTTAAGAATAAAGAAAGTACAAGGAAAACACAAAAATAAGCTCAGCATAAGGTAACATCTTTACCTAAGAACATAATCCTGGAGATGTAAAGGTGGCCTCCTAGCTCTAATGGAGCGCTCAGGGGAATCGACTTGAGTCTTACTATCACAACTCCGGAAATGTCCAGCACCACTCTGGGAGTGCCTGGTCTGGAGTTGAAAACCCACACTACCATCCTCATTCCCACATTTAGAAAGGCGGGACATGCTCCAAACATCGCCACCAGTGAGCATGTCAACATTCTTCATAACTTTGATGATGCGCTTGGGACCAAAGAATTTGGTCTCACCTTTGGGAGACCACACCGCCTTTTTCACAAAAACAAGATCACCCACCTTCCAATCACACTTGCGTGCTCCCATTTTGGTATCAAACCTTTGTTTGTAACCCTCCTGATACCTTCTGAGTCTCCAATCATTTACAGAATTGTTCCTGTCTTTAACACTCAACCACACAGGGTTGAGCTTAGAACCTGCTGCTCTGCCCCTAAGTTTTTTAAATGGAGAACAACCTGTAATACTGTTGGGAGTATTCCTATGTGCCCATATTTTCTCTCTAAGGACACCTCTAAGAGGGGAACCTGTATCGACAGCAGTTTGGGCACAGGCTCTCACAAGCCTGTCCATGCTCTCTACTAGGCCATTTGCTTGCGGTGAGTAGAGGGCAGTTCGATGATGGGTGATAGAAAGATCTTTCAGGAAATCGGTCATGTCCTGAGAGGTAAACTGCACCCCGTTGTCAGAAACCAAAATGTCGGGTATTCCTTCACAAGTGAACACATCTTTTAGAAATTCAATAATATTTTTTTTAACAACGGAGCTCATGCAGCATGCAGAGATCCATTTGGAAGTGTAGTCAACCAGAACGACTACAAATCTTTCCGTGGGAGCCAGAACATCAAATGGTCCATCAATGTCAATGGCAAGCTTGGACCAAGGACGCTCAGGAAGAGCCACAGGAGAGAGCGGTGTCGTGTTGATTTTCCTGGATTTGTCATTACCGGCGCAAATGGTGGAATCCCTGACAGCCTCCTCAACATGTTTGTCAACCTCTGGCCACCAGTAGGATTCTCTGACCCTTGCTTTGGTCAAACTGCGTCCCAGATGACCTTTGTGTGCTAGATTGATAATTTTTCCTCTCACAGAACGAGGAGGAACCAATCTATCTCCTCTAAAAAGCTCTCCCTGCACAATGTTTAACTCATCACGAACATTCCAGAATGCCTTGGCAACACTAGGAACATCAGAAAGAGGAGGCCACCCATTAACGACAAACTCCATTAATGGTCCCCTAGAGTTATCGCATTCAGCACTGGCTTCCCACTCCTCTCTGTTAAGAGCACATTCCCTCACCCAAGACACAGCACAGTCAGAGGAGTTCAACACATTTTTCTCAAGCGGCATCCTAGAAAGAAAATCGGCCGGGATATTTCTGAGACCAGGTAGGTACTCAATTGTAAAATTATACTCCCAGAGTCCTTCAACCCATCTTTTGATTCTGAGAGTAGTGCTTTCACCATTCCTGCAGGCAAACATGTGTACCAGGGGCTTGTGGTCAGTTTGGACCAGAAATGGTAAACCCCACAAGTAGAACCTGAAATGGTTGATGGCCCACGAGCAAGCTAACGCCTCACGCTCAATCACTGAGTAGCGCTCTTCAGCTCCCTTTAGTGAGCCCGAGGCGAAGCCAATGACTTTTTCGTTACTGTCAACCATTTGGGAGAGAACAGCACCCAAACCCCGTAAACTGGCATCGGTGGTGAGGATGGTCTTCTTAAGCACATCAAAATGGCCTAGGGTAGGCATGCGTGCAATTTCACTTTTGACCTTTCTCAAAGCAGTTTCACAGTCTTTAGACCACTCGAAATCAACCCCTTTTTTAAGTAGTAGCCTTAAAGGTTGCACTACACAGGCAAAACTGTAGATAAACTTCGAGTAATACTCGGACAAACCAAGGAAAGACTTTACTTGGTCCTTGTTCGAGGGAGCTGGAGCCTGTAAAATTGCTTCCACAAGGTCAATTTTTGGGCTGATACCCTAGCTTGAAAGAGAGTGGCCAAGATATGATACAGAACTGACTCTGAATTTACATTTCTCACTCTTGAGAGTGAGGCCACATTCTTGAAGTCTGGATAGTACTTTAAATAACACTACATCATGTTTGTCTCTATTCTGTCCAAAGACCAGTATATCATCTTGGAAGAATAGGACCGAGTCAATCCCTGCTAACACATCCTTCATGACTCTTTGGAAACATGCAGCAGCACTTGCTAACCCAAAAGGCATTCTAACAAACCTATAGGCACCCAGGGGTGTTACAAATGAAGTTAGGGCCTTAGAGTCCTCGTGCAGCATGACCTGATGGTAGGCCGACGATAAGTCCATGACACTGAAAAGGCAGGCACCTCCTAACTTAGTCAGGGCTTCGTTGATGTTTGGTAATGGCTGCCTGTCAACCCAAACACAATTATTTAGACTTCTCAAGTCGACACACATCCTAATTTTCGTGCCTTTGTCCTTTGGGGCTAAAACAATGGGGGCCAACCACTCTGAAGATTCAATCTCTTCTATGACACCCAAATCAAGCAACCTATTGAGTTCCTCTTGAAGCGGTTTCAACATGAGATTTGGGACCTTCCTCACTTTATGTACAACCGGAGTTGCACCGTCCTTTAAGATTATTCTGTGTTTGAAACCTTTAAGAAGTCCTAATTTTTCACTAAAAATGTCATTATACTTCCCTATAATATCCTGATGATCACCATGAGATGTTACCAGCATTACTTGGTTGGGAGCATTCGGATTCAAAATGATCCCAAGGTCTCGTTGGTGTCGCCAGCCTAGGAGATTATGTCCACGCCTAGCAACATAGACCTTGCCAACAGTCTCTCTGCTTTTAAACACAATGGTTTGGATGGAAAACCCAACAAGGTCGATACTCTGTCCACCATAACCTACTGGGTTGATGTCAGGTGGCAAAAGTTTTACTTCCTTGAATGCGGGAATAGAATCCCAAAATTTGTCACTTAGTAAGGTATACGGCGAGCCAGAATCAGCAAGAACAGGAACTGTTATATTACCAACAGTTATGTCACATTTTGGCATAGAAACATTACCAGTGTCAACACCTTTAACATCATGTACAGATTTGTCAATACTATTTGTGATACAGTGGATAGTATGCTGTGAAAATGCATCTTCGCCATCAATCATGTTTACTTTCACATTCTTGCACATGCGGGCTGTTGGACTTGGCCCTTTTGCCCTGAATTTTTTCGCTTTTGTAAGAATAAAACATGGTGTGTCTGAACAGAAAATAATAAATGCTGTGCAATGTGGTATACACTGTTAGTTCCACCATTTTAGAAGTGCACTTGGATAAAATGTCACCTTTAAAATGGACGCCATGCCTGCCTGCCCATGTGACGCCTGAATGAGGTGGGTTGGCAGTCTAGTGGTTTGTTTCCCAGCGCCCCCTGCTTTTGGAGGGAAACTTCGCACCGAGGGTGCTCTACTCCTCCCCCTAGACCAGTTAAGACCGGTTTCCCAGGGAACCTTCTGGAAGCTTCCAGCCCTGTCTGGTAGGTGGGGTGAGGGGGATACATATAGGGGGGCTGGGCTGCCATGTGCTCGGTGAAGAGTCAGTCAGGCAAGAGCAGTCCAGACAGTGAAGGGGGAACTCTGCCAGGAGGTACCGCCACATTGGGCCTGTGTGCTGGCCCCTGTGCCCATCTGTACCCCTCTGTTGTCCCCAGGGCCAGTAAAAGGGACACTGCCGGAGTGGAGGCTGCTGTGCTGGTGGGATTGCCACCATACTGGAGGATGACCGTTCTGAGGAGCTGCTGCTTCAGGACTGGTGAGCCGCCCTGCTAGCCTCTGATCTCGTCCTGCACTACTTGTCCCCTGGCCTCTAGCGCCTAGTGACCGCCAAATTTGGACTGCCTGCACCCTAGCTCCTGGGGAGCGCTATATCTGCGGTGCCAGAAGAAGGGAGAGGGTGCCTGCAGCGCCGGACTGCCAGAGCGCTACTTATCCTGTGGGACCCCGAAGGTGGGAGCGCTGCCTGTTGCCTGCCTGCGTGAAGAGGGGCTGATGCCTGCACCCTAGCGCTGTGCCCTGAATCCTGAAAGCGCTGCATGCCTGAAGAAGCGCTGTGACCTTAAAGCGCTGTGCCTTCCCTGCGCTATCCTGCCGGAGTCTCCTGCTGCCCACAAGGTGCTGCCCTGAGGGAAACTGCTGTCCGGTGGAGCGCTGCATAGTGCACTCAAATTGTGCCCAGAAGTCACTGCCGCAGCCCCTGTGCGCTAGAGAGAAGAAGCGCCGTGCTGCTAAGGCGCTACGGCGCTGTGCTGTGAAGCGCCTGCCCCTGCAGCGCTGAGCGCTGCAACCTAGCGCTGTAAGTCATCGGGAGCCCACCCCGCGTCTGGCCGGAAGAAGCTGTGCCTTGTGAAAGACAGCAGGAGCCCACCCTGCTGCCTACGGAAGAAGCGGGTGCCTACCCCGCGTGGGTGCCGCCTCGTGGCACCAAGGAGCGCAGTGGGAGCCCACCCCGCGCTCTCCATCTGCCCAAGATCACCGCCGCAGCCCGGAGAGAAGAGGCGCCGCCGACGCGACGCGAGTGCCCGGAGGACTGCTTGGAGGTGGGCGGAGCTGCGGGAAGGAAGCCAGGCGGGAGCCTACCCCGCGCTGGCTGGGCCAGAGAAGAGACAGGAAGCTGTCGGGAGCCTTGCGGGCTCCGTGACGAAGTCCCGGGCCCCACGAGGGGAGGCCCGGGTGAAGAGAGACCCGAGTTGCGGAGAAGACCGGAGCGGGAGCCCACCCCGCCGGTCTGGGTCTCCGCCAGTGGAGGAGTGCCGTCAGGAGCCTCGCGGGCTCCGTGCTGAAGTCCCGGGCCCCACGAGGGGAGGCCCGGGTGAAGAGCGGCTGGAGAGAGGGAGGAAACCGGAGCGGGAGCCCACCCCGCCGGTCCGTGCCCCCATGGGCCGCCGCATCAGCAGCCCCGGGTGAAGACAGGGGCTGGCGCCGAAGAGGTGCGGAGGGAGCCTGCTGGAGCCTTGCGGGCTCCGAGTTGAAGCCCCGGGTCCCAGGAGGGGGGCCCGGGTGAAGCGAGGAAGCCGTCAGGAGAGGTCCGGGGAGAGCAGGGGACTGTCGAGGCACATACCGGTGCCTGTCCCCTGCGGGAAGGAGTCCAGCGGCCAGAGGAGCCTGCCCCGGGAGCCGGTGAGTGGGGCCCAGTCTGCTGGTGGTTGGGGGGGTGTCGGGGCACATTGCCGGTGCCCGCCCCTGGGACCAGGACCCATTTTACTTCCCAGCTGCCCCACTTGATAGCGGGCAGCTGCAGCGGTTTGGGCAGTACTGAACTAGTAGCCCTGGAGTGGGGACCCCGCCCTTAACTTGGTGGGGGGTGTTGGTGTTGGGGTACATTGTCGGTGCCCGCCTCCCCCCTGTGTGGCGCTGACTTTACAGCTGCCCCGTATAACAGTGGGCAGCTGCAACGTTGAGAGGCATTGTTTTGCCAGGGGCCCGGGAGTCGGGCTCCCCTGTGTAAAGTGGGTCAGCAGCAACTTAGAGTCCCAGAGAGGGGGCTCTCCAGAGAGGGGGCTCTCCAGGCGCAGTGGCGCACAGGCTAATCTGCAACGAGGGGCATGCCAGGCTTGTAAGGCCTATCGTGTTTACACTGATGATTCCTGCACCCGAGTGATTAGCAGTGTTTAACCTCTGCCTGAGGGTGTTCACCTATGATGCCTACAGTGATTACACACCTGCTCTAGGTTAATGCTCCCGCTATGTGTCTAAGGGAGTGGGGGTATTTGCATTAAGTCTCCTAGTGAGGGAAGTGCGTCCCATGTTGTGTGGTTAATCTACATTAAGGCCTCCACTGAGTTGAATGTACCTACATGAATTGAGCCTCTGTGTCCACCTGCCAAGAGTGGAAATGTTCCTATGTTGTAGGCCTACCTGCTCTGCGTTAGTTACAGGAATTGAATGTACCTATCTGCATTGAGCCTCATTGGAGTACTTGCCCGGAGTTAAACATTCCCATGTCGAATGTCTCCCTGCTTTACAGGTTTTGCTGAATTGAATGCATCTAAATGTATTAAGCCTCAGGGAAGTAAGTGCTGTGCTTCTAATGTTCACATGTTTAATGATTACCTGCTTTCAGACGCACGTTGCCAATGTCCCTTCACCTACATGAAGGTTTAATGCTGTTATGCACTTGAATGAATTACTCAAGTTTCACAGTGACATGAGTTTATTGTTGCACTGAGTTTATCTGCCCCATCTACGGCTGACTTGAATTAGATAAAGAATCTTGTTTTTTCACCTAACCTGGTGTGGAGTCTCTTTTTGTAGTGTGCCTGGTGTGTCGCCTGTGTGTGCTGCGCAGATGCTTTACACAATGCTCCTGGTTTAGCCTTCCCGCTCCGCACCATGCTACCCCGTTTCCAACACGGGCATAATGTCCCTTATTTCCTCAGTTTCTGCAATTGGTACCCCTAGCAAAGCAATTGGGAAAGTTGGGCCCATGGTTCAAACTCCCACATCTTGGGCATTTAGTCTTGCCATCTCTGTTCCAACTGGAATTGAATTTCGGTTTGTCGACTTTGGTGAACCCTTTCTCTAATTTTACGTGGGCTTAGATACAGTGGCGATTGCGGCCTCAGAAGATGGATTGTCTAGGTCACTTCTTATTGAGTTGGTGCTAACATCAGTGCCAACATTAGTATTACGCATTTCCTTTACCCAGTGAGAAGTGTGTTCAATACTTTCCACAATGGTGATTGCCTCTTTGAGATTGGGATTCTTGGATAGTAGTTTATCCTGGATCTTGGTGTCATTGGTGCATCGCACTAGTTGGTCACGGATAAGGGAATCTGATAACTGTTCAAATTCGCAAGTCTGAGCCAAGGATTTTAAAGCCGCCACATAGTTGCCGACTCTCTCTCCCTTAGCCTGGGTGCGCATAAAAAACTTGTGCCGCTCCATTACAACATTTAGTCGTGGCCCAAAGGGAGTTTGTAAAAGTAATACACTAATTTCATAAACGTCATTGGGTTCACCTGCTTCTCTGCCTATTGGTATGGGATCCAGGCTATCATAGATGTTCCTTCCTTCAATGCCGAGATTGTGGAGTAAAACTGCCTGTCTCCTTGCTGCAGAGAATCTTTCCCCACCAATGGCTATGAGGTAGGAATCGAAAAGTGGTTTCCATTCCTTCCAGGGTAGAATAGGTTCGCCACGCTCAGATAAAAACTGAGGTGGTTGACTCATACCACTGGACGTCGACATCCTGAAAGAAAAGTAACTAAACAAACCAACAAAACAGGCTAATATAACAATTTAAAACAACAGTCTAAAATAATAAGGCAAAATAACAAGCCAACATAAATGCTTCTCTTCTTCTTTTTTTAAGATCCCAAGAGTGAGTAAAACTGGTGCTAATTGTAAAATAACCATAAATAACATAAAAAATCAAAATAATTAACTTATCTTAGTTGAGAGTCCTTACGGTTAACAGCATGGGGCCATAGCTGTCCTCATTTTGCATGTGGAAACGTCATTCGGTGCAGTCACCGTTTCTTCAAACTACACGCCGGAAAGGAAAGCGGAAGAGAAAGCTGCCTCTTCAATCCTCACGCTGGAGAGGAATGCGGAAGAGAAGGTATTCCTGTATGCGATGTCACAGTAGGTAGCGCGCCTTCCTAGGTTGCCGTTCCAGCCTCCTGCTGAGGTCAACACGTCAAAGTGTATGCGTGAAGCTCTGCGTCCACAGATTCATCACAATGCTGGCTCAGGAGGACACGCGCTTTTCCCTACGCGTTTGAACAATGCCGGCGGCCTCGCTGTGAGTTATTATTTTTTTTAAACGCTGCTCGAGCGCTCAACGGCAGGCAGGTTAGTGCGCAGTCCACTACTGCAACCACAGTCAATCTTGAAATACGGTTAAACACAGCTGTCCACATTCAAGCTCCATATGCTCCGCAAATCGTTTTTAGTGCCATACTCAAGTCCCGGCGCTCTAAAACACAAAAGGCAAAAGCCGACCAACCTTGTCCGTAGAAATAAGGATTCAGCTTGACAGGATAAAAACTCACGCTGGGTTCTTCGGTGGGTGTATATTCTTTTGCTTGTCGTCGCCAGTAATGAAACGAAGAGACCTTCTGGTAACTTCAGGATGAGTTTATTATACACCCACCAGACAGTCCACACCAGCAGCCGAACGCTACAGTTAACACTCACCATCTGAGGTTTATGCGTTCCGCTGCAGACATGGTTAACATTCTTAAAGGGAACTAGAGATTAAAGGGCAAGTTACAACACTTTCACGTAAAATGTCAGCTTCTAGTAAAACACTTTAATGCCCACAGGAGTTCACGTTATATAAAACTACACAAAAATACCAATTACGCCCTGCACTTATGAGCTGAACTTGCCGAAGGGCATTGAGGCACTTAGCATCAAAGAAGAAAATGCTTTGTACAGGCCTGCCTCGAAGCCAAGCCCCCCCCCCGACACGCCCCTTCCAGACCCACACACCCCAATCAATTTGGTTAATCCTGAAAATCTAGCTTGGATCCGAACTTCTGAGACTTAAATTGAACCTACGTTGAAAACCCTTCATCTACCCTCCTGAACACCTCTCGGAGAAAGGATGGTCAAATCGAAGAGCATAGGGTGCCAACAAGGGAGGAGGGCAGGGGATGGAGAGTTTGGCGGTATATGTTCAGGTAAGTGGCAAGGAAGGGATCTATCAGGTTGCATGCAGCACTTTTTGTTTTTACGAAGAGATGAAATGTTCTTATTAAAACTCGAAATTCGTGTACAGCATTATCCATTGTTGTGTCCTGCGAGACACGTTCTAGTGTCTCGACAGGCACAGAGAGTAGCCACTCCCCTATGGGAGTGGGCACACTTGCACCCCCACACGCATCCCTCACAGGCGTCACGAGTGACGTGAGCCTGTTAATAAAAGGGCCCGGGTGCACGTGCTCGTGGCCAGTTTCTACACTATAACCATCTGTGTCAGTGTGGTCCCTTATTCCAATATGCGGGCCTAGCGCCCGCCAACATAACATTGGCGACGAGGGGGCTGTGCCCGTGCGTGCAGCAGCCCGAAAGATTGGTAAAAGGGGGAGAGTGCTGCCCTTGTTGAGGGCACCCCCTGCGAGTAGGCGCACCGCCCGCCTAACGGCCCGCGGGGCATGCGAAGAGCCCCAGGCCTGAACGAAGTGAAGGTGATCGGGTGCCCAGTCCGCACCTGGTGTGCCCGCAAGTGCGTGACGGCACACAAGAGAAAGAGAAACCACGTGGCGAGTCCGGGAGCATGCCCCTGCCACCAGTATACTGAGGCACGACTGAAGTTGGAACCGAAGCGGAGCCCACCCGCATCGGAAGCGACGACCAGCTGGGCAGAAGACGAGCCCGTGAAGCAGCATCGGTGCCAGGGGGCTGTGGGGCAACGTCCAAGGGAGTGATCAGGCCGATCCCAGAAGCCTGCAGTGAGATAGAACCCACCCGGCAACCTGAAGAGATGCGGAGCGGGAGCAATCGGCGTGCAGTGTCACCATCCCAGTGAAAGTCATACGGGGTAAGCAAAGAGTTTCCCTGCTGTGGGAGAGCAGTGCATGCCCCGTCCCCGCACCTGCAAGACCCACTTTGACTCACTGGAGGGTGAGGGGTCGGCCGTCGTGGGAGTTTGCCTGCAAGGAAAAGGGAGTCGCGTGCCACGCAATCCTCTGCCCCATCGCACCGAAGGCCGAGTGCCAGGCGTAATAGGCGGCTGAGAGCTGGTAGCCGGCAGAGGTAGATGGGCCCGGCACGTGGCCGGTGCTCGAGAGGAAGCCGGCGATGTAAGGGCGGGGCTGGTCAAGTGCCAGAATGAGGTGAGCCCCCCAGCAGACTCAACTGAAAATGGCTGGGGTGCCTCGTGTACGGCCATACCTTGAGGACAGCAAAGTGGAAAGGGGTGCTGCAGAGCACGTTGCAGCATGAGGGCCCCGCTCACAATAAAGAGAAGGAAAAAGGTAAAGACACTTACCAGGATAGCGGGAGTGCAGGACCGGTCCCAGAGCGGCCGCTCAGCAAGGCAACCGAGAAAAGGTGCAAAGCAGCTCAGGGGCCCGAGATAAGGGCAGGAGTACCCACAAGCACCTGTTAGCTCACAGCTGCCAGGAGGATAGCTTCCCCTCACCGCAAATGAAACTGGTGGAGAGGAGGAGAAATGGCCCGCAGCAACAAGGAAGCTGCCGGGGTTTGGACAAATTAAACGCTGCCATCTAGTGGCCATTTGCGGTATCGCGCCTAAGCATACAAGTGATAATGAACGTGGACACGGCCACACCAGTGTGAAGCAAAGCTGGTGTGACCTTCAGTGAAAGACTGACTGTAATGCAGGGCCACCCTAATGGCACATGGGTGCCTCCAAAAGAAAAGAAAAAACAACCAAGAGAGAGATTAAAGTGACAGTGTCAAAGTGCCAGCAGGATATTAATAGGCAGCCCTAACTGCAGTCCCCGTCTTCAAAGGAAACTCCCAACAGGGAACAGTGAAAAGGGAACACACAGCAAAACAGTGACCGCTGCTGCTGCTCAACGGGGTTGAAAAAAAAAAATACCTGCATGCAGAGGAGTTGCAGACCCCCACACCCCCAAAGAACGTCTTGTGTGGCGTGAAGAAAGGTCTACTGACTCAGGCAGCAAGGGGCACTGGAAGAGCCAAAAGCGGGAAGTCTGCCACGACTGGCGAAGGAGAGATGCGGTGATGCCGAGTGATCACTGCAGCAGCAAGAGTACAAGACAACAGCCCAAGTCAGCAGGTCTCCGAGGGACCAGAAGAAAGCGCGCTGCACGCGCGCCCAGTGGCGTAAGGACGGCACCGCAACCAGAAGAAAGAAGAGCGCAAGGGGAAAAGCTGCGCCGAAGAGTACCACGGTTGGTACGGACTAGAGCCCGAGAACCAGTGCCCTGCAAGGATGAGGGCCAGGTGGTCACATGGTGTGACTCATCCTATCAAGCCGGCCTACCAGATGGTCGCAAGGAAGAAGCTGACCTGCCAGATGGTCGCAAGGATGAAGCAGACCTGCGAGACGGTCGCAAGGAAGAAGCCGACCCGCCAGTGGGTTGCGAAGGAGGTGACCTACCAGAGGTCAGAGAGAAGAGACCTGACAAGAGGTCCGACAAGAAGAATGTCAGCAGAGGTGAACGCCCAGGAGGAAAAGAGACCTCTCCAAAGGAAAGAAGCACTGCTGGAACTAGCAGGGAGATCCCATACATCTCCACAACAGCAATGGAGCCCAGAAGGGGTCCAACGCAGAACAGTGTCTTCCCTCACACTGCCTCACGCGGGAGTCGTCAGTGACCCAAGGCTGACGAGAGGAGAGTCGTACACCACAAGTGGCCAGCCGCCACCACAGCTCTCTACTGCCCGTGGAAGACATTCCCTGGAGAGGGAACACCCGGAGTAGGAGCTTCGCTTCCTACTGCCCGTGGAAGCCATTCCCTGGAGAGGGAACACCCGGAGTCGGAGCGTCAAGAAGCTGCCTGAAGAAGGCGCACCCAAGATGAGTGGCTGCTCACCATGCAGCCGAGAAGAGCGACTGAAGATTCGCCTGAGTGGTCCGGAGACCATTGAATTTCTACGGCCCCGTTGACCTTGTTAGAACATGGTGCATGTCAGTGCACCCGAAGAGGAAGAAGAGTGGAAATCGTGTCACCCAGAAGAAGCGGGACAGACGCAGGTGTGTCAAAGAGAGGAGAAGCACGAGGCCTCGTAGCACCACAAGCCAAGAACACCTCCAAAGACACCAGACAGCCACCAAGGCGGACCGACGGCCCTGGCGACAGCACCACGGGAGAACCACACGTAAGCCGCAGCAAGCGCAAACCGCGTTGCTCCCGTCGCTTCACAGTGAGACCGTCCAGCCCTGAGTGTCGGCAGTTGGAGTCGAGTGGCATCCCTGCTCCTGACCGCAAATGCCAGAGGTGCAAGACAGGATTCAGAAGAGGCAGTCACGTGGCTACAACGTCCATCCAGAGACTTCCTCTCCTAGCTGATCATCGCCACCTGTCGTCCAGGCCCAATGGCAGCTACATCATCAGTGCCATGTGCATGACACCGCACTCAGCAAGTAACGTGGAAGTGTAACCGGAGGGTCTACACCAAGAATCGGACAACCAACTGAGGTCAGAAGGGGAAGTTGTGAGTGGCAGGGCCGGACGATGAAGAGAACCCGAGCTACAAAAGGAGTGAGTACTGACACAGCGACAGCAAGGGAAGAGGGTGATAACCCGAGAAGGAACTGGCAACCGCACAGCGGGAGTCCGAGAGTAAGCCGCACAGCATGCGCAAACCGAGTCTCAAGCCGTACGTTTCTCAGCGTGTCTATCACCCCTGTCATCAACGTCTCAACAGCCCAAGAAGTTCAAGTGAACAGACGCAAGTACCTCCCCAAAGGACATGGAGGTACCTGGCCACTCCCTGCCTCAGGTGATAGACTCCAGACTAAATGCCTGCAGCCAACAAGACAAGTCATCACCCGCCATCGTCCAGATTCACCACACGGCTGGCGATGCCACCATGCCAGTCCTCATCAAGTGCGTCTACCGACACCATCTCGAATACACACGGATTGGAGTCCTACACTATTGCCGAACTAGCAAACAAGAAAACTCAGAGGCTACCTGCTAACCTGGTCTGCACCTGAACTGCGGCAGCGAGAGCATGTCCTGACCAAGACCCATACACCCTTGAGGTTTGTGCGAGAGACTGTCAACTGGCTCCTCGGCGGTTCGCAGCTGCCCCCAGCCGGCACACACGCAGCCCCATCGCAGCCTACCAGCAGTCCCATGGCAAGCCCGACGAAGGGCCTCCCCAGGCTGGAGAGCTGGAAGAGACATTGCCCCACCGACAGGTCACCGGACACCGCAAGACAGCCTAATAGAGACTTCAGGCGATCCAGAAATAATCCAGTGAACTTTCACCATGGACTCCAACCATGATCTTGACGCACCCAGTTAATGAACTGTTGTTGATCACCACATACCATCCTCAAGGTCAGCGAAAGGAAGCCACCTGGGACCAAAGGGCATGCTTCCACCGGCATGTTACTAGAGTGCAGCGGACATCTCCAAGCAAGCGTTCGTGTCCTGAATCACACAGGTTAAATGATGAGGGCCCGCCGAGATCGTCCTGCTACAGTCGGAGTCACCAGTCCTGGTCTGCTGTCTTCTGGATGCCTGACCCGAGAAGCTGATGGACCCTGTGGTGTATATTTCATTGTTATTTCTCCCTACAGGTTGGACTAGGGAACCTTTGTTTTTATTAAAATTTGGGAGGAATGTTGTGTCCTGCGAGACACGTTCTAGTGTCTCGACAGGCACAGAGTTAGTAGCCACTCCCCTATGGGAGTGGGCACACTTGCACCCCCACACGCATCCCTCACAGGCGTCACGAGTGATGTGAGCCTGTTAATAAAAGGGCCCGGGTGCACGTGCTCGTGGCCAGTTTCTACACTATAACCATCTGTGTCAGTGTGGTCCCTTATTCCAATATGCGGACCTAGCGCCCGCCAACATAACAATCCATCTGTTTTAGTTGTTCTGCAAACCCTATGAAAATATGAACTAAAAATCCTTCTAAGAGTGATAACGTGCGCTCTGCGGTTATAAGTAATAAACAACCTTTCAGTCAATATCGCCAAGAGACAACACCCCACCCTCCCCATAACGAAATACAACCATCAAGCCTGAGGATTCTTCAAAGAAAGCAGCAGAATTCGCTTTATTCTTTGATGAAAAGGTAAAATCACTAGTGGATCAGGTCACCCACCCCACCCCCATTGAGGAACGAAAATCCTTAGTCACTTGGCAGAACTTTGCAGCCATCTCGGAAGATGACCTCCTCAAATGCATCCTTGAAACCAAACCCTCCAACCATTCCTCTGACCCCATCCCCAGTGGCATCGCCATTGATTTCTACACCAATACTCTCTCTTACTGGACCAGACTAGTTAACCTCTTCCTTAGTCAAGGCTCCCTCCCTGCTGCCCTCAAAACAGGACAGGTTACCCCTCTTCTAAAAAAACCTTCCGCAGATGCGAATGACCTCAACAACTTCCGCCCCATCACCAACCTCCCTTTTCTTTCTAAAATCACAGAAGAATGTGTTGCGAAACAACTTTCCCTACACATTATGGACAATAATCTCCTTGACGTGTTCCAGTCGGGTTTCATCCAAAATTGCAGCACTGAAACAGCCCTGCTGCAAGTGATTGATGATGCGCTGCATATACTCGATTCTGGGGAATCGTGCCTTCTGATTCTTCTTGACCTCTCTGCAGCCTTTGACACTGTTAATCACAACACCCTCCTCAACATTCTTCAACAGAGAATGGGCGTGGAAGGCACAGTGCTTAAATGGTTTGCCTCATTCCTCTCGGACAGATCACAAATGATCAAGATAGCGAACAGTCTTTCGTCTCCATTGGCGGTAGGTCAAGGCGTCCCTCAAGGTTCTATCCTTGCACCCACTCTGTTTAATCTCTATCTGGAACCCTTGGGGAACCTCCTTAGTAAATCTGGGATCCACTACCATCTCTATGCGGATGACACCCAAATCTACCTCAAGGTGTCTTCCGCACACGATCTTTCACTACTCAACTCTACTCTCAACTCTATTCACAACTGGATGTTAGTTCACCAACTCATTCTCAATCCCACCAAAACTGAATTCCTCCTCCTATCTACCTCTCTCTCCCCTCCTCCGGTTCAATCCTGATGGATCAGCTGAATTTACTCAACAATAAACCCGTCATTGTCGACAGCGCTAAATCCCTAGGTGTCATACTTGACAAAAGACTCAACCTAATCTCCCACATCAACTCCATTGCTAAGAACGCACGTTACCAGCTGCGACTTCTGTGGGGGATCCGTCGGTTCTTCCCGGAGAAAGACCTAAAAACATTGGTCCAATTGCTAGTTCTCTCTAGACTGGATTACTGCAATTCTCTCCTGACTGGCGTACCCAAATCTCACCTCTCCCCCCTCAAATCCGTCCTTCATTCAGCAGCTCGCTTTATTTCAGGATCCAAACGTAGTGACCACATTACTCCTATCCTGTCTTCTCTTCGATGGCTTCCCATCGAGGCAAGATCCATTTATAAAACTGCCTGCATCACCCATAAAGCCTTGCACACTTCTTCCCCTCGTTACCTGGCGAATAAACTGAAAATGTCAGGAGGCTCGAGACCTCGGAATGCAGTAAAGTTTCTGCTTGAGCCCCCCTCCTTCAAAAAGGAAAGATCGATGGCTCAATCGTTCTCAGGTAATGCGGTGAGAATCTGGAACTTGCTTCCGCCATTGCTCCGTGCCACTACCTCCATCCAGATTTTCAAAGCGGACCTCAAATCTCTTCTCCTTCAAAGACACTTCCAGAACTAATACCCTCATTCTCAGACCCCTCCAGGAAGCTAGTTCATCACTGTAAATTTGTAACATCTTCTTGTTCATTCCCCACCCTTGAGTGCTGTGTCTGATATTGTGTTATTGCCTATATGGTTTTACTCTACCTCTCCTGTTTATTTTTGTAACGTTCTATTTTGTACCATTTTTCTCATGTAACGTAACTGGTTCTATTGTACAGCGCTCTGACACCTTCGGGTAAAGTCCGCGCTATATAAAAATGCATTAAATAAAAAAAAACTTGTCGGTGTGAGACCTAAAAAACAGAAAAGCACACCGCGGGTGAGACCGAGATGCAGCAACGTGGATGAAGCTACGTTTTTAATTGTTGTGCAAGCAGCCCCCTCTTGTGACTTTGTACAGTACTGTTGTATGTTTGAACATCAATTGAATTATCGCACGGAGAACCAATCACCTTCCTGCCTTTAAGTCAAGAGCAGCTGTTAAACAACGTTTCCCCATGCATCGCTGTCAGTGTCGGACTGACTGTTGTAAAGATGACTAAAGGCAACCAAGTAGTTTAAGTGGGTTTATTAATACACCATCAGCTCTACAGTCCGAGCACTGGTCAGAATGGAATGTCAACAGCACTGACAGCAATTACAGCAGTAAGGAAGGTTCCATTGTGACAGAAGGAGCCGGAGTGGCAGGGGACTAAAGGAATGGGACCAGGAAAGAAAGGTTAAGCATTGGTATGATGCAAACCTATGGTAGGTAAATACAACACATCTCCTTATCAACAATTTGAAAAGCATAGGACTATGTACAATATTAACACTAAGAAGTGTGATAAAAATAAGATATTATATTACATTTTGATGAATATAGGATAGTGTATTACATACATTTTTCTGTATCATATAATATTGAATGAGATAAATGCATCAGAACAATAAAGTTACGGTTGTCACAACCCCCTTGTACAGATTTAATACATTTTGAACTCCTTGTGGGATTCGGGTATCCTTCGTTCCCTACTTGCCCTAGGTGTTCCCTGAATGTTGTTGTTCATGTTAGCTTGTTCTTGGTCAAGTTGGGTGGAGTTGGAATTATGAGTCATGTTCCTAAATTTGAAGATTTTATCCATTCTCCAGGTCTGACCATTCTCTATTTTGACTTCTTTTCCACCCATGTTACTCTCATAGGTTTAGAAAACTGACTACTCCCCTTTACTCTGTTTTCAGGTAGTTTGATCTTCGCCCAATCTCCTTTCTTGAAATTGGGAATCATGGTACACGTATTTCTCATCATATCTCTTTTTATATTTGCCTTGATGTGTTTGAATGTTATCCATTATTTATTCCCTGGAGACCACAACCTGTTTTTCTCTGCTAAGCCATTTAGCAGATACCTTGGTTTTGGGTTGTCTCCCTTTAAGAGAAATGAAAGGTGACACACCAGTAACAGTGTTAGGGGTGGTGCGGTATGCCCATATAGTTTCTTGAACTGCTTTAGCAATGGGAACATGGTTTAATTCGGCTCTCTGCATGCACTCTTTGATCATGAGGTTCATACGTTCTACCAAACCATTTGCTCCAGGACAGTAAAGGGCTGTTTTCATGTGCTTTATAGATACATTTTCAAAAAATTCCTGCATCTGGTGTGATGTGAATTGTACTTCATTGTCTGTAATTAGAACATCTGGGATACCTTCTTAAAAAATATCTTTCAAAAACTTTGTTAGTAAACTAGTAGTAATGTGGTGAACACACTGAGTAACAACCCATCGTGTGTGGCAATCTACTTGTACCAGTATGAACTGCTCACTGAGTGATTTGTTGTTCAGTGATCCAATGATATCAAGGGCTATTTGTGACCATGGTTTGTTTGCAATCTCAACTTAAAAGAGTGGGGGTTTGCATGTGCTCAGGAGCTTGTCACTATTGACACAGTCTCTGCAATTTCTAACCAATTCTTCTACCATTGCATCCATTTGAGGCCACTTAATTTTGTTTTTAATAAGGCTGTGTCCTAAGTGTTCCTCATGGGCTAGCTCAGTTATCTTTTCTCTCATAGCTCGGTGAGTTACAATCTTGTCTTTCCTATAAATACATTTACCTGTATCGCTTAATTCCATCCTCACTTCCTAGTATTTACTTATATGGTCGGGTAATTCGTTCTTATGTGTAGGCCAACCTTCATGGATGTAGGAACTTAGGGAATTTAATTCTTCATCAGTATTCATACTTTGTTCACATTCATTATACCCCAAACTGGACAAGGTTATTTCTAACACAGTATCCTCAGGAATTTCTACCACCTCATCACTTAGTTCTTCGAGGGGATTCCTGGAGAGATAGTCAGCTACACTGTTCTTTGATCCTGGTAGGTATTGTAGCCTGAAATTATATCCTGCTAATCTCAGCACCCACTGAGAGAGTTTGGGTGTCGTTCTTTGTGACCTTTTAGTATTGAAAGTGTAGGTGTATGGTCTTATTGTATGGTAAAAGGGATCCTCCACAGAAAAAAACGTTAAAGTTTGACTGCCCAGTAGCAGGCCAACACTTCCTTTTCCACTACTGAGTATTTGTGTTCAGCACTTTTGAGAGCCCTTGATGCAAATGCTATTATATGTTCCGTTCAATTTTCATTTTGTGTAAACCTAGCTCCTAGCCCTTTGCTACTGGTATCCATGTTCAAGTTGGTAGGTCTGTTAGGATCACACCTTCCCAGTGGTGGAGCATTGGTAATATCAGTCTTTATTTTGTGAAAGGCTACTTGACAATTCTCATCCCGCATAAATGTAGAATTCTTTTTTAGTAGGTTTCATAAGGGATCAACTATGTTAGCAAAGTCTGCAAACAAATTTTAAATAAAACTCAGCAAGTCCTAGGATGGACTTCAACTCATCTTTGCTAGTGGATACAGGTGCCTTCCTGACTGATTCCATCAAATCTATTTTAGGTTTGATGCCTTCTTGTGATATTGTGCGGTCCAAATATTCTACAGAGGTTAGCCCATGCAACATTTTTCTCTTTTTATGGTTAATCCTGACCTTTGAGTTTGCTCAACACTGCTCTGAGTGTGCTGTCATGTTCCTTGATGCTGTTTCCAAACATCAGGATATCATCTTGGAAACAGATGGTTTTGGGAATGTTTTGCAATAAATATTGCATTATCCGTTGGAATGCAGCTGCAGCCGAATCTAATCCAAAAGGCATTCTTTTATATTGGAATGCTCCTAAAGGAGTTATGAAGGAAGTTAGGTGTCTTGAGGTAGGGTCTAGCTCTACTTGGTGGTAGGCCGAGAACAAATCTAGAACACTAAAGTAAGATGCTCTGTCGATTAGTGTTAGGATTTCATGGATACGGGGTAATGGATGGCAATCCACTCAGATATTGTCATTTGAATCTTTGAGGTCCACATATAACCTAATTTGGCCTTTAGTGGCTTTACAAGCAATCACAATTGGGGCTAAACACTCCGAGCATTCGATTGGTTCGGTGACATCCAGTTTGAGTAGTTTATCTAACTCTTCCTTAAGTGGGGTATGTAGTAAGTGGGGAATGGGCCTAACCTTATGTACTATTGGTGTTACTTTAGGTTTAAATTTAATGTGATGTTGATAGTTTTTCAGTGGCCCTAATTTGTCTGAAAATACTTCTGGAAAATCATCACAAATTTCTTCTCCACAGCTAGAAGGATCTATCACAAGTACAGGATCAGCACTGTTAGGATCTAATTTGATACCTAAATCCTTCTGTTGTTTCTACCCTAGAAGACTCAACCCTTTTTTGTGATATACACATTTCCAACAGTGCTTCTGTCTTTGAAACAGATTCTCATCTTCACTTTGCCCTCCAATGGTATTGCATCCCCATTGTATCCACCAGGTCTGATGTCTGCTGGTTCTATTAACTTACTGTTATTAGGAAACATAGCATCAATGTTTTCTTTATCCAATAAAGTGAATGGGGACAGGAATCTACAAAGACTGTCACTGGTTCATCATGTAAAAACATCTTACATGAAGGAAAATTCACCTTATTGTTTTCTTCAGTCACTTGAACCTCAAACTTATTTTCTCCTTCAGTGTTGTATTCTACCATGTTTACTTGTTTGCTTTGTAAGTTTCTATATACTCTGGCAAAATGCCCTTTCTTGCCACATTTCCTGCATATGGATGTTCTTGCTTGGCTGTGTATGTAATTAACAAGGTGACCAACATTACCAGAACGAAAACATTTTGTTTTTCACTTGTTACAACTTGTTCGGAGACATCATCATTTTTGCTAGTATAGGGTCTATGAGAGTCCTCACTTTTGTGTGGAGGGGGACTCCCTAGTTTTTTCCACAACATTTACACCAGAAGAAGGTGCTATTTGGTTTTCCATATTCACTCTTATCTCTTTCATTCTTTCTACTGTGTGTTCAATCCCAACGCAAAAGAAACAATTGATGGACGGAATGCTGGACAATGCAAACATTCACCCCCAGTCACAAGGATCTGGGTTAAATCCATCATTCTTTTGCTCACCACACCACCCCAGTTTGGACCCAGCCATATGCAAATCAGTCTTGACCCTGTTCCTTGTGGGAACAGTCCAGCCCGAACTGCCAAGCCAGGTCCTCCCTGGACCGGAAACAAGCATCCTGGGACCGGTTTCAGGGCATCACCCTTCATCAGCCAGGCTAGCTTGAATCCAGTGGTGTAGTGAGCACGGGACCCACGTTTGGGCATACCCTTCCCACTTAGGGTGACAAATGTTCTTTTTGCATTTGTCACCCCGAGTGGGACTGGTATGCCCAGACGTGGGTCCCGTGCTCTCCATGCCACTGGAGTCAAGCTATCCTGGCTGAAGAGGGGTGAAACCCCGAAACCGGTCCTAGGAGGCTTGTTTCCAGTCCAGGGAGGACCTGGACTGGCAGTTCGGGCTGGACTGTTCCCATTGGGTGCAGGGTTAGGACTGATTTGCATATGGCTGGGTACAAACTGGAATGGCATGGTGAGCAAAAAAACGATGGATTTAGGCCCAGATCTCTGTACTGGGGTGAATGTATGACATTGTTCTGCATTCTGTCCATCATTTGTTCTTTTTGCATTCAATCCCAACCGCTACATCAATTGATTGTTTCAAATCAAGGTTCTGTGTAAGAAGTTTTTCTTGTATTTTGGGATTGTTGGTGCATCTCACCAACTGATCACGAATTAGGGAGTTTATAAGGGAGCCAAATTCACAGGTATTCAATAAACCTCTTAAAGCAGCAGTGTAAGCGGTCACTTTTCTACTTTGCCTTATACTCCTGTAAAAAAATGGTGTCTCTCTAGGACTACATTTATTCTTTTGCCAAAATGAGTCTGTAATTTATTGAAAGTAGCTTGATACACATCTAATTGGTCATCCTCCTCCTCTCCTTTATCATCTTCAGTTAAATCTTCATATATTTTCCTTCCTTCTATCTCTAGGTTGCGTAGCAGAATGTTCTGTTTTCTTAACGACATAAACTGCCCCCCATTGCAATTAAATAGGATTCAAAGAGCTTAGTCCATTGTTTCCAGGGTAGAATGGGTTCTCCCTCTTCATTCAGAAAAGGAGGGGACTGGGACATGCTTGCCGCTGCCATTGTACATAGGTGTATAGTCACAATTTAACTGCTAACACAATATAACTGAACACACTGAGGGGAGCGCAAATCGTGGACTGCATGTACCATGATGCAAAGGAGCAAACCTTTCTGGGATATGATGTAATGTCCGGCCACACCCTTTTCCCTGCCCATACTGATTTTCATGACCTCCTTTACCATTTATCACGCGTTCCTAATGTTCCTTTTTGTAAAAATTTGTATTCTGGCTCATTGATTACACTTCATCCGGCCCGAGCCGGAAAGTACGGCCCAAGCCGGAGAGTACAGCTCTAGCCGGAGAGTACGGCCCAGGTGCGGAGAGTACGGCCCGGGTGCGGAGATTCTGGCCCGACTGCAGACGTAAAGATACGACTGGTAAATGACCTCTGTGAATACCAAAAGTCGTAAAGTTAGACTTTTGGCTCAGATTACCTTTGTGAATCGGGCCCGTTGTGTGGTATTCCATTGCTGAACAGCGAGTATGCTTGCCAAAAATAATAATCCAACACTCTTCCCGAACTGAATCTCCTAGTGCTGCTATGATCTCTTTGCAAAATTCTTGTAGAGAATTAGCGAAAATAAGGGTGAACAGCTTCTTTGATTTGATTCGTCAGTATTTAATTTCATACTGTTTTAAAGTCACAACGTTTTTGACACGTCTTTTGGGGTTTTCTTTGGGGTTTTCTTTCTTCCCTCAGGTTTGGGCTGGAGTCGTCTTCCTTCTTGAGATCCCTAGCGGTCGAAGTGCCTCGAAGAGAACAGAGACTCAGGTAAGTTTCCTTCTCTTTCTCTTTATTTAATTTAGAGTGAGGGGTTGTGAGGGTACGAGTGCACTTTACTCATTATCCTTCACCGTGTGTGGATGAGAGACGGCTAGTCAATCTCTCTTCTGTTCTCTCCCCCCTCCCGACTTCCGTCCAAGGCACCCTCACCCCTATCAGGCCCCTGATGCGCTCCCGTACCTGAAGGAGCCACGTCCCTCCTGGAACGTGGCTGGATTTAGCGTGGGACCGGTGACTCTATATGTCTTTTTTCTACGGGTGAGGTGGTTTGCTCCGTCGCTTCAAGTTGTGGCTTGGAGACGGTAGGTCCTCCTGAGTCCTCGCCAGCTGCTATAGGGGTCTTCTCTCTCCCTCTGTGGTTAAAATCCTGGAGCAGCACTATCTTATGGCATAGGTTTTCCCAGCTTCCTCTCCTTGTTCTCCACAAGAGAGGACTCCTCGGTTTCTTCAGCGTTTATCCCGGATGTCTGACTCTTCAGCTGTCCGATTGGCCTGATGTTTTCTTCGTCACAGTCTTGATTGGAGGGGCCAAGCTCCAGGTCGTCGCGCAGGCGAAAACCGCTGAAATAGTAAATGTCACGTGAAGGGGAAGCCGAGATCTGCTAATACAGCTGGAAACAAAGAAAAGGTACAACATGAGGGGGCAAGTGCTCTTCGTTTAGTTCACTCTCACTGATGTCGTAAAGGGGTTCCGATACCCCGTAACACAGAGCAATTTCTTTCAAGCACTATGCAGTGCACCACTGCAGAAACTATACATTTTATGTAGGTGAAGGTACGGCTCCAACCTGCGCTCACTACAACTAATGCCTCTAGATGCCCTGCGTCTACCTTAATACATGCTGCTTGGACGATACAGCACTTAGAATAGACAGAGTACATAAAATTGTATCTGACTGGTGAATAGGTTAAAGTTGTACCTGATGTAGTGATGGTGCCACCCGGCCCGTTCACGCACGTACACACGCACGCATGCACCCTGAGGACGGGCTCGCCCGAGGGGTTAAGTAAATTGTCCAGTACCCAGAACTGAGTGTCCGTGTCATTCCTGCTGCGTAGCCACGCCTGAGGCCTAGCCTCCGTGCAGCGTGTGTCCAGCCAGGCCTGGACGCCACATTGGCGATGAGGCGGGTCCCACCCACGCCTCGGTTGTGCCCCACTGACCTGAACCTCTGCTGGTGCTGGTGGTCGCGGCTGGCTGCCGCCGAAGAGGATCCGTGGGACGGTTGTGTCTCGCCCGTCGGCGAACGTCATCCGGCCTCTGCGGGTGCCCACCCCACTCTGTGCTGCTTCTTCTCGGACGAGGTCGCGCCGTCGCGCACCTCAGGAGCGGGTGCCCCACCCGCACTGCCGTGGTACCTGGCAGCCTGCCCGACGCCTGGCTTTGGCGGAAAAGAAGACCGGAGGCGCCGGCAATGTCCACAAAGAGGTGAGGCCGATCCTGCGCTCCCCTTGTCTGTGCGCGCGCCAGACACGCTGCTCCCACGTCCGCGTGGTGGAGCCTGAGCTCAACGCGATCGGGGCCCAGCCGCGCGCGGTGCTCCCACGACCACGTGGTTGAGCTCGCGGCCGGCGGGCTGCGGAGCCGCTCCTCGCGCGTGTGGAGAGGCGCAGGAGCAGAGAGCAAACAGCTGAACCCTCACCGCCTGCTGCTCCCTCGTGGCCCCTCACCTTATGAGAGCACCGGGCAGCTGCTGAGCGCGTGCATGCGCGAGTGCCCCGCACTTGGACTCCCTCCCAGAGTGGCTCTGCCAGCGCTCAATGACACCGGGAGGTGGTCGCCTGCTTTCACCTGCTCCTCTCAAGGGTCGTCCAGCTCGTCTGCGCACCTGTGCTCCACACCCAGTCTCTGCGCCTGTGGTATACTCAGCACTGTGCCCACAACACTAGAACTGTCAGCCTGCTAGCGCCCTCACCACTACGGGCCGCCCAGCGGCCCTCCACGCGCACCAATCACTAACTGTGAGAGGAGGCACACCCCAATTCAAGCGCACAGTGCCCCACGCCCACTTACCTGCTCTGCAGCTCGTGCCCTGAGGAGTCAGCAGTGCGCGCAGATACCCAGTGATGAATGCGTCGGACGCAGGTGGGGGAGGCGACACCCCTGCGGCGCAACCGCCAGTCCCGCAGCAGGCAGCTGCACCGGATCACCCTCTGCCTGGTCAGGCCATGGCGGCCCCCCTACCACCATTCAGTGAACTCTCGGATCCTGCCACTGCTCCAGCGCGCTGGAAATCTTGGATCGGCCGCCTGGACCATTATTTTGTGGGTGTGCGGGAGACGGACGGTAGGGTGAAGAGGTCGCTTCTCATGTGCTATGGAGGGGGCGAGCTATATGATTTGTTTGAGACGCTGCCCAACACGGGGCCGGACGACGACTACAACGGAGCGGTGGCGGCCTTGAACAGGCACTTTGACCCCCAGATAAACCCCGATTTCGAGCGTTTCAAGCTCAGACAAGCGCGTCAAGGAGAGGCTGAGACCATTGATGTCTTCTATGCTCGTCTACGGAAGTTGGCGAGTTCCTGCACGCTGCCAGACCAAAGGGAGGAGATCAGGGCGCAAGTCATTCAAGGATGTCGGTCAGTGACACTGCGCCGCCTAATACTACGCCAACCGGGCATTAGTCTGGACGAGATCCTTGTGCTCGCCAGATCCCACGAGCTGTCCAACGCTCGTGCGGACAAGATGGAGGCGGCCCTCAACTGGCCCACCCCGCAGGTCGCACCGTCCCGACCCCCTGTGATCAAGGAGGAGAGAGTGGACGCTATTCAGAGACGTCCGGCATCGTCAAGAGGTCCCACGAGACAGCCCCAAAGAAGCGCATGTGGGAATTGTGGACTGGACCACCCTCCGGCAGGGCGGTGTTTTGCGAGAGGGAAGACCTGCTCTCAATGTGGGAAGCTCAACCACTTTGCGAAGGTCTGTAGGAGTGGCAGAGGAAGGACGAACACCCCAAGCCAACGTGGACCGACGGCAGCGGTGAGGCAGATGACGCTCGAGGACCCTCTGGATCAGACGGACACCACCCCGCCAGGGTTTGGACTCGGAGCAGAAGACGATGATGTGTTCTTCGTATCATTCGTTGGCCGAGAAGGCACAAGGCGCCGGCCCCCACCCATGTGTACCATCACCGTGGCAGGATCACCTGTGAGCGCTCTCATAGACACCGGGGCGTCTGTGAACGTGATGGACAGCGATCAATATGAGCGGCTCTCGCCGCGTCCTCCACTCCTACCATCCAAGGCAAGGATATACACATACGATGGAAATGAGCTGCTTCCCCTATGAGGAGTAATGGAGGTCGAAGTTGTCAATGAGGGTCATCGTCTCAACACAAGATTTCACGTCACAGAAGGAAAGCGAGGAACCCTTCTCAGTTGTCACACGGCGGAGGACCTGGAGTTAGTTTTCTTCGCGAACCAGGTACACGATCTGCACGCTCGTGAAATTCTCAAAGACTTCCCCATGTTGTTCGAAGGCCTGGGATGCCTAAAAGGGAAGACGTTCAAGCTGCACATCGATCCAACAGTCAAGCCCGTGGCTTTGAGACACCGTTGGGTGCCATTCCATCTGCGCCCTCAAGTGGAGGAGGAGCTGAAGAAACTGGAGCAGCTCGGCGTGATAGAGAAGGTGTCGGGCCCCACCCCGTGGGTGTCGCCGTTGGTCGTAGCTCCCAAACCGAAGCAACCAGGGGCCATTCGGCTCTGTGTTGACATGCGCCTTCCAAACAAGGCCGTGAAGAGGGAACGTCATCTTACACCCACTATGGATGACATCGTGGCCGACCTCAACGGCGCCAAGTGGTTCACCAAACTCGATCTCAATGCCGGCTACCATCAGCTGGAGCTACACCCCGACAGCAGAGGTATTTCAGAACGCGGTAAGGGAGACGCTCACTGGGCTGCAGGGTGTCATAAATCTGAGCGACAACATCCTCGTATTCTCCAAGACACTGGAAGAGCACCATGTGCATCTCAGGGCCACACTTCAATGGCTGGCGGAAAGTGGACTCCCCCTGCACCGAGCTAAGTACTCATTCTATCAAGAGTCGGTGGATTTATTTGGCTACATCTTCTCCAGAGACGGCTTGCGGGTTGATCCAAAGAAAGCAGCGGCCATACGAGCTGCTCCGCGGCCTACGTCTCCCACTGAGGTCCGCAGCTTCCTCGGGATGGCCACGTATTGTGGCCGGTTCATCCCCAACCTGGCGTCCCTCTCCGAGCCACTCCGCACTCTCACAAAGTCTGGGTAGCCGTGGATCTGGTCTGCGAAGGAAGATCTGGCATTCCATGCCGTCAAGGAAGCCCTCATCGATGACCAGGTGATGGCGTATTTCCGGCCCCATCGGTGCACCGAAGTGGTGGTCGACGCAAGCCCCGTCGGACTGGGAGTGGTCCTGATGCAAGAGACAGAATCTAAGGAGTGGGTCCCAACTGCATACGCCAGCCGGGCGCTGACTGGAACAGAGATGCGCTATGCACAGATAGAGTGCGAGGCCCTGGCCATCAAGTGGGTATGCCAACATTTCCATCTTTACTTGTATGGACACGAATTTCGGGTGGTCACAGATCACAAGCCACTCGTTCCCCTCTTCGCCGGCACGTCTCGGCTGGCTCCTCCACGGATAGAGAGGTGGGCAGTTCAACTGCAGGCATATCACTTCGAGGTGGTTTTTCGTCCGGGGGTCAACAACCCGGCCGACTTCCTGTCGAGACACCCTGGACTGCCTGTGCCGTCTGTACCAATACTCGATGAAGACAACACCGAAGAATATGTCAGGATGATATCCCTTGAAGCGTGCCCAGTTGCCCTCACGCTTTAAGACATTGGCAAGGCGACCGAGTCTGACGAGTGCCTCGTCAAGGTCAAGACCACGTTAGCCAATAGGAACTGGAGGCACTTCCTTGACGGAATCAGTGCGCTGACAGCGGACGAAAGGCTGTTTCGGCAACAGATGTGGAACGCGCAAAGCGAACTCAGCGAGGGTCTCTATGGGGTTGTTCTGCGTGGCAATACCCTCGTAATTCCGAAGAGCCTTCAGGAGAGAGTGGTCCATCTGGCGCATCAGGGGCATCAAGGGATCTCCAAGACAAAGGCCAGGTTACGGAGCAAGGTCTGGTTTCCGGGCATGGATCCCATGGTCGAGGAAGTCATCCGCACCTGCCATTCTTGCAACATCACGGGCAGCGATCCGGCACCCCATCCGGTGATCACTGAGGACCCATGCCAGGAGCCCTGGACCAAAGTGAGTCTCGATTTTGGGTCATTTCCTGATGGCCGAAATACTCTGGTGCTCGTCGATTCGCATTCCAAGTTCCCTGGTGGTAGAAGTGGTGTCGTCGACAGCTTTTCAGCACGTACGGACCGCGCTGGAGCGCATTTTCGCCATGATGGGACTGCCGGAAGAAATCAGGTCAGACAACGGCCCACCGTTTCAAGGTCGAGAGTTTCAGGAGTACTTGGCCTCCCGGGCCATTCGACATGGCAAAATCACGCCACAGTGGCCTCAGGCAAATGGGGAAGTGGAGCGGTTCATGCGAACTATGAACCGAGCTCTCCGGATTGGAGTGGAAAGAGGAGAAGAGGTTGAACAGTGCCTTCAGCAATTTCTAAGTGCCTATCGCCAGACGCCGCACTGCACCACCCACTGTGCACCGGCCCATCTCCTGTTCCGAAGAGCGCCGAGAGACAGTGTCCCTGCGGACCCATCGTGGAGCCCTCCGGCGCTGAATCCAGAAGCCGCCCAAGCACGGCGAAAAGCGACCAATGACAAAGCAAGTCAGGATCGAAGAGCACGGCCGATGAACATCCGCGTTGGTGACAGGGTCGTTGTGAAAGACCGCTACCCTGGCTGGAAGTATCGCACCCCGTACGAGCCAGAGGTATGGGAAGTCATCAATGTGCAGGGGACCATGGTGTCGGCCATGCGTGGGACTCGTGTGGTTACCAGGAACACATCTTGGTTCAAGAAGGTGGAGTGTGACATCACGCCGGCTGAAGGTGCCACTGGAGGGTCCGAAGAAGAAGAAGGAACAGCCCCAATGAGCACTCCAATCAGCAGTCCGGCGCCTGTGTCACATCAAGAAGTAGAAGAGTCAGGAATAGGAGGAGAACAGCGGAGCCCGGGGGCCGTGTCCCCTGAGGCTGGAGAAAGAGTCAGGGAGTCAGGAACCGAAGAGAACTCCCGGAGCCAGAGGTATGGTCTCCGGCCGAAACCTGTCCCCAGCAGAAGGCTAAAGGACTTTGCGTGGTGTGTAAAGAAGGACCAAGGTTCTAAATGTGAAGGACCTTAGTATCTAAAAGATTGGAGGGATGTAGTGACGGTGCCACCCGGCCCGTTCACGCACGTACACACGCACGCATGCACCCTGAGGGCGGGCTCGCCCGAGGGGTTAAATAAAGGGGCGTAAGACCGCTCGGGGTCTTAGCCCAGTACCCAGAACTGAGTGTCCACGTCATTCCTGCTGCGTAGCCACGCCTGAGGCCTAGCCTCCGTGCAGCGTGTGTCCAGCCAGGCCTGGATGCCACACCTTCACAGTTTTAGTTAGTCATTCAGAATGTGCAGCTTAAAGTAGTGTTCTCTGGAGCGTTTAAGTAAGGTTATGACAATCAAATGGAGCCAGTTGAGACCTCACAGCAGAGATGCTCCTTAAGGTATCGCAGGCACTTTCGTCCGTCTCACACAACTAACAGAGTTTGAAGAAGTTTTGCTCTTAGATTGTCAGCTAGTAGTGCTGGAATCGTTCCTCTCATACCTGCCAACAGCCTGTCACTTTCCTGAGAACAGCTGGCAGTGCAGGATCCATTTCCTTGAAATGAAGTGCAGGCTCTGGACTGAGTACACCAAATAGGGTGTGATGGTGTCGCTGTCCCCTCACATTCACTCGTTGCCAGTGTTATGAAGACTAAAGGCAGCCAAGTAGTTTAAGTGGGTTTATTAATACACCATCAGCTCTACAGTCTGAGCACTGGTCAGGATGTAATGTTAACAGTACTCACAGTAATTACAGCGGTAATATAGGTTCCATTGTGAGAGAAGGAGCGGGAGGTGCAGGGGAACAAAGGAATGGGACCGGGAAAGAAAGGTTATGCATTGGTATGATCCAAACCTATGGAAAAATCAAAAAGGAGTGGGACCGTGTGATCTGGAGGGATCTCAATAAAAATCTGTAGGACACTCAACAGCTATTTTCGGCCAATGGTATATGGTATATGCTTTGCCCTCGGCGTACTAATAGTTGATCGCATCATCATTGGGTCTTGTTTCCTCCACCAGGAGGTAATCCTTCTGGTTGGAGAGATTAGTTGGGATCCACAAATAAAAAGGTGATCTAAAATTACCTCTTATCTAGGAAAGAATGATTTAATAAGGAAAAAGATAAGGGTAACGTTAAAACAAAAGTTGATGTGAAAGTGGGACGTATGATGTATCCCTCACATCATGTGATAAAAATGGTCTACATGTTCAGCCCACCTGAGCCCTCACCAGGTCGATGGCTTTTGTCAGGACCAATTTTGTGAGGGGATCTCTTTAGTTACCCATGTCAGGTGGTACACTGTCCCCTGAGTTTGCTTTATGTTCCGGTTGTATTTGTTCCGGATTGTGAGAAGACGCTGTTCTCAGCTTGTCCTACTTAGAAGGGGCCCCATAGGATTCCGGGGGGAGCGGTGTGGCCGCCCTCTTGTAGGTGCAGCTCATTGATTACGGCGACCGGACCCTTGCGCCTTGCACAGTTTGAGTTAGTCATTCAGAATGTGCAGCTTAAAGTAGTGTTCTCTGGAGCGCTTAAGTAAGATCATGACAATCAAATGTAACCAGCTGAGACCTTGCAGTGGAGATGCTCCTTAAGGTATCGCAGGCACTTTCGTCCTCTTGTAGGTGCAGCTCATTGATTAAGGCGACCGGACTGTAATCAACGGGCTGCACCTACAAGATGGCGGCCAAAACGCTCCCCCCCAAAATCCAATGGGGCCCCTTCTAAGTAGGACAAGCTGAGAAAAGTGTCTTCTTACAATCTGGAACATATATATATGAGAACAACTCCGCTCGTATTGACGATAATGACGATGAACAGGAGCCCGGACCACCAGTATGTGCAGTGACTAGTTTATTGGCAGATCTCACAAACCACAGCCATAACGCGTTTCGGCCCCGTGGGGCCTTGATCACATGACGCGTTTCACAGTTAATGGCTAGCTTTTAAACCATTTTTTTGCTTACATTTTAAAGTGACAGGTGCTAAGTAAACGCAAGGTACATAAACATAGTAAAAATACTATTGCAGAAGCAGTTGATTAGAGGTCAGAAACAATGTTCTTTGCATAGATGTTAAAAATACCACTAAATGGTTGATTGAGTTCCTTTAAAAAGAATTATTCTTTAATAGAGAGACTAAATAGATCTAAAAGGCTGCTTCTGTTATAAAACCCTATATGCATTAGTATACAGCTCACTGCTAATAGTCTAAAATAGTATTTATAAACTAAAAGCAAAACTAGTTAAAACAACATCCCGGTATAAATACCTAAAACCACCTCAATAGGGATTTTGAAGTTGTAAAACCATACACATATATCCAATATTGTAAATACATTTTCAGATAAAATTAGATGACACATTATTTTTCAGGCTAACTGTACCTTGCCAGTGCCTGTACATTCATTATACCAATGTTAATGATCGACTATGTAAACCTTGCGATTTTCAGAAAAAGTGCGGGTGCAAAGATACTAAAGACATAGTGTAGTGTGTATAGTTCACCTCTGTGCAAAAAAAGCTACGACCTATTGAGTGAACTGTGATGGTTATAAAAGGGGGCATAGTGCGGTCTTATTTATGCCGTGCCACGACTAATGTTCTTATCCTTACAACTATTGTCATTGCCGAGTGTCAGAGGCAAGTGTAGAGATCCTCAGTTGCATTTAAGCCCCCTGGCTGCTTGCAATCAAGCTCCAGGATATACCTTGTTTCCAGCCTCCTAAGGGCCTTCTCCCTGTTACCACCTCTTTTGTTTGGTGGCACGGAGTCGATTAAGAAATATCTGAGGTCTTTGGGATCTCCACTGTGGGATTCCTCAAAATGTCGTGCTACAGGGTAGGATTGATCCCTGTTCTTAATGGCTCTAATGTGCTGGAGTATCCTCTTGTGGCCTTGAAGAATGGTGCTGCCTACATAGCGTAGGCCACACGGACACTCCAGCACATAGATCACAAATTCTGACTTGCATGTCAGGCCTTTGTGTATGGGCTTTTCCTGGTCGCTGAAAGGTGTTTTATATGAGGATTTATTGACCCCATGCTGACATGCCTTGCAGGATCTACATTTGAAGAAGCCCTTTCGTTGGGAAAGCCAAGTAATTTTTTTTTGGTTCCCGGGATCGTTGTGAACCAGCTTATCTTTCATAGAAGGTGATTTGCTATAAGTTATTGCTGCCCGAGTGGGTAGCAAATGGCCTATGGTTGGATCACTTAGGACTAGCGGACAATTTTTCTTGATAATGTTGTTAATGGCTTTCGCTTGTTTGCTGTAGCTAAGAATAATTCTAAAAGCTTCGGGGTTCTCGTGCTGAGTATTCAATTTGCTAGGTCTGATTTTCTTTGACCCTGACTGAGGTGTCAGTAAAGTTTCTCTTTTTATGATGTTACTTTTAGCTGTAGCAGCAGAGATCGTCTTTTTAGAATAGCCTCTTTCCAGAAACCTCCTTTGGCTAGCTGACTGGGCTGTCAGTAAGTCATCATCATTACTGCAAATGCGCTTTAATCGGAGCATCTCACCATACGGTATGCTGTGTATAAGATGTTGCGGGTGAGAGCTCCTGGCATGTAAGACTGCATATCCAGCAGTTTTCTTGCGATGTAATCTGGTAGCAAGTTTCTCTTCCCTGATGTAGATCTGTACATCCAGAAAGTTGACGATTTGATCACTTAGTGGCTGTAAACTGTAAATTGAGGTTGTTGATGTTTAAATTTTCAATGAACTTTTCTGCCTCCGGCTGGGTCCCCTGCCAGACGATGAAAAGATCATCGATATACCTTAGCCAAACCCTGATGTTATTAGTGACAACTGTCTCATGTTCTTTGTGCAAGACCAGCTCCTCCCACCATCCCATGTGAAGGCAGGCATAGCTGGGGGAGAAGCTGGCCCCCATGGCTACACCACGCAGTTGTTGGAACAGTGTATTCTGGAATATGAAGATGTTATTATCGAAACAGAATTCAACCATATCCCTGAGCATCTTGCTGTGATGTGCAAACCTTGGCGCTCTTTGGTCAAGATAAAATGTCAAAGCCCTCATACCATCCTGGTGGTTTATGGATGTATAAAGTGAACACACATCTAAAGTGATTAACAAATAATCGTTACTCCACTCACAGTTCTGGATTTTTAATAGAAAGTCTCCAGTGTCCCGGATGTATGAGGGTAATTGTTGTACAAAGTCTTGAAGAAAATAGTCTACATATTGGGAAGTACGCTCCAGAAGACTGTTTCGCGCCAATATAATCGGTCTTCCCGGCGGTTTGGAGGGGTCTTTATGTATCTTAGGGATAAAATACATGATGGGTGTTACAGGATGGTCATTCCGCAAAAATAGGTATTCCTGTTGCTATCAATTCATACTGTATGTATTGTACATAGTCCTGAGGGTTGACTGGTCGCATTTGCAGTAACAATCCCTGTCCTGGAGCTGGCTCATTGCTTCTTTTGTATAGTCAGTTTTATTCCATAAGACTAGGTTTCCTCCTTTATCAGAGTTGCGAATGACCAACTCAGTGTTGGATTTGGTACTGGATGTACATTTTATTACTCTTTTTTCTGGGCAATCTCTGGACTTTGTAGTTGAGTTTCTTGATCTCGGTCAGAACTTGCTCTTGAAAAATATCAATTGCATCACGAGGTGTGATTGGATTGAAGGTGGAGCTGGGTTTGAAAGGTGTTACTTCTGTGCCACGATCTTTCCTATTGCATAGATGGGCATTTTGCTCTTCAAATTGTGTAGAGGTCATGTTTTCATCAATGAGTTCTTGCATCGTTTGGAGTGTGGGCATGTCCGATGCTGTAAGGCCGAAAGGGGGAGACAGCTGTGGCGGTTGTTCATGATGCTTTTCAGTGTTAGTCTCGTCGGATTTGTTTTGAGGTAGAAAGTATTTTTTGAGTTTTAGCCTTCGTATGCTTCTATATATATCCATACGAGTCGAAGCATAATTAAATGAACTTTCCGGACAAAACGAAAGTCCCAGCGATAATAATTGCTCCTCAGCTTTGGTCAAATTGATATTTGCCAGATTCATTACAGTTTGACTTACTACTGGTTCTGTCGTCTCCAATTCCGGCGTGTTTGTTGTCCTCGTTTTTTGGGCGCGATTACGTTTTGCTGCTCTCCTCTCTCGGCTCTTTGTGGTTGATTTTTTGCTTGAGGTTTCATTTGGTTTCTGGGGCGCAGGGTCTGCCTGCGCTCCCAACATAAAAAATCAACTTCTTCCACCACAACTGGAACATAAAGCAAACTCGGAGGACAGTGTTCCGCCTGACATGGATAATAAAGGGATCCCCCCAAAATATTGATCCTGACAGAAGCCATTGACCTAATGAGGGCGCAGGTGGGCTGAAACATGTAGACCATTTTTATCACATGATGTGAAGGATACATCATACGTTCCACTTTCACATCTACTTTTATTTGAACCTTACCCTTATCTTTTTCCTTATTAAATCATTCTTTCCTAGATAAGAGGTAATTTTAGATCACCTTTTCATATGTGGATCCCAACTAATCTCTCGAACCAGAGGGATCACCTCCTGGTGGAGGAAACAAGACCCAATGATGATACTATCAACTATTAGTATGCCAATGGCAGAACATACACCTTTGGCCGAAAATAGCTGTTGAGGGTCCTACAGATTTTTATTGAGATCCCTCCAGATCACATGGTCCAACTCCTTTTTGATTTTTTTTCGCAATACACCTGGAAGCCGAGTGGGGTCAGAGTCACCAGATGCTTCGATTTCCCTCCTTTGATAATTATAGGTAAATACAACTGTCAGGCTTGCTCCGCTCCCGATCGCACGTTTGCCCGGGGCGGAGTTAAGCCAGAATAAGAAGGGCCATTTAGCACAAGAAGGCGCTTCGCATTCAGTCCGGCCCGCGACTTACTAACGCCTCGCCCCCTCCCCTTCTTGCTCCACCTACCTGATTGCATCTTCGGCAAATATGGATGTGTTGGCGATTCCAGCATTGGACATCCGGCCTTCCGTTTCCAGGTCTCTGCAGTTCAACACTGAATTCCTTCCGGGTTGCCGACGGGCTCAGCGTTTCCCTCGTTGGGCATTTGTTCTAAAGCTTAAAGTTTTTTCGGATGTCAGTTTCTGTAGTCAAACATCATTAAATCCTCATGTGTATCCTGAAAGACAACAATAGGAACAAATAGGCTTTAAAGAATCCGCTAACACAGTAAAGGCGGTAACATTTATTTTGCAAGTTTTGTGCTCTGTTAAAATTACTCATTTGATGTGTCCTTTCCTCGGTGAGTGGAGATCCTATTTTTGTAATTGCATTTCTTGATGGCTGAAAAGAATATATATATATATATATATATATATATATATATATATATACACCGATACAACACTCACTAAAGCAGAACTTCAACTGATATCTTTAGGTTTGTCATTTTGCCCGGAATCAAACTTCTCCTATATACAATCAAGGATCGACATCTATAAATTTATAAGAAAAATAAAACTTAGAAAGTTTTTCCAACTTAACAAATCGTCTACGTTTCCCACTAATCAGGGCACCATTACAGGCAACTTACAAGCCAGTGATATTTCCACCATACAGTTGTTACAATCATTAGCGAATGAGGACTCTCAAAGTGAGGTTTCAAGCATTAACAGTATGTCCATCGAGGGGACCAATACAGGAGTGGCGGCTGCCAGTCCATTTCGTCCTCCCTCATCCTTGTACCCGTTAATGCCCAAAGACTCTGTCGATGTTTTTAGTGAGATGGTAATTGAAGACTTAAAACAACTTAATGTCTCTGTCAACTCTCAACGTCAGAAGCGCAGTTATCGGTTAAAGAGTTATTGGGCTCTCATCCAAAAACTACGTGAGAAACATGAGGTTATTGTCAGTAGTGCAGACAAAGGTGGCAACATCGTGTTATGGCCAAAAACTGACTATCTACTAGAAGCACAACGCCATCTTTCTGACTCCAGCTGTTATTCTATAGTCAATCGCCAACATTTGAATCAGGTGAAAGACACTGTGCATAAACATCTTCAACAATGGAAGAGACAGGGTCTATTATCCAAGAACGAATTTCTCTTCTTAAAAAATGACTTTCCAACGACTCCCACTTTGTACTTTATCCCTAAGGTGCATAAGGGTACATCTCCTGTCCCTGGCAGACCCATAATATCATCTAGGAACAGCGTGTTAGAAGCAGTGTCCAAATATGTTGACTTTTTTTTACAGCCACACATGACCAGTTTGCCCTCCTTCGTCAAAGATACAGGAGATTTCTTGAAAAAAATAATTGAACTTGAGTGGCAGCCTGATTATTTGTTAATAGCCATGGATATAGCTTCGCTATATACTAGTATCCATCACAATCATGGTTTGGAAGCATGTAGGTATTTTCTTAATGATCGCTCCATTTGTTTACATGAACACAATTGCATGCTGCTCAAAATGATTGAGCTTTGCCTCAACAATAATCTATTCCTGTTTAAAAAAAATCTTATATAAACAGTTGAGAGGGGTTGCAATGGGGGCGTGCTTTTCTCCCACCTACGCCTATTTATTGGTGGGATGGTGGGAGGAGCACGTCCTCAAAGTGACACACAAGGACACTTGGGATACCCACATCATATACTATTGCAGATACATTGATGATGTATTTATAGTATGGAAGGGTACTGAGCATGCTGCTTTACAATTTGTAACATCCATTAATGACAATCTAATGAACCTTCATTTTACCGCGACTGTAAGAAAACAAAGGATAGAATTTCTAGATGTGGAGGTATACATCCGTGAAAATCAAATTCATACCAAATTGCACAGAAAAGACACTGCGGGTAACTCTATGTTACACGCCACCAGCTCTCATCCCCCACATCTCATCCGCAGCATACCGTATGGCGAATTTCTTCGCCTACGCCGTATTTGTAGTCTTGAGTCAGATTTAAGACATTGTCAATCTGAGACTCTCGACCGTTTCCTGGCTCTTGGGTACAAGCTTCCAGAGCTACAATTGGCCTTGGACAAGGCCAATTCCCTACCACGTGAGCTCTACTTCAAAACGAAGAAAGAACGCAATGCAGAATCAATGGTTCAGTCCTTACTAGTTGAAGATAACAGTGATACACAACCCATTAGACTAATCACTACATTTAGTAAGCAAGACAAACAAATTCGAAAAATCGTTTACAAACACTGGCCCATTGTGCTCACAGACTTAACATTGAAATTACTGTTGCCAACCCTCCCTGCTATCACTTTCAATAGAGCACCTTCAATGCGGGATGCCTTGGTTAAATCCAGCCCTGAACTAACACCTAAATCTACCTGGCTTTCCAAATCTGGCTTTTTTAAATGTTCATCTTGCCGGGCATGCAAGTTTGGGGTCAATATGTCTGAATACCTAACGGCTTTCAGTGACATCCCAGTACAGATAAAAGAACACTACACATGTCGCACTGAATATGCTGTGTACATGCTAGAATGCACATGCCACCTTAAGTACATCGGCAGCACTAAGCTCCCGGTGTTTAATCGAATATTGCAGCACTTGCGAGCTATTATCAATTCAGACCCCAACTATCCAGTGGCCCGGCATTTTAAAGCTATCCATCAGAATAAAGTCAGTGATTTAAAATACTCTGTGATCGGGGCTGTCCCCCCATCTATGCGAGGGGGCAACAGAGAAAGGAAGATGCGACAGTTAGAGTCCTCTTTCATTGTGACCCTCGATACAAAGATGCCTAACGGGTTAAATAATAGTGAGGACTTACACAACTATCTATAGCAGTGTTAGCAGCAGGGCCTCATCTATGATTTCTGGTTATCTGATCCGCTCAAGGGCTGTGGACCTACTGTCTCTTTCGTTCATTTATACATAACTTATAAGAATTTTATGTATAATAATGTTTACATCTTCTCAGCTTTTTAGAACATAGATTTTATGAATTCGAACTGCGTTCTTTGCACATTTTTGATTAATATCATTCGTACTGTATCTGGTAGGCACCAACACTTTATTAAATTAGCAATAGAACTTTAATTATAACCTTTGGGTATATTTTTATAGGACTTTCTGCGCCTTTTGCACAGCCCTACTACCTAATATTTATCAGTGTTTTTAAGGGTATTTTTATTGGTTTACATTACTTCATTTTGGCACTTTTGCACATGTCGAGAGTATGGAGCTTTTAGCAATGGGTTGATGCTTGTTTTTACTTCATATGTGCAATATTCAATGTCATTTGAATTTTTTCCAATCAAGCCATGGTGTATTTTTAAATGTGTTTTAAATATTGGAGAGACTATATTATTTGGTATTCAAATGTGTTATGTGACCTATAATAATTTTTTTGCACTTTATCAATTATTGGCACTTGCCAAGATGTCCAGCATATGTGTGCTCTGACTAAATTTTGAGTGCTATCTAGGTTGCAATATTTATGCTCTTTTGCACATAGAGTACCTGTTGTCTCTTATTTCCCAGATAATATTTATTTCGATTTATTGTTCACCCAGAGCTGATACAATCTTTGCACTGTTGCTATTTATTTTTGTATTTACATTTAAGTATTTTTATGAGCCATGCCACATTGCCAGAATGATTGTTTCCATCAACAAGCTCCGTATGACAGTATGTTTTCTATTTCTATTTGCACTGACCTTTGATCAGTCCTCTGTAGGGATTGGTTGCACTGAGTATATATGTAGTGCGTCGTCACCAGCGCGTCAGGTGATCAAGATCGCTGTGGCGATCGAAACGCGTCTGGGGCGGACACTCGTCTGTTTCACTGAGTGAATACAAGAATAAATAATGGAACTCTGAGCCAGATCTCTTTGGATTTATTGAAATACTTCGTTGGTCCGTACCTACTGTGTTTTCCCTCTCATTGGAGAAGGAGGGACAGGACTTTGGTTTGAATATATATATATATATATATATATATATATATATATATATATATATATACACACAGACGAGAATCCCTGCGTTCCCAGCAGGAGAAAACGAGCCACTCCGGTGTGAAGGTGCAAAATTTTCAGGTTTATTCTGGCAAAAAAAGACGCGTTTTGACTTCTTCACGAAGTCTTGGTCACATGACCATTTCCCGGTTCCACACTTATTTAAAGACATAGGGGCCGATTCCGATCTCGGTCGGAGGCGCACCCAATACCATTCGGTCGGGAAAAAAGCCATGCGAAAGCCAGTTTCCCGACCGATCCGTACAGCACACCGAACGAGCAAGTACGATGCGCACAACAGCAAAAATTCCGGCCGAGCCGTACTCACCCAAACCAGGTCCTGTTCTCCGACCGAGGCGAATCCGGAAACGCCGAATCGAGTCGCACGGAAGGGAAAATGCAGCCCCGTCCGGCCGGACAAGTACGATGCGCTTTCCGTACGCGCCGAACCCGTCGCTACGCACGGCACGTCAAAGCATCCGGGAGAGGCGCACATAAGCTCCGAATCGCGCCACAACACGATCCACGGCTACGAGACGAACACAGCACAGACGAGGACGACGCGAAGCGACGAGGACGAAGCGAAGCGACGAGGACGAAGCCAAGCGACGAGGACGACGCGAAGCAACGAGAAGGACGAACGACACGAACCAACCATGAATCCCTTCGTCCCGATCATACCAATATTCTACATCTACTACCGGAACAGGCACGGACGCGTACGGCGCAGAAGGTAAGTCAGACACCAACCACAAAACACATACAACACGTACACGACACATCACACACACACACGGGGATTCTGAATATACTTACACCAGCAACAGCAGCACCATAGGGGCGGGATGCCCATCACCAATGCCACATATGCACACAGGGGCCTGAATGCGCACCACCACCCCTACCCAGGGGGGCTGGATGCCTACCACTACTACCACCCTTAGCCAGGGGGCTGGATGCCTACCACTACTACCACCCTTAGCCAGGGGGCTGGATGCCTACCACTACTACCACCCTTAGCCAGGGGGGCTGGATGCCTACCACTACTACCACCCTTAGCCAGGGGGGCTGGATGCCTACCACTACTACTACCACCCTTAGCCAGGGGGGCTGGATGCCTACCACTACTACCACCCTTAGCCAGGGGGGCAGGATGCCCACCACTACTACCACCCTCACCCAGGGGGGCTGGATGCCTACCACTACTACCACCCTCACCCAGGGGTGGCAGGATGCCTACCACTACTACCACCCTCACCCAGGGGGGCTGGATGCCTACCACTACTACCACCCTTAGCCAGGGGGCAGGATGCCCACAACTACTACCACCCTCACCCAGGGGGGCAGGATGCCTACCACTACTACCACCCTTAGCCAGGGTGGCAGGATGCCTACCACTACTACCACCCTTAGCCAGGGGGCAGGATGCCCACAACTACTACCACCCTCACCCAGGGGGGCAGGATGCCTACCACTACTACCACCCTTAGCCAGGGTGGCAGGATGCCTACCACTACTACCACCCTTAGCCAGGGGGCAGGATGCCTACCACTACTACCACCCCAACCCAGGGGCGGCTGGATGCCTACCACTACTACCACCCTTAGCCAGGGGGGCTGGATGCCTACCACTACTACCACCCTTAGCCAGGGGGCAGGATGCCCACCACTACTACCACCCTCACCCAGGGGGGCTGGATGCCTACCACTACTACCACCCTCACCCAGGGGGGCAGGATGCCTACCACTACTACCACCCTCACCCAGGGGGGCAGGATGCCTACCACTACTACCACCCTTAGCCAGGGGGGCTGGATGCCTACCACTACTACCACCCTCACCCAGGGGGGCAGGATGCCTACCACTACTACCACCCTTAGCCAGGGGGGCTGGATGCCTACCACTACTACCACCCCAACCCAGGGGGGCTGGATGCCTACCACTACTACCACCCTCACCCAGGGGGGCTGGATGCCTACCACTACTACCACCCTTAGCCAGGGTGGCAGGATGCCTACCACTACTACCACCCTTAGCCAGGGGGCAGGATGCCCACAACTACTACCACCCTCACCCAGGGGGGCAGGATGCCTACCACTACTACCACCCTTAGCCAGGGTGGCAGGATGCCTACCACTACTACCACCCTTAGCCAGGGGGCAGGATGCCCACCACTACTACCACCCCAACCCAGGGGGGCTGGATGCCTACCACTACTACCACCCTCACCCAGGGGTGGCAGGATGCCTACCACTACTACCACCCTCACCCAGGGGGGCTGGATGCCTACCACTACTACCACCCTTAGCCAGGGGGCAGGATGCCCACCACTACTACCACCCTTAGCCAGGGGGGCTGGATGCCTACCACTACTACCACCCTTAGCCAGGGGGGCAGGATGCCCACCACTACTACCACCCTCACCCAGGGGGGCTGGATGCCTACCACTACTACCACCCTCACCCAGGGGTGGCAGGATGCCTACCACTACTACCACCCTTAGCCAGGGTGGCAGGATGCCTACCACTACTACCACCCTTAGCCAGGGGGCAGGATGCCTACCACTACTACCACCCTTAGCCAGGGGGCAGGATGCCCACCACTACTACCACCCTTAGCCAGGGGGGCTGGATGCCTACCACTACTACCACCCTTAGCCAGGGGCGGCTGGATGCCTACCACTACTACCACCCTTAGCCAGGGGGGCTGGATGCCTACCACTACTACCACCCTTAGCCAGGGGGCAGGATGCCCACCACTACTACCACCCTCACCCAGGGGGGCTGGATGCCTACCACTACTACCACCCTCACCCAGGGGTGGCAGGATGCCTACCACTACTACCACCCTTAGCCAGGGTGGCAGGATGCCTACCACTACTACCACCCTTAGCCAGGGGGCAGGATGCCTACCACTACTACCACCCTTAGCCAGGGGGCAGGATGCCCACCACTACTACCACCCTTAGCCAGGGGGGCTGGATGCCTACCACTACTACCACCCTTAGCCAGGGGGGCTGGATGCCTACCACTACTACCACCCCCACTCATAGGATGGACAATGCATGACACAACAAGCACACCACAACCTAGGGAATGCAAGATTAAGACATCCCCCCACCACCATGACAAGCGTGTGTAGGCTGTGTCAAATGCCTACAACACCGAACATGACTTTCAACATACAATGTGACCCCCTAGCACATGTGCCACACATATATGTGTGTGGCACCCACAATGCAAGCAGCCCATGACCATTGTGGCAATGGGGCCTAAACCCCCATCATCACAGTGACCAAAAGGTAAGTGTGGGGTCCATAGCTGAAGCACATTTTGACCATTGTGGCAATGGGGTCCAAACCCCCATCATCACAGTGACCAAAAGGCAAGTGTGGGGTCCATAGCTGAAGCACATTTTGACCATTGTGGCAATGGGGTCCAAACCCCCATCATCACAGTGACCAAAAGGCAAGTGTGGGGTCCATAGCTGAAGCACATTTTGACCATTGTGGCAATGGGGTCTACACCCTCATCATCACAGTGACCAAAAGGTAATTGTTGACAAAGAAAGAGCTGCAACTGCCAAACTGCATGGATCATTCCTGCTCACAGAACCAAAAACTCATCTGTGGCAAAGTAGTGTATGTGTCCCATTGCAACATAAATTGGGGGAGCCAAATACTGCAGTGCAAATGAAACATTCCTTTGGCCATGTGCAGACAAACAACACCCATGGGGGCTGAGACCGTCAACAGTCATCAATGACACAATGACAGAAGTGACCATCAGAATGCAGAACCACATATTTGCACCAATGGGCACACAAATGCAGATACCCTGTGGAGACAGCAGATGTGAGGTGAACAGATACCATACCATGGCAGCAATGGGACACACAAACCATGATCACTGTGCTGACCGATGACCTAGGAGTCCCAGGGACAGCAGGGGAAACACACCAAACAACATACAGCCAATGGCACACCCAAGATATGCCAATGCAGTGGTGCAGATGCACAAACACAAACAGGCAGACCAACACTGTCATCATACACAGCAGGTGAGGGGTGGGGGTGCCAGTGTCCCCAGGCAACCACACAACACATGAGGAGAGCTGAATACCAATCATACAGATGTGCATACACTGCCACACTAAGGTAACTCATGGATCCAAATCCCCTATGTGGGCAAGCAGGCATTGTCAGGTGAGAGGGAGCACAAAACACACATGTCACACAGGCACGTAGGAACAACAACTGACACAGCAAGTCACAGACACACCACAGCACCACCCCCAGGGCCCCCACAATGTGGTGACCCTGGGCTGAATAAAAATACCACTGTGATGACAAAGCTAAATGTCGTTCACACTATGAACCACAGTCAGGTGTCCTGAGCAACAAACTACCATCACACCTACACAAGCACAAATCAATCAGCATGGCCAGTAAGCCAAGGCCAACATGGAGGCAGGGGCCTAGCCGGGCAACAACTCTCATCTGCACACACTCAACACCACACCCCTCGACCTCCAACAATGTGCAGCAGTGAAGTACACATGCACTGGTGACATTGCACATGCACCCATGACTATTCCAGGGTGGTGGGTGGGAACCAAGGTGTAGAAACACATCACACATGGCCACTCAACAAGACTCCTGAATGTCTGACACACTGCACACTACGCTGTACATGGACATGACGGCAATACCACACCGACCAATGGGATCCCAGCCACAGTCACACACCAATGAAGAAGCCAAGGTCACCCACAACGAACACACATAGACAACTTCCAACATTGCAGCTCTGACCCTGAGGAGTGGCAGCAGTCACACACACAACATGTCACAATCACTGAAAGATAACACAAACTGGAAATCACATGACAGGGGCAAACAACAAGTGCCAAGGGGAAACCTGACTGTGACCCATCTGCGTCTGCACACAAACTCAGCCCTGACAGCAAACACACCTATGGGTGACACCCTGATGACCAGTAATGTGCCATGCACCCACATCACAGAGAACACAGGGAGAAGACTTTGGGGGAACATAGCTCAAGTCAGCAAGCATCACAAACAGGTACAACACTAGGGATCACAGCATGCGCAGATGAATGGAAGTGAACACACAGACATGCACATACAACACACACCTTGGGTGCAGGCAATGTCACACGTGTACACACTGCCATGAGGGGACTCCACTCCTGTGTGAGGAAAGCTGTGCCATATGTTGCCTCAGTAGGGCCCCATCATGTCAGCTGAGCACTTGGTCACACAATCAACAATTAGCACCAAATGAGGGCTCCCATCACATCAGCCTGGTCATGGATGTGCCAACGGAATCATCAGCACAGATCCAACACACTTGTATAGCAATGTTGCACTGACTACACGGATGAGTCCCTCCCCATTGATGCCCAAACCTGCATGTCCACTGGAGATGGCAACACGGTCAGGGAAGTAGACAAATGCAACGATGGCAGGCACAACAGATGTGCAGGGGTGGAAGCCACAGATATGAAATTGCCAATGTAAGTAGGAAACCCATTGCCAAATACTGAACACATGACACCCTCAGATGCTGCTATTGATGACATGGATACACCACATGATAGGACACATTCCCCCTGGACCACATGGGTTCCTGCACAGTAACACTTCATAATCATGAGACCAGATATCACCATCACTGCAGCAAGGGCATGGTTAGCTGCACCAACAACATGTACATCTGAAGCATGAGCACTAGAGAAAAGAAAGTTGCTTTATTCAGCATATGTGTTGAGGCCAAACGAAGTCCTGAAAAAAGAGCAAAGGCCAATGGCCAGTCCATTGTCAAAGTTCAAACAGGGTGACACTGGCAGATGTCACCCTACGCATGCCTGCACAATACCAGGGACAATCCACTAGGAGGGGCAACCGGGGGGCAGGCCAGGCACCGCAGGGACAGGATCAGGGCTCACCAGGGGGAGTCAGGGAAGGGGTGGTGGGTGCAGGAGAGCCACTGACAACTGCAGTGGAGGTGTCTGACATGGTGTGTGCCGGCACAACTGGGGGGCATGACACAGATGTCGTGGGTGCCGGCACAACTGCAGTGGACCCTGCAGATGGGGTGGACAGGTCCGCCACTGCAGTGCCCAAGTCAGACAGGGCGGTAGTGGACTCCACTGCAGTGCCTACCTCCAGGGGAGGAGAATGGGGAACAGGCAAGGTGGGTTGGACAGAGGGGGGGACACCCTCACCACATCAGTGGCACAGACAAGCGCAGCGGGGGTGTGGTGCTGGGAGAGCAAGTGGCAGGGGGAGAAGGCCGGAGCATCTTGGGGATGGTATATCTGTGGGTGGGGGAACCTGGGGCAGGGTGTGGTGGGGGCACCTGTGCAGTGGGGGCCTGAGGGATGGAGGACGGAGACCTTGTGCCTGAGCTGCAGGGTGGTGGCGGGGTCTTGCTCTTAGCACTCCGGGGGGACTTGCGGGTGGGGGCCTCAGTCCGTCTGCGCCTGGGGGAGGGTGTCCGGGGGCGAGGGGCACTCTGCTCCGTGTGGGTGGGCTTCCTCTTCCCCGGGATGCTGGAGCAGCTTCATCGGTGGGGAAGAGGCCGAGGTCACAGAGGAAGAGCTGCTGTGACTTTGGGGTTGCAGGTGAGGCAAGGGAGGGTGCTTTGGAGGGAGAGGGAACTGAGGACTGCGCAGTGCATGTGGATGCGTGTGTGTGTTCCAGGGCCCCATCCCCTGTGAGTCTGGCTTCAGTCCCCTGAATGTGCGTGCGTGTGCGTTTTGTCATTGGCGTGTGTGTCAGTGTGCTGGATGTGTGTGTGCTGGTGTGTGCCTGTGCCAGTGTGTGTGTGCCTGGGATGGGTAAGGTGCTGGGGAGTGTGGATGGAGCAGAGGCAGGAGGGGTGAGGGACCGTTTGAGGAGGGACACTGCTGCCGTCAGGGAGGAGTCCATGGACCTATTGCCCCTCTGTAGGTCAGACATGCCCGATGAGATGCCCTCCATGAACGACACCAGCTGAGTCAACAGCGCGGTGTGCGCATGGAGGACACTCAGCATGGCTGTCTGCCCTACATGGAGCTGGCGAAGGAGGTACACAGACTCCTCACTCAGGGCAGCAGGGGACACAGGGGCAGGGGGTGCGGTGCCTGGCCCAAAGGAGACACGCTCCCGGACATGGGAGCCTCCACGGACCTGGGGAATGGGAGCCGATGGGAGGGCGGTGGTGGTGCTGGTGGTGGCGGGGACAGCAACACTAGCTGGGGTGTGGTGGCTGCTGACACCCGCCTCCACAAGGGAGTCATCCTCCGAGTTGCTCTGGTCCTCAGCTGAGGTGGATGCTGCTGAGGACTCCTCGGTGTGGCTCCCCTCGCCCTCCGTGCCACTGGGTCCCTCCGACCACTCCTCGGCTGCTGACCCAGTCTGGCTCTCCGGCTCCTCCTGGTCCGTGGAGCTGTCCCCTTCCGTGGCCGTGGATGTATCTGCAAACAATGGGGAAACAGACAGACATCAGTCACCTGCACCAAACGCACACACCACTGTGAGCACAGCACATTACAGAGCAAGCCCTGGCATCATTAGTTGTACATTGCTAAAAGTGCCCTAATTGAACAGGAGAAGTCAATTGTCAGTCTGATGCCAAGCATGGCACTCACATCCCACATGGCCTTGCACCCATCTGTCTGGTGTCTGTTGGATTGCAACACCCCAGTGTTGACACATGCACCAAGTACACAGTAGTTGGACAGTGCAGAGGACACGGTGTGGACACATCACAGCTCTTGCCACTGAGTCAGTACAGGTTTACGGATGTAAGGGATGCCCAGAGTCAAATAGGAAATGCATGTGATGCATTCCAGCGACAGACACCATGATGCACCCATGTCCTGATAGCCAGCGCCACTATGGTGTGCATGTAGCACATGTCACTCCCCTGCAGGATCACCAATCAGTAGACACATGCCATGGCGGAGGCATGACTGCAAAGTCATACATCACTGTCTCAGTGATGTATGACTTTGCAGCCAGACAACAACACTCTGCACTGTGTCACAATAGTAGGTCATGGGGAATGCAAGTCCTGGAGCTGCACAAGTGCACATGTACATCCCCCCACAACACATCCTCTTAACCCTCATCTGTCCAGGTCATACCTATTGGACATATGGGAGACCTGTGACACTACCCTCTGAACCTGAGCCCCTCACACTCTGCTGTGCATGGGGAACAGCTGCCTGAACTTCACATTTACATGCCCCAGTCTGCATGGGCAGCTGATCAGACACCTATGTGTCACACAAGTATCGTCTCCTATGGTCACATCTCCAGTGGCATGCTGAGCCCCTACCAAGAAACTCCACAGCAGTCCTGGCGACTAATCCACAGCACACTGACACAGAGGCAGACACCTGAGGGGTCAAAACACTGTGCACAATGTGTCCTCTGATACACGGGAGTGGGAGTACAGAGTGTATTGTATGGCCTGGAGTAGGCATGACTGTCCAGCCCCACATGAATGAGGGATGAGCCCTGGACTGTAGGCAGCTGGCTAAGTATGTGTGACACACGTCATATACATACTCCTGGGGCCCAAACATTGTTCCCACCCGCAGCATGGGTGTGTGCCAGGTACCCCAGCCACATGTGGTGGATCAGCTCAGCAATTGGACCACAGATCAAAGTAACACGCTGAATACATGTCAGAATACAGGCATTGTGTAAGCAATGGACCCACCCATGATGCCCACCACAGAGTCAGGGAAACAGATGCTGTCTCCCACCTTGAGTCAAGCAAACTGCAAGGACACAGTCCTAAGTGACAGAATTCCCTGCATGTAAGGGCCACACCTGGGTATCAGATGAGGAGTGGGCAGTGCACAATAGAGGGACATGGCTCCTGGACAACATGACTGCTGTACTGTGGCAGTTCAACCTGGCCCGAGGAGGGCACATAACATGTTAGACAGAGTACACAGTGCAGTCTTTGACTCACCCCCTCCTTGCTGCTCTCTGGCCTTCAGCTGCCCATCCAGGTCTGGAAAGACCACCGCCAGGATCCTGAGCATGTGGGGGGTCAGGGTCCGTGTTCCGCCCCTCCTGCGAGGAGGCGACAGCTTCAGCTGGACCCGTGCAATCCTCCGGGTCCAGCCCCGAAGGTCCTGCCACCTCTTTTGGCAGTTGCGGATCCGGCGCTTGTAGACCCCCACGGACCGGACAGCCCGGACGATGTCCTTCCATATCTCATGCTTCCGATGGGCAGAAGCCTGTCAGGATGACAAAGTGATAAGGCCATTACTACACATGCAACATATCCGTGCATGACACAGTTGCATATACATGTCGCAATCACAGGGGCACATGGTGTACCCAGGCAGTGCACGGCTGCCCATGGACAGTTTTCCAGAAGTCACTACATGGTATCATAGCATGGGGAGTAAAACCCTGTTCAGAAGCACTGTCACTGCACCATACCTGTCCAGTGCAAGTCACTACACACTATGGGGGGTGACAACTACTCAGTGAGCCTGCTAGCCAGTGGTGTGCTGACTCTCAGCCTTGCTAGTCAGACAAAATGCACATTCAGAAAGGCAGTGCACAGAACACTCACCTGCTCCCCTGGTGTCCCATACAGCTTGCTGTACTGTGGAAGTAGGCTGTCCAGCAGGGCCTGGTTCTCTTCAAGGCTGAAGGCTGGGGCTCTCTCCACAGTACGTGCCATTGCAGGGTCCAGAGGGGCAGAGACAGCAGCAGTGCAGTGGCAGATGTCGTCCTGGAGCATGTAGTGCAGGCAAGTGGGCTCTCAGGGGAACATGCAGCAATATATATGTGCTGGAGAGGCAGATACTGTCCCTTGTGTCCAAAGTGATAGGTCCAAGTCGTTTGCATCTTCTGAATCTGGCCAATCCATGGAATAGCAGCACCAAAACACGCCCACAGCATCCTTCAAAATTTCAACTTCATGACATACATGATTTTGCAACATTGTTGTGGGTGACCAACTGATTTTCCAGCAACCGACTCGTTCGAATATTCGAAAACGCGTCCGTTGCCAGGCAAGCCCATTGTCAATGGGTGCGCACCGATCGGTCCATTGAGGTACAACGCGCACAGGGGTACAACGCGTACCCGCACACATTGAATGCAATGGGCCGGCCGGAGGCACCGATCGGTCCATTGCAGTACAACGCGCACAGGGGTACAACGCGTACCCGCACACATTGAATGCAATGGGCCGGCCGGAGGCACCGATCGGTCCATTGCAGTACAACGCGCACAGGGGTACAACGCGTACCCGCACACATTGAATGCAATGGGCCGGCCGGAGGCACCGATCGGTCCATTGCAGTACAACGCGCACAGGGGTACAACGCGTACCCGCACACATTGAAAGCAATGGGCCGGCCGGAGGCACCGATCGGTCCATTGCAGTACAACGCGCACAGGGGTACAACGCGTACCCGCACACATTGAATGCAATGGGCCGGCCGGAGGCACCGATCGGTCCATTGCAGTACAACGCGCACAGGGGTACAACGCGTACCCGCACACATTGAATGCAATGGGCCGGCCGGAGGCACCGATCGGTCCATTGCAGTACAACGCGCACAGGGGTACAACGCGTACCCGCACACATTGAATGCAATGGGCCGGCCGGAGGCACCGATCGGTCCATTGCAGTACAACGCGCACAGGGGTACAACGCGTACCCGCACACATTGAAAGCAATGGGCCGGCCGGAGGCACCGATCGGTCCATTGCTGTTCAACGCATCACTGTACATGTGACTGGCATATGTCAGCATGCCTGTCTCAGATGGACATATGCCAGCCACAGATAGCTCCCAGGGAGTGAGGGGCACACCTACATCACGACAGCCTGTCCAAACCTTATCATAAGGCATGTAAGGCTGCATTTCCTATTGTGTGTATGTTGGTGTACATGTTGTCCTGTGGGTGTCACCTGTGGGCAGCCACCCCCAGGCTGTGCACGTGTTAATGGGGACAGGATCCTGGGTGTTACGTGTACGTGACCACTGTGATGTGCAACTGTTCATATCTGTGCATGTGCCATGGTCACATTTCACAGTGGTGTTTGTGTATGTCATGTCACATACCCCGTGAGTCCCATGTGGGACGGTATGTTTGAGCCAGGGTGTCCCAGTGGCACAATAGTGATGGCCCTCCACAGTCTTTGTGCATGTAGTGTTTACAATGTCTCTGATTTCATGTGCACAATGGGAGACAGTCTCCACATCCACGTTGTGTGTGCATGGACTCTGATGTTGTGCGTGTGTGTCACAGACGTCCATGGCTCTCCTGCCATGGCAAGTGTGGCCACTACCTGTGGGGGTCATGTTTGTTTTGTTGTGGTGTACACATGATACTCCAGGTGATGCCAGTGTCCATGTGGCATTACAGGGTCCCTGGGAATGTGCCTGTCGTTGAGCTGTGGTGCCTGGGGCACATCTGTCCTCACATGTCACTGGGGGGTGACTGTGACACAGCATCATGATATCCAATGGGCCAACCTGGGACAAATTGATGCCACCTGTAGGACCGTGTTGACAGATGTTGGCCATGTATGTACCATAAATGTCGTTCCGGTACTGCACACTTCATGTAGTTGTGCCTCATGATGATGTATGTTGGGATCTTGAGTGTGTTCAATGCCGCATATGTGGGGTGACTGACGATCTTGCTTACTTCTCCTCTGCACTGCAGGGCTCCTGCTGTCCATCGGCCATTCCCAGACCTGGCAACGATGGTGGAACGGGACAGCATCCGACGGTACCGCTTCACCAGGCAGCTGATTGAGGATTTGGCAGTGCAGTTGTCCCCACATTTGCAGCCTGGCCGGCCGTATCCTACAGCGCTGACCCCCAAGGTGAAGGTGATGGCAGCCCTACACTTCTTTGCCACCGGTACCTTCCAACATACTGTGGCGTCTGCTGGTGGGATGTCACAGACCATGTTCAGCCGTGTGCTCCGCGATTTCTTGGCGGCAATGTTGCTCTTCCTGAACCGGTACATCTATTTCCCTAGACTGCGACGACTCACTGACGTGAAGAGTGACTTTTATGCCCTGGGGAGGATGCCGCATGTCATTGGCTCCATTGATGGGACACATGTGGCTTTGGTACCACCACAGGCCCAGGAGCAGGCCTACAGGAACCGCAAGCACTACCACTCGGTCAATGCACTGGTGGTGTGTCTTGCAGACATGACCATCACACACGTGTGTGCCCGTTTCCCTGGTTCAGCACACGATGCCTTTGTGATGAGGAGTAGTCGCATCCCCAGGTTGATGGCACAGATGCAGAACCAGCGTGCCTGGCTTGTCGGTGTGTACTGACTTTGTGCCATTGTGTGTGATCTGATCTGTAGTATTCCGCCCACTTTTCCAAGTCAGCTGATGTGCACTTGTCTGTCCGTAGGTGACTCGGGATACCCCAACATGCCGTGGTTGCTGACACCCCTCAGGAACCCTGTGACACCTGCCCAGATGCGCTACAATGAGGCACATGGTCGGACCAGGAGAGTGATTGAGCGGACCTTTGGTCTCCTGAAGAGCCGCTTCCGCTGCCTGGACAAGACCGGAGGGTCCCTCCCATATGCCCCTGCGAAAGTGTGCAAGATTATCATCGTCTGCTGCATGCTCCACAACCTGGCAGTGCGGAAGGAGTTGCCTCTCATCCAGGATGACGATGACCAACATCCGCCACCTGTGGAGGATCCTGGCCTGGACCACGATGCCAGTGACGATGATGATGATGATGGTGATGGTGATGTCCGCACACAGCTCATCACCAACTTCTTTAGCTGAATGTGAGTATCCTGAGGTGTCATGTGAATGATGTGAGTTGGCATGATGTGTGGGTGGTGCTCTGGTGCTGTTGGAGTGTGTCCATGGGCTACTTGACTGGATGTGTGTTGCGATGTGTGGTGACAGGTGGGCTGTACTCCCCAACAGTGTTGACATGCTAACTTGGTTCTGGGTGGGTATCTTGTAACATGTATTGTGCATGAGTTTTGCTGTTCTGTCCTGTACTCCATTGCTTTTGACTGTGTGTCATTTCTGTCCTTCACAGGGTACTTTCAGATTCGTTTGGTCAACTGTGTCCACCGACAACGTGATTGCACATCCAGGCTGGTAGCTGTTGTGTCCCTACAGGTGATGTGCGCCACACCCATGGACTTCCTTCTGTCTACAGTTGTTGACTGTGTGCCCGCTACCAGGTGGGGTTACCTTGCATCTGTAGTGGTTACGGCATGTTGCTACTGTGTAATAAACCTGTGCTTCACTTAGTGATGTGCGTTGTCTGTGGTCACACATTTGACTGCCATTTGCTTACTGCACCTGTGGGCTACTTGACTACAACTGGGAATGGGTGTGGTGTCTGTGCATTGCACCGTCTTCCCTGGCAACATCAGTGTAGGCAATGAGTCAGATGGCCTAGGTGTGTATGTGTTGTGTAGCCCTGGTGGTGTGTCTCCCTCATATGTGTCACGTTGCCTGTACTCACATGCCTGTGTTGTCCTTGCTGTTGCAGTTCGCATACACAGTGTAATTTTGTTGTTCATCATCCCCATAACAGTACCCACGTTGGAATCACGACAGAGGCAAGTATGGTGTATTATTGTGTTTATTGTGATACATCTGTGATAATAGTGCATAGGATGGATTGTGCTGTACATGAATCTTGCAATCCCAAGTTCCTAGATGAATAGAAAGTCCAGGTAGACAGGATCCCCAGTATCGGGGCCACAGTTGTCTGACACATTGTTCCAACTTGTACTCCCCATGCAATGTGTGGGAGTAGTGTTGCCATCAACAGGGTGAACAGTCTGTGCACAAAGGCGAAAATCCAGAACAGGTTCAGGCTTCCTGGGAGTTGCGCTTGGCCATCAGCCTCTCACTTTCCCCTCCTCGGACGACCCCTCTTCTTGGGGGGGGGCCCTCAAGTGCAGGCTGCTGCGGTGCAGGGGACTCTCCGCCAGAGTCCTCCTCCCTCCCTGTGGCAGTTGCAGTTTGTTCGGTACCAGATGTTGTTGGCACACAGGGAGGTGTGGACTGGTTGCTGTTCATCTGGCGGAGGCATTGTAAAATGTCCCTGTGCACCGCCGTCATCTCATGTAGTACATCCCACTTGGACTCCACGCGGGTCATGTGGGAGTCCACACGTGACATGTGGGAGTCCACACGTGACATGTGTGACTCCACATGGGACATGTGGGAGTCCAAGCGGGCATGATGGGCAGCCTGCTGCTGTTTGATGTCTCTGAGGAGCCCCACTACCTGGCTGAGCTCTCCGGTGCTGGACTGGTACGCATCAGCTATGCGTACCAGTTGTGGGTCTTCATGCACACCAGCAACGTCTGCAAGCAGCGACCTCTGTCTCCCACCCCTCCCACCACCCCTGCTGACATGTGCAGTGTGTGCAGTTGCACGCACAGATAACCCTGGTCCACCTTGGGGGTTGGTGGTGGTGGTGGTGTCCATGGCCCCAGGTTGGTCCAGGGTCACTGCGCTGGTGTTGTTCCTTATTCTGTCCATGTCGGCAGGGATGGTATTCGTGGTGACAGTCGTTGGAGGGGTGGGTGCAGGGGGTGCAGCTGGTGGACCTGCTGGTGCTGCAGCTGGTGGTCCTGCTGGTGCAGCATGTTGACTTGCACCGGATGTGCCAGGTTGTTCTTCATCGTCCGAGGAGGACAGAGGCTGTACGACGCCAGTGAGCTCGGCATCCTCTTGAGCCTGGGACTGGGACTCCTCAGCGTCTGCTGCTGTGTCCCTATCATCACCTGTTTTTGGGAGACACAAACAATGTATGTCATGTTTCTGCAGGCATCAGTGGTTGACACACCTGACAGTTGTGACTGTGCCTCGGGGTGCGGGCCTGTACATTGTATTGTCCTAAGTCGTCACAGTCAGGGGTTGATATTGGTGTGGCACATTGTCCTGCATTATTTGGGCATTTCTATGTATTCTCTGGGGTGTGAACATGGTCTGCATTGATTGTGTTTGGTTGACAGCCAGACCTCCTTCCCACCCACCCACCCACCCAGTCAGTTATCCCACCATGGAACGTGCTTGCATTGCAGGGAGTGGAAGTTGTCTCTCAGGATGTCAGTCAGAGGTGTCCTGCTGTTTGTTGGTGCACAGTTGGCAGCAGGGCCTTGTGCTCCCCGCAGCAGTAGCCAGTGTCAGCCATCTTGTGAGTCCTTCTCCACTCCCTGTGATGTGAGCATGGTTCAGGGTGGTGTTGATGGGCCAGTTGTGAGGCTGAGCAATGTCTGTGACTACGACTCCCATCATGCTATTGCCTCCACCCCCTTCCCAGCATGCCCATGCTTCCTTCCTTTTGACTCTGCTTCCCTGTGGGGTGGGCTGGCTGTGCTGACAGGATGGCTGGGAGTGTTGTCCTGGCAGTTGTTTGGCTAAGAGTCCCAAGAGTGTCCCTGTGCTTCACACAACATAACCCAGGGTGGTAGTGCTTTGTGGGATCTTGTGTTAGGATGGAGGGCATTGCATTCTACCAGGTGGGTACTGTGGAGTTTGTGTTGGGGGGGGGGTGAGGGGAGGTGCTGGTGACTATGGTCAGTGCTGCAAGTCCCCCTTCCCACCCAGCCAGCCGGATATCCCACCATGGAACGTGCTTGCATTGCAGGGAGTGGAAGTTGTCTCTCAGGATGTCAGTCAGTGGTGTCCTGCTGTTGGTTGATGTGCAGTTCCCAGCATGCCCTTGTGCTCCCCACGACACAGCAACAGTGTCAGACATCTTTGATGGGCCTTTCTACTCTCTGTGGGATGTGCATGCGTGAGTGTGAGCTTGCTGGGCCATGTGGTGGGGGATGTAGAGCTGTGACTACGACTCCCATCATGCTATTGCCTCCACCCCCTTCCCAGCATGCCCATGCTTCCTTCCTTTTGACTCTGCTTCCCTGTGGGGTGGGCTGGCTGTGCTGACAGGATGGCTGGGAGTGTTGTCCTGGCAGTTGTTTGGCTAAGAGTCCCAAGAGTGTCCCTGTGCTTCACACAACATAACCCAGGGTGGTGGTGCTTTGTGGGATCTTGTGTTAGGATGGAGGGCATTGCATTCTACCAGGTGGGTACTGTGGAGTTTGTGTTGGGGGGGGGGTGAGGGGAGGTGCTGGTGACTATGGTCAGTGCTGCAAGTCCCCCTTCCCACCCAGCCAGCCGGATATCCCACCATGGAACGTGCTTGCATTGCAGGGAGTGTAAGTTGTCTCTCAGGATGTCAGTCAGTGGTGTCCTGCTGTTTGTTGGTGCACAGTTGGCAGCAGGGCCTTGTGCTCCCCACAGCAGTAGCCAGTGTCAGCCATCTTGTGAGTCCTTCTCCACTCCCTGTGATGTGAGCATGGTTCAGGGTGGTGTTGATGGGACAGTTGTGGGGGGCAATATGTGTGACTGCGACTCCCATGATGCTATTGGCTACACTGACTTGGCCAGCATACACAGAATTCCTTCCTTTGAGTGGTCTTCACTGTGTGTTGGTGTTGTTGTGGTGGCTACATGTGTGGATGTGTGTGTTAGTTCTATTTGTGCCACTGCCTAGCTGTAGTTGTGGTTGTGTTTGTACATGTGTTGGCACAGTTGGATGTGACTTTTTTGATGGCATGTGTTGTGTTTATCTGACTGACATACACATTTTGGGATGATTCTGTTCTAGTTGCTGTGTAATTGCTATGAGTGCATGGTTTGACTCTCCCCTTGACAGTGATGTGTGTGTTTTGTGGCAGTTTATTGTGTACATTTGTTGTGTACTCACCAGGCTCTGGGATGTCCTCTAGTCCATATACGCTCACTGGCGGAAGGATGGCCCGCACCTTCTCCTCCCAGGGCCTGAGGTATACTGGCTTGGCAGGAGGGCCACTGCCGGTGTATTGGCTCAGGTGGTAGTCTTTCTTGAGCAGCTCCCGGACCCTCCTGCGCACGTCATACCACCTGTTCTGGATGTCGGTCTTTGTGCGCCGACATGGTGATTGGGCGTTCACCCTGTTGATGATCCTCTCCCACATCTTGGTTTTCTGCGACATGGGGGTCTGTTGGACCAGAGTGCCAAACAGCTGTGGCTCCACCCTGAGGATCTCGTCTACCATGACTTCCAATTCACTATCTAGGAACTTGGGATTCTTCTTGGGGGGCATGGTGATGGGTGGTGATAGTGGGTGCTGTGTGTGTTGGTGTGCAGGTGAGGGTGTGTGGGTGTGTGTTGTGCTGGGTGTATGTGAGGTAGGTATTTGTTGGTGTGCTGCTGGTGTGTGGCTTGTGTGAGGGATGAGCTGTGGGTGTGTGGTTGCTTTCTCTTGGGTGCTGGCAGTGGAATGGCATTTGCAAAGGCTCATGGTAGTGATTTGTGTCCTTTATATAGGTGGAGTTGTTGGTGTGTCTTTGTTCTCTGTCCCCACCCCCCCAGTATTTATTGGCTTGGTAATTGCTTGTTTGGCCTTTTTTTGGTTGATTTTTCCTTTGTGCTGTTTGTGTATGTTGGAAACGTTCTTGTGACCGAGTCGGACCGTGCATTGGTCTCGTACGGTGTTTTCCGTTTCGTTCACGCTGTGTTTGTGCAGTTTTGTATGCTGCGTACGCGTCGGTCGCGGTGTATTGTGTTGCTTCGGCTCGGTTTTGTATGCGTGTCGGTCGTACGGCTTGTCCTCCGTCCGACTCGGTCGGGTTTTTCGCGCCTTGCATCGTACTTTGCGGGTTGGAGTTGGCGGGTACGATTCGGTCGGATTTGTTCCGGGTGCGTGTCGGTCGGTTGGATTCGCGTGTTTTTCCGGCCGGATTGCTATTTTCCGAGCGGGTCGGTCGGTCGGCTTAGTTTCCTGACGTGTCGGTCGGATTTATCGCGGCTTGCATCGTACTTGGCGTGTCGGGCGCCACTGGTACGTGTCGGTCGGTATTTTTTCCGGATCCGAGTCGGTCGGTGCTTTTTCCGGCCCGAATCGGAATCGACCCCCTAGTGTGCAGCACGACGCAGCGTGCCTTAAATGGATATAAACAAAAGACTGTGGTGAGTAAAACAAAAATAAATTGCATTGCATTATTCACGGTGATAGTGATGTTCTGTTCATAAATTATAGTGGTACAAGCCGGTATTAATTATACATAGCATGTGTTCTGGATTAAATGTATTCCATTATTTTCTACGTGCAATCAGTCACAAGTCTGGCTTCGTTGTGTTGATACCGAGTAAAGTACCCCCACGTGTGATTAGTTTAACAGAAGTTACCTTGGGTCTAGTGCCCTGTGCATGGTTGCTGTTAAGGGATACGAATATATGGTGATTGGTTCTCTGGTGTTGGAAGTTGACCTCATTGGTGTTGAGGGAGAAATGACAGTGAAGTGGGAGAGAAAGGGGAGCCGTGGCGGGTTTAGTACCCCTATTTATGAAGACAATACAATGGTGCTGGCTGCATCTACTTATATCGTGAAGAAATGGAGAGATGTCAGTTCAGGAGAACGTCCTTCAATCTCCAGTGCTTTTAGCAATCTTCTGGTGGCTACTCTCCTTCTGTCCCATCTGATTAATCTGTTAGAAAGTAAAAACAGACGATATTAATATAACAATAAGTATTTACAACTGTTATTTCTAAGAATTACATTTGTTTAATTTTCTCCCAGATAAAATGAAACCATCCACATTATTGCTAATGTTACATCACATGTTTCAATTACTACATTTGTGACTTTTTTTAATAGATTGCTTGAATGTAATCAATTACGAACATAATCGTGAACATTGTTAACTCAAACTGACATATAGTGAATTAAGAACAAAGAAACATTGGATCTTGTTGGTGGAAACTGATGGAGTCGGGTATATGGGAGCAAACAGAATTTCACTACAGATGTACAAATAGTTCTTCATTATTATTCATCCCTGCGGGGAACATGCTGCCTGCCTGTAAAATAAATCTTGACTCAAGTCTGCGTAGGGCTTGTTTTCGATTCCCCCCTCGGGGATGTTTGGGGATTGTATCCAGGCCAAAGTATTTGCCTTTAGTCCAATCACCCTCGTGTGCCTGATCGAAGTGTCTAGCTGTGCTGTAACTGAAGTCACGGTTTGTTATAGCTCTCCAGTGCTCTAGGATTCTTTTCTTCACTGGGAATGTTGTCGATCCGACAACCACTTCCCACAGGGACATGTGATGGCATACACTACAAATTCTGTTCCACAGTTTATGGGTCTGTCGATTTTCCATTTTTTCTTTGACCTTTGTAGTGTGACCTCTCTAACATTCTCGCTATGGCTACAGGCTTTGCATTTACTGCATTTGTAGAAGCCGCTCCTCTGTTCCAACCAGGTCTTTTTGTTGGTTTGTAAGTGGCTATTGACTAGAATGTCCTTAAGAGATAACTTCTTTCTGTAGGTGACTGCTGGGCACCACCCCAATCTTTTCTCTAGGAGTGGATCTTGTGTTAGGATATGACACCTTTTCTTCAGTATATTCCTCAAGTCACCTGCCTGTGTGTTGTACGTAGTTATGAAGCGCACTGGTGTTCCTGCCTCATCTGGTGTCTTAGGCTTTTTTGGTGGCTGGAATAGGGCATCATTACGATTTACTTTGTCTGCTTTTGTTATACTTTTGTGTAGCATTTTATTGGGGTACCCTCTGTTTTTGAACCTTTTAATCATGCTGTTCTTGGTTCTTTCGTATGTGTCTTCTGTGCTACAAATGTGTTTAGCTCTAAATATATATATTTTTGTGTATCATTTTTTCTTTCTTATCCAGTATGGGAAAATATTTTTTTGTTTTTTTCCTGGTATATATACTTATTTTTACATATATAATCAGGCTGTTACATAGAGTACATTGTCTAAAACTTCATTTTTTCTATTTCTAGATATATTAACCTTTATCTGTTTTCTGCTTTTCTATACACTGCTCAAAATGGAAGAAGGACTCTAACCAGGTAGTTATACTTAGAGGGAAATAACATTAGATATAGGTAAGGGTCTCAACATATGTAAATACATGGTAACTTTTATATCTTGTTTCTACCCAGGAATTGCATACAACACGCTCCACCAAAATATCCGTGCAGGAAGTACGACAGTGACATATCTCCCTTTCACTTTCCTTGTTTTGTTTCCCCTCTTCCCCCATCCCCACCGTTTTTGGCTTTGACATTGTTGGCCTGACTCTGGTGGGTGTGAGAAATTGGGACCCAGTATCAGACCTTTGCATCTCGCTACTGCGGAAACAACAGGTGAAATTTACAACAACACAGACCTATTGGGCAGTGAGGCAGGGCTGAAGGACTGGTCTAACAGGTCAGTGCGTGGGCTGGTTTTTTGTCTGTCTTTCGGCCTGTTTTATGTCCTGTGTCATGTCCCTGAAGAAACTCACCCATCACCCAGTGGAGCTATTTGGGGTGTTGCAATAATCCCGCAGAACTTGAAATAGGGTTTGGCCAAGAAAGAGATTTGTGTCAGCTTGGCTCTTTGGACTGCTTTCTTTATATTTCCCATAAATTGCTCAGCCATGCAATTTGCGTGCGGCTACAGCTGCGTTATCTTGCGATTGTGTATTCATAGGTAATTCATGAATTTTTGAAATTCCTCCCCTGAGAAAGGAGGTCTGTTGTCAGTTTTGAACATAAACGGGATGCCCCATGCTGAGAAGATTCAATCTAGGATGGGTAAAATGGCCGCTGCCAATGTGGACGTCACCTGGCACACTAGGGGGAAACAAGAGTATTCATCAGTGATGACCAGTAGGTATCCTCCGGTGTCTAGCGGCCCATGGAAGTCTGAGGCTAGTGTTGATCACACGGCATCTGGGAGGTCTGACATTCGGAGTTTCTCCGCTTTGGGGGGCCTCCCCATTGTTTGACAGAGGTGACATGTCAGGATTACTTCCTCCACCAGGCGGTCTAGATCTGGGAACCATACACTTTCCCTCAGCATTTTCTTGGTTGCAACCCTCCCTCTGTGACTCTCGTGTGCAAGATTGATTGTTTGTTGGCAAAGGGTCTGTGGAAAGAATATCCTGGTGCCTCCAAGGAGTATTCCGTGCTTCATTTCAGACAATTCTTCCTGCATGTGTTTGAACGCAAGGATCTCCTCTTTGATGACCCCTTTGTTGAACTGGCTGTTATTGTTTGCGTGCCTCCAGCGTTGCTGCCTTATGATACTTTTCACTGCTTTTAGTGTGATGTCAGTCTAAGATTTCTGTATGAGTTCCTCCTCAGTGATCTGAGCTGGGGTTTTGTGCATAAGCACAAAGTTGATGTGTTCCTCTGCCATGGAAGGTGATGGTTGAGTACTTGGCAGAGGGTGTCTTGGCACATAGTCAGCAGGGTTGCGTTCCTTCCCTGGTTTGTGAATTGTCTTGAAATCAGAATCCATCAGCTGTATTCCTCACATTTCGATGTGTAGGGGAATTTTGGCATTGGTTGCCATAGATAGTGACCAGCGCTTGGTGGTCTATTATGAATGTAAATGGCTTTCCATACATGAACATGTGATGGTGTTCACAAGCTCACACTACTGCCTAGCTTTCTTTTTCGAGCTGCAAATATGCTTTTTCTACCTCGTTCAGGCTCCTGCTTGCGTATGCGACGATTGGCCTCAGGGAGTCAAGCCTCGGCTTGTGCTGAGCCAGGATTGCCCCTAGTGCCACGGGATTGGCATGTACTGTGAGTTCAGTGCACGCAGACTCTTCAAAGGAGGAAAGGTGGTCCACTGATGCGACTGCCTCCCTGATGTCTGCAAATACCTTTTCACACTCCGAGGTTTATGTGAATGACTGTCCTTGTTTGGTGAGTTCTTGGAGTGAAGTGCTTACTGTTGCAAAGTCTTTGATGTAGCGGGAGCAGTAGCTTGCTAACCCCAGGAATGACCTTACGTCTGCTACATCAGCTGGAGCTCGGTTTTTTGTGAATGTTTCGACCTTGTTTGAGTTTGGCTGCATCCCTTCCTGGGAGAAGATGTGGCCAAAAAAGATGAGTTCCTTCTTTTCTAGCTCGCACTTGTTCGCATTGAGCATTAGCTCAGCTTCTTCCAGGCAGCTGCACACTTCCCTTAGAGCTTTGTTATGTTCTTTCTTAATGCGTGTTGGACCTGGCCCTTTTTGCAGGGTTATCCCAAACTTTTTGCCTTCTTCCTCCAATTTTTTCTGACCTGTTCCTGATGACTTTAGGAATCTCAGCACTTTACCACTGCTAACCAGTGCTAAAGTGCCTACGCTCTCTGTCTAAATTGTATTGGTGATTGGTTCATCCATGATTGGCATATTTGATTTACTAGTAAGTCCCTAGTAAAGTGCACCAGAGGTGCCCAGGGCCTGTAAACCAAAGTGCTACCAGTGGGCCTGCAGCACTGATTGTGCCACCCACATGAGTAGCCCACCAAACATGTCTCAGACCTGCCACTGCAGTGTCTGTGTGTAGCTCTAAACTGCCATTTCGACCTGGCAAGTGCACCCACTTGCCAGGCCCAAACTTTCCCTTTTACTGCATGTAAGTCACCCCTGAGGTAGGCCCAAGGCAGCCCCATTGGCTGGGTGCATTGTATTTAAAAGGTAGGACATGTACTGGTATGTTTTACATGTCCTAATAGAGAAATGCTGCTATTTTGTTCACTATTGCAAGGACTAGCTCTCCCATAGGGTAACATGAGGAGTGCCTTGAAATATCTTCTAAGTGGAATTTCCCATTGGGAGCAGATAGAGATTTGGATATTGGGGTCTCTGAACTCACAATTTAAAAACACATCTTTTGGTGAAGATGTTTTTTAAATTGTGTGTTTGAAAATGCCACTTTTAGAAAGTGGGCATTTTCTTGCTTAACCATTCTGTGCCTCTGCCTGTCTGTAGAATACAAATCTGGGTTGGCTGACAGTTGGGCTCTTGTGCATCCACCCTAGACAGTCACACAAAGGAAGCCGAAGTATGCCTTGCATATCCTGATGGCCCATCACCAGGCAGATGGGCATTCCTGAGCTAGAGTGATGGGAGGAGTTGCCACTGATGTAAGAAAGCACCCCTTTTTGCCTGGTTACTCCCCAATTTTTGCTTGATTCTGATGCACTTTGACTGAGTGTGCACTGGGTCCCTGCTAACCAGGTTCCTAGTGCCTGTGTTCTTTCCCAAAACGGCAACTTTCCACAACTGACACACCTCTGGCATACATTTAAGCCCCTTGTAAAATGTACTAGTGGCACCAAGGGCCTTGTGACCAGAAAGGGTCTCTAAGGGGTGCAGCATGTATTGTGCCACCCCCAGAGACCCCTCACCAAACACATACACCCTGCCATTGTAGACTGTGTTTTTTGGTGCAGCTAAAACTGACAAGTCAACATGGCAAACATCCCTATGTTCCATTCCTACAAAAACTGCCTATGGCATAGGTAAGTCACCCCTCTTGCAGGCCTTACAGCCCTAAGGCAGGGTGAACTATACCACAGGTGAGGGCATAGCTGCATGAGCAATATGGTCCTACAGTGTCTAAGTCCATTCTCAGACATTGTAAGTGCAGTGAAGCCATATTGACTGCATGGGCTGGGAGTTTGTTATTACGAACTTCACAGCTCCATGATGGCTTTACTGAATGCTAGGAAGTTTGGTATCAAACGTCTCAGCATAATAAACCCAAACCCAAACCGATGCCAGTGTTGGATTTATTATAAAATGCACTCAGAGGGCACCTCAGAGGTGCCCCCTGAAAACCTAACCAACCTCTAGTGTGTAGATGATTGGTCTGCACCAGCCTGCCACTCTCAGACATGTTTCTGACCCCCTGAGGTGGGAGCCTTGTGCTCTTGTGGGTCAGAAACAAAGTCTGCTCTGGGTGGAGGTGCTTCTCACCTACCCTCAAGCAGGGACTGCATTCAGGGCGGTGAGCCTCAAAGGCTTCCTATTCTTTGATATGCTAGCCAGGGCCTCTCCAGCTAGTGGAGACGCCAGCCCCCCCTGACCAAGCCCCACTTTGGCGGTAAGGTCAGCAGGAAAATTACTAGTCAGGAGAGGTGTGTACCCTCTCAGCCAGGACCACCCCTAAGGTGTACCGACCTGAAGTGACCCCCTCCTTAGAAAATACTATAATGTTGGGTGGAATGATTTATTGCCAATAGCATTCGGGGATGCCCCCTCCCCAAAGGGACGGGGCATAAAAACGGTGTAGACATCCTAAAGGTACCTAGCCTATTGGCTACTACTTGCCAGTACCTGTAACACCCCTACATTTTGTATTTAGGAACACCCCATAACCTTGATCCTCAGATTCCTGGTGATCTCAAGAAGAAGAAGGACCAAGCAGTGAAGACTCCAGATGACAACTGTCTGCAGCCCTCGAAGAAACCTGCTCAAAAAAGTGACTCGTTCTGCTGGCCCCACAACCCTGGGAGGACTTCTTGCCTTCCCTAAAGACCAAGAACACCCGAGGACAGCGGATCTGTCCACAAAGAAACCAACAAGAAGAGCTCCAGTGCCCTGCTGAACCACACAGCCAGCCATCCGGACCCACCTCTGCACCTGACGCCTCCGGCCCAGTCCAAGTGGTTCACCGGTGCTAGGAAGGTTCCCCAGCGGTCCTGACTTCGAGTCCTTCCCAGAGTGACCTCTCCTGGACTCCACAACGACGCCAGCAGCCTCAACATGAAGGGCCCCCTAACCGCAACCGGCTCCGTTAAGGATCTTCCGACCTCAAAGGACATCCCTGCACCTGCAGCCTTGGTGACCCTGACCGATGGTGCCCAGGTGCCCTCAAACATCCCAAATTACCTCCAGAGCCAGGGGTTCCCTTTGTCCAGCCTCCTGGTCCGAGCCTACAGCCTTTGTCCAAGATCTTCAATCTCCATTCCTTTGCATTGGCTGCCAGACGCAGTGTTGGCACTCTGCACCCGGCCGCCTCTGTGCCGCTGAGGGTGTGTGGTGCGGCCTCATGGCCCCTCAGTGCTGTTCCTAACCCCCAGAGATGGACCCCCCAACTCCGATTACCTACCTGCAACCGGCACCTCTTTGCATGCCCCCAATCTCCATTGACTAACATTGGGCCAGTGACCAAATTTGACCTCTGCACCCAGCCGCCCCAGTGCCGCTGGTGATGCACTCTCTACATTTATCTGATCCTTGCCCAGTGTTGATCCTAAAACCCGAAGACTGAATTTGTAATTTGTGTATTTACCTGTGTAATTGCATGACTGTTTTCCTTCCATAGGTTAACACTGAACTGTTCGAAAAATGCAGTGGCCACGTTTTATACTTAAAAACTGTGATTTTACAATACGTACTTTACTGCAACAAAGTATCTTTGATTCTAAGTAATAAACATAAAAAAGTAATATTTTTATAAACCATTGGTCTTGGATAAAGTCATTGAGTGTGTGTAATCATTTCTTGCCTGAGTGTGTACAACAAATGCTTAACACTGTCCACTGATTAGACTAACTCTCGACCACACTACCATAAAAGAGAGCATTTAGTATTATCTATGTTAGCTTCTGTAAAAAGCCTCTGGGGATCCACTGGACTCTGGGCACACTATACCTTATCTTGGTATAGTATATACAGAGCCAGCTTCCTACAACTGGCACCTGAATAGGGCTGTACCTGTCCTCACAAAGCTGTCTCCATCCCCCTGTAGTGTGTTTGGAGCCAGGTCAGGGAAAGGCAGGGCTTGGGCACTACAAAGACTTTCCTTTGACGTTTTCCTACTTTAAAGAGGTTCACTGATGGAATATCAACGCCCAAAATATCCCCATTCACCAATATCGAGTCATAAATATCAATGTCAAAAATATCGACATCCTATATTTATAATGGTAAGTATAAAAATATCGAGAAAAAAAATATCGATGTAAAAAATATTGATGCACAAAATATCGATTTTTTTATGTGTACAAAATAATGATAAATATATTAAATAATAAAATAACTTAAAAATTTTTGGGGATTTAATATACATTTGAACAAATATTAGAAATAAAGTTAATTTATAAAAATGCAAACATACATATACAAAATGTAATAAATCTATATATATTTACTTTAAAAAAAATAATAAACTATTAATTTTAATTAATTTTTAAATTTTATAAATACATAAAAATTGACAAAGAAATATATATATATATACACACATACACCTATAACATAAAATCTAATAAAAAAACCATTATATTATAAATTAAAACACTAACGTGTTTAACAATTAAAACAAGAACGTGCGATAACTATCGCCAAAGTAATTTATCGGCAGAAAAGTTAGCACTGCCTAACCCCAATTTTTTCCGCCGTGATAGCGTGGTATTCACAAGCCCGCGCTACATGGCGATAATTACAGTGAACGGCGGAGAAAACAGGCGACAACAACATCGCAATGGCGATAGTTATTCCTGCGTTAGCAGGCGATAGCTGTGGATCGGCACATCAGCGCCAGATAACTCACCTTTCTCAACCCAGGCGATATCGCATTGCGAACATGGCCCTACAAATATTAGGATGTGAGGGATAGGATGTCAAGTGAATAACAAATGCAGGAGACATTGTCTGGTTCATTTAACATTTGGCATGCAGCCTGAAAGACTGCTGTGTCAACAGAGGCCCTTTCCCCGACCTCTGTACCACCGCTCTATTGAAAGACCCTGCCAGCCAGCACCTACAAGTGATAGATGGAAATGCATTCACGGGTGAATGCTGAGAGGTTGGCAGGTTATTAAAAAAATATGGCGGGGGGGCCTGGGGGTGGTGGCGGTGGGTGTTGTGACCCTCATGGGTATCGGAGCTGCATGATCATTGCCTCCATGGCATCTGTGGGTCTTCAGGTGTGGCTCTTGGCTGGGCTCCCTTTCATGCTGTGGGTAGTCGTCCTGCTTAGCACCAGCAGAAGGCAGGTGTAAAATCCCTGGTGCTACCGCGGTTTATCCCCTGTTTTTGCTTCGCTTCGCAGATCTGGCAGTTCGTTGTGAATGTGGTGTTGTGGTTTTCTCGTGTGTTTTTGCACGGGAGCGCCTACTCTGCATCTCATTAGTGGTAGTTGGTGGTGTCCACCGTGGAGATAAATTTGGGGGCAGTTATCGCGGGAATACTGGTGTTGTCTGCAGTTTGCACCAGCTTGTGAATGGGGTGTTAAATCTATCTCCACTTTTGCTGCGTTAAGGTGGAGATAAATCGGAGTTAACTCCTTGTGAATATGCCCCTAAAATATTTAATAGTCTTTAAATTTAAATTTTGCACTCCATTGAGTGCAACAGTAGGGAAAGTGTTGGATAGCGGAGGAGTAAAAATTACTACTCCTACACCAGTGAGTGCAACAGTAGGGAAAGTGTTGGATAGCAGAGGGGTAAAAATTACTATTCCCACTACAGTGAGTGCAACAGTAGGTTAAAGTGTTGGCTAGCAGAGGGGTAAAAATTAATATTCCCATTGGAGTCAGTTAAAAATTAAAAACAAACAAAATATCAACAACAACACAAAAGATTTTAAAAAACAAAAAAGAATACATATATAAAAATATTAAAAATTTACAAAAGATAAAAACATATTATTATGTTAAAAAGATCTAACAAATACCTAGAAAGATTTTTTTTTTAAATCTAGAAATAATTTACAAACAAATAACTATTTTTAATAGAAATTATTTATAATCAAAAACATTAATTATTACATAAATGTAATCTTTTTTATTTCCTACCCTATACCACCACACAATTCACAACACACATCTACATTTTTTTAAAAATTTACCTCCATAATTAACATAATTAATTATCAATTAAAGAAATATAATTAATTAAAAAACAAATTAAAACAGATAAAAATTAATTTACTCCCCAAACGTTACCCCTATAAAACCGAAACCCACACACAAAATAAAAATAAACAATTACCATAAATATTTATGAATTGATGAATTAATAATAATGATCAACTAATTATTAATTAATTAAACATAAATAACTTTCCACCCTCTACCCCAATGAACACCACAAACCACACCTAAAAATCATTACACAATTTCCATAACTAATTTAACATTACGTCTGCAGCGGTACTGGCACCAAGTGGTGCAGTCTCTCGACATGGTGACTGCGATGCGCATAGATGTCTCCATAAAGCACTGCATACTGGGGGTACTTCTGATACCTAAGACAGGGACGAAGGTGCGTTATAGGTTCACACTCTTGGGACTGGTCCTAGCAAAACGACGAATAGCTATTCACTGGGTACAACCAGGCCCGCCTGCATGGAAAAAATGGAGGGAAGACTTACGGGAATGGGGGGTAGCCGAGGAGTGTCGTCTTAAGATAGTGCGGACTGATGATAATGTGGAGAGTGATCTCCTGGAATGGGGGCAAATGTTAACCACAATGTCCACAACAACGAATGAGAGCGAGACGGATAGCGCGCATGGCACACAGAGCACCATACTCGTCTCAACACACCCTGAAGAGCCGCCATTTCATATAACTTCTCACACCATGAATGCGTGATTCACATGCTAGTTATGAGTACACCACCAGCTTTCTACTACTACTAAGGTTAATTAGGTTGGGTCGCCTGTCTGCCGATGTCACGAGGGTAGGGGAGGGGGGTAGGAGTTGGTGTGGGGAGGGAACTTAATCTGCTAGTTGGGATCATTAGTGTTGTTTATTTGTTATGTAGAGTATAGGTCCTACGAACATAAAAATATAAACTGCATTTGCACTGTTATAATAGATGAACAGCACACTCACATGATGATGAGACTGTCTGTGAACAAGATGGGATAGGTGGGCATCGCAGATTGTATATTGCTTATAAGATCCTTAATTGAATATGCATGTCCCTGGTACCTGATGCAGTGGATGCGGTTTTCAATAAAAACAAGTTTAAAAAAAACAACTAATTTAACATTAATAAATTAATATCAATTAACAACAACTTATTAATTAATTTAAAAGATATTACTTCCCACCCTTTACCACTATAAACCCCACAACTGACAACTAAAATTAATTACACAATTGCCATATTTAAATTTTAATTAATTAATTTGCATTAATTAAATAATTATTAATTAATTATAAATAAATTGCTTCCTGCCCTATTCCCATATAAACCCCACCACCCACTCCTAAAAAAAGGACACAATTAACATAATTACCAATTAATTAATAAATAATAATTAACAACCAATTATTAATTAATTAATAATAAATTAATTCCCACAATTAACACTATAAAATCTAAATTTAATAAATACTAATAATAAAAATAAAAAAAAATTGTTATAATTAATTTACTTGCAACCCTATTCCCCTATAAACCCACAACCCGCTACAGAACAAAAAAACGCAAAATTTCATTAAAATAAAATTAATAACTACTATACATTTAACACATATTAAAAACCATAAGCAATACATATACAAAAAATAGTTCACATACTTTTAAAATACAAACTAAAATACATAACACTAATTAAAACATCGATATTTAAACAACTATATTTTTGCAAACGATATTAATGACTTCGATATTTTCAAAAACGATATTTCTTACCTCCAAGTCGATATTCTTGACCACGATATTCTTGCTGTCGATATTTCTGCATCACGATATTTCCAACTCGATATTTGTGTATGTCGACATTTAAAACTCGATATTCTGTCTGTGCACCCTTTAAAGGCAGACAGGGGTATAAGTATTTGACCTCTGACTCCCCAAAATCAGAACACTTCTGGATTGACGAAATTCTGCCAGGAAGAATAGCTGTATGCTGTAGGAGGGACTGCCAGTCTGCCTGTTGCTTTGTTGTGCTGGCCTGCTGCTGGCTGCTTCTGTCCTGGGAGTGAAAGGACTGGACTTTGTTTTCTACATCCTGCTCCAAGGTTCTGCAAGGGCTTGTGCATGCTTGCCTCCTGTTAAGAAGTCTAAGGACCATGAAAGACTTCACCTGCCAGTGCTTGGGCTCTTCTGCTGAGAGTCTTGACTTGCCAAGTGGTGCCAAATTCAGTTACTGGGCCTTTGGAAGTGTAACCTGGTGATCTTAAGGAGAAAATCCATGCATCGACTCGCAGCGCCTGTTTTCTTGATGCATTGCTGCAAATGATCGATACATCCCCACTGCCTGCACTGAAGCATATTTCCCGCTGGAAGCATCGACCATGGCTTTCACTGCAGACCCCAGCTTGCTGTCGCAGCACGCCAGAAGAATTGCTGCAGCGTGAGTCCAGAGCACCGTGTCACTGACGTCTGTGGCACCTGCTCCGACTCTGATGCAGCACCTGCTCGCGGCTGAAGAATCGACACAGCGACTGCCGTGCGGCTGTGATATTAACACAGCACCTGCATTGCCACTGTCTCATCGACGCAGCACATCTGTATTTTCAACACATCATCCTACGAAGGCGACTCTTCATTGACACCACCCCACTATAAGGAACCGAGGCCGCATGTCCAAAAACCCACGCATCACCTCCCCTGCCAGTAAGGAACCAACACATCACCTCCCTTGCCAGAAAGGAACCAACGCATCACCTCCCCTGCCTAGCAGTAAGGAACCGACGCATCACCTTCCCTGCCAATAAGGAACTGACGCTTCACCTCCTCTGTGTAGTAAGGCTTTGCTTTTCCAGTGCTTCACCTCCCCTGCGCCTTGCACAGTCTTTGATTTTTGATGCATCTAAGGTACTTTGTGCTAAAACAAACGAATTCATTGATTTCTATGGACTAAACTTGCTTAATCTTTTAAAAGTGATATTTTGACTTGTGTATGTTGGATTTTTTTATTCAGATAGATATTGGCTATTTTTCTAAATTGGTGTGGACTCCTTTTGTAGTGTTTTCATTGTATTTGTGTGTGCATGTACAAATGCTTTACACATTGCCTCTGAGATAAGCCTGACTGCTCATGCCAATCAACCAAGGGGTGAGCAGGGGTTATCTTAGCTGTGTGACTCCCTTACCCTAACTAGAGTGAAAGTCGCTACTTGGACAGGGGGTAAACCACTGCCAACTAGAGACCTCTTTTCTAACAGTGCGACCGTACACCAGAATGTCATTGCTGTAGTTCAAACTGTTATTTATGGGCCTTATCACTCTCCTCACCATTTCCTGAAAGATTTCAACCACGGATGACACCCCAAAATGTACCCGTTTCTAGCAGAACAGTCCTAGGTGTGTGGAGAATGTTGTGACTGGGGGTTGAGTTTTAGCTGATGGCAGCCTTTGAAGAAGTCTAGCTTGGAGACTATGCAGGTTCCATTTGGAAAGCTGATCATGTCAGTCAGGTGGTGGCTGGGGTGTCTCTCTCTTTCTATGGCCGTGTTTGGCAGTCGCATATCCACACAGATGCGTATTTTGTGTGTGTTCTTCTTTGGAACAGCAACGATGGGAGACACCCACAGAGTCGGCCCATCTGCTGGCTCAATGATGACTTGTTCAAGCAGGCTCTTAGATCTTCCTTCACTTTGAGTTGTAGATGCACTGGAACTTGGCGGTGGTTCTACTCCACTGATTTGACTGCTTCATTGATGTGAAGGGTGACCTGCGTGTCTCTTAGCTTTCCAAGCCCTTTGAAAAGTGCTGGGAATCCTTTCAGCATGCTGGGATGTGTTGACACATTGTACCTCATGGCTAGGCATCCCATGAGTTGTGCCATGACTTTGTTTAGGAGGCATGGTGCTTGGACGTCTCCTCTTAGAACATGCATTTCGTCTTGCAGTGACGTTTCATTGTATGTGAGCGTCTCCGAGAACTTGCCTAAGTTCATCACTGCGCGCCCTGCACCCCACTAGAAGACATCCATATTAGATGGTGACATGTGGGGTTTTTGTTCCATTTTGCCGTATTCTGATGCTCACATGATGTTGCATGTGGCTCCACTGCCTAGCACAAATGGAGCTGAGTGCTGTCCCACCATGAGATCTACTGTGGATGTCTATTTTATCTCTTTTCTTACCAGTTGTTGTATGTGCTCCGACTGCTTTTCCGGCACCGCCACTTGTGTTATGAGGTATATGTGCTCACCAGTCACATGTGCTGAGGCGGAGTTGGATTTCACAGAGGGGTTGCGATTGCGATTGCATATATCCATGTTCCTTTTGTGGCGACTCGACTATGCCCTTGACCTATCCAGTTGTCCTCTTTCTGGCTTGGTGAAGAGCCCCCCCCGGCAGACGCTTGTGAAGTGGTTATCTTTGTTGCACTTTCAAAGCTTATATCCCATAGCCGGGCAGGGGCCAACTTGCGGATGTGTCAGTCCACATCAATAGAATGATTTCTCAGTCTTGGCAACTGCGGATGACTGTCTATCGGGATTGTTGCTTCCCTTATCATCCGATGAACTTGTTCGAGAATTTGCGCTCAGCCTCCTTGCCACGTGACCCTAGCATCCGTCCTTCCCATGTCTAGGATTTTGTCCAGTGTGTAGGTTTCCTTTAGGATTTTAGTTTGAAATCTAGTTGACTAACACCCTTCAATAATGCACAGTTTGATTGCCTCCCCATTGTTGAATTTGTCAAATTCGCAGTAGGTTAGTAAGTTGCGCAGGCTCGTCGTGAAATCGTCTAGTGATTCGTGACTTGCCATGTTAACTGTGTACCATTCATAGTCGACGTTTCACTGTGGATGAAAGCTGTCTATGAGGCATTAAATCAGGCCCCTGTATGTGCTGAAGGACTCAGGCCAGAACACAACGAGTAGGTCTTCTACATCATCATCGAGTAGATTGAGGAACAGGTCTTTAGCCTGTTCATCCGTGTGGCTTTTACAGGTGGTTTGCAAGTAATGTTCGAATTGGTGGATCAATTGTTCCCACCTAGCACCTTTGTTTTGGGAGTCTCAGAGGTCAAAGGGTAGGGGGCATTGAAAAATGGCACTGGCAATCCCTTCCTTGGCCATCGTGGGAGCAGCGTTGCTGTAGCCTGGTCACAGACACTTCTTACTAGCCATCAAGGTTGACTCTTAGCCTTTGTGCACTTCCGTCGGCTCCTGTTTGCCTGTTTTGACTCTTTTTAGAATGTTGCTTGACTTTAAAATGGCCACTGGCATGTATTCCTATGGAGGTTAGTTCTGCCTGACTTTAAAATGGCCGCTCCCATTGACTTGTATGGGGAGTTGCCTGTCTTGAAGATGGCCCGAGATCTCGCGAGATCTCACTCACACAGCCTTCTGGGGTGCTCTGTTCCACTGCAGGCGGTTCTGTTTGCTTCTGAGCGGCCAGTAGGGCTTCTGGGGCACGCTCTGGGCACTCCTTCAAAAGATTTTGCAGTTGCGCTCTGATAAGAGAGCCTCTATTTTGGAGCTGAGCTTGTCTGGGTCATGGGGCATGAGATGAGGTTCCACTTCCTGAATCACATGGTTTTCTTGTTGTTGTGCACTTGCCTTAGGGTGGATTTCACCTTCGTTCGCCAGATGTCATGTCACGTGGAGGCAGGTTGGTCCTGGGTCCTTCTTTATTCTTATTTCTCAGACCAGGCAGCCAGGGTGAAGACAGGTCCTTCCTCTTCCTCTGCCCACCTGCAATGTGTTCATGTGTACGTGATTCCTGTTCCTCCCTCCTGCTGCCCAGAAGTAGTGCCCAGTTGTCTAGTGCGTGGCAGGTCCAAGTGCCCTGCCACTTCTTTACCACTGTGACAGTCTGGTGTGTCGGTTTTTACGGTTGATTTCCTCAATATTGCCACACACATTACCTGCAGCAAGCACAAATGCACGTAGTCTCTGCTACCTTGCAAAACACCTATAAACAAAGCTGTTGTTATGTGGGATGAAAAAGTGGAGAATTTCTAAAAGGGGTTGGTCAGTACCTAAGAAGCATTACCTGTACGTCCTTCATCCTTGACTCAGTCTTTACCTATGAGTAATGTCCAATCAGAGACCAGAAACAAAACAGGAAATGTTTGCTGACCCCACTCACCTTCCAACTAAGGGCTATAAATACCTAGCCTTACCTTAGCACTCCCTGTTTTGTTTCCTGTCTCCGACAGGGGAACGGGGGCGCAGAGGTGACAACCGGGCATTAACCTCCATCTTGATGTTCAGGGGTGTCTCCATCTGCAGGGCCTTGGGAGAACACTGCAACCAACGAGGGAGCTGCATGGCGCAGTTGGGACGCATAGATGGCTGCCCATGACTTTGTTGCCAGGTAAGAAGCAGCCCACATCGAGTGCTTTGTAGTCGAGCCTGAGGCATTTTGTTTCAGCCGGTATGAGACTCATGCTGTTGAAGTGAGTTTTTAGCGGTCGGCATTTAAGGAAACCTTTCAAGTCCCATCAATACAATTATGAGCGATAGCCATTAGGAATCGGTAAAACCGGGTGCACGGTCTGTGTCTTCCTCGTTTTAGGACGAAGTGCACATGCGCATTGCAGAGGATGCCTTGAGGTCCCACACTGTTTAAACTCCACGTGTGGGCAGTGACATCTTGCTCACATCAGCAAGATGCCTGGTTTGTGCTGTTACTCGCGTATGATGGTTTGAACCTGATTCATGCTGTTTTACTGCCATTACAGCTTTTGCAGGTATTTAGGGGAGAGTCTGTGTCACTGTTTGTTGTAGTTGCTGAGAGAACTGGTGGTTGGTGTTTTGAGCTCTCACTATTATTGCTAATTAAGATGGGGAAACACTCACAAAAACGAAGGCAATGTTATCCTTTGTCTTCACCATCCACTGCAGTCAATCATTCAAGTTCCCCTTCACTTTCCCCCAAGAAAAGGAGATCGGGAGAGGAGGAGCTGTTCATTTTGGAAACTTCATCTTCCTTAAAGAAGAAGAAAGGAGGATAGTAATCTATGGTGGGACGTGATTTCTATTCAGATATTTCCAGCTCTGATTCTTCAGATGAGTCTTCTCAGGGCTCAAAAGAACATAAAGGAAAGTATGTTTCAAAGGACATGTTGCCGGACATTCTTGCCCATATTAGAGAAAATATGGAGATTTACTGAGGAGGATGTTTCAAGTACATCCAAGGAATCTGTTTTGCCACAGTTTACAAAGAAAGCAAGCCCAGCTTTGCCCATTCGTCCGTTTGTAATGGACATTCTATTGAAGGAATGGAAAGATTCAGAATGCAGCAATATGCCTCGCTTCATGGCAAAACTTTATCCCTTGGAGGGGATAGAAGAAAAACTGCCAGTCAGTTCATGTCGATTCGATTGTAGCCAGTCTGGTGAGGTGCCCTTCAATGGCTGAAGAGAACATTCTTAAGGATGGAGCTGACAAAAACATTCCCACCTAATTGAAGAAGGCCTGTGCCGGCTCCCATCTAGCCCTTTGCTCTGGAGTATATGGGCATATGTGGCACAATTGCTACTGGCAGACTTTAAGACTTTGTTCAAGGCAGTGCAAGAAGGCGGGCAGCGTCTGGATCTTTTGGAATCTAATATTGCTTTTGATTCCGTCAGGGCATCAACTTTGCCATGTGGCACCTCTATTACAGCCAGGCATAACCTATTCCTAGGGAACACTGATTCCGAAAGTATTCTATGGCTTTAAGAATGCCATTTACAGGACCACGGTTGTTTTGGTAAAACCTTGAAGACAAACTCCATAAAGTATTCAAGGAATGGAAGCATTCCTTTTCGTTCCAAAAACACCAGCAGAGCAAAAACAAATTCTTCTCTTCTTCTACTAAATTGTTCCACCAACCATCCCATAGACAACAGAACACTGAGGGAGGTCGGAAGTTCCATGAGAAAGGTTTCCACAGAAAATTCTAGATGAAACAACGACAAGATCCAGGTAAAACCAGTCAGCATTTCTGAGTATGTCACCATGGAGGTTCCGACTGGTGGGATACCAGAGGTTGGTGGGAATCTTCATCATTTCCTGGGGAGTTGGCATCTCACGACAACCGACAAGTGGGTGTTGAGCATTTTGGAGAGTGGTGACCGGATTGAGTTCTTGTCCCTTCCACTATCATCAGGGATCATTCAGGTGCCCCTTCCGAAGGATCCACTCTGGCAGAAAACGTTGAAAGATGGGATTTGATTCCTTCTCCGAAGGAATGTGATTGTTCTGGTACCAAAGACACAACAGGGAGAAGGGGTTTATTTAATTGTATTCCTAGTCCCAAAGGCAGCAGCGGTCCGGGCAGGTAAGCGCGGTGGGGCGGGGCGGGATGTGGGAAGTCGACAGACTACGGAATAGGAAAAACGAAATAAATCCTATTCCGTCGTCTGTTGACATCCCCCCCGCCCCACCGCGCTTACCTGCATGGACCGCTGCTGCCCAAAGGTGACTGGTAGTTTCAGTATTGTGATCAACCTCAAATCTCTGAACAAATTTGTTCAGAAAATTCCATTAAAAAAGGAGACTTTACTACACATCATCTCCATGTCACCAGGTTTTCAAGAGTACCTACCATTCTCTGTACAGGGACACCATTGGCAGTATTGTGTCCTGCTATTTGGCCTACTGTCATTGCCCAGGATGGTCACAAAAGTGGTGGCACCCTTAGTTGCTCACCTGCATCTTCAGAGAGTGTCAGTCTTCTCATACCTGGATGACTGGCTCCTCCAGCCTCCATCTGTCCAAGTAATGCAACAGCATCCGGGGCAGACCAAAGTTACACTAGAAAGCCATGGGTTTCTTTTGAACATTCCAAAGTGCAATCTTCAACCTTCAACTCGGAGAACCTTCATAGGGATGGAATTCAACTCTCGTCTGGGCAGTGTCTTCCTTCCTCAGTCCAGTATCCAGCTTCTACAATCTCTTCCGGCATATCTATTGTCTCAGAAGATGGCCACGTTGTTCAAGTGGATGGAAGTACAGGGCCATATGGAGGCCTCTGTCTTCACAGTGCAGTGGGCTGATTACATCTACGACCATTACTGTGGCTTCTTCAGACAGTTCCCATTTAGGACATGGACATGGAGGTTCCAGTTTCTCAAGACATTGTTCACAGTCTGCAGTGGTGATTAGACTCGACCAACCTCACCAAGGGGATGGTGATACATTCTTCCCCTCCAACAGTGGTGACAATGGATGCCAGTGCCCTGGGCTGGGGGGCAACAATGGGATCCATCAGAGGCCATGCAGTCTTCCAATTGGAAAGAACTTTTGGAAGTGGAGAGATCCCTCCGGTATTTTGAATTCCACCTGATCGATTGCAATGTTCTGATATGCTCGGACAACAAGGTGATGGTGGCACACATCAACCATCAAGGCAGCTCTCACATCCAGTCACTCAATCAGGTGGCTTGTTCGATGGCACGATGGGCAGAACTCCAACTTCAATAGATATCTGTTCAGCACATCAGGGGCATGGAAAATGTTGTGGTGGGTGCCTTGAGCCACAAAATCCTGTCCTCCAAGAATCTAAGGTTCCCGAACGGGATATTCTGGCTGATCGGCAGGAAGTTCAGATGTCCAGAGGTGGATCTATTTCCTTCCAGGGCCAATGCGCTCCTACCAACCTTCTTCTCCCGGACACCAGAAGTGGGGGTTTGGGGAGTGGATGCCTTATCGATTCCGTGGCCTTTAACATTTTATGCATTTCCTCCCTTTCTACTAATTCAGTTATTACTGATGAAGATCCAGCAGGAAAGAGCAAAAGTGGTGGCAGTGATTCAATTTTGGCTGCGGAGGTCATGGTTCCCGTTATTGAAGAGCATGGTAATTTTCTCCCATAATCCTTCCTCGGTTCCCAGCCCTCAGCTGCCGGTGCCTCTAACACTAGCGGTTTGGAAGTTGAACGGAGGCTTCTATAGAGGCAAGGGTTGACTGCTCATATTATTTTTGAGGTCCAGGGTTCACAAAGGGATTCTACACTGTCTTCTCATTCCAAACATGGGCTAATTTTGACACCTGGTGTTCTCTTCATAATCTTTCTCCTACTTCTTGTACAATTTCATCTATTCTCCAATTCTTTCTGGATGGATTTGAGAAAGGATATGCACTGTCCACTTTGAAGGGTCAATGGGGGGCTATCAGAGCGTTCTGAATGCTGAGCCTCTAATATCCAGGTTGTTTTCGTAGTGTTTCCCTTACTTCAACTTCTGTGAAACCTTCTGTTGGTTCTTGGGATCTTTCTCTGGCTCTTCACACTCTCCGATGTCCTCCTTTTAAACCTTTAGCATCAGTAGATTTGAAATTTCTTTCTTTCAAAATGTCGTTTCTGGTAGCCATCACACCAGACAGGCTCTAGGGGAAACTGCCCGCTTTAAGGTGTTCCCCACTATTTTTAAGATTCATGGGAGATGCAGTGGTGTTGAAATTGGATTCTGAATTTATTCTGAAAATTCACTCTAAATTTCATTGTTCGCAAGAGTATGTTTTACCCTGTCTTTATCTTTCTCCTTCTTCTCCAGAAGAACAGTTGTTACACACTTTGCATGTTAAACGTGCATTGACTGTGTATGTTGACAGATCAGCAGCATTTCGAACTTCTGATAGTCTCTTTGTGACTTTTGGTCTCACAGGACGTGAGAAAACAGCATCTAAGGTGACTCTCAGTCATTGGATTAAGGACCCCTTCTCCGCGGAATATTAGGACTCTGATTTGCCTTGTCGTTCTAATATTCACGCGAGATCCACTAGAGGAGTTTCAGCTTCATGGGCCGCTTTTAAATGAGTGTCCTTGGATGAGATCTGTTGGACTAGTACTTGGGCATCTGAGCACACTTTTATTAGACATTCTGGCACATGCATCAAGGTAGGCTTTTGCGATTCCTTAATTGCGATTATTAAGGAATCGCAATTAAGGAATCGCAAAAGCCTATGCATGTAGGAATCGCTATAAAAATAGCGATTCCTGAACATTCCTTAATTGCGACTCGCTAATTGCGAGTCGCAATTAAGGAATACCTCCCATTAATTCCTATGGGCCTAGAGGCCCATAGGAATGAATGGGAAGACATTCTCAATTTGCGATTCGCAAATAGAGAATCGCAAATTGAGAATGCAATTTCAAGGGTACCAGGGTGTCAAAAGGACCCCCTGTTGCACCCTGAAATCTGCATATGAGTACATCTTGCACACACACATGCCCCAAGGGCATGTGTGTGTGTAAATGGAACTTTGAAAAATGCACTTTAGTGCATTTTTCAAGTTTTGCAAATTACCATGAAGTTCAACTTCATGGTAATTTGCGCCCCTATTAGCGAAATCGCTAATTTTTTTACTTTAATGCATTGCATTTAAGGAATCTCAATTTGCGATTCCTTAAATGCAATCATAATTTGAGAATTCGCAATTAATTACGAATTCTCAAATTGCGAAGGCCTTGACCCTTGATGCATCGCAAAAGGTAATTTTGCGATCGCAAGCGGACCGATTTTTGCGAATCGCACCGTTTGCGATCGCAAAAACCTTTGATGCATGTGCCCCATTATTGTTTAAATTGTGCTCAATCCAGCCACTTGAATTTTGAGAGTGGTGTGTTACAGGCTGTGAGGATTCTGCTCCTGTTTGACTGTTTCATTTGTTTTGGATATCGCATTAAAATCACTAGGGTGTGCTTTATCGCCTTTGTTGTACTTTATATCAGGTGTTGGCATTTGCAAAGGCTTCATCTTCGTTGGGTGTATGCATCATATGCCTCATTAGTAATGACTGCATCGAGGACGAGGGAAGTAGAGGTAATCCCTTGGTTGCTTACCGGTAATCTTCATTGCTCTTAACCCTACTTGTCCTCGACCCAGTCATACTTCCCACCCACCCTCCTGATATAAGGTCTTTGTAGTGCTTGGTATTTCAGGAAGTGCTATAGTAACACTAGGTATTTATAGTCCTTAGCCAGAGGGTGGGTGGGGTCAGCAAGCATTTCCTGTCTTTTTTCCTGTCTCTGATTGGACAGTACTCATTAGTAATGACTGGGTTGAGGATGAGTAGAACTATGAGTAATGAGGATTAACGATAACTGATCAAGGCATTAACCAGGAATCCTTTCTGAGGGACTGGTATGAATTCAGAGTGTGGGGTAAACTAAATTCCTGTACTAAGTACCACCCGACTACTATTTAGTTGCCTCTCTGTGAGGTTTCTGTTATTATATCCAGACATGTCACAGAGTACCGGGCATGCACTTAAATGAAGCCAAACCTATTGGCTTTGCTAATGGTTACTAGCAGTATCAGATAAATGAGCAACACCAATGATTTTGTTGTGAACAATTAGAATAGAAAATATTTCAATTCTGAAAATATGAGATCATCAATAAACCATTACTAAGGTCTGTGGAAGGGGGGTTTCAATCACTCCCATTTGTCCGTTTACACTAGTTTCTTCTTTAGGTCTTACATTGTTAGATATGCAGATGGAGGATTTATGAAAGATGTAGCGAGAATAAGGGCATAATGGTCTAACATCTCATCTCATTCCTCTTCGTTCACCCTCTTTTCACACTTTCCTGCATGTACATCCTTGCATCTCCTTCCGTTCACAACCCTCACATACACAATGCACTCATTTACCTGTAAGCATTGCATTTCCTTTTACTTTCTCCCTGTCAATATTTTAACACCTGTGTACCTCCTTCACACACTTAGAATCAAAGTTACAATTGGCACGTGACCACTGCTCTTAGCAATCTACACAGAAGCTGCAGGTCTTATGAGCATGTATTCTCAGCATCTTTATGACCCACTGCCTTCAGGTTCAACCCCACAGCTTCCAATTGTGGCCCATTAAAAACTCCTACCCACAACTTGAACGCATGTAGACATGAAGAAAAGACTCACAGTATGCATTATACAAGGATGTTACGAAACACACAAAAAACTACAGAAACACAAAATCCTGATCAAAGCTAATAGTCTTAGGGAATGCAAGATTAAGTAAAATATGTGAAATGTTAACGGGAGCTATGTCCCTGACATGGATTACCTTAACGATTTTCACCGTCATTGTGTAGAAATCAATCAGTCATTTTGTCTGTATGGTTAAGGTCATGAATATATGGTAGATAGGGAGGCATTTCAATGTCAGTTTTTAATTACTGCCGGGTCTGAGACCAGGGAGGACCCACCCCACTTAAAGTTTTGGGTGGCCATTACTATGGTTATGGGGCCTTTGTTTTACTTTTCACATGTTGCTGTCAAAGACTAAAGCTTCTTTTGTTGTACTTGCAGCAGTTCACTTTAGTCAATGGCAATATTACAGAACCTCCATACTATGAGTTTTACAAGGGGCCTCCCAAGACAACCACAATCCTAGCCAAGGTAAGGGACAGGCAAGCCCTAAATTAACCTCTGCTCACTCTCTGGGACCTTGGAACAGAGGAGTCAGGCTTAACTTAGAGGCTGTGTGTAAAGTATTTGTACAACACTTCAAACAGTAAAACAGTGAAAACACCACACAAACAGATCCCACGCCAAGCTAGAAAAATAGATCAGAATTTATTAAATAAAACAAGACCAAATTGACAAAAAGCAAATGCGTAGAACTGGAGTTATTGAATTTCAAAGTTTTTAAGTAAAATAGTGCCAAAAAGCACAAAGCGCTAATGGGAATATCTGGTCTCGCCGGACCGGCACAAACTCATAAGTTCAGGCTGACCGTAATGGAGAGCAGGCCAGCTATGGGGACCTAGTTAGGCCCATTGAACATAGACCTGAAATCTTGGGTGCAGAGCATTGCAAGGATCCACGTTGAAGATGTGTAGCGCAGCAGAGGTGATGTGTCGGTTCTGAGAAACGGCGAGGCTGTGGTGCGAGGTCCCGTTGCGTTGAGGATCCTGTTGACGGGGCTTGCGATGTGAAGTCTGGTGTTAAAGATGGGAGGCACAGCAAGGCCAAACTTCGATTACGATTAGGCTTTCCTGTTTTCAATTTCTATTTTTGGTAAATTCTGGTGTTTTTTTTTCAGTGTTTTCAAGTGATTTTAATACCTTAAAAAACAGTGGTTATCAGTGGTTACACATTTTCACGCCATTAAAAATAACAGAAACAGTGTTTTTCCGGTGTTTATGGAATGTTTTGCTTTTATTATTGCTTGCTTTCTGCACTGATAGTGCATGGTATATAGACCGTGTATGTACAGTGTATATGAGGTCCACTCTCAAGGAGATGTTTCACATCTATACCAATTATGCTGAACACTTGGCAGACAAGGGTGTTGGCAGACTCTAGTTTTTTATTATGTCCACTACAGCAGTTATGTTTTCTTGTAAAAATCTAAGCATGCAGTAGAGTGTATTTTTTTCACATCACTATCCATATGCGCCAAAGATCCTCACATTTCTTGCCTTTGGCATCATCACTCAGCAAAAGTTCTGTAAACGGTTGCCACATGGATAATATAGTATTCACAGCCCCTTGTACTGAGAACCATCAGCTAAGTGACACAGTTGGGATGACTCTTTCTTTGATGCCACACAAAGCACAAAATGAGAAATATTTGCGTTTTAGTTCCCGCACATAACCAAACCGTGCACCAGAATGGACTAAAAGGTCAATAGCATTCTTCATTAACTGAAGACTGTAAAGATGCTTTCAGCATACCATCTAAGTGGCAAGGATCTCTTACAGGGAAGCACTTCAGCTCAGGTATCGATTTTGACAGGCCATCACACAACTTTTTCATAAACATAGCTGAATCACTGCAAATACAAACAATATCACACCAATCTTTGTTGAACTTGGAAAGAACCTTTTTGCAGCAGCATTCCAAGTGACACTGCATTCCATGTTTTCCAAAAGTCTGGTGTCCTGTTTTCACCACTATCCCAGATGCTTTGTGATAGCACTCTTTTCACATATACTTGTCACTATACCTTGCATTGAATGTTTACAGCCTGAGGTGTTGGCAATTCACCTACTATCAATACTGACTCACTAGAAACTGGGGGCTGATGTATCAAGGGTTTTACCCATTCTCTGTGGGTAAATGTGATGGCACATATTGGGAAAGATTCTTATGAAACCAGCCATTTTACCTATCAGTGAAAGAATCAAAAGCAGCCAAAATATCAAATATAATTTTGATATTTTCTGATTCTCTACAGTTTATAAAATAATTAAACAAGACCTAAAACATGCTTCTAAAACCCTGCATCTTTAGACCAAAGACCACAAAACTGAAAAAAGCAAAAGGAAGAAGAAACAATATTTTAGTGACATCCATAAACAACAAAACTTAAGCAGAATAATGTTAGCCCAGTCTTTCTTGCTGCTAGCTTGCATAGCAAAGTTACATTGTATTGGCCCCTCCAGGAAGAAAAAAAATGACTCCTTCACTCTCCTTTTTCTTTCTTTGAATGGCATTTAGTTTGTGGTTGTGCAGGTGTTTTTTCAGTGTTTATATGTTTACACTGGTGAGGGCTATTTCCCTTTCGGTGGGGTTTTATCAGTTATTATATGTTTAAACCTAAAACCAGACAGGCTAATTACAATGTACGGTGAAGCTGCGATGCGGAGTTTCGGCATCGCCGAGGCTTGTGTCAACAAGGGATGCAAGGAGCTTGCGCTGTGGAAAGCGTGGAAGATCCAAAGGTGATACCTCGGACTCAAGATGCGGGAGGTGGTGGCAATGGGAATTTTTTGTGACAGGACCAATCCACGCAGCAGGGGCGATATGTCGGTTCTGCTCGGGGATACGTCACTCACCCGAGGAGATGAGTCGGTTCTGCTCTGGGATGCATTGCTCAGCAGAGAAGATGCATGAGTTCCGCTGGAAAGCACCTTAGTCCCACTTCCAAGGGTCCAGGACTGGGGTTGCACCACTTGGCAATGTAGACTCACAGATGGCAGAGTCCAGGTGCAGGTGTTGGAAGCCTGTTATGTCCCTGAGGCTTAAGGTCAGGAGGCCAGCCAACTAGCCCTTGGAATCACTCTGGGTTGTGGGGCCAAGAGATGCCTGTCCAGTTCTCACCCAGGCAAAAGGGTAGCAGGCAGCAATCAGTCCAGCAAAGCAGGAGTCCAGAAGAGTGGCAGTCCTTCAGCAGCACAGCAGTCCTTCTTCCTGGCAGAGTGTCCACAGGTCCAGAAGTGTACTGACATGGTGGTGTCTGAGGTTCAGTACTCATACCCAGTGGTGCCTTTGAAATGGGGGAGACTTCAAAGATATGCCTTTGAAGTGTACAGGGGTCCTTCCTTCCTGCCCTGGCTCCAGACTCACTACAGGGGTATGCAGCCCTGTGTGTGGGCGCAGGACACAGCCTATTCAGGTGTAAGTGAGGCTGTGCGCAGCTCCTCACTCTCATCCTTCCAGAGATGGCCTATTGAGACACACCTAAGTTCCCATTATGTATCTGTCTAGGAGGAATGCACAAAGCCCAGCTACTAACTACACCCAGTCATGTGATCAGAGACAGGCTACAGACACCAAATGGCTAAAGCAAGAAAAGGCCAACTTTCTAAAAGTGGCATTTTCAGAACTGCAATTTAAAATCCGACTTCACCATAAATTTGGATTTTAAATTGTGACTCCAGAGACACCAGAATTGAAGGGTTCATCTCTTCCCAATTGAAAATTACACTTATAAAATATAATAAGGTAATCCCTATGTTATCCTATGGGAAAAATAGGCCTTGAAATAGTGAAAAATGAATTTGAGAGTTTTTCACTACGAGGGCAGCTAAAACTTAAAAGTACATGTCCTGCCTTCTAAATACAGTGCACCTTTCTCTCTGGGTTGTACGGGGCTTACCTTAGGGGTGCCTTATATATATAAAAAGGGAATGTTTGGGCCTGGCAAAAGGTTTATTTTGCCAGGTCGGCATGGCAGTGTAAACTGCCCACACACACTCTGCAATCGCAAGCTTGAGACATGGTTAGAGGGCTTCTTAGGTGGGTGGCCCAATCAGTGTTACAGGCCCACTAGTAGCATTTAATTTACAGCCCTGGGTACGTGAAGTACCACTTTAGTAGGGACTTATAAGTACATTAAATATGCCAATTGGGGATGAAACAATGTTACCATGCTAAGGGGGGAAAGTACAAGCACTTTAGCACTGGTTAGTAGTGGTAAAGTGTGCAGAGCCCTAATACCTTCGAAAATGAGGTCAGAAAAGTAGAGGAGAAAGACAAAAAAGTTGGGGGGAAGACCACCCTAAGGCTGTCAGGTCTAACTGTTCTCTTTAATCACTCCTGCAGCTCTAACAATCCTCTAAAATAGGCATTCTGGACTGTTGCCCTGTTGTATGACGTCTTCTTGTGTTTTGGGATGTATTGTGACATCATTCATTGGACAACTCCTTCAATCAATCCTTTTTTTAATGCTATGTGTGTAGTTATCACATGTTAATACCTTACACGCTGAGATCCCACTATATATACATGAATTGTAATCTTTGCTTAAAAAGCTCACTGAATGCGCTTCTTTGGGTCTACATTTCGGCTGTTCTGCACAATTTATGACTTAGTGCAAAGGACAGTCACATTATAGTCTCAGCCTGTTCATTATGGTGTCTCACATTGAACAGACCCTCCAGCATTTTGTGATTTCGCGATTCATGAACAAAATCGTGAAATCAGCTGACTAGCGTGATGGCCGTAATATTTACTATTTTGGCTGCAGAAAAGGTCTTCCGGCACACAGCAAAACAAAATTGCCTTCTTATTGGCTGTACACAAACACGTCACTACGTGGCTCCGTACAGCGTTAAATAGCTGCTTCCTCCTGCGCACGGTGACAAGCAGAGTCAACAGCAACCAGTCTCTGGCCTATCGAGTGGCAAGACTGCTCATCAATTAACAGGCAGGTTATGTTTTTAGCAGCATGTCACTGTGGCTTTCGCTTAAGTGGCCTTTGAAATCCCAGCCCCCCTCTCATCCTTTGCTCTCTTTCTGAGGAGGGAGATGAAAGCACGGCTGTCCCTGCAGAGTCTTACTTCTGCTGTGTGCAAGAGGCAAAGCCTCTGCTTCAGATACACTGAGTCACTGTGGGCCTTCCAAATGTGTGCGCCATCACGAGCTCCGATGGATACAAATAATATTAAAGCAAATAGACATGTGTCAGGTCAGGCCGCTGGTTTCTAACATATGCTCCTGGGTACCGTCATATGTAGGCAGCTAATGGACGAGTTGCCTCAGTACACAAAATGAGGGGGATCTGTATGACTAATTTCACATCAATTTAAAAAGCTCTTACAAATTAATGTTTTTTTAATTTAATTATTTTATAGCGCTATTCTTTCTAATGCAGAATGTCAGAGTGCTTTGCATCACGCCCACATATTAAACAGAGACGACATTAAATCATAAACGTGTGTGACTCAAATGTATATGACGTTACATATGACACAAAGGGTTACAAGATGTAAGAGTTCCCTATCATCCATACTGGAGGGCATGTATTAGAAAGATTGCAACGTAAGAGCTGCATGTAACAAAAAGATCTCTGTGCAAAAAGCAGTTGCACCTTACTTATGTACATAAAATACACAACTGTGATTTGCATGTTACACAATGTGCTTTGCAGCAGGCACATTAACCCTTTATGCTACTTTTTTTTAGTTAAAAAAAATAAGTTTATTAAGAAAACAATTGATACAGTACAGTACAATATAAGGGGGTAAGGGAACAGAAAAGGGAAACACAAAAGAAAAAAATATCATATAAACATATCGAGGTCGGAATAAAAAGGTATACAAAACATCAGTCTATCTATACAGCAATACATTGCAAGTAACAACCATGTGGCAACGTAGCATAATCAACATATAACAGCATATTATAATATATTAATAACTGAGATATGGAATATCATGGAGGTCGAGCAACCTCTTGTTGAGCAGGAGTTAGAGAAAAAGAGCGTTTAGCACTACAATCAATGAACGATGTAACAGGTGACCATATAATAGATCGCTTCATGGCTAAATGAATGGGATGAACACATGCTGTGTCCAATCTGTGATGATAACATACTGCATACCACCAAGTTTGAAAAGATAAATTTGTAAAGTCCTTCCAATTTTTAGTGATCTGTTGAAAGGCAACTGCCAACAATACGTCCACGATCTTGGTATTGGAAGTATGATCCTCCCAGATAGGAGATAAGCTACCCAAAAATAAATGTGTGAAAGAGAAAGGGAAATTGGAGTTGAAGATAGAGTTAATTTGATTCCAGACAGATGTCCAGAATTTATGTAAGTGAGGGCAAGTAAAAAGCAAGTGTTTTAAATCAGCTAGTGGAGAGGAGCAGGACCAACAAGTGTCTGGTGCCGTGACGTGCCTTTTATGTAATATGACTGGATTTAGCAAAAGCCTGTTATAAATAAAAAATAGCGTTTGCGTAACATTGGCCGCTCTAGAAGTTTTCCTAATCTTGGACCATATTTTGTTCCATAAAGAAGAGGGCCAATCAACTCCAAGATCTTCCTCCCAAGACAGTTCAACTTTGGTCTTTGTTCTAACGAGTTGCGAGGAACGTAAATAAGTATATATGTTAGATGCTCTAGTGTTGTATTCCTCTTAGGGTGTCCGTATATAGGTTTTCCTGTATCATGTCCTTATATAGGCACAATTCGCCCTGCCCTTATATAGGCATAAAATCCCAGTCCTTATTTAGGCATTAAACCGTGCACTCCAAATAAAGGCATGGTCTCCGACATCCGTCCACCCTAACGTCACAACGAGTTCTTGAAGAACAGACCCTTAGGCTTCGGGAGTTTCCCTAGCACAGGACTATTGATTTCTTCAAGGACTCATCTATTATGCATGAACCGTTATACCTTAGGGGTTCATTCATGACGTCTTCCGCTGTCCGATTCACGTCAATGCTAACATTCTGAGGTACCTCTCAGGTATAAATATACCTTCCCTAGCCCTTGTAAACTAGAGGAGACCTCGACTTCAGAGGAGCCCGTTTCCCGGCCTGACGCACTGAGAAGACGCTGTCATCCCTGCACGCAGAGAGTCCAGCTTCCAGTGATCTGACTTCCCTTGCGGGGTGTTGGAGTTCGAGTCTGGCAAGAGATTCCCACCTCTCTCATTCTTAAGGTATGGAGCTGACTAGAACCTAGAGGGACTCTTGGCATACTTGGCATACTAGGCATACTAGGCATAACATACTCTTAGTATACCATAGTAAGGAATACTCCACCTACTTCATTCCTCTCCCTACACCTAGGTTAGGTTAGGTACATTGGGGTAGAACTAGCTTAGAAACGCATCGTATGAGTACTCGCAATTTTAGCTCATGTTATTTATGTATGTGAATATACGCTAAAAGATAATGCTAACGCAGTACTATTTATTTCTACTGCTTACTCTGTACATTATTTATCTTGCATACTGTCTTGTGATCGTAACAGCACATATTACTTACACGAGAAACAAGACTGTTCAATAAACCTTTTATTGAAACGCCCGTCTATTCTTTCTGTGTAACTTTGAGGAAAACTAAGCATGCACGATTGAGCTGAGTGAAACGGTTATCTATTGTTTCCACGACTCTGGGACACGTTCTGATTCTAAAGGGTAACAAAGTGGTCATGTTTTGCGGCTGCCAGAAACTACTCCCTTCTTGTTTTTCAAGGAGTTTCTAGTGGCCTCTGAGCTAGCTGGCACAAGTAATTAAGTTTAATATACTCGATAGGGACATACCGACCTCAGTCCTATGTCAAGCCTATAGGGTATATTATTCCAATGCGCAGAGCCTATTAGGGAAATAGGAGCTACACTACATGGCGCCCAACGGTTTGGTAAGGCAGTAATTTAACGTTAGATACTGAGTAACTCAGCTGTGCTTTTTCTCTCAGAGACCCCTACCCATATACTCCAAAAGACGTCTGGAGTAGGCAGGGTTAAGTATCCACCACGGCTACATAGGGAAACACCCTATATATTAGCTGTTTGGTTTGCTCAACGTTGAAGGATACAGTGTTCCAAAATATTGTGCACCTTATCTTTGTTTCCTTGAAACTTGAAACTTGTTATACATTTTTCAAAAAACAAAATGCCTGACTCCGACAACGGTGACGTTGCGGGTCAACCAGCTTTTAACATTACAGGTTTAATTGAAACCGAGGAGGGTGTTATAAATATCCCTCCAAACTTAAGAAGAGCCATCACTCTAAAACTCATAAAACACGGCCTACCACCAAGAGGCGGTAGAGCAGTTTTCGTGATAGAGGCACACGAATCCTTTCAGACAGAGGTATTCTATTCATGGGTAATATTTCCTGAATCCAATCCAGTAACAAAACTGTTTCACTTCTACAAAGAAGATGATCCACCAGAGGAATATATTCCTTTCGAGGATATTGAAATTCCATTAACATACCAGGAGCATCAGCTCTGGTTTAAAGGCGCCCTAAAACATCACAAAAACATTACCAGGCTCGGTCCACTAGGTAGACCAGGAGCAACATGGCAGATTCTAGCCGGCTACACACCTCATCCTGACATTGAAGAGATGTCAGACGAGGAATTACTTACTCAACTTACATAGTTAATAAAAATCTACAGACAATTGGTCCAATATGTCAATCGGACTTTCACAGTCCAACCACCATTAACACTTCCAAATCAAACTCCTCAATCGGGGAATACACTAAAAATTACACCACAGACTCTATACGCAGTCATGGGCAAAATGCCCACAAAACGTGAGCAAATTCCATTCTGGATAGCTCAAAAAATTACTCAAATCGAAGCAGTATTTCCAAATACTAGCCCTTATGAGAAACATAGAATACTAACAATCAGTTTACCAATGGGGATCACACCACAACTGGAAGACTGTACCATTTGGGGCTCAGTCTTTGCTGCCATCTATACTAAAACACATGGTATTCCATCAATTGCGGTAATACCAGATGTCCTGAAACAAATTCAAAATGAATACGGGGCAGAGCTTGCTCTGAATTTAGGTATGAAATTACTGAAAAATTTCGACCAGGTCTCAACAATAATATTATCTAATATTAAAGGGGAGGCAGCAGCAGTGGCGATCCGCCAACGATTAAGAGAATTCGATGTTACAGAACATCAAACTGAGCTAACCAGAATAATTAAACAATCCTATGCAGAATTAGGCAGAGATAGTTTGGGTGGAAGACCATTAAAACCAAAACTATCTGAAAATCCTGAAAAGGACTCTATTAAACAAACTCCTACATCTTCTAAAAAGAAGTGGGAAACTAATAAACAAAACTCAAACGAGAAACGTTCTCAATCCCGAGGTAGGTCTCCTCAAAAGGAGCCCTCTGAAAGGAGGTATAACTTCAGGAATAGGGATAATTTGAGAAAACCTGACAGGTATCAAGATACTGATACATGTTCCTCTCGTACCTCTCAGATCTCGTCATGGACTTCGGAAAGAAGAGGACGGTCAGAAAATAGAGAAGAACGCGTGAAATCCAAAGAAGATAAACACGCTCCAAAAAATAAAACAAAACCTCAATTCTCCAAAAAGAAAGTAGCAGGTCTAAAAATCAGACATGCCGAGAATACTGAGAACACAACTCAAGAACGGAGAATGGGCTCAGACAATGCTGGACAGTGCAGCAGAAGTCACAATAGTTCGCCAGAACCTGAAGGAACTTCTGGAGATAGTGGACTTGAATGAGTACATTACAGTTGAGACTGTAGACACCAGGGTTAGTACTCCACAAAGGTTATATGAAATAACACTCCGAATGGAGGGAGACATACCTAGACAGGTGAAAGCACTCTTTTGGGGAAAACTTTCAAGGGACTATGACATACTTCTAGCAGAAAAAGACTGGCCACCACAATTTGTCAGGGAGTGCCCACATGGTGAGGACATTATTATGCCTGCCTTCTGTAACCATATTCCAATTAATCTAAAATACACATATGCCAGGAAATGGGCAGTAGCCCAGGCCCCAGCATTATATAAAAATCATGTAGGATGGGATGAGGACTCATCTCACCATAAAATACATCTGAAACATGAACCAACTGCACAAAGGCAGTATCCAATAAAGCAAGAAGCTAAAAAACAGGTCAGGGAGATCTTAGATCAACTTGAATACCAAGGGGTGATTGAAACATGCACCTCCTCAATGAACAATCCTTTGTTTCCTGTCTCCAAACCAGACAACACCTACCGTCTAGTTTTGGATTACAGACACTTAAACACTTGTTGTAAAACATTTGCAGTACAAAATGCACATAGCACAGCATTAATGAATAACATTGTGCGTAAAAAATATAAAACCACATTAGATATCTCAAATGGTTTCTTTTGTCAAAACATAGCACCTGAAAGCAGGTACTTAACAGCATTCTCCATAATGGGGACCCAGCGTCAATTTTGTTGACTCCCACAAGGGTTCAAGAACAGCCCAGGGTTATTCTCAGCGAGAGTAACGGAGTTACTACAAATTTATGACAATGAGGCATTGTCCTATGTCGATGACATCTATCTGACGGATGATGACCTGGACAAACACTTGAACAGGGTAAGCACCATTATACTGGGCTTCGCCTCTGAGGGCTACAAGTTCAACTTTAAAAGTCCCGAATTGCCCATCTCAATGTCCTATTTCTAGGATATGAGCTTTCAAGTGAAGGCAAGAGCTTGGCAGCTAACTTTTTAGAAAAGTGAGCGCTGCTCCAACCTCCAAAAACGCAAAAAAAGTTACAATCCATTCTGGGTTTCCTAAATTTTGGAAGAACATACATTCTAAATTACGCACAAAGGGTTAAACCTCTCTACGCATTAATAAAACCTGATTTTTCAATCAAAAATTGGACACAAGAACACACAGAAATCTTGCGTTCACTACAGGCTAACATGTTAGCAACAAATCACTTACAAACACGCGTAAGTCAACGCAATTTAGTGATCCGAATAATTTCGGGTCAATGCGGATTCACCTACTTAACCTTCAATGAGGGTGAGAAAACACCAATCGCATACAAATCTCATTTGTACACACAAGTGGAAATGCGCTTCACTTCAACTGAAAAAATTCTGACAGCAGTTCAAACCGCTGTAGCAAAAGAAAGAGCCCTAGCCCAAGGGAAACGCATTATTGTCGTGACCCCAGTACCGGCATTAGAAGCGGTCACAAAAGCAAGCATTCCAAATGCTAAAGCATTACATCCAAGATGGATACAATGGGTTAATTCTCTTGCTGCAACAGATGTTGAATATGTTTTTGATCCTGATTTAAAAACACAAGCATTCCTGCAATATGAACAAGAATGTCCTCTGCCCACTGAAATTCTGCCTCTCGATCAGTACAAATTCATAATTTACACTGACGGATCCACACAACCCGCAACAGAGGGTATGCAAGCTTACAGTGCAGCGTGTGCAATCGTTAAAGGTCGCATGCGAGATGGTATCTTCAGACCTATGGTCACAAAAACTCAATCTCTAGGAGATTGTACAGCTCAGCGAGCTGAACTACAAGCATTCAAACTGGCACTTGAGAGTACAGATCGAGAATTCCCCACACTAATAGTGTGCGATTCCTTTTACTATGTTCAGTCGTATAATGAATATATACAAAACTGGCTTGAAAATGGATTCAAAGATGCGAAAGGTGGCACTATAAAGCATAAAACGCTTTGGGAACAACTAGTTCAGTTGAAAAACGAACTACCAAAGGCTCACGTGATACACACACTGAGTCATCAACGTGATGGCGTTCACGTTGCAGGGAATTCATTGGCTGACGAAGCCGCAAAGGGGGCTGTTCAGACGGCTTCCGTAGCTGCGATCACTCGTTCAAAAACAAAAATAGACAGTGAGATAATGTTGGCTGTCAATGCTACAAGCAAAGGCAGTGGTGCAGCGTTACCAAACAAAATTCCACTCAAGTACTCTTATGTAATTGATGCGAACAACGTTCCTTTTGCTCGAATCCCTGGAGTGGGGGATAGGGTAATTCCAAACAAGGAACGTAGAGCAGCTTTGATTTATGAAACACATTTGGGGGAGGGTCTGTCACATCAAGGGATCTCTAAAACAATATTGACATTAAAAGAGATGTACTGGTGGCCTGGGATGAATACAGAAATACACATATTCATCAATAACTGCATAGACTGTAAATTACAGCGAGAAAGCCACCAGACACCATGCTACAAATGTAGCTGCCCTGCACAGACACCATTATTAGACAGCATTAGACTATCTATGCACAGGCGTCCTCGTGGACAAGTGCAATCCCACAAATACTAAAATAAAGGTTCCTATGGATATGGCCTCAGCGCTCGGCTGACGCTCGAACTGTTATAAAAGATTTGCGAGTCTTTATCGGCACATACGCAATAGGCACGCTACATTCTGACCAGGGCCCTGCGTTTAGCTCTCGGGCTTACAAAGAAGCCATGGCCAGTCTGGGCGTTGCATTGCGGTACTCCTCTCCATTCCATCCTGAGGAAAATTTGGTTGTGGAAAGGAAAAACCGGGACATAAAGCAGTCTATAACAGCTAGGGTATTAGGTTCGGGTGATGGGTGGGTCAAACATCTTTATGGGGTCCAACGCTCATTAAATAACTTGCCAAGAAGTTCTCTAGGGGGTGTCACTCCATATGAGGTCCTATTTGGGACAAGAATGTGGGTACCAGACCTCGATCACGTAGGCACAGTGGTGGAAAATAAACCGTTTGATATCAAAGATCGTTTGGCTATTTTACAGGAACTTAATGAACTAAGATCGAAACAAAGCAACGTATTCCTGCAGCCAACCACCACTGGGGAAAAACCGGCGGTCCCAGCAAGGCCTGTCTGGATTCCAAAAGTTGGGGATCTAGTCAGAGAAAAGATTGCGGACAAGAAGGAATTTGGACCTTCTTACAGACAACCAGTACCTGTCCTAGCAGTTCAAGGAACAAGAACAGTACTTCTGCCGCCCCTTGCTGGAAAAAGGAGAAAAGATTTGTGTCCATCGACCTCATCAAACCACAGTATGTGGCCAATACTAAATAGTAGGCCTCGTGGACTCCGACCTAGTAGCAGACGCACTCCTCTCGCTACTATCCAAGAGGTTCAGACTGAAAGACTGATAACCATCGAGACTTCAGCAGTAACAGATGAAGGACTAAGCAACAATGCAATGGAACTCATCGCTCTTGAAACTCAAGTAACAGTTCGTCCAAATACACCTGTCTACACCAATGTAGCAAGTGATCAACTGGTTCCAGCGATTTCTACAAATCCTGATGGAATTTCAACAATTGACAGAACTGCTTCTGGCTATTTCATTAACTTTGATACGTTCTCAGAAGATCCCAGTGAACCTGAAACGACGCCAGCATCATTAACTTTCAAACAGCAAGTACAAGACTTTCTTCACTTTCTAAAAAAGACTTATCTGGTTTCACCATGGATTGAACTCTGGATTATTTCTGGAATATTTGTTTTCCTGCTTTGGCTAGCTTTGGTTATGACTATGAGCGTGCTTATAAATTACAGATACATCCATGTGAACACTGAAAGAAAAGATGTGAACTTACTTTTGAAACCTCATAAATCTTCCCATCGTGAAGCAAGAGACTTGTCAACAGTGAACATCACAGCCGTTCCTATACAGGATGGTATAGTGTGGGACAAAACAGATTTTGATATCTTCGACCCAACGGAACAATTGAACATTCCACATTTGTTTAAAATTTCACTAAGTGATCTTATTTCGTCCAATACCTATTCTGATGATTGGGACTTTGAGACTGTTAATGACATAATGTTTGACCTAGAAAAATCTGCTGCATTTTCTAAAAGTGAATATTTAGAGGGTTCATCAGACTATGAACAGCTGTATTGCTATAACCACTATGGTCATCATTATTTGCATAAATCTGCATACCCTAGAAATGTGTATATGTTTAACCAATGGGAACATTGTCCTACACCACCAAAAGGTAGTTCAAAAACATTTGTTAATAAATTTCCATATTTTTCAGGTTACAATACATCTGATCCAGAAACGTTTTACTATAGAAATGTAAACAAGACAGGACTGAAAATTATGTTAACAAATACAAAACAGATTTTTCTGCAGCATTTATTGCCCAAATGTCTATACAGGGTTTCGACTTTTGGAAAGACACAATAGACACAAAAACTGTCTGGGGTACTAAAGAATGGCAAGTGCAGGGGATAGAAGCTTTATTTAGAGCCTGCATCATCCCTGAACAAATAATGTTTTTGAATGAAACTGTCCAACAAACATCTTGTCTTGGTCTAGCCAAGATCAAAGAGATGAAAACACCTTCTGTACCAACACCTGCAAGTGATAACAATACACAGGCAGCGGTTACAGTTGAAAAAATACTACAACTCAACAGATCTAATCCTGATTGGAGAAAATGGTTGATCTGGCCCACAGAAACGAACAACTGTCAGGAAAGATTCCTGAATAAAACTCAGGGCTTTACTATTCATAGGCCAGACCCAAGATACGTCCAAAGACAGCATCCGGGGGTAGTAACAGCATACAGTGTAGGTAAATTATGCCTCGATTGGCTGCAGAAATCTACACTACAGGATGTGAAACAACACTTATCCTTACTTAAAGAAGACGCAGACCTTAGGGAATTCTTGCTTGGACCAAGAAAACCGCGTCAAAAACGTTTCATATATGCCGGCATTTATGCTGCCTATAATGAAGCATGGAAAGTGTCACAAATGGAGGCCGCAGAACGAATACGTGAACTTGATCGTATTAATTTAGAGAAAACTCTCTCTGTGGTCGACAATGGGTTAACAACTTTGTCCTCCAGAATATATTCATTGGACGGCATTGTATCCTCTGCTATCGACATACTGGAACAAGATTTGGCGATGTTACAACAAGGCCAATCTCAATTACGTTCTATTGTGTTATTAAGCTGGACGCTGCAATCTTTGCGTGCGGGCTATGTGCCTTGGCGTTTTATCAACACGACGGCGCTGTTTGCAGAATACAATCTAACTGATAAACAGATCGAACTGGCACAAAGAGGAGCAAAGTATACAGTGCTGATCATTGAAAAACTGGAAAAGTTACCATTCACAGTGGCAGAAAAACCAGCTACAGAATGGCTTATTCATGGCAAAATCACACTACCTGTGACTACTTTTCAGTTTCAGTATTGCCTCAAACAAATGCAAGCAGGCAAATATGAAAGGTTGGGTACGGAATACATTAAGACATCTTGGAATTTACCATACACATATAGATGTTGGAGTGGGGATCGTGAAGTGTTTCTGAGCGGTACACACTGTAAAAATGCACTGAGCGGTTCACTAATATGTCAGGACATTTCTTTACACGGGGCTTGTAATGGTTCTGTGGCAAATTTGTCTTGCCACCAGCAGGGTACACCAGCTGCTGTGATTAATCCAACGTTTGGACAACTTTCTAATGGGAGTTACCTCATGTTGAATGATCAGAGTTGCTGCGGCATGTTGCCAGGCATCCCATATCTAGTAACGGTCAACTCCAGGGTCACTTGCTGTATGCAAGTATTGTTTGCCCCAATAGACACAGTCAGGGAGTCGCCTTTGTGGCATTCGCTGAACGTCTCTTTTATAAGATTTGATACTTTAAGCAGAATGAAAGCCATGCTTTTACAACAAACAGTGCCTTTGACCTCGGCCAAAGAAACCTATGATCTACAAATTGCAAGGACTTTGGCTGAGATACAAACTTTAATACGTACAAATTGCCCTATACATTTCGTGGAAATGATAGGACGTATCTTTAACATGTCTGATACAAGCAGAATTGTACATGTATTTAAGAGCATCTGTTCCGGCCTGTTAACACCTATCCAGGCAATACTCGGAAAAATCCCAAACTTTGCACATTCGGTGTTTGGTGGCATACCATTAATTCTAGCACTTGTTGCCGGAATTCTATTTCTCTTCCTGCTATTACGCTATGGCCAGCCTATTCGCAGACATCACTCTGAACGAAAGTGCCGTGAGCGAATAGTACAGCTTTTGGGCATGAATCGTCTACGGGAACTTAATACCACGTGGTTCCTGTCGTTCAGACCAATCTGGCAAGATTGCATCTTACCTGTTCTACGATGCCTGCTATGCGGTGAAGAATGCGTGTTGGACACCTGTCTAACATTTCCATCAGCTACGCCAACGGATATCGATACTCTGCTGGACCCGATAACGGCCTATGCTCTGTGTTGTCCCCAGAGGCTACCAATCCTGATGATGGCATTCGTTGAGATCTCACATACGCTTCCGGCTGGTGCTGAGGTACGAGATGGATCTACAGGCACACAGGTAACAACGGACGCGAACATTGCTGCAGCATCCTATGCTGAATGCGATGCTTCACATCTCTGTGCAATTAATCTACTACACGAGGTGTTCCGAATGTCACCAACTACAGTGGACGATATTTTGTCTACAGAAATAGATGATCTCATGTTTACACCAGACCCGTACACTGACTCTGATTCAGCCAACAGTGTTCCAGAGATGCAGTAACAATTTGGCCTTCATATTTCAAAAACTTGGAACTCTTCCCAAATTGAACTTTTTTCAGTTTTTCAAACAAAATGGCACAACAATCTGCTTAAAGTAGAACTATTCTTATAGTACGGACTTCGCGGTACTTCCACAGACACTTAGTCATCTTGTTTGTCTAAAAAATTCATTAGTTTCCATGACATGAAATGACTTTGATTTTGAACAACTTATCGATCATTTTATTGTCACATGTAATTATTACTGCTTATTTCATTCCAATTGCATTTTATTTTCAAATATATGCCTGAAATGAGAAGCAATGCTTAAAATGTACAGTACTTTTTGCATTCTAATATGCTTTTAAGAAATATTTTTAGCAATATGCGGTACTCCATTTTATGTTTAGCATTTTAAATGTTTAGCATTTATATTATTATCGTACACACGAAAGTGGAGTGGGTGTTGTATTCCTCTTAGGGTGTCCGTATATAGGTTTTCCTGTATCATGTCCTTTTATAGGCACAATTCGCCCTGCCCTTATATAGGCATAAAATCCCAGTCCTTATTTAGGCATTAAACCGTGCACTCCAAATACAGGCATGGTCTCCGACATCCGTCCACCCTAACGTCACAACGAGTTCTTGAAGAACAGACCCTTAGGCTTCGGGAGTTTCCCTAGCACAGGACTATTGATTTCTTCAAGGACTCATCTATTATGCATGAACCGTTATACCTTAGGGGTTCATTCATGACGTCTTCCGCTGTCCGATTCACGTCAATGCTAACATTCTGAGGTACCTCTCAGGTATAAATATACCTTCCCTAGCCCTTGTAAACTAGAGGAGACCTCGACTTCAGAGGAGCCCGTTTCCCGGCCTGACGCACTGAGAAGACGCTGTCATCCCTGCACGCAGAGAGTCCAGCTTCCAGTGATCTGACTTCCCTTGCGGGGTGTTGGAATTCGAGTCTGGCAAGAGATTCCCACCTCTCTCATTCTTAAGGTATGGAGCTGACTAGAACCTAGAGGGACTCTTGGCATACTTGGCATCCTTGGCATACTAGGCATACTAGGCATAACATACTCTTAGTATACCATAGTAAGGAATACTCCACCTACTTCAAACCTCTCCCTACACATAGGTTAGGTTAGGTACATTGGGGTAGAACTAGCTTAGAAACGCATCGTATGAGTACTCGCATTTTTAGCTCATGTTATTTATGTATGTGAATATACGCTAAAAGATAATGCTAACGCAGTACTATTTATTTCTACTGCTTACTCTGTACATTATTTATCTTGCATACTGTCTTGTGATCGTAACAGCACATATTACTTACACGAGAAACAAGACTGTTCAATAAACCTTTTAGTGAAACGCCCGTCTATTCTTTCTGTGTAACTTTGAGTGCACGATTGAGCTGAGTGAAACGGTTATCTATTGTTTCCACGACTCTGGGACACGTTCTGATTCTAAAGGGAAACAAAGTGGTCATATTTTGCGGCTGCCAGAAACTACTCCCTTCTTGTTTGTCAAGGAGTTTCTAGTGGCCTCTGAGCTAGCTGGCACAAGTAATTAAGTTTAATATACTCGATAGGGACATACCGACCTCAGTCCTATGTCAAGCCTATAGGGTATATTATTCCAATGCACAGAGCCTATTAGGGAAATAGGAGCTACACTACACTAGGAGATGAGAGAAGAAAGGTTAAACAATTGTTAACCACAGGAGATGTCGGGTGCAACTGAATGTGAGTATGTGTAGTAGAGGGGGCCTGTGAAATTAAGTTATATTTAGAATGAAAGGAGGGGGGTAAATGAAAAAGATGACTAGCTTCAGAAAAAGATAAAATCTTATTATGAGAAAACAGCTGATGTGTCCAGATTAAACCTCTATTTCTCCAAGACTTCCAATAAAAGGGTTTCCCGCGAATTAAGATAGAAGTGTTATGCCATAAAGGAGAGTTAAGAAAGGAATCTAGGTCGGTAGGAGACGGGGATGAAGAAAAACCCAAAAGTTTGCAAGTATATTTGAGAATAGGAGTAAATAAAGATGGCGGTCTACGAGTAAAGGAGAGAAATTCTTTAAAAGAGAAAGGGGAAAGAAAGGAACGTTCGAGTACTACCCACAGAGGGCAATCTACTGAGGAGTCAGAAAGCCATCTCGAGGCTTGGCGAAGTAGGAAAGATCTGTGATAAGTGGGGAAATCGGGGTAGTTAACACCGCCCTCTGCTTTAGTTTTCGTTAAACGCAACAGGGACATGCGAGATTTTTTTTGTTCCACAAAAAAGATGATAGTATAGAGTTAATTTTTTTTTTTTTTTTTTTAAAGGAATGGGGACAGGGATATTAGAAGTGGTAAATAAAACTAGAGGGGTAAGTATCATCTTGATGGTCTCTAAACGACCCCACCAAGAGAGATATAGCGGGTGCCATTTAGTGGTTAGAGAGGAGATTTTATGTAAACATTTCTCCATACAAAGAGGTATTGTTGTCGGAATTAAAGGAGTAAAGTAAAGACCCAAATATTTTATGTGGTGTGAATTCCAAGCAAAGTTAGAAGAGCTAAAGTCATCTTTAAATGTATATTTCGTTAGGGGTAGTATTTCACATTTATCACGATTAAGCTTATAACCAGAAACAGAAGCAAAAAGTTCCACTTCTTGTAAGAATGCCGGGACAGAAGATTGAGGTTCAGAAAGGAATAATAAGATGCCATCAGCATAGGCAGCTAATTTAATCTGGGTATCTTTTGTTACAAATCCCTTTATGTCAGCATTCTGCCGAATCCTGGACAAAAAAGGCTCCAAGGCCAGATTGAAAAGGAACGGAGATAAAGGGCAACCTTGACGTACCCCTCTTTTTAACTCAAAATAGGAAGAAGTACCATTCACAAAAACAGCTGCACGTGGATTAGAATATAGGATAGAGATCAAAGAAATAATTTTGGGGCCAGAACCGAACCATTTCAATGCATGAAAGAGATATGACCAATTGACTCAATCGAATGCCTTCTCAGCATCCAATGCTATTGCCGCTAATGAATGGGGTAGGTGCGAGGCTTTTGATAAAATATCGAAGAACAGACGGGTATTATCAGAGAGGAGACGACCCTTAACAAAACCCGACTGTTCTGCACCTAATAGTTGGGGAAGGAATGAATCAAGACGGATAGCAAGGGCTTTGGAAAAGATTTTATAATCAATATTTACAAGAGAAATGGGTCTATAGTTCTTACAGTATTGCAAATCTTTCCCATCTTTGGGTATTAGACATATTAGTGCATCTAAAAAGGAACCTGAGGATTTCCCAGACTGTGTAAAAATATTTAAAAGATTGAGTAACTTGGGAAGGCGGATAGGAGCGAAGTGAATAAAAAATTCGACTGTAAATCCATCAGGACCCGGGCCTTTGTCTTTCTTAAGTGATTGTAGAGCACAAAGAAGTTCTTGTTGTGATAAATTAGCCTCTAAGGGGGTAAAATCTATTTGAGTATTAAAGGATGTATGAATGCCGGAAAGTAAATGTGTAATGTCGGAATCTGAAGATGTAGTCTCAGGAGAGTATAATGATTTATAGAAAAGAAGAAATTGATTTAAAATCTCTGGATCTTTGGTTCGTAGTGTGTTTTGTTCATCAAAAATTGCATCAATATCAAACTTGTTATGTTTAACTTTTAAGTAATTCGCCAAGAGTTTGCCAGCCTTATTCTGACCACCATAGAATTTAGCGCTTGACTTCAACAGATATAACGAGGCATTATCAGTTGATTCCTTATTAAATTGAAATTTTGCTTTAATAAGCTGTGAAAGACAGTTCTTGGATTTTGAAGAGTAATAGGAGTGTTCTAGTCTCCTTATCTCAGCCAAAAGATCATTAGTAACTTTACGGGCGGTTTTACGTTTTTTGGAGACAAAACCAATGATAAAGTCTCTGGCAGCTGCTTTAAAAGCATCCCAAACAATAGAAAAATGTAGATTGTCAGTTTGATTAAGAGAAAAATATTCATTAAAGAATGAAACAAAAGAGGAGTGAAAATTTTGATCCAGAAGGAGTGAGTTATTAAATCTCCATCTTCTAGGTAAGTTAGACTTTAAAACTAAATCCAATTGAATAGAAATAGGGGCATGATCTGAGATCAGAATAGATCCAATTTCAGCGCTTCTTAAAGCTTGGGATATATTATGTGAAACAAAAAGATAATCTAATCTGGATTGAGTTTGGTGTGCCGGGGAGAAAAACGTGAATTCTCTAGTGGTGGGATTACAAATTCTCCAAGTATCAATAAGTTTATATTGCTGAATGGTTTGAGTGAATAGTTTATGTGCTTTGTGGGGTTTAAAAGATACCTGTGAATTTTGATCTATGAAAGGATCCATCACTTGATTACAATCACCAGCGAGGATGAAGTTATCATCAATGTACGAGGAAATTTGCTGAGATAAGGAAGACCAAAACTGAGGATCCCCATTGGTGGGTGCATAAACATTAAACACAGATAATGGAACATCTCCCACTAGTAATTTAGTAAATAACCATCTACCATCATCATCAGAATGTTGAGAAAGTAAAGTAACCTTTAACGATTTGTGACAAAGAGTGATAACCCCATTGCGCTTACCATCACCTGGTGAAAAAAAGACATTCCCAACCCAACCCTTCTTCAACTTCAAAGATTCTGTAGCATTTAAGTGAGATTCCTGCAAGCAAACAATATGTGCTCCTAATTTAGATAAATGCGTTAATACACGCTGTCGTTTGATAGGAGAGTTCAGACCTCTGACATTCCATGATACGATTTTTAAAGACATAAAAATACCAATGAAATAACAAAGAAAGGAAGGCCCTCAAAGACCTTCAGAGAACAGAAGGTGAGATATATGACATTCCAACAAGAAGAGTATAAAGTATAATAATAAAGAAAAATTAAGAACGATAGACATAGAAGTGGGCTAGAAAAAAGAAACCTAGAAAAATAGGAAATGAAAGATTTAAGTAGAAAAGTGATATACAACAACAAGAGAAAAGGACAAGAAGAGAGAATTGAAGAAGAAAAAAGATCTAGAAAATAGGAAAGACAGAAAAGAGAAAAAACTGAAGAAAGTAGACAATCATGTGAGGACCAAATATTGAACCAAAAGATGAGGGGGAAGGGAAAAAAAAGTAGAAGAAGAAGGTGTAATACAAAAATAGGAGACAAGAAGAAAAGAAAAAGGGAAAAAAAAGAATAACAATGAAAAAGAGACAACATACCTAATTCAAAAAACATCACAAAGGATTGGGGGTAGGTGAAGCCACGAAGAACGGATGGCGCGTCCAGACTCAACGAAACGGGGACGAGAACAACCACAGCAAATCAAATGAGGTGAGGGTACATAGTGGGTAAATACATCCAGGGACCTGTAGGGAAAAAAAGGGGTGACAACGACATTTATCAAAACAGAAAAATAGAACACGCATAATATAAACACACTACCATAAAAAGAGCCAACAAAACAAGCGGCTAAGAACAAACAAATAGCCTAAATAGAAATGATAATCGCTAATATTTAAAACCAATAAAACTAAGAAGAAAAATCAGTATAATAAGCAAGAGAACCAATTAAACATTTTGGAAATAAAACCTAAAAAACAATGAAATCAAGAAGAGAGAACAATACAACAAATAAGAAAACTCATTCAAAGAGCTTGAGACGATGAAGATGAAGCTCCGGAAAAGTCCATAGAGTCAGTTTTACTAAAATTCATGAAACTTTGCAGTTTAACGGGATCCACATAAGTTGTCGTTTTGTTGTTGTATGTAACCTTGAAGAGGCAAGGATGAAAAAGGCCGTATCTTGCACCCATAGCGCGTAAAGCAGGTCTCATGTTCAAAAATTCCTTACGTCTGTTTGCTGTGGACGTAGCATAATCCTGTGCCAAAAATAATGTAGAACCGGACCATGTGATGCGTTGAATAGACTTGGCTGCTGACAACACTTTGAGAAGATCTGTGTATTCAAGGAAATACATAATGACCCCTCTTGGTCTCCGGGAAGAAGAGGAGTCCGCGCGTTGGTAACCAAGTCTATGAGCTCGTTGGATATTGAGCAAAGTTCCTTCAGGTAGGTGCAATATTTTGGGAAGAAAGGATTTGAAGAAAGATAAGGGATCTGATCCCTCTGAGCCCTCCGGCAGACCATAAATGCGGAGAATATTTCTTCTATTACGGTTTTCTAAATCTTCAACCTGTTGTTGTAGTGATGATACCTGAGATTGAAGCGAGTCAACCTTCTCATGAGTGTGATGAAATGAGGAGATGCTTTGCTCTACTGTGGTGAGACGCTCATTCATCTGGGACCAGTTCTCCGTAAGGAATTGCAACTTTGTGGAAGTGTCCTCCATAAAGGGGCGAAGCGCCCGTATCTCTTCCAAAAAAATATCCAACGATACAGGAGAAGAGGCTTTCGGTGGAGAATTTAGGTCATTTTTCAATCTTTTAGTAGTAACTTTGCCAGCAGTAGAAGAGTTTACGTTCAAAGGAGATAGAGCTTTGGAAGTAGGTGTCAATGACTCCTCCATCTTAGAAAACTCAGAATTTTTTGGGAGTTCTTGATAAAAGTATGCGTAATGCAAGGTGCAGAAGATCCCAGCTTTTTAAGTCTTCCCATATGGGATTCAAAAAGATGATGTGGTAAAGTGTAATCTTACTATATACTGATAAAACCACAACCACACCTTATGAAGAGGTATTGTTAAGAAAGCCGCAGATGAAATGCATTGCGAGCAGCGTGAGCAGTAGAGAAGGGCTGGATATTGAGGAAGATCATGCGAACAGGTTTTCATGTCTGTTTTTACACACGAAATGTCGAGGCAAGCACACTACTACTGATATATGGCAGTAGCAAAAAGAATATGCCTTTAATATACCCTTCTCTTTGCTGGTGAAAAGTCTAAGATGGAATGGAGTCTTAGTTAATCAGTCACCAGAACCAGGACACCCTGCTGACTCAGAAACACGAAGAGAATATAAAGAACAATGTTCCTCAGGGATACATGGCAGAGGACACCATTTCAAAACCTGAAGGAATTAGGCAAACTATGAAGTTATCGAGGTGTCATGACAGAGCAACGTCCAAAAAACATGAATAAAGCAAAGGAAATGCTGGCAGGCTTTAAAACAGAATGACTCATGCAAGTATTAGACCATTGGAGGGCGCCATTTGTAAAAAAGGGTTTAGAGTTCAAAATAGGTAATTTTGTAAAAGAGGAGAGTCACCATATGCCTGAGCGCGCTTGCTCTCTCTCGCCGGTAATTCTCCTCAGAAGAGACGCTGCATGCAAAATGGCGGCCGCGCTCCGTGTTGTAGAAATGTCCAGCGTGGAATGATGAGTTATCAGGTCCTCAGGCAGCAGGAGTTATCGGAAAACAACCCACGCTTGTCAGCGCATGATCCGAGATCCTGAACTGCTCACCCTCGTCGGAAAGAAAGCAGTAGAAAGTGGCTTTCTCGAGCCGTTCCGCGGAGCCTCACCCAGACGCTGCCATTTGCGTCGGGCGCCAAGCCACGCCCCTCAACCCTTTATGCTACTTAATGAGCTAAAACTGTGACTAGACAAAATGCAGATTTCTACTTTTGCTCTCACCCTCAGTGTGAAACAAATCTGGCGTTGGTAGCCGTATCACACATCCACAGCCTCTGATGTAACTTCGAAGAGACTTCTTTGTTATGTCTGTTGCCATGATAAGCAGATATTCGGAAGGTATGATCACCTGATAATGATTTGAAAGCACACGCCACTGGATCAACAGGGGGCACGAGGGGTGGGCGTGGTAAGCAGAGCACAGGCTCTAAAAGTAACGTATCCAATGTTTAGATGCTGAACTGCAGTGGAGTTAGACTGTCTCTGGCGATGTGTGTCCACTCTCTGTCTGTACATGCCTGCTGTCTCGGCTGGCAGTCCATGTGCCTCTCAATCACTACCAACTGGCCCTCCCCCATGCCCCAATGGGCTGTAACCTAACCCCTGGGTGGCGCTGAGCAATATTTTGGAGGCCACTCTGATCCTTCTATCAGATTCCAGCTTGCTTCTGAGAGTTAAACAGGATGAAATACTATCTCCAGAGAACGTGCAGGAAGAGGCTGGTGCAATAACTTGTCGAGAGACGGAGGGTTGCGTTTTGGAAAGAAGAGGGATGTGGCGCTCCCGGCATTGTCCCAGGAGAACACTGTACATAACTACAAATAACTCAAAACAACAGGTGTGTGGTGAGAGATGGGATACTGGAGAAGCTGGTATAAATGATCGTGTGTGTAAATGAACTGAAAATGTATTTTTTTCTTTACTAACTTGGCCTGCCAAACTCTATCAGTGGAGGGCTGGGGTAGCTGCAGTTAAGTTAATGCATGTGTTAATATTTAACACAGAAATGTGAGCTACCAGCATATCAAGGTCTCTGTGTGCTATGGCTCTAGCGGCCCTGTTAATGTGGCAACCAGCATTTGTTAAAGTCGCAAAAAAAAACCTCTTTTCAAGAAGGGGACGGGGGTTATAGGAGTTTTAGAAAGTCAACTATATTTAAACTTTGCAAAATATCCAGCACACTTTTTAGTCTGAGAGTTATGTATTACATTGTAATGTCAATAAGTGCACACACAGTAATAAACCAATCAGATCTTGATTCTGTGTGTTGGGGTACCTCCACTGCCTGGGGAGGGGGGTTGCTCGCAGAAGAGTTGTGGTGGGAATAGTCTCATGTTTGGGGTGTAAACTGCACACACAGCACCTCTAAGTCACATTGAGGTAGGTGCTGTATTATGAAAGGGCTATACCCACCCCCATGTCACTGATCTATGTAGAGCAACATTCAACGTGCTTACATTAGCCGTGGGAGTGTACCTCCACCCACTATGATCCTGCACCCTAGGGCGCCTGAGGAAGAAGTGTCATGCCTCATGGGTCCAGGAGGCAGGGGTGTGTACATGGGTGCTAGAACATCCCAGGGAGAAATAGGGTCCCCTCTCATGAGATATGGATTCAATCTGTGCTTCCGTAGAGCTGCAGACACTTTAAATATGCCTATTTCAAGGTGGAATACTCTGGTAAAACAGTTTCCATTGATTTAAGGCTGAAAATGAATGATTATGACTATAATAAAATGACGCAAAAAATGCCGCAAAATTCCCATATTTGTGTCTCTAAATTTCCATATTTGTGCCGCAAAATTTGCTAATTCATGCCGTAATATCCTGTGGGGTCTGATTGAAGTTCTCCCATTCATTTGAGATATTACTAATTTTTCACAGGCATACACTTGGCAGAGCAGAAGGTCCTAATAGGATGGTCTGTGCTGTCCCATTAAATCTGAGCATTACTTCCAGGTAATCCTCATTCGGGCTGATGGCCCACCAAAGCTGATTCCTGCGCTACCCAACCAGACCCGGTTCTAGCGGGTGGGCCGGGTGGGCCAGGCCCACCCAAACATAACCCTTGGCCCTCCCAGACACGGCATAAAAGCCAAGGCAAAAACAGTCTGTTTAATTCCTCTAGCTTTCTCTGTGTTGTCAGCCAAGCAATGTGGTGTTTTCCCAGTTCCTGTTTACTGGAACACGAAATGCATGATGCTTAATTGGGCTAGGGTCTCTGTCTTGAAAGACACCCCATCACATCTCCTTTTAGAGAAGTGGACTTAATCTCCACCTACTATTGCAGGTACATTAGGGGCACAGCGAGATTTCCATCTGCTCTTTTTTCTTGTTCCCGAGCAATTTTTACTGCTGTTGAGGGGCTCCATCCTGCTGTGCCTTCTTCCAGGGACGGACCTTGCTCCAATAGCACCCTGGGCAAAAAGAAATGTGCGGCTCTCGCTAGGGCTGGTGAATAAATTGAGGCAGCAGGCCCTTTTCACAGGTCAGTCCTTGGCTGGCTACAGTAAAGCAGCAACTTGCCTCAGAACACAAATTTTCCTACCTCCCCCAGCTCACCTTAATGACTCACAACTTAACTCCCTCAGACGTGTTCCAAGTTGTTTGTTGAGAAGGGGAGAGGGGTGTTGATGTGTGGCGGCAGGGGGTGAGATGTAGATGGGGGTGCAAGGTAGCGGGTTGATAGGCTGCTAAAAAACATTGATTGCAGCATGTTAACAATGATTTAAAGCACTTTAAATGGAATTACTGAAGCCAAGGTAGGCAGCGTTGCTGTTTGGAGGACCTTTAGCAAACAGTTATTTTTGCGTCTCTGAAAATTTGTGTCCTGGGCCTGGACCCAGCTTGCTCATGCCAAAAGCCAGCCCTGACTGTTGCTCTGTGGGCTTCTTCTTTGCTCTACAGACCCTGTGGACAGAAATTAAGCATGCTACAGCCTTGGACCTTTCCTGAGTCCTGCAGTTACTGTTTTATTGGATCGTGCTGTGAGGCAAAGTTTGATTGTATAGTTCAAAGAAGGTAAGAACATGTTTAGGGGGCATAGCTGAGTGGGGGTGTGTGGGGCATGCTGACAATTTTCCCACACAAGAATACTGACAATTTGTTCATGTTTGTGAGATTCTGCAAAGGCTTGGACATGATCTATAAATAGAACTTAATGTAAAATTGTTTATTTTCATTTTAAACATTCACTTTATGATTTTGTTTACTTTAATTATCAATCTGGTCATATGTGTAACTGTGAACACATTTTAAATTGCATTCATCTCATATTTATTGTTTTAATTATGAAAGGCAAAACAATACTGGCCTTAGGTGATTTTACACATTTTGGTACTGGCCGGGACATTAAAATTTCAGTTAGGCCTGTATAAAAATCAGCTATTTGGCAACACTATGGGGCCGATTACGATCTCGCTCGGACGAGCTCCTGACGGCATCCGTCAGGAGCGAGTCTGAGTCGTAAGCGCGATTTCCGGACGACTCGTACCGCTGTACGAGCGAGCAAGTACGATGCGCATATAGCCTCGCGCTCCGAGCAACTCGTACCCGTCAGCGAGGCCCTCCGGACGACTCCGACATGGCCGACGCGCACATCGCAATGGGGCCGATTTCCGAGCGACCAAGTGCGAAGCGCGCGTCAAGCAGCCGGATCGAGTCGGAGCCTCCGACTCGAGACAGTGTTGGGAAGCCGACTTCAGGGGGCTGTAGCGGGCCCCCCTTCACCCGTAGCGCTATGACTTGGTCACTGGGGCCCCACTACACATGCATGCGCGGGGCAGCAGACATCGAGGCGTCCCCGTGACAGGGAGCGCCCTTTTCCGCGACCTACCTTTATTCTCTATGGGAGCCTATGTACGCTATGTACAACAGGCTCCCATAGACTTCAATAGGACTCCGAGCGACCCGAGTCCGTCAGTGCTCAATTGCATCGTACTCGGAGCCTCGGAGCGCGAGTCGCTCGGAAAGCTCTACAGGACCAAGTCGGCCGTAGGGCTTTCCAAGCGAGATCGTAATTGGCCCCTATGTGTGGGATGTAACAACCCCCAAATATTTGAATATTAACCTGTAGGATATACACTAAAGCAGTGATCTATTTTAGAGGGATTGGATACTTTGGGTGGAGGCTAAGGATGTTGGGAGGCAGGTAGGACAGGTACCCTGGTAAGCAGAAGACAAGAGATGCCAGGGTGCAGCAGGTCCAGTGGCACCAGGGCACGGAGGCCAGAGGCTGACACTGAACCCTGATCATTGCGGTATTTCACAGTTCAAATAGGGGACCCATTTTCTTTCTTGCACTAGGGCCCTTGCCACTGACAGCTGTCAGAGATAAATACTCTTGGAAGTAAGGTTTTTTTGTTTGTTTAATATTTTAGCTGGACCTGTAACTTCTTCTTCAACTATTGGAGGTCTTGTGACATGAGAACACAGTGCACCTTTCTCAGGACTGCAGTGGAGATGGCAGACTTTTGTGGTGGGATCCCCTAGACCCAGGTGGAGCCATATTATTCCCGGTGGCATAACATTAAATGATGGGGCCCCCCTGCAGAATGTGATGGGGGCCCTTGAGCCGCCCATATCTCACAGATACTCATTGGCCTTGGGATGGAGGGGGCCCTCTGAAGGGTTGAGGAGCCCTCTAGAGGGTTAGGAGCACCTCTTCACCTAAAGGCTGCAGAGGTCTGGTTACACCCGAGCATTCTATTCTAAGATATAACCAGTGTAAAAATATGCAGAATTAAGGTGCTCTGGGACACAGCTTTCAAATTTAAATTACAAAAGGAAAATTGAAGTTTATCAATGAAATGTTTGACACACCGACATAAGTAGAACAGGCAAGTTTTAATCAGCTTTTTTGGACTTTGGTGGAAATGCACAGATTATTTAATGCAGTATCACTGATAAACATCTGTATGTAATTGTACATTGGGGTGGTCACCTGAATCTGTAAGAAGGAGTGTAGCTCCTGCTTAGGGTCATAGGGTTTAATCTTCTGCAGTAAGTGGCAACCAACTCTTGTGAAAGAGGCAAACACCCTAATGTTGATGTAGACCGTTCTATGAGCCTGTTGCAAGCCAGGTGCTGTTGGCTCTACTCTTTTGTATAGTTGCACTAATAGACTAAAGGAGAGATTAACCCAGAGTGAGCTACCATGAATCCGATGCTGCCTGCTATGCTTCCTGCAACCAGGTCCAGTCTGTCTGGAATGAAAGGTGGTATCTTGTTGGGGGCCTCATATTGATATTATGATTAAATAGCATCCTGAAACTCATGGAATAGGAGCTCTTTGGAGGTAGACCGTGGTTACTCTGGATTCACACACTTCTTTTGGCCCTCAGCGTTTGATCTCAAGGATTTTCTTCTGCACATCTTTACTTTTTGAGTCTCTGCTTTGCTACCAGTTCTTGTAGATTTCTGTTGTGTTAACCGACTCTTGCTTATCTTACTTACACCTATTACTCAGTTGTCTGAGATGGTAGAAATGCAGTTTTACACTTCTACGTAACATGGTGTTCCCAAACTCCTGTGCAAAGGACAGGGAATTGCAGACTGGAGAGTTGATCATTTCAATCTCAATTCCAGCAGTTCTGTCTAGGCCCCATTCCATTTAGGAAGCTTTCTGGCCATAACAAAAGCATTCGCCTGTGTGTAGGATTAAAAATTCCCTCCATGTTAACATGCACACTGCATCCAGTTGTACACGTTAAACTCACAAATCATTGGTATTCAGGGTTTGTCTAATTAGTTCAGTAGAAACAAAGACAACAACACGCAAAATGCTCACATCCCTGTGCCACTATCCACCCCATAGCCCTAAATCACCCATATATCCCTTTACCACTACCCAACCCTAAACCCTAAAATTACCCTTAGCTCAATTTACCACTACCCATCCGTAAACCCTTACATCCCTTTGCCACTACTCACTCCTAAACCCTAAAAGTAACATTAGCTCAATTTACTACTACCCTACCCTCTATATGCTCTGTATACACTCAGGGGCCGATTCCGATCTCGGCCGGTAGGGCTCCGAATCGGATTCGGCTTTACCGGATCCGATTCGGAGCCCTGTTTCCCGACCGAACCGTACGCGGGTCCGGCCGAGCGAGTACGATGCGAAATCGCCGACCGACTCGTCCGGGCGTCCCGACCGCTCCGACCGGCTCGCTCCCGGCTCGAACCGCTCCGACCGACTCGCTCGGACTCGACTCGCACCGCGCAATGGAGACGTTTCCCGGCCGGGTAAGTACGATGCGCGCCGCGAGCAGTCCGACCGAGCCGCGCACTCCGGCTCGTAAGAGCTGTCGGAGCCGTACTTTGGGGGTCCGTGTCGAACCCCCCTGTACGCGTAGCCGCGCGAGTCGCACACAGGGGGGACCCATGGGTCCCCCCTACCTGTGCGTGTACGGCACGAATCGCTTCGCCGCGTACCCGCTGTAGGGGGCGCCCTTGTCCGACTCGCACCCATTGAGTCAATGGGAGCCCGCGTACGCGTTGTACGACCGGCTCCCATTGACATCAATGGGAGTCCGACCGACTCGAGTCCGATAACATACGGACGCATCGTACTCGTTCGGTCGGACTGCACGGGTCCGATTCGGTCGGAAATCTCTCCGGGTCCGGCTCGGTCGGAGAAATTTCCGGCCCGAATCGGAATCGACCCCTCAGAATCTACTGTTTGTATCGTGATGTCTGTTTGGAAGTACATATGATGTAATCTAGGGCTTGTAAGCTACCTCCAGGAGCGACAAAATTGGGCCTGCCGTGGCCCACCCGAATGCACCCTTGGCCCATCCAGATGAAAATTCCTGGAGCCGGGCCTGTACCCAACCTAGGCCCCAGTGCTTAGTTTGTGCCGGGGGTTTCTGGTGCTCTGCACCGGCACTTAATTGGTTTCCAGTGCTCCACCAGGACTTAAATGTCAACACCGCACTTATGACAGTCTGCCACATGGTGGCGCTGCTCACCTAATTTAGACATGAGCATAACATCGGGTGTTTATGAATAAAATAAACATTAAAATGTACTAATATTTGCCGCTCCAGCCATTCCTTTAGCTTTGGGGACCAGAAATAATCTGAACTGTCGGACTTGCGGGTGAGAGAGATGGTTAGCAGTTGTTTTGGCAGAGATGACAGGGGCGATGGGTGGGGCAAGCTGCAGTGGCCTCCTGGTCAGGGCCCTGGCACTTATTATTTTACAAATTAAGCACTGCGAGACCCATTCTCATCACCCAAACATTGCGTGAAAGCCCCAGGTGTGACAGGGTATCACTGGTGAAAGGGTGATCAAGAAAACAAACAACAAACGGCTGCAGCGTTTTCTGCATAACTATGGATTTACAGCACTTGCCACATAATCCATTGTATGCTATATAATTAGCTGATTTTAATTAAAAAAAACATTTCTGGCTAAATTAGATCAAAAATTACTAAAAACGTTGCAACACATGTTGCTGTGCAGTTGCGGGGCATTTGCAAAGGTTAACTGATCACGTTCCTGTTACTGATTACATACATAGAGAGAAGCAATGAGGCAGGGTTAAAATGGCCGTTTTTGTCAGCAACAGTATTATGATGACTGAATGGAAGGTTTTTATGGATGAGTGTGCATACACCGCGGGAGTACATACTATAACTTGCAAAATATCTATGGTTACCTCAGGAGGCTGCAAACACGGGGGATGGTTGAGGAGGAAGGTGGGTCTATTGCAAGAAAGTGATGTTTACACCCTAACTAGTGAGATATGACAGTACCTGTTTGCCCTTAGGGGTATTGTTAAGGCCACGGATATTCCACGTCATAAACGTGAATTCAGCCAGTCGCTCCCTACCCATAGGTATCAAAATATGAGGGGCAGTTGTAGATGCTGAGTCATGTGCATACTGCAAAGAGCGGTCTCATCCAACCTGCTAAGAATACAAAAAGAAAACAGAAACCAATACCCAAGTAAACCACCAAAACCCTCCCCCCACCCACACCAGGCACTAGAGACCTAAGGAATCCCAACAATACAGAGAAAACAAACAAAACAACATTTGTACTGTGGTATAGACCTTGGAGGGTGGGCAACGCTACGGTAAATGGAGCCCTATTTTCGAGTAATACCTGATGAGCATATATAGCTTCTAGGTTACAATATAAATGGTCACTTCGAGATGCAAAGAAGAATAAACCATAACAAGAGTTTTCAGCCAGTGAGAGTGAAAAGTGAGTAGTAGCAGTATGTGGGCAATCAAGGGGCATATCAGTCTGGTGGGAATAGGCACACACTTGCCAAGATGTGGAGGGCCGGTGTTGAGCACTCCGGGGTGGTACGGGGGTGGGGATTTTATTGGGGCCCAGCGCCTCTGCCAGAGTGTCGAAGAATGGAACCGTGCCATTCACCACCACCTGGAGTCTCGCTGGATCCAGCATGCCACAATTGAGCCCGTATTTACGGAGCAGGGCTTTAGTGTTGTTAAACTTGCGCTGCGTTTCCGGCACGGCAAATGTGAAGTCAAGGTAAAAGAAAAGCGTGATACTCTGGTACTGTAATCGACCATGCTTTTGGGTCCCTGTAATTAAGCAAGCGTGCAACAATTGGGCGTGTCAGGATTCACCGTAATATATCATCAGGGTCGTGCTGATGCTCAGAGGGGTCCACCTCTCGACAGCCCCAAGTTCGGAATATAGATATTAACACAGACTCTTGGGATGGTCAAGCGGGGGAAGGAAAGGGTAGGAACTGCAGGGAGGGAGATCTGTGAATGATAATAAACAACCTTTTACATCTAACCTTTAATTAACAAGCTCAGTAGGTGCAATGCATAGGAGTATATGAAATCTGTTTAAGAGCTACCTGTAAAGGAAAAGAAGCAACCCTATAACAGGAGAGATGAGAGAGTGGTTTCAGGAGTCCAACACGAATACTGTCATGGAAAAACAACAACATGGAGAGTATATTTAAATACTTTTATAAGTCAGTCCCAAGCACTATGAACAGTAAGAAACACCTTGACCGCCTAACCTACCCAGTTCGGCGTGTTGGAAGGAATCAAAGGTGCACAAAGCGACTGACTTCCAGGTCACCCCCTACTGACCTCCCCTGCAAGGAACATATAAGAACACACAAGAGAAAGGCCACTGTTTAATATCTTTTCTCTAGGAATAACTCCTGGAACATCTAGGCTTCAGAGTCATTTGAAAAGATCACAGTAAAAAGTTCCCAGCCTGTGATGAACTTTTACAAATACGAAAGCAACAACGATCATGATTGGGAGTTCCTTCACTCCGCAATCTCTTAGGCATGAGAGTACGAAGAGTGATTTAGGCTATTACTTTCTCCAAGCCCGCAAAGCTCTCTTCCAATAACCACTCGCAATCAAATATGGGAGTTCAGTTCCTCCCACGGGTTTCACTTTACTATACAACAAAATCTCCTCCGCATGAGTCATACAATCTAAGACTCGCCAACAGAGGAGATTAAAGCACGTCCTTACTCTTACACGTGAAAGCGAGGGCGTAAGTAGTGTTGGCTGAACAAAATGTATTTCAGCTATATTCTCCCCCGCATGAGACCGCAGTCTCTGCCGGTCTCGCCAACGGGAGAAAATGATCAGAAATGGAATGAAAACCCCAACACGTTCACAATCCTTCCGGAAAGAACAAAGGTTGGTGCCATAAGCACCCTTACCCGACCTCGACCTCCACTCGAGTATCCGCCGCCACAGGAAAACACAAAATAATTGGCAGTTCGGTGGATGCGTCACCCTGCTATATCCTGTTTTCCTGACGGCATGCTCAAGACCGCGTGATATGCCAGGAATGTGAGGGATGATGGGAATCAGAGTTCTTGCTTCCCCGGAGTGCTATTCTCTCACTGACTCCCGCTACAGGCTGTCAGCGTACACCGGGACGATGCGCCCTGACAGTACATCCCCTCCTCGGAGAACACGGACAGGTACATGGTTTGTCCGTAAACCTACTATGGAATGGAGTCACCAGACGTGATGCATGCACAGCAGCTGACGGTTCCCAGGAATTCTCTTCAGGACCATAGCCCTTCCAAGACACAAGATTCCACAATTTCTGTCTAGAGATTTTGGAATCGAGTATTCCTTTCACTTCAAATCCTCTTTCCTGATTTACCCACAGGGGAACAGGTTGTTTCTTGACCGGACTATGGAACGGCTTTAAAAGAGAGACATGGAAAACAGGATGTATTCGGAGATGTGCTGGTAAACTCAACTTTACTGCCACAGGGTTTACATGTTTCAGTACCTTAGAAGGGTCTATGTATTTGGGATTAAACACACTATGTTTCTTGAAAAGTATATTCTTTGTGGGCAGCCATACCAAGTCACCTTTTTTATACTCCGGGTTGGGTCTCCGGTGTCTGTCTGCCTGTTTTTTATACAGTTCTTTAGCATGCTGAAGGTGTCTTTGTGTATCTTCCAATGTGTTTTGGATATGGGTCAATCTATTATGCACCTCCGGGAGTTTTTGATTCTGACTGGGTGATAAGAAAGGGATGAACCGAGGGTGGAAGCCATAAGAACTATAATACGGAGTGTGTTTTGTGGAACTGTGAGTGGCACTATTATATGCGATTTCTGAGAGCCATAACCATTCCACCCATGCCTCAGTATTATTGTCAACGTAACATCTCAGAAACTGTTTGAGAGTTTGATTTAGTCGTTCTGTCTGACCATCAGTTTGCGGATGGAAACTGGTAGGCAGAGCAGAAGATATGTGTAACTCGGAACACCACCCCCTCCAAAACTGTGCCGTGAATTGTGTGCCTCGATCTGATACTATCACTCGAGGGAGACCATGTAATCTGACCACATTAACTAGCAGTAATCTTGCTAACTGTCCTGCAGAAGGGATTTGTTTGCAAGCAATGAAATGTCCCATTTTTGTTAAATAGTCAATGACCACTAGGATAAATGTATATCCCTGATCTTTGGGCAACCCAACTATAAAATCCACAGAGAATCTTTCCCATGGGTTCTCGGGAGTTGGCAAAGGTTGTAAGAGACCTTGGGATTTGCTTTTATCAGCCTTAATTTGAGCACAGATGGTACATCTTTTCACCCATGTTATGATGTTTTGTCTTAGGGATGGCCACCAAAACTGTCACAGGATTCTTTCGGTTGTCTTCTCAATACCGTAATCTCCTACACAGGGGAGAGTATGACACCACTGAAACATTTGTTGTCTCAACTCCTTGGTAGGGATTAAAACCTGTTTTCCTTTCACTGAAATGCCTAACTGCAGATGCCACTCAGGATGTCGTTTTAGCCAATCTTTCCAGGTGAATGTGTGTGCTCCTCGAGCCACTTTTCTTAGCAAATTGTCAGTTTGTATCACACAAAGGACCTTGTGTGGTTCGATGATCGCCCGTTCCTGAAACACTTTTAGTTCTGTTTGAGTTTCTTGATGTGTTAAAGCATCCGCTTTCTTGTTTTCGCTGCCAGGTCGAAAGGTTACGATTAAATGGTACTTGGCGAAGAACAGCATCCATCGAAGTTGACGCGGAGTTAACTGCCTGGCTGATTTATTTGAACTGCAAATTACGATGATCGGTGTAAATGGTCACTCTGTGTTTAGCTCCCATCAACCAGTGTCTCCATTCTGAAAAAGCCTCTTTAATGGCTAATAGCTCTTTTTCGACTATGGTGTACTTCTGTTCAGCGCTATTCAGTTTTCTGGATATGAAGGCTATTGGATGTAATTGGCCTGTTGTTGCATGTCTTTGAGACTACACTGCTCCTACCGCTACCTCTGAAGCATCTGCCTCCACTATAAACAGTGTTTCTGGGTTAGCGTGAGCCAATACAGGAGCTGAAGCAAATGCCCTCTTGAGGGATTCGAAGGCTATCTGTGCTTCTTCTGACCAATGGAATTGAGCCTTCTTCCACAACAATCTCATAATAGGGGCCACTGTATTCGAGAACTTGTTCATGAACCGCCTATAAAAATTGGCGAAGCCTAAAAAACATTGAATGTCTTTGATATTTTGTGGGCGTGGCCACTCCGAAACAGCCAATATCTTCCTCTCAGCCATTACTTGTCCAGAAGGGGTGAGCATAACTCCCAAAAATTGCACTGTGGTAAAGTGGAATTCACATTTGCTGATCTTGCAAAAAAGGTGGTGATTCTGTAGAGTCTGCAGAACAAGACTCACATGTTCTGTATGTTTTCCTTCGTTGGATGAATAAACGAGAATGTCGTCAATGTAGACGACCCCAAAACAATCCAGGTACTTGCTGAGAACATCATTCAGGAAAAACTGGAAGGCTGCGGGGGCATTGCATAGCACAAAAGGCATAACTTGATATTCATACAATCCATACCGGGTTTTGAAGACAGTCTTCCATTCATCTCCTCCCCGCATATGCACCAAATGGTATGCCCCTGTGAGATCAAGCTTAGTATAAATCACCGCCCCCTTCACTTGTTCCAACAAAACGGGTATCAAAGGGAGTGGGTATTGATTCTTGATAGTGATAGCGTTTAATGCTCTGAAGTTGATGCACGTTCTTAGTTCTCTGTTTGCTTTTGGAAAGAAGAATAACGGAGAAGCAGGAGGAGATCTTGAGTGACGAATAAACCCCACGGAGACATATTTCTCGATGTATTGTCGCAGATGTGTATCCGATGTGGGGGTAGCTCTTCTGCCATACTGTCACTAAAGATATCCGCGAACTTCTGGTAACAGGTAGGTAAAAACACTTCCTTTTCCGCGGCTGTGGTTATGTGGTGTCGCAATGCTAGAGCCTTTGAAGGGATATTGGGTGTTCAAATGCAGTGTTCTCTACAATATTCAGACTCCATCTTCAAAACCTTTTTCGGCCACTCAATGGTAGGGTCATGTTTCTGTAGCCAAGGTAGGCCCAAGATCACTCCATATTGCGGTGCCTGAATAATGTTAAACGATAGGTGTTCATAATGTTTTCCTTGTAACATACCTCGTAATCTTCTGTTGTGTAACAAATGGGTCCTGATTCCAGACACTTGCCATCCACAGCGAAAACAATCTCAGGTGTGGCTTTGGGTAACAGCATCACTCCCAGTCTTTGGGCTTCTTTCTCATCCATGAAACACCCTGCGGCTCCTGAATCGACCATAGCCTTGATCTTCCTGTGGTCTTGATTGATTTGAATTTCCATAAGGATAAAAAAAAAATCTTGACCTGAGGTAGAGTCTTGTTTCACCAAAGGGATAATACTAACGCTCAAGGGCTACCCTTCGCTAGGCCTCAAGCAACTTAGTTTTCCGACGTCTTGTCGGCTATGACTGTGGCCACTTGACCAAATCTGGGACGACTGTTTTTTGGTTTGATTGTACAGTCTTTTAAATAATGTCCTTTCTTCCCACAGTATAAACACAGTCCTTGCTTATGTCTATATTCTCTTTCGTTAGGGGTTAAAGATGCTTGCACGGCTCCGATCTCCATTGGTTCCGACGGGGTTGTTCCATGTTCCAGGGTCTTGGGGCGTTCATAACGAGGTGGGAATCTTTCTTTTCGTTTGTGATCTCCTTTGCGTTCTCTTAAGCGATGATCCAGCCACATGGTAAAGTCGATGAGGGCCGTACAAGTCCTGGGCTGAGGATCTACTTGAGCGATGATATCCTTCAACTCGTCCCTAAGCCCCTGGTAGAAGAGAGCAGCTTGCTTTGACTCCGACCAGTCCGTTTCGGCAACTAGCCTTCTAAAGGTGTTCAGGTAGACGATGAACTCCTTGTTACCCTGTTTAAGTTCAAGTAACTCCCTGTCTGCGGAGAAGGTTTCAGCTCTATGATCAAAGGTTTTATCAAACTCTTCCCTGAATGCATCCCAATCATAGAGTAAAGGGTAATCTCTTCTGACTATAGGTACTGCCCATTACGCTGCTTCCCCGGCTAAATATGAGATTAGGAAGGCTACTCGGGCCTGATTAGTAGCAAACATCTTCGATTTACATGTGAAATGTAACACAAAACCTGAGTTATAAACACCTCGACTTTGTTAATGTCCCCATAAAATCTCTCAGGTGGGGCTAAAGGGATCTGTGAAGGAACTTCTACCACTACTGGACTAATTGCCTGGAGTGGAGGCCCACCAGCATCAAAAGGATTTCTCTGTCTGTAAGGCTGCGGTTTCATTACGCGAAGCAGTCAGCTCCGTTTGTACCACAGCAAGGGCTGCTAGAACATCTTCCAAGGTGGCCATTCTAGAATCAGGCCGACCAGGAGGATAAGTCATTTGTGGGCCGATTATTCTGTCAGGGTTCACCGTAATATATCCTCAGGGTCGTGCTGATGCTCAGAGGGGGTCCACCTCTCGACAGCCCCAAGTCCGGAATATAGATATTAACACAGACTCTTGGGATGGTCAAGTGGGGGAAGGAAAGGGTAGGAACTGCAGGGAGGGAGATCTGTGAATGATAATAAAAAGTAGTAAACAACCTTTTACATATAACCTCTAATTAACAAGCTCAGTAGGTGCAATGCATAGGAGTATATGAAATCTGTTTAAGAGCTACCTGTAAAGGAAAAGAAGCAACCCTATAACAGGAGAGATGAGAGGGTGGTTTCAGGAGTCCAACACGAATACTGTCACAGAGAAAAAACAACATGGAGAGTATATTTAAGTACTTTTATAAGTCAGTCCCAAGCACTATGAACAGTAAGAAACACCTTGACCGCCTCACCTACCCAGTTCAGCATGTTGGAAGAAATCAAAGGTGCACAAAGTGACTGACTTCCAGGTCACCCCCTACTGACCTCCCCTGCAAGGAACATATAAGAACACACAAGAGAAAGGCCACTGTTTAATATCTTTTCTCTAGGAATAACTCCTGGAACATCTAGGCTTCAGAGTCATTTGAAAAGATCACAGTAAAAAGTTCCCAGTCTGTGATAAACTTTTACAAATACGAAATCAACAACGATCACAATTGGGAGTTCCTTCACTCCGCAAAATCTTAGGCATGAGAGTACGAAGAGTGCTTTAGGCTATTACTTTCTCCAAGCCCGCAAAGCTCTCTTCCAATAACCACTCGCAATCAAATATGGGAGTTCAGTTCCTCCCACGGGTTTCACTTTACTATACAACAAAAATCTCTTCCGCATGAGTCATATGATCTAAGACTCGCCAATGGAGGGGATTGAAGCACGTCCTTACTCTTACATGTGAAAGCGAGGGTGTAAGTAGCGTTGGCTGAACAAAATGTATTTCAGCAATATTCTCCCCCGCATCAGACCGCAGTCTCTGCCGGTCTCGCCAACGGGAGAAAATGATCAGAAATGGAACGAAAACCCCAACACGTTCACAATCCTTCCGGAAAGAACAAAGGTTGGTGCCATAAGCACCCTTATTGGACCTCGACCTCCACTCGAGTATCCGCCGCCGTGGGGGAGCACCCGGTGGGGGACGGTGTCCCAGTGATCTGTGGGCTCTTTCTATTTCAAACATGGATGTAAAGTCTTGGCTGCCAAACAGTTCTGTGATTAGTCGCTCCACGGGGTGCACCATGTCTGTAGATTCTGCAATTCCCACTATATGGACATTATACCTGCATGATCGTGCCTCGAGGTCTTCATTTTTAATCGCCACCGCCTTCAGGAGCCGCACCATTTTCAACCGCTTGTTGAGGGCCACTGCGCCATCCTCCAGAACGGAGACACACTCCTCCGTAGCGTCCAGACGAGTACCATGGTGCTCCAAACGTTCCCTCATTTGGTCCAGACACACAGCTAGGGTGTCAAAAAGAGCATTAATGATACAGAGCTCTGCCATAATAGCTGAAGTAAACCTCCTGTGGATCAGCAGTCTGAGTTGCACCAGGATCATTCTCCGCATCGGACAGGGAGTCGGACCTCCCGGCCGCCTTGGCGTGGTCAAAGCTGAGTTTGTGCAGTTTGGGGTCCCTCCCACCCATTGTGTCCAGTTCCCAGGTGGTGGTGAAGGCAGGCACAGCGTCCACCGTCGGCACAATCGAGACAGTTGTGGGAATGGGGACACCACATGTCCAAAAGTCCAAGGCCAGGCCCTGTCCCCAAATGACACAATAGGTGACAACGGGGGGGGGGGTACTGGTAGGGGGTATGTAAAGCAGCTGCTGAAATTAGGGGGGTGTTAAGAGGGCCAGCTACCACCCAACTCCTCGCGTACAGTGAGAGATATGCACTGGGGGCAGAGGGAGAGCAGGCACACCAGCAGGGGTGTCTCCGGAGCAGTAGGTGTCTTGGTGGGTAGATTAGGGAGCCTACAGCATGAGGGGGATGCTGAATAGGACCTCGAGGCAGAAGACCAGTCTAAGACCCTCAGAGGCCTTCAAGCAAAGCGGTTGTCAGCACAGCAGTAGATGTCGGCAGGCCCGAGGTGAAAGGGGGGCCTCAAAGGGGTCAAACAGTGTACTTATGGGCTGGGCACTCCATGCCATCCATTGCAAGAACCTGCGAGGTCACCATCCCATCTGCCGCGCAGAGTCAAGTACTTTGGCGGGGGTCGGTGGTCGCCTTCATACCGAAAGGCCACAGCAAGCCACAAGGGTGCGTACATGTGGCCGCAGCACCAGTCTCTGGCCCTAGGCCTCCCCACAACTTCCAGGCTCCCAGCAATATGGCCGAGATGTCTTCAGGGGATTGCAGTGCCACTCTGTAGTCAAGCTGGGCAGTCGTAGTTGCCAGACCAGGCGGACAAGCAGGTGGCAGGGTAGAACCTGGGTGGGGGTTGGCCCAGACAGGACTGACAGCCCACCGCTGGAGTCCCCAGGTGTCCACAGCCAGGCGGCGGTACAGTCAGGAGGAGGGGGGCAATGCAGACCTCTCCGGATGTAGACCGGGAGGCACAGGTGGCTCAGTAGCCTCAAGCCTCAGGCTCACCCATGGCCTCCAAGGCAAGGCTAGGCCTCTCCTACTCGCCTCCACGTTTCAACTCCATGGCGAAACATAGGGACAGAAGCTGGCACTAATCAGCTTCGCTGGCATTGAAGGATTGGCATCTCGTTGCTATGGTGGTGAGGAATCGCTTGGACTGTAGTAGCCTAAAACAAGAGGGCTGTCGGCTCCGGAGCTTCACTGCCGTGCAGCCAACTTGGTTGATGGCGTGGCCACACCCCCTCCATCTTACTTTTATTAGGCTACAAATTCTTTTAGGTATTGAGGATATGCTCTGATTCTGATCGGGTATTAATGTGGCCTCTGTCCAAGGGAATAGCCAGGAGAATAACCCCACATCACCTGTGAACCTATAAGACAGTGAGTGAGTGAGCAAAGTTAAGGATTCTGACTGTATCTATGAAGTCCTGTGGGAACTTTTTCCCCCAACAAATGTTTTACAAAATTGATACAGAATGATGCATTTTGTAGCCCATTTTTAAAAGCATTTGGTCAAAAACAAAATCTCCCAGTCTTTCTTTTCTTCCTTCCTCATTCCTTTTATTTTTTGATCATTCTTTCTGTTTTCTCTCTGTCATTCCTTCTTTTTATCCTTCTTTGCTATTTTATAGTCTTTCTTTCCATACTCTTTTCATTCTTTCTTTTTAACTTTCTCCCCATTCTTCATTCCATCTCTTTCTGCCCTTTACATGCTTATTTAGTTTTTTGTCATCTTCCCATCTGCACTTCCTTCTTCCATTCTTCTATTGCTCTTTTTCTTCTTATTATCCAGTCATTCCTTCCCCCTTCTTTTCATCTATTTTCTATTGGCTTCTCTTCTTTAATTCTTTTATCTTCTTGTCTACTTTCCTTCGGCATCCATCTTTACTCCTTTTCTCTCATTCCTTCTTTCCATATATCTTTTATTTTTATTCCTTTGTTTCTTCTTTTCTTGTTATCTTTTTTCATCCTTCTCTCCTTCTTTTCTCCTTCCTTCTTTTGTGCCTTGACACCATTTGCCTCTCACTTGTTTTTCTCATTCGCTCTGTTTCATATTTGGCACCCCTCCTCCACCACTATGTCATGGTATCTTCCTCGGTGTATTGTTGAGTTTCTATTTGGTGATCTACAAATCACACCTCAAACTTAAGAAGGGCCATAAAAACATGATTTAACCCTGGGGCACTCTCTTTGAAGCTGGTCTAGTGGCTGCTTCACTTTGCTGTTTGGGGATGTCTACGCAACTTTGGCTCTCCACTCGTTTAGAACAGACACCGAAACAGTTTGAGTCAGTCGGTTCTATTTCTTGTTCTTCTTCGCCACCTCCATTTTAACTCATCAACATATGCTACAGGGCTCCTTTGATCAAATTCTTTTGTCAGCAGCCGCCACTTTGTTGTTCTTGACCTTCTTTGAGAATTATACATTTCTGGTGTTTTGTTTTCTATCTCTGTCCACTGCAAGCATGGTAAATGTCTTAAGCATCAGGAGTAGCCTGTGCACAGACTAAAACTGCACATAACACTTGCGTCTTCCATTTGATACATCTGCATTTTACTCCATCCTTTTCTGTTCTTCTTTAGCTGTATCGTGTGCATGCACGATGAAGCCATGCATATGTAAGATTTTCCTTTGAGTGGCTAGTCAAGTAAAGACAACTTTTGGAGTCATGTCTGTGGTGGTGTGAGGTGAGATCAGGTATCCATATAAAAGTTGGGGAGATGATGTGGCCTAACGCCCAGAGATGCCAACTTTGGACCTGAAGAGCCAGGTTCACATCCTGACACCTGCTCAACATCCTGTGTTTTGAGGCACATCACATAATAACCCCTGTAATGTAATTGGGTACTAATGTTAAGTGCTCCTTGGTGCGAGGTGGCGCTATATAAAATTGCAAAAAAATGAAAAGTCTAGTTACAGCCTTTCTGGGGTTCCTTTGCTGATGAGCAAATCATAGGGGCAGATTTACAAACATTTTGTGTTGGTGTATGTCACAAAAGTGGAATTTTCTGACTTACAGATCTCAGGAGGACTGACACAATCCACCCAATCAATCCGTCCAAGGTGCAACTTCACTGGGTTGAGGAAACATATTTCTCATGCTTGGAACTTCTCTGCAGCAGCAAATCTGTTTCAGCAGCCTTGTATAACTCATCATCGGATACAGCCTACAACCTATTCCTCTGGTGGATTCTGCACTCTGGAAAATATATTACGTCCAAATGTAGCAATCTTGACAAGGGAAAGGTCCAAAAAGCATTATACTGATGAAGGCATTTCTTTTGATGTGAAATTTGAATTTACCCGCTCTGCACTTTTCCCACCGACTCCAACAGCTTCAGAGGGTCCTCATCCAATGGCTATCTGGACTCGTGGAACTCTTCTTAGATAGAGCCTGTAACTTTGCCTGCTGGAGGATTTCGACTTCCATTCCAATGACTAAGTCCCATAGTAAAATCTCCGGCCGGGATAAAACTGGTTGGTGTATCCGGCCCTCTCTCCATCACAGTCGGCTTCGAATTGTGCATAGTTCCCAGTTTACCGCGACCATAGACTCATTGGGGCATAGTACATTTTGGTACCATTTTACTTTAAATCCAGGGTGGGTGGATGTACCCACTTACTTTACTACCATCTAGATCACCACCTGCTGATTTCAGATGTCAGGATTTCCAGGATGGACGGAAGACCAACTCTCATTTCTTCGATTCAGGATCATATTTTGATATTTCAACTTCTTGCACAGGAATCAAATTACTAATTGGTGGATAGTCATGTGGTGGAACTGTGGGTGTAGACAATGTTGAAGTAGGATCAATTGTTAAAGTTGCTTCTTGCACCAAATCAGGGTTGGCTGGGCTTATCAGGTATAAAACTGGTGACTCAGCAGTCTCTCCTATGTGGAAGGCTAGCTCAGCTCAACTGAACTCTTCCTGGAGTAATGCTAGAATACGGAGAGGATGTATTGATCTAATCTGGAGGCAATTTGGCATCAATTGGGGCGCGGGCACTAAGCAGAATCAGCCATATGATCCTTGATGTGCTCAGTTGACATCTTACTGTTTTTTTAGCACCAGGCAGTGGTTGCAGGATTAAGGTGTGAGTGTCACATACCCCAAGAACAGGCACAGGTGATATGTATGATGGTCCTTTCATGGATTAGTTCTTCCACTGGTGGGAGCCACCGTCCAACGTCAGAACCCTCTTGTTCACAAGTTTTCCTTTCAACTCAAGAAGATTCTGCAACAGATTGACAAGAGTCAAGTAAATCATTTTGCATTTCTACCTTTCCCAAAAGCAGCAGGTCAGGTACAGACATCTGTATGCCAAAGAGAAGTTCATATGGTGTGCGACCATCTAGTATAGCCCTCTGTAAGTCAATGAGTGCTTGCTGAGCTTGACATAGAATTGTTATGACACAACAGCCTGTCTCCAGCACCCTCATAGTCAAGGCTTGATAAAGGGTGTTTTGGCCCCCTCAACCACACCATCCAATTCCCGATGGAATGGATGGAGCATCAATAGCAGACATAAAATCCTAAAACACCTTAGCGGTGATGCTGAACTACTGCCTTATTAAAAGGTATGAACCATTCCTCTCACTACTAGGCACTCTGTTTCTTTTATTACTGCATTACCAGTGGCAATATTTTGTGGCATTTTCCACAAGAATCTAGAACAAAAATCAGCCACAAACAAGATATACTTGCCCTTGTAATGGCTAACAATTGGCAACGGATCTTAGTTTGATATCATGTTACAGCAGCAAATGTACAGGTTTGCACAGTTGTTTTTGTAGCGAGATCAGCTGCACAGTTACCTTAAGCGCAATCTCTTCAATTTTATAGGCCATGGTATACAGTACATGGACGAAAGGAATCTTATACTGCAGGATATGCATCTTTTCCTCCCTCACTATTCTGGGACCTATCTGGACCACTGTGGACCTCCCCCTCACTCTGCATGGGGGAATCTGAACTACCCCCCTCAGGATCATTACCAGGAACCTCTTCAGGAACTCCACTGAATATGTGCTCTTGTGCAACTAAATTGTATAGCCCTTCATAAGTGTTTGCGTCACTACCCTTCACCCAACCATCAAGTGCCTTACAAAAGTACACCACGAAACCCACCCAAGACTGGTGAGACAGTTTCTGATTGTTCCTGAACTTCTTCCTGTAGTTTTCTGGGGGTGAGTCCATATTTTCTGATAGGTATGCCCTTCATAAGTGGATACTTCATCCTGACCCCTTTCCTAGGGCTAACAGTATATCCCTCCCTTCGTTGGGAATGCACCTCCTGGGCTCCCCTGGGCTCCCCAGTCCTCCTCAGAGACCCTGTGCATCTCTAGGGCAACCTCAAAGGTCTCAAACCACTTATGTATGTCATCCTCCACAGCAAGGTTAGGCACCAGGTCATGGGGTATGTGAACCTTCCTGCCTCCAGTGGACACTGGGGTAATGCTGCCACAATTTCTGCTGGACTCTGAGGTTTGTTTCAGCTTTAGGTCCAGCTCCTTTAGACTCAGTTCATGAGCCCACAACGGATTCTTTCCCTCCAGAGATAGCTGTTTCTCCTGCAGGGTTAGGGCTTTCTCCACCTCTGCCCTAGTGGCTTTTGCAGCCAGTTTCAATTGGGCCAGCTGAAGCTGGCACTCCCTTCAGCTCTCCTGCCTCCCAGGACCCCAAGGGGGGGGCACACACTGCTTCCTGGGCCAATAAACTTATCTCTCTCTCCAGCTCTGGAGCTGTTGTAAAGTTGTCCTCCTCAGCCTCTATTTCCTACTCCTCCTCCTCATCCAGTATATCTACCTCATCATTATCTTCCTGTGCACCAGTTTACATTCTGCAGACCTCCTCCCAGGCTCTGAGGGCTATCTATTATTCCAACTTTGGAGTGGCCTTAGCTGGTCTCAGTCCCCTCTCTCTGCACAACTTTTACAGTTGAGCCACACTGTAGCTTTCAAAGGCGTCAGTATCCAACTATCTTGGCTGGCAAGCTTCACAAGCACAAAATGTGAAGCAGGAATCAAATTTGGAAAATATAACAATATGGCCAATTAAGGACAATTGAAAAGAAATTTGAATCTGGTTTCAAAATATTTCTCTGGGGTTTTTAGTGTAACACACAATTTATGTATGACACCGCATAAACACAAGTCCTAATCCCACACTGATTACCAGTGTGAGAAACTGGGTTGTTGGTTGAAAGGGGGGAGTGGCCCCTGTTCAAGCAACAGCCACAATCCCCGTCAGGGTGAACCACAGAAGTCACTAAATTAAGCTGCGCTTAATCCTCTGGTAGGTTGGCGCAAAAGCAGTTAGGCTTAACTTAGAGGCAATGTGTAAACAGTGGTGGCTAGTAATTTTACCAGGGAGGGAGGCGGCCGGGGACACACACCCACACCTACACCTCACTCACACCCATTCATTCACATATGCACACACATCCATTCACAACCCTCACTAACCAATACACACACATACATACATACATCAAACAACAAAAAAACACATAAAACTTACCTCAACAGCAGTTCTCCGACAGGGAAGCCTCTGAGGTCTCAGGAGGATTGAGACTGCTGCATTCCCTTATTGGCTGACTTTAGGTCGGCCAATGAGGGAAGGCAGCAGTCCCAAGCCTTGGAGGTCCCAAGAGGGTTGGGACTTCTGCTTTCCCTCATTGGCTCACTGAATGACACTTGGTCCATGAGGGTTGGGACTGCTGCCTTCCCTTATTGGCTCACTGATTAACACTTGGCCCTGTGCACTTCAAGGCTTAAAATTGAAGTGCACAGGTCCGAGGCAATCAATGACTCTCCCCTTCATCACAAGGGGGAGCGCTTCAAGGCACTTTTGCCAGGCTGAGGGGTCACGCACACCGGGCTGTGAAATACTCAGCCTGGCAAAGTTCTGCTCAGGCAGCCAGGAGCCTGTGCATTTACTGCATGTATAGCTCCTGGCTGCCTGTCATGAATCAGAAGAGTGTGTTAGGCTGAGCTTTGTTAGGCCTGATAGACACTCTGCTTGCTTGGAAAAAGGTGGGGGGCGTGGCCCCTCAGCCTATGCCGTGAAAATAGGGGTGGGCAGTGAACTCCGCTCCGCCAGTGAAGTTCGGGGAGTTTGCTCACTTCGTGCTTCTCTTGGAACGCGGAGTACAGCAAAAACTCCACAAACCACAGTGTAGCAGAGTTTACCGGTGCCAACCCCTACATTGTAACGCTGAAATTGGATGATAGACGGACTTTGTTGTTCAGCAGCAATGCTGCTGTCTTTTTTGGCCCCTTCACTGTTTAATATAAGCTGGTAGCTCCATCTAGTGGCCACATTACAGCATCTATTGGTAAACAGTAACACGCGGCATCCTTCGTTCTATGGTAGTGCTGGGGAGGAGAGAGGCATCACTGACATAATATCGACAGACACAATATCGACCTACATTTTTATCGACACAAAAATATCGACGACACTAATATCGATACCCTATACTTAATTAAACAAATACACTATTATCGACCCTAAAATATCGGCATCCAAAATTATCGATTACAATAATATCGAACACATAATTATCGTTATCTAAAATATCGAACATCCTTTAAAAATATACATGTCCAAAATATCGATCACAATAATATAGGCAGCAATATTATCGTTTTTGTAAAAATATCGACAACTCAAAAATAGATAAAATACACAAAATTAAACACCATAAATATAGTTAAATAAATAAACATACACTGCATATAAAATGCAAGCAAATACATAATTTTAGAAAATAGTAAAACATATCTTAAAACATTAAATGATAAATACACTATTAATAACTATTTAAATGTTATACTTACATTATGTACACACATTTTTTAACATCACATATAATATTATACACATTTAAATAATTCAACAAGTGAAAAAAAAAAAACGGACTCTTAATTAGCGTTTTCCATATATAGAAAACGACTACCAAAACAATTAAAACAATAAATATCAACCAATAAAAACACACAATATTAAAATGAACCAATGAGGTTAACCAAACAATTAAACAAACACTATATAAAGAAGGAAAACTTATTCTTATTTTACACCTTAAACCAAAAACAATAAGGAAGCCGAAACTCTGCCGGATTTCTACCAGAAGCAAGGACTTCAGCAAAGAAAAACTATTGCATTCTTCAAGAAGTAAGTAAATTACCATCTATAAAATAACAGTAATGCTAATCTTCATAAACTAATATTTATCATACTCAAATAATTAATATATATCTTTTTTCTATTTATGTCTCCTCTACAGATAATACTCAAATCATCAAAAAAATAACAGGTCACCTCCTAAAACCATCTTACTAATAAGGGGCCCGATTCACAGAACTAACTTACTACAAAATCCTAAACTTACTACCATTTTGGTATTCACAGAAGGCACTTACTCATTTTGGTATTCACAGAAGGTACTTACTCATTTTGGTATTCACAGAAGGCACTTACTCATTTTGGTATTCACAGAATGCACTTACTCATTTTGGTATTCACAGGCGGGCGGACTGGGGGCCTAAAATGGTGGCGGTGCCTAGAAGGCACCGCCATCCATATTAGGATGTGTGGTTTTCAGAGCCTTTCATGGCGATGCCGCCATGGAAAGGCGGGCGGGAATCGCTTTGGGGGCCCGTCGCGGTGCCTGCCACGTTGTGCATGGCAATGCACAACATGCCATTTTGGCATTGCGGCGGGTGCTGCTGTAAGCAGCACCCGCCGCAATGTCAAATATGCAGGATGCGACCGCCAGGGTGGCAGTCGCATCCTAATCAGTGGTGCAGGACCGCCGCACATCTGGCGGCCGGTCCCAGCACCGCCCGCCCGCCATCCTAATGAGGCCTATAATATTTAATATTATAATTCCATGTATTTACATGTTACATACAACAGTTATTAAAAAATTGTAATATTTTTTTCTTATCTTTAAAAAATGTCTACTTTAGAATTAAAATGTATAAAAATTAGACTATATAATAATTATTAATATTAATATTAATATATTAATATTAATAATTACAATGTGTTTTTTTTTTTAATGTAAGTAACTGTATATTTAAAAAATGTATTTAAAAAATGTTAAAACTGTCATATTATTAAGTTGTTACAAATATATGTAACTAAATAAAAAATGTTAATAATACCAAACTAAAATTAACAACTGTTAAAAATATATTGTTACTTTTCAAATGTATCTAAAGAAATGTGAAACTACATTATCTGATATTACAAAATGTACACAATTGTTTAAAGCAATGTCCTAATGTATTAAATAATGTTTCATTAATTATTACATGTAAAAATTTACATATGTACAAACTATGTTGTTTTTGTAAAATAAATATAATTTCCTATCTTTATGTATTGGTTTATTTTACATATTTTTAATAAAAGATATATTTCTTTTTCATTTCATAATATTTTACATTAAATAAACATCAATAAAAAAAATCAAATGTCTAATGTATTGTCTACCATTTTATTAATGTTATATTCAATGTTACATATTAAGTTTATTTTTATTAAGTATACTGTGTATAATAATATGTTTTACCTAATATATATACAATGTTATGTTTTTTCCTGCACAGCTGTCTTATAATTATAATTTAATACTACTTTAAACTGTAATATTTTTTTTAAATATAATTAAAAAAACATTTAGCTAAATTACTATTTCCACCCCAGTTAGCATAAATACAGGGTAGGTGCTGGACACTAATCTTAAATAATTTACTATTCCGACTCCAGTTAATATTAATTAGGGGTAGGTGCTGGACACTGAACTTAAATAGTTTACTATTCCCACTCCAGTTAGTATTAAATTGGGGTAGGTGCTTCACATCAAATTTAATTAATTTACTATTCCCACTCCAAGTAGTATTAATTATGGGTAGGTGCTGGACACTAAATTTAATTAATTTACTATTCCCACTCCAGGTAGTATTAATTAGGGGTAGGTGCTGGACACTAAACTTAAATAATTTACTATTCCCACTCCAGTTAGTATTAATTTGGGGTAGTTGTTGGACACTAAACTTAATTAATTTACTATTCCCACGCCAGTTACTATAAATTCAGGGTAAGTGTTGGACACTAAACTTAATTAATTTACTATTCCCACTCCAGTTACTATAAATTAGAGATAGGTGCCGGACACTAAACTTAATTAATTTACTATTCCCACTCCAGTTAGTATTAAATGTGGGGTAGGTGCTGGACAACAAACTTAATTAATTTACTATTCCCACTCCAGTTAATATTAATTAGGGGTAGGTGCTGGACACTAAACTTAATTAATTTACTATTCCCACTCCAGTTAGTATTAATTAGAGGTAGGTGCTGGACACTAAATGTATGTAATTTACTATTCCCACTCCAGTTAATATTAATTAGGGGTAGGTGCTGGACACTAAACTTAAATAATTTACTATTCCCACTCCAGTTAATATTAATTTGTGGTAGGTGTTGGACACTAAACTTAATTAACTTACTATTCCCACTACAGTTACTATTAATTCAGGGTAAGTGTTGGACACTAAACTTAATTGATTTACTATTCCCACTCCAGTTACTATAAATTAGGGATAGGTGCTGGACACTAAACTTAATTAATTTACTATTCCCACTCCAGTTAATATTAATTTTGGGCTAGGTGCTGGACAACAAACTTAATTAATTTACTATTCCCACTCCAGTTAGTATTAATTAGGGGTAGGTGCTGGCCACTAAATTGAATTAATTTACTATTCCCACTCCAGTTAGTATTAATTAGGGGTAGGTGCTGGACACTAAATTAATTTAATTTACTATTCCCACTCCAGTTAGTATTAATTAGGGGTAGGTGCTGGACACTAAACTTAAATTATTTACTATTCCCACTCCAGTTAGTATTAAATTGGGGTAGGTGCTCGACAACAAACTTAATTAATTTACTATTCCCACTCCAGTAACTATTAATTAAAGATACATGCTGCACACTAAATTGAATTAATTTACTATTCCCACTCCAAGTAGTATTAATTAGGGGTAGGTGCTGGACACTAAATTTAATTAATGTACTATTCCCACTCCAGTTAGTATTATTTAGGGGTAGGTGCTGGACACTAAACTTAAATATTTTACTATTCCCACTCCAATTAGTATTAATTTGGGGAGGTGTTGGACAGTAAACTTAATTAATTTACTATTCCCACTCCAGTTACTATTAATTCAATGTAAGTGTTGCACACTAAAATTAATTAATTTACTATTCCCACTCCAGATAGTATTAATTAGGGGTAGGTGCAGGACACTAAACTTAAATAATTAACTATTCCCACTCCAGTTAGTATTAATTAGGGGTAGGTGCTGGATCCTAAATTTAATTAATTTACTATTCCCACTCCAGTTAATATTAATTTAGGATCAGTGCTGGTCATTAAACTTAATTATTTAACTATACCCACTGAAATTTCTGTAAAATAAATGGAATTGCCAAACCTTTAAAATATATTTTTTTCTTTTCCCATTAAAATTACTATAATATAACTAACTACATGTCGTGGGCGGTGGCCCCTGGGAAAGGATATCCGTTGCTAGGGGCGGTGGCGGCACTAAAACACTACCCTGGAAGGCGATGCAGGCTGGCGACTGTAGCAGATGATCAGAAACTGGCGTTGACAACGTGCTGTTTGTGTAATAGAGAAGCCAGGACATGAGCCGGCGGAAAAAAGAAAACTAACTACACTATACATAAAAAAAATTCAGTATTTGAAAACACCTATAATAAATTACAGCACTATATAATATAATAATTTTTTTATTTTTATAATTTATATAACAAAAATATATATATTTTTTAAATATATGTTTTATTAAATTTAAAATATCACATATAAATAATATATTATCTACATAAAATACCTAAATACAAATTTTTCAATATTACATTTTAAAGTTTTTTATAAATTTATCTCCTAGATTTAATTTTTTTTAAATGTACACATTTTATTTAAATTCTAAAGTCTTCATTCTTAACAAATTAAGGGGCCCATTACGATGGCGGGCGGACTTTGTCCACCCTCCACCGCAACGGAGCCAGGGACCGCCCGCTGACGTCGCGGCGGTCCCGCCCGGCACATTACGATGCGCCCGCCACACTGGCGGGCGCATCCCGCATAGTTTACATTGCGGCGGGCGGTGCTGCTAGCAGCACCCGCCGCAAGATACAAAATGCATGTTGTGCATTTGCATGCACAACGTGACAGGCACCGCGCGGTGCCTGCCACCTTGTGCATGCAAATGCAGGGGTGTACCATAGGTACCCCCCATGTGCACCCCCCAACCCCCCAACATCCTGGGGGCCCGCAACGGGCCCCCAAATGCGAATACCGCCAGCCTTTTCATGACGGTAATGCCGCCATGAAAAGGCACCTCTCCGCCTACATCCTAATATGGATGGCGGTGTCTCACAGACACCGCCACCATATTAAGGCCGTTTACCGCCATGGTCGACAAACCGACAAGCGGTAACGCGGCGGGCGGTATTTACATCCGCCGCTGACCCCCCGGCCATGCTAATATGGTGGGGGGTAAATGGGTGGCGGGCGGAGGGAAATGAAGGGCGGATCGCCACTGCCATGCGGGCGGTGGCGATCCGCCCTCCATCGTAATGACCCCCTAAATATTTAATAATTTCCATTTATTATATTACATTTTCTAACTTTTTATATTTTATATATTTATAATACACAATTCAATATAAATATTAATACATTAATAATTTACACTGTCTACACCATTTTTTTATTTATTTTAGGAAATATTTTTTTCTTTTTAAATTTCGAAATATTTCAACAAAATGTTTAAAATTGTAACCAACATTATATCCTATAAACACAACTCCAAACTGATTAAACAATACATTCAATATACAAATAAAATATAACCAAAATAAGTATAGAAACTTCCAATTTTTTTGACATCTCATTTAATATTTTTTAAACACTCCCCACCCTTATCCACTAGAAACTCAACATCCCACTCCTAAAAAATTTATTTCAAAATTAGATATAATATTTTCTAAATTATAAATTAAAATTTCGAAGTTATTATAAATTAAAATACATTATTTTAAAACACTCCCCACCCTTAGCCCCTATAAACCCAACATCCCGCTCCTAAAAAATAATTTTCTAAATTCGAAATTATATTTTCTAAATTAAAAATTAAAATTTCGAATTTATTATAAAGTTAAATCAATTATTTTAAAACACTCCCCACCCTTATCCCCTATAAACCCAACATCCCGCTCCTAAAAATATTATACAAATTAATTTTTTTATAACATTAACTAACTAATATTCTACTACAAACTCTAAATACATTAAAATATAGTACAATAACGATATTTTAACATAACGATATTTTAACAGTCGATATTACAAACTTCTATATTTTTAACAATACTTAAAATCGATATTTTTAACATCGATATACATAACATCGATATTTAATACTATCGATATACTAAACTCGATATTTATGTATATCGATATTAAAATTTCGATATTATGTCTACTTACCAGGAGAGAGAAGGGACTGGGTCCACCTTGAAGCCGTTGCCCATGAGTGATTAGGTAGCAGTCTTTTCAGGCGGGTGACGGTTTATACATTATTTGTTAGTTTTCATGGAGAGATTGGGTTAGGGGGCAGGATCCTAGAAGCACTGTTTCCGCTGTGGAATTGCGAGGTGTTGGTATGAGGCATGGCATCTGCCTTGTGAAGCACTTGGAACAACATGAAGCTTTCCGACTGCAGTGCTAACCACACTGGGGTGGGCTTTCAAGTTTTCAACGGCGATACAATGACGATGCAAAGCCTGCTCAACTCCACTTGGAAATGAAACGTGCTGTGCAGACTATACGCTTTTATGTCATATTCCTACCCCATTAAGCACCTTACATGTGACCCATAACTCGCATATTCTTAAGCACTAACTCTACGCTCCAACCTTACATACCCCATGCACACCCCTACCATCTCTATGTACTAATTCCCTCTTGTACCAGCAAGCAAATGTCCAGTCTGTAATGTATGTAGAAGCTCCCTCATGTGCGCTGTTATCTGCGTCATTAACCCATAAGTGCTAAGTAGCGACCAATGAAATCACTCTCCCAACGATTATTTATTAATATACTGCACAAGCAGTCCCATGCTGGAATCCACCGAGTGACATATCTCCAGGCTAAAAAGGTCTACGAGTTGTGCACGTCACACTTCAGTGTGGTAAAGAGCAAGACGTTATTTTCGAAGTAAACACATATGTTTAAAGAGTAAGTTACTAGTATAAATATATGTTTAAACTACTCATGAAATCCGCCAGCTATAAAATGAATTTGAGATTTTCGATTTTACAGGTAGAAGTGCTTCTTTAAGAACCATTTTCAGCAGAGTTCTGTAGGTAAGATATTTTGTTCGGACTGCAGCCTTCAAGGTTCCGGGCTCGTTTAAGGCAGCAGGCGATCCTTAAAAGAAGCAAAATGTGTGCATAACAAAACTTGTGATATGAAGCAATCACAAGGAAGTATTACGCTATTGGTCAAGAGGTCATTAACATCACAATACCTCTTAAAACATGAGCAGGATGCGCTGAGCAGCATCTGTGCGCATAACGTTCATGCACCACAGTGAGGAGCCCCTCTCTGCTTCCCCCACCCCTGTAGCAGTGTAGCCCAGATTTGCTGACCGTCACAGATCACGGAGGGTGTTTCGTTTTCTTTTTCTGCATATTGCCGCCTGTGATCTCATTGTGCAGGCTCTGTCTGTCTCGTCATAAAGGGTCCTTGTTTCTTTATCATGCTGTGAAGGGTCCGGCACTGGCTGTCTAGCATTGTGCAGAGTGTAAATATGCAGGTTGCTGTGTGCACAGCACACGACGTGCAGCGTGTCTTGCATTCTGTTTGTACTGGCTGCCTCACATTGTGCAGGCTGCTTCGAGTGCCTGGCTTGGATTGTGTAGATGCAGCCTGTGCATACTTTATGACGAATGTGACTGTGTCTGATTGTATGGTGGCACAAGTTGTATAGTGTGCTGACTGCGGGGGATGCTGACTGTGCTCTAGATTGTGTGGCGCTGGGCTGTGCACACACTGTGAAGGGTGCTGCCTGTGCTCTGGTTGTGTTGTGCTGCACACATTGTGAAGGGTGTGACTGTCTGATTCTGGGGCTGCACATGTTGTTGATTGTGGGTGATGCTGACTGTGCCGTAGATTGTGTGTCGTTGGGCGGTGCACAGTGTGAAGGGTGCTGCTTGTGCTCTGGTCATGTGGTACTGGCGGTGCACACATTGGGGAGTGAGTTAACTGTCTCAGATTTAGAAGTGCTCAGGTTGTGTAAGGCCGCATCGGATGCCTTACATGACAGCTGTCAGTCACAGATTGTCTGCCACATGTGTTGTAGGCGCACAGCAGTGGCGCGGCCACCTGAGAAACAACAAGTTGGATTTATTTTTTGTGTGCATCTCTGGCGGTGTGACAAGCCTGTCTTTTAACACAAAATCATAAATAATGGCATCCATCAGGCCCGTCGCTCACAAAAATAGATTGCTACTTGCATGGGCCCGGGCCCCCGAATGACACAAAAGTGATAGTTGGAACCCGTCTCTCTTCTTCTTTCCACTATTTTCTCATTTCTTTGCCGGTCTGCTTGATTCTCACTAATGGTGTTGTCAGGGTGGGATTCCAGTTCCTCTGGATAAGAGTCAGGATTTACTAATACATTGCCACAAACAAGGCAGATGTCAGGGCCAGAAGGGCTCAGGAGTGCCAGAAACAATATAGGGGTCGATTCCGATCTCGGCCGGAAGTGCACCGAATACGATTCATCCAGAAAAAATACGAGCCGAACGCGTTTTTCCCGAACGATTCGAACAGTCGTCCGAGCGAGCAAGTACGATGCGCATTACTGCTAAAATTCCGAGCGAGCCGTACGTACCCATTCCAGCTCCAGTTCCCCGACCGAGCTGGATCCGGAAACGCAGATTCGAGTCGCACGGAAGTAAATACACAGCACCTTCCGGCCGGACTAGTACGATGCGCACTCCGTACGCGCCGAACTGGTCGCTACGTCCGGCACGTCAGAGCATCCGGGAGAGCTGCACATAAGCTCCGATTCGCGCCACAAGACGATCCACGGCTACGAGACAAACAAGCCAGCTACGAGTACGAGTCGAAGCCACGAGAAACCCGAACGAGACGAACCAACCATGAATCCCATCACGCAGGTCCTACCAATACTGTACATCTATTACCGGAACCGGTACGGACGCGTACGGCGCAGACGGTAAGTCAAACACCCACTACACAAACAAACGACACGTACCTGACATATGTCACACACACATAGGGATGCAGAAATGACGTACAATAGCAACAGCAGAACCATAGGGGCGGGATGGCTATCACCAATGCCATACACACCCATAGGGGCCTGATGGCTACCACTACCACCACCCCTACTCAATGGGGGATGGATGCCTAGCACTACTACCATCCCCACTCATAGGGGGATGGATGCCTACCACTACCACCACCCCTACTCAGGGGGGGCTGGATGCCTGTCACTACCACCACCCCTACTCATGGGGGCCTGGATGCCTACCACTACCACCACCCCTACTCATGGGGGGCTGGATGCCTACCACTACCACCACCCCTACTCATGGGGGCCTGGATGCCTACCACTACCACCACCCCTACTCATGGGGGCCTGGATGCCTGTCACTACTACCATCCCGACTCATAGGGGAATTAATGCCTACCACCACCCCTACTCTTGGGGGCCTGGATGCCTACCACTACCACCACCCCTACTCAGGGGGCTGGATGCCTGTCACTACCATCACCCCTACTCATGGGGGGCTGGATGCCTACCACTACCACCACCTCTACTCATGGGGGCCTGGATGCCTACCACTACTACCACCCCTACTCATGGGGGCCTGGATGCCTGTCACTACTACCATCCCCACTCATAGGGGAATTGATGCCTACCACTACCACCACCCCTACTCATGGGGGCCTGGATGCCTACCACTACCACCACCCCTACTCAGGGGGGCTGGATGCCTGTCACTACCACCACCCCTACTCATGGGGGTCTGGATGCCTACCACTACCACCACCCCTACTCATGGGGGCCTGGATGCCTACCACTACCACCACCCCTACTCATAGGGGCCTGGATGTCTGTCACTACTACCATCCCCACTCATAGGGGAATTGATGCCTACCACTACCACCACCCCTACTCATGGGGCCTGGATGCCTACCACTACCACCACCCCTACTCAGGGGGGCTGGATGCCTGTCACTACCACCACCCCTACTCATGGGGGCCTGGATGCCTACCACTACCACCACCCCTACTCATGGGGGCCTGGATGCCTACCACTACCACCACCCCTACTCATGGGGGCCTGGATGCCTGTCACTACTACCATCCCCACTCATAGGGGAATTGATGCCTACCACTACCACCACCCCTACTCATGGGGGCCTGGATGCCTACCACTACCACCACCCCTACTCAGGGGGGGCTGGATGCCTACCACTACCACCACCCCAACTCATGGGCGGATGGATGCCTAGCACTACTACCATCCCCACTCATAGGGGGATGGATGCCTACCACTACCACCACCCCTACTCAGGGGGGGCTGGATGCCTAGCACTACTACCATCCCCACTCATAGGGGGATGGATGCCTACCACTACCAGCACCCCTACTCAGGGGGGGCTGGATGCCTGTCACTACCACCACCCCTACTCATGGGGGCCTGGATGCCTGTCACTACTACCATCCCCACTCATAGGGGAATTGATGCCTACCACTACCACCACCCCTACTCATGGGGGCCTGGATGCCTACCACTACCACCACCACCACCCCAACTCAGGGGGGGCTGGATGCCTGTCACTACCACCACCCCTACTCATGGGGGCCTGGATGCCTACCACTACCACCACCCCTACTCATGGGGGCCTGGATGCCTACCACTACCACCACCCCTACTCATGGGGGCCTGGATGCCTGTCACTACTACCATCCCCACTCATAGGGGAATTGATGCCTACCACTACCACCACCCCTACTCATGGGGGCCTGGATGCCTACCACTACCACCACCCCTACTCAGGGGGGGCTGGATGCCTACCACTACCACCACCCCTACTCATGGGGGGATGGATGCCTAGCACTACTACTATCCCCACTCATAGGGGGATGGATGCCTACCACTACCACCACCCCTACTCAGGGGGGCTGGATGCCTACCACTACCACCACCCCTACTCAGGGGGGGGGGCTGGATGCCTGTCACTACCACCATCCCCACTCATAGGGGAATTGATGCCTACCACTACCACCACCCCTACTCATGGGGGCCTGGATGCCTACCACTACCACCACCCCTACTCATGGGGGCCTGGATGCCTGTCACTACTACCATCCCCACTCATAGGGGGATGGATGCCTACCACTACCACCACCCCTACTCAAGGGGGCTGGATGCCTACCACTACCACCGCCCCTACTCAGGGGGGGCTGGATGCCTGTCACTACCACCATCCCCACTCATAGGGGAATTGATGCCTACCACTACCACCACCCCTAATCATGGGGGCCTGGATGCCTACCACTACCACCACCCCTACTCAGGGGGGGCTGGATGCCTGTCACTACCACCACCCCTACTCATGGGGGCCTGGATGCCTACCACTACCACCACCCCTACTCAGGGGGGGCTGGATGCCTGTCACTACCACCATCCCCACTCATAGGGGGATTGATGCCTACCACTACCACCACCCCTACTCATGGGGGCCTGGATGCCTACCACTACCACCACCCCTACTCAGGGGGGGCTGGATGCCTACCACTACCACCACCCCTACTCAGGGGGGGCTGGATGCCTGTCACTACCACCACCCCTACTCATGGGGGGCTGGATGCCTGTCAGTACTACCATCCCCACTCATAGGACGGGTAATACATGACACAACCAGCATACTCCAACATAAGGAATGTCAGCAAAAGACATCCCCCCAACATCATGACAAGAGTGTGTAGTCTGTGTCAAATGCCTACAACACTGAACATGACATTGAACATACAATGTGACCCCCTATCACATGTGTCACACAAAAATGTGTGTGGCCTTCACAATGCAAGCAGACCATGACCACTGTGGGAATGGGGTCTAAACCCCCATCATCACAGTGACCAAAAGGTAAGTGTGGGGTCCATAGCTGAAGCACATTTTGAACATTGTGGCAATGGGGTCCAAACCCCCATCATCACAGTGACCAAAAGGTAAGTGTTGTCATGGAAAAAGCTGCAACTGCCAAACAGCATGGATGATTCCTAGTCACAGAACAACAAACACATCAGTGGCAAAGTAGTGGTTGTGTCCCATAGCAACATAGATTGGGTGAGGCAAACAGTGCAGTGCAAATAAAACATACCTTTGGCCATGTGCAGACAAACATCACCCATGGGGACTGACATCGTCTCCATTTATCAATTACACAATGCCAGAAGTGACCATCATAATGCAGACCCACATATCTGCACTAATGGACACACAAATGTAGATATCCTGTGGCGACTGTAGATGTGAGGTGAACAAATACCATACCATGGCAGCAATGGGACATACAAACCATGATTATTGTGCTGACTGATGACCTAGGAGTCCCAGGGACAAAATGGGAAATCCTCCAAACAACATACAGGCAATGGCATACTAAAGATATGCCAATGCAGTGGTGCAGATGCACAAACACAAACAGGCAGCCTCACACTGCATATCAAACACAACAGGTGATGGGGGGGTGTGCCAGTGTCCCCAGGCAACCACACAACACATGAGGAGGCCTGAATTCCAATTACACAGATGTGTATACAGTGCCATACAAAAGTAACTCATGGATCGGATTCCCCTATGTGGGCAATCAGGCATTGTTAGATGAGAGGGAGCCCAAATTACACATGTCACACAAGCTTGTAGGAACAGCAACTAACACAGCAAGAGACAGACCCACCACAGCACTACCCCCAGGGACCCCACATTGTGGTGACACTAGCCTGTATGATAATCCCACTGTGATGACAAAGGTAGATGTCGTTCACACTGTGAACCACAGCCATGTGTCCTGAGCAACAAACTACCATCACACCTACACAAGCACAAATCAATCAGCACGGCCTGTCAGCCAAGGCCAATATGGAGGTAGGGGTCTAGCCGTGCAACAACTCACATTTGCACACACTCAACACCACACACCTTGATCTCCACCAATGTGCAGCAGTGAAGCTCACATGGACAGGTGACATTGCACATGCACCCATGACAATCCCAGGGGTGGTTGTGGGAACTAAGGTGCAGAAACCCATCACACCTGGCCAGTCAACAAGACTCGTGAATGTCTGACACACTGCACAGTACGCCATACATGGGCATGACGTGAAATCCACCCCAATCAATGGGATCCCGGCCACAGTCACACACCAATGAAGAAGCCAAGGTCACCCACAAAGAACACACGTAGACAACTTCCAACATTGCAGCTCTGACCCTGAGGAGTGGCAGCAGTCACACACACAAAGTGTCACAATCACTGAAAGCTAACACAAACTGTAAATTACATGACTTGTGTAACCAACAAGTGCCAAGGGGAATCCTGACTGTGTCTCATCTGCGTTAGCCCTGACAACAAAGGCAACTAGGGATGACAACCTGATGAACATTAGTTTGCCATGCACCCACATCACGGAGAAACCAGGTACAAGATGCTGGATGAACACAGGACAACTCAGCAGGCATCACAAACAGGAACATCCGTAGGGACACAGCCGGTGTAGGAAAAGGGAAGGGAACACACACAGACATGCTTACACAACACACAACACGGGCCCAGGCAATGTCACGGGATTACACACTGCCATGAGGGCACTCCACTCCTGTGGAAGGTCCGCTGGGCCAAACCTTGTCTGTGCACGACTCAAACATGTCAGCAGAACACTCGGTCAGTGAGTCAACAATTACAACACACTGAAGGCTCTGCTCACATCAGCCTGGGTACAGGAGTGTCACTTCAGTCACCTGCATATACCCAATACACGTGTCAAGCAAGTTGCACTGTATACACAGATGAGTCCTTCAACATTGATGTGCTAAACTGCATGTCCAGTGGAGATGGGCACACAATCAGGGAAATAGAAAAATTGAACAGTGGTAAGCACACCAGAGGTGCATCAGTGTAAGCCACAGATGTTAAATTACAAATGCAAAACGTACATCCTAGTGTCAAATGCTGAACATTACACCCTCAGACTGCAGCAAAGGATGCTATGGATCCAGACTAGATTAGGACACATATCCCATGGACCACATGGAGTCCATCACAGCAACACTTCATTTTCCTGATCTGAACACTATTACAACAGCAAATGCATGATGATACTCATCTACATCATGTACAACAAAAGCAAAACCACTAGTAAACAAAAAGACGCTTTATTCAGCCAATGTAAATGAAAAATTGGAAGTCCAAAAGAAACTAAGGCCAATGGCCAGTCCACATTCACAGTCTGAACAGGGTGACATGTGACAACTTGTCACCCATTGCTTGCCTGCACTGGTACGGACAGGGGACATCCCCCTCGGAGGGGCATACAAGGGGCAGGCCAGGCACCGCAGGGACAGGATCAGGGGATGCCAGAAGGAGGCAGTGAAGGGGTGGTGGGTGCAGGAGTGTCACCGGCAACTGCAGTGGAAGTGTCTGACTCAGTGGGGTCCGGCACCACTGTAGGGCACAAGTCAGATGGTGTGGGTGCTGGCACCACTGCAGTGGGCCAGTCAGATGGAGTGGACTGGGTCCCCACTGCAGTGCCCAAGTCAGACGGGGTGGTTGTGGACTCCACTGCAGTGCATAACTCCAAGGGAGTGGAAGGGGGGCAGATGAGGTGGGCAGGACAGAGGGGGGACCCGGTCTCCACACCAGTGGCACAAACAGGCCGAGCGTCTGGGTTGGGGGTGGAAGAGCAAGTGGTAGGGGGAGGGCCTAAGCAGTTTGGGGATGCGGTATGGGTGTGTGGGGGAACCTGGGGCAGGGTGTGGCGGGGGAACCTGTGGAGTGGTGGCCTGGGGGATGGAGGAGAGAGACTGTGTGGTGGAGCTGCGTGGTGGTGGTGGTGGGGTCTTGCTCTTCCTGGTCCGGGGGGACTTCCTAATGGGGTCCTCAGTCTGCCTGTGCCTGGGGGAGGGTGTCCGGGTGTGAGGGGCACTCCCCTCTGTGTATGGTGGTCGCCTCTTCCGCCTGTGCGTTGGGTCAGATGGATCTGTGGGGAAGAGGCCAAGCTCACAGAGGAAGAGCTTCTGGGAGGGGGGGTTGCAGGTGAGGCAAGGGAAGGGGTTTTGGAGGGAGAGGTATCTGAGGACTGCGGAGTGCTCATGGATGCGTGTGTGTGTGCCTGGGCCCCATCCCCTGTGAGTGAGGTATCAGTCCCCTGACAGTGCGTGCATGTGCGTCTGGATTTTGGCGTGTGTGTCTGTGTGCTGCTTGTGTCTGTGCTGGTGGGTGCCTGTGCCGGTGTGTGTGTGCTTGGGACAGGTAGGGTGCTGGGGATTGTGGATGGGGCAGAGGTAGGAGGGGTGAGGGACTGTTGCAGGAGGGACACTGCTACCATCAGTGAGGAGGCCATGGACTGATTGGTCCGATGTAGGGCAGACATGCCAGATGACATGCCCTCCATGAATGACACCAGTTGTGTCAACAGACCCGGGTGTGCATGGAGGACACTCAGCACTGATGTCTGCCCTACATGGATCTGTTTCAGCAAGTCCACAGACTCCACACTCAGGGCAGCAGGGGAGACAGAGGAAGGGGGTGCGGTGCCTGGCATGAAGGAGACACGCTCCCCTACACGGGAGCCTCCACGGACATGTGGGATGGGAGCAGATGGGAGGGTGGAGATGGTGGTGGTGGCGGGGACAGACTTGCTCGATTTTGTCTGTGGTCTGCTGACACCCGCCTCCACAAGGGAGTCCTCACTGGAAGTGCTGTGTTCCCCAGCCGAGGTGGTCGTAGCTGAGGTCTCCTCAGTGTGGCTCCCCTCACCCTCCATGCCACTGGGTCCCTCGGTCTCCCCTGCAGTGGACCCAGTCTGGCTCTGCCGCTCCTCTTGGTCCGTGGAGCTGTCTCCTCCTGTGGCCGTGGATGTATCTGCAAACAATCAGGATAAACAGAGCAACATTAGTCACCTGTACTGACCACACACACCACAGTAAGTACAGCACATCACAGAGCAAGCCCTGCCATCATTTGCTAGACATTGCAATAAGTGCTGACACTGATTTGAAGAAGCCCATTGTCTGTCTGACAGTCATTCATGCCGCACATAGCCTACCTGTCCATGCACCCATCTGTCTGGTGCCTGTTGTATGCGACTAATCATATGTGCACACATGCACCACATACACAGTTGTTGGACATCCAAGAGAACATATGGAAATGTGTCACTCCAAACACATGCCATCTCCTGCCACTGACTCAGTACATGTGTCAGGAAAAGTGATGGGCAGAGTCTCTGTCGATATGCGGGTTTTGCTTCCATCACCAGACACAATGATGTCCTCATGTCCTGATAGACAATGCGACAATGGTGTGCTTGCAGGACATATCACACTACTGCTGGATCACCCTTTGCAAGTTGAATGTCATGGCACAGGCCTGTCTGGCAAGTCAGTCATAACTGTCTCCTGTCACAGGGGCAGTGCATACACACAACACCAGTCTACACTGTGTCACAATCATGGAACGTTTGGGAATGCAAGCCCTGTAGCTGACAGGTGCACATGTGCACCCCTGGCCACCCACATCATGAGGACTAAGATGATCCCACATCATTCAAATGAGACATTTGAGTGACTGCAAACACAAATCCATACACATGAGCACTTCACTGTCTGATGAGAATGAACCAAAGCTGCCTGCACCTCAATGTTTCATACACCATTGTGCACAGTCAAGGGATCAGAGACCTATGCATTAACCAATATGCAGATCCTATAGTCACAACTCAGATGGCTGGCCACCCCAAATTGTTAAACACTCCAGGAGTCCAAAAAGCAAGGCCACACCACGGTGACACAGAGGCAGACACCTGAGTGCACTCTTCACAATGCCCAATATGTATGCTGACACACGGGAGTGGGAGAACAGAGTGCCTTCGATGTCCGGAGTAGGCATTACAGTCCTGGTCCATGTGCAACATGGTATTACCCTGAACACTAGGCAGGTGGCTATGCATGTGTCACACACATGATGTACATACTTCTGAGGCTCCTACCTTGGTCTCTGCTGCAGCATGGGTGTGTGGCACATACCCCAGACATGTGGTGAGTCAGAGCAGCAATTGGAACACATATTAAAGCCATACCCAGAGTACATGTCAGATCACAGGCATTGTGTGAGCAATTGTACCACCCATGCAGCCCACAACAAAGTTCCTGTAACTGATGCTGTCCCCAACTTGAACCACAGGTAACTGCAAGTACACAGTACCCAAGTGACCTAAGTCACAGACTGTAAGGGCCACACCTGTGTATCAGATGAGGAGGGGGCATGACACAAGTGAGGGACATGAGTCCAGGATGAGGACGACAAGACAGTCGTACTGTGGAAGTGGAACCAGGCTAAAGGAGTGCATAGAGCATGTTAGTCATAGTACCCAGAAAAGGCTAGCACTTACCCCCTCCTTGCTGCTGTCTGGCCTTCAGCTGCCCATCCAGGTCAGGGAAGACCACCGCCAGAATCTGGAGCATGTGGGGGGTCAGGGTCCGGTGTCCACCCCTCCTGCGAGGAGGCGACAGCTTCAGCTGGACCCTTGCGATCCTCCGAGTCCAGCCACGAAGGTCCTCCCACCTCTTCTGGCAGTTGCGGATCCTGCGCCTGTAGAGCCCCACAGATCGTACTGCCCGGGCGATGGTCAGCCAGATCTCCTGCTTCTGGTGGGCATCAACCTGTGAGGATGACAAAGTGAAAAGGCCATAACTACACATGCAACATATCCGTGCATCACACAGTTGGATATACATGTCTCAATCACAGGGGCATATGATGTACACAGGTAGTGCAACTATGGCTATGAACAGTTGTCCAGCAGTTACTAAATGGTATCATTGCCTGGGAAGTAAAACCTTGTTGGAATGCACTGTTACTGCACTATACCTGTTCAGTGCATGTAACTACACACTTTGGGGGGTGACAACTACTCAGTGAGCATGCTAGCCACTGGTGTACACACTGTAAGTCTTGCTAGTCAGACAACATGCACAATTAGTAAGGCAGTGGACAGCACACTCACCTGCTCCCCTGGTTTCCCATACAGCTTGCTGTACTGTGGAAGGAGGCTGTCCAGCAGGGCCTGGTTCTCCTCAGTGCTGAAGGCTGGGGCTCTCTCCACAGTACGTGCCATTGCAGTAGCCAGAGGATGCAGAGACAGCAGCAGTGGTGGTGGCAGATGTCGTCCTGGAGCATGTAGTGCAGGCAAGTGAGCTCTCAGGGGAACAGCCAGCATTATATGTGTGCTGCAGAGGCAGATACTGTCCCATGTGTCCAAAGTGATAGGTCCAAGTCGTTTGCATCTTCTGAATCTGGCCAATCCATGGAATTGCACCACTTATACACGCCCACAGCATCCTTCAAAAGTTCAACTTCATGACACCCATGAATTTGCAACATTGTTGTGGGTGGCCAACTGAATTCACTGCATCCAACTCGTAAAAGCTTCGAAAACGCGTCCGTTACCATGTCAGTCCATAGCCAATGCATGCGCACCGATCGGACCATTGCTGTACGACGCATATTATGTCACACAACACGCACCCGTCAACATCATATGCAATGGCCAATGCGTGCGCACCGATCGGTCCATTGCTGTACAACGCGTATTTCGAAACACAACACGCATCCGTCAACATCATATGCAATGGCCAATGCGTGCGCACCGATCGGTCCATTGCTGTACAACGCGTATTTCGAAACACAACACGCATCCGTCAACACCATATGCAATGGCCAATGCGTGCGCACCGATCGGTCCATTGCTGTACGATGCGTATTTCGAAACACAACACGCATCCGTCAACATCATATGCAATGGCCAATGCGTGCGCACCGATCGGTCCATTGCTGTACAACGCGTATTTCGAAACACAACACGCATCCGTCAACATCATATGCAATGGCCAATGCGTGCGCACCGATCGGTCCATTGCTGTATGACGCGTCCCTGTACAAGTCACTCGCATATGTCACCATGGTTGTCACAGGTGAACGTATGCCAGCCACAATTAGTTGCCAGGGACTCAGGGGCACACCTACAACACCACAGCCTGTCCACACTGTATCCTAAGGCATGTAAGGCTGCATTACCTGTGTGTGTATGGTGGTCAACATGTGGCTTGTTGGGTGGCACTTGGGGGCAGCCACTCCCAGGCTGTGCACGTGATCATGGGACAGGATCCTTTGTGTGTTGTGCACATGACCACTGTGATGTGCAACTGTTCAGTTCAGAGCATGTGGCATGGTCACATTTCCAGGTTGTATATGTGTATGTTATGTCACATACACCCTGAGTCCCATGTGGGATGGTATGTACGTCACAGGGTGACCCATTGCCACAATTGTGATGGCCCTCCACAGTCTGTGTGCATGTTGTGTTCCAGATGTCTCTGATTCCATGTGCACAATGGGAGACAGTCTCCACATCCACGTTGTTTGTGCATCGACTTTGATGTTGTGCGTGTGTGTGTCACAGACGTCCATGTCTGTCCTGCAGAGGCAACAGGGGCCACTACCTGTGGGAGTCATGGTTGTTTTGCTGGCGTGTACATGATACGCCATGTCATGCCAGTGTCCATGTGGCAATACAGGGTCCCTAGGAATCTACCTGTCAAAGAGCTGTGATGCCTGAGGCACATCTGTCCTCACTTGTCACTGTGGTGTGTGTTTGGAACGTGACAGCAGTACATGGGTACTGTGACACAGCCGAATGATTTCCCATAGCACAACCTGGAACTTGTTGTCAACACATGTTGAACTGAGATGTTAGATGATGACCATGTAGGTGCCATATATGTCCATACAGAACGGCACACACATCAAGTACTTGTGTCTCGTAATGATGTATCATGTGATATTTAGTATGGTCAATGCCACATATGTGGGGTGACTGTCAATCTTTCTTTGTTCACCTATGTACTGCAGGGCACCAGCTGTCCATAGACCATTCCCTGACCTTGCAACCATGGTGGAACGTGACTGCATCCGACTGTACCGCTTCAACAGGCCGCTGATTGAGGAATTGGCGGGGCAGTTGGCCCCACATTTGCTACCTGGCCGGCCATTCCCTAAAGCGCTGACCCCCAAGGTGAAGGTGATGGTAGCCCTACACTTCTTTGCCACCGGTACCTTTCAACACACTGTGGCGTCTGCTGGTGGGATGTCACAGACCATGTTCAGCCGTGTGCTACGCGATGTTTTGGAGGCAATGTTAACATACTTGAACCAGTACATCTATTTCCCTAAACGTCAACAACTCACTGACGTCAAGAGTGACTTCTATGCCCTGGGGAGGATGCCACATGTCATCGGCTCCATTGATGGGACACATGTGGCTTTGGTACCACCACAGGCACATGAGCAGGCATACAGGAACAGGAAAATTTTCCATTCTAACAATGCTCTGGTGGTATGTCTTGCAGATATGAGCATCTCACATGTGTGTGCACGTTTCCCCGGTTCTGCACACGATGCCTACGTGATGAGGAGTAGTCGCATCCCGAGGATGATGTCACAGATGCAGAACCAGCGTGCCTGGCTTGTTGGTGTGTACTGACTTTGTACCATTGTGTGTGTTCTGCAATGTTGTATTCCACCCTCTTTTCCAACTCAGCTAATGTGCAATTGTCTGTATGTAGGTGACTCCGGATACCCCAACATGCCGTGGTTGCTGACACCCCTCAGGAACCCTGTGACACCAGCCCAGATGCGCTACAATGAGGCACATGGTCGGACCAGGAGAGTGATCGAACGGACATTTGGTCTCCTGAAGAGCCGCTTTCGCTGCCTGGACAAGACAGGAGGGGCCCTCCCATATGCCCCTGCAAAGGTGTGCAAGATTTTCATCGTCTGCTGCATGCTACCCAACCAGGCAGTGCGGAAGGAGTTGCCTCTCATCCTGGATGACGATGACCAACATCCGCCACCTGTGGAGGATCCTGGCCTGGGCCACGATGCCAGTGATGATGATGATGATGAGGGTGATGTCCGCACACAGCTCATCACCAACTTCTTCAGCTGATTGTGAGTATACAGAGATGTTATGTCAATGATTTGAGTTTGCATGATATGTGTTGGTGGTGCTCTGTTGCTGTTTGAGTGTGGCCATGTGCTACTTGACTGGATGCGTGCAGCGATGTGTCCTTACAGGTAGTCTGTACTCCCCAACAGTGTTGACATGCTAACTTGGTTTTGTGTAGGTATCTTGTGACATGTATTGGGCATGAGTATTGCAGTTCTGTCCTGTTCTTCAGTGCTTTTGACTGTGTGTCATGTCTGTCCTTCACAGGGTACTTTCAGAGTTGTTTGGTCAACTGTGATCCCCCGACACCATGATTCAACTTCCAGGGTGGAAGCAGTCGTTTCCCTACAGGTGATGTGCCACACACCCCTGGACTTTATTTCTTCAACACTTGTTGACTGTGTGGCCACTGCCACGTGGGATTACCTTGCATCTGTAGTGGAAACAACATGTTGCAAATGTGTAATAAACCTGTGCTTCAGTTTGGGATGTGCGTTGTCTGTGGTCACACATCTGACTGACATTTGCTTACTGCACCTGTGGGCTAGTTAACACAGACTCTGAATAGGTGTGGTGTCTGTGCATTCCACTGTATTTCCTGGCAACATCAGTGTAGGCGATGAGTCAGATGGCCCTGGTGTGTATGTGTTGTGTTGCCCTAGTGGTGTGTCTCCCTCATATGTGTCACGTCGCCATGACTCACATGACGGTGTTGGAATTGCTGTAGCAGTTAGCATGCACAGTGTCATTTAGCTGATCATCATCTCCATGACAAAATACCATGTTGGAATCACAACAGAGGCTAGTATGGTGTATTAGTGAGTTAATTTACATACATGTGTGAGGATAGTGCACAGGATGGTGGGTGCTGTACATTGGGATTGGAATCCAAAGTTCCCAGATGAGTTGGAAGTGTTGGTAGCAGAAATGTCCTGAGTAAAGTCCACAGTCATCTGATACATTAGTCCAACTTAAACTCCCCATGTCATGTGGGAGAGTTGGGTTGCATTCGACAGGGTGAACAGTTTGCACACAAAGGAGAATTTCCAGAACAGGTGTCGGGTTCCTGGGGGATGTACATGGCCATCTGCCTCTCAGTTGTCCTTCCTCGGACGACCCCTCTTCTTTCTGGGGGGACCCTCACGTGCAGGCCGCTGCGGTGCAGAGGACTCTCCACCAGAGTCATCCTCCCTCCCTGTGGCAGTTGCAGTTGTTGCGGCACCAGATGTTGTGGGCACACAGGGAGGTGTGGACATGTTGGTGCTAATCTGGCGGAGGCATGTCAATATGTCCCTCTGCACCGCTGTCAGTTCTTCCAATGTGTCCCACTTGGACTCCATGCCAGACATGTGTGTCTCCACACGGGACATGTGGGAGTCCAAGCGGGCATGATGGTCAGCCTGCTGCTGTTGAATGTCCTTGAGGATCCCCACTACCTGGCTGACCTCTCCGGTGCTATTCTGGTACGCATCTGCAATGCGTACCAGTTGTGGGTCATCATGCAGTCCAGACCCCTCTGCAAACAGCGACCTCTGCCTACCACCCATCCCACCACCCCTGGCTACACGTGCAGGACCTGTGGTGGCACGCACAGGTGACCCTAGGCCCCCTTGGGGGTTGGTACTGGGGTTGTTGTCCGTTGCTTCCCGGGGGTCCGGGGTCCGTGTGCTGTTGTCATTCAGTGTCCTTGGTCTGTCCGTGTCGGCGGGGGTGGTCTGTGTGTTGGCAGATGTTGGAGGAGTGGGTGCAGGGAGTGCAGATGGTGGTCCTGCTGGTGCTGCATGATGACTCACACCGGAGGGGCCAGGTAGGTCTTCGCCATCCGAGGAGGGCAGAGGCTGTTCCACACCAGAGAGCTCAGGATCCACCGGAGCCTGGGACAGGGACTCCTCATCATCTGCTGCTGTGTCCCCATCATCACCTGTGTTTGGAAGAGACACACAATGTATGTTATGTTTCTACAGGCATCAATGGTTCAAACACATGACAGTTGTGACTGTACATCTGGATGCGTGCCTGTACATTGCATTGTGCTAAGTTGTCACAGCCAGAGGTTGATATTGTTGTAGCACATTGTCCTGCCAACCTGAAGCATTTGTATGTGAATGTTGAGGTGTGTGCATGACCAGCTCATGTATAGATTGGCTGTACATGGCCATTGCTACTCAAGGGCCATCACGTGCCTGACACAGGTGTGTCATCCTTGTCCACATTTGTCCTTTAACAGGGACATACGTGCAATTCCACTTAGGATATCTTTCAAGATTGGGACATGTGTGGTGGCAGTTTTTGCCAGTCTTTGTGCGTCACATTGGTGTGTCTGGACAACATGGTCACAGTCCGGTATGCCTGGGATCTCTTGGGAGTATCTGTGTTGTTGTCTGGGTTCCTAGTTCACGTCTCATTTCATGCAAGTGATGTTGTTAACGTAGCTAATGATGTTGTTGCTGAGTTTTGTACGTGCAAACATGATTAATCTTGTCAATGTCCTCCATGGTGATAAGGATTGGGCACGGCAGCTCTCTGGCTTTTCCATTGTCATGACAGTGATGGCCAGTGGTGTGTGTTGCAGTTCTGCTGCTGTGAGTAGCATGTCTCCTCAAATGCAGTCCAGCTTGGTGCTTGTGTCTGCAGTGTCTATGACAGTGAGTGGTGTGTTGTGTGAAGGATGCATATGTTGCCGAACGATGTGGGAGTGGAATGCAGCTCACAACCGCAACTTGTGTGACTGACACCATGGTACAGTGTCCGGTATATTGGTGTGTCCATTGCATTCACTGTCAGGTGTCCCCTGTCAATGATGTCTCTGTGACTTCTTGTGTGTTTTGTGCTATGTAGTTTGTCTGATTCTCCACAGTTGTCATCTGCAAGTCACACCTTCACAGCCAGGCCAGGGGGCACCCATGGACACTGCATCCCCTGACAGTGTGTGTAAACATAGAGTTGCAATGGCTGTGAGTGTGTACGTGTTTGGGTTGGCCAGTGCATGGGTGTGAATTGCAGGCACATCATTTCTCATGCCCATGTGTCAGCCATCTTGCCAGGGCTTTTACTTTGGGAGTGACTGGTCCCACGTGTGCAATGTGTTTTTGCAGAGTAGGTGTGTGTATGGCCAGCATTGGTGGTATTTGGTTGACATCCGGACCTCCTTCTCCCCCAGCCCAGTTATCCCACCATGAAGCATGCCACCCTTGCAGTGTGTGCAGGTTAACTCTCAGGATGTCAGTCAGTGGTGTCCTGTTGTTGGTTGGTGCACAGTTCCCAGCAGGGCCTTGTGCTCCCCACAGCTGAGGCCAGTGTCAGACATCTTGGAAGTGGCTTTTCACTCACTCTCTTGTGGAGCACGGTCCCAGGTGTGTTGTTTGGAGTTAGTGGAAGTGGTGTGTGTGTAAGGGCCTGCTGGTAGCTGTAGTCGGAGCTGGCACTCCTCCTCCCCCCAGGCCAGACATCCCACCATGAAACGTGCTTCCATTGCAGGGAGTGCAAGTTGGTTGTCAGGATGTCAGCCAGTGGTGTCCTGCTGTTGGTTGGTGCACAGTTCCCAGCAGGGCCTTGTGCTCCCACAACAGAGCACCATTGTCAGACATCTTGGAAGTGGCTTTTCACTCCCTGTGAGGTGTGCATGCTTCAGTGTGAGCTTGCCGGGCCATGCGGGGGGGGGGATGTTGAGCTGTGACTACCACTCCCATCATGCTATTGCCTGCACCCCCCTTCCCAGCATGCCCATACTTCCTTCCTTTTGAGTGGACTTCACTGTGTGTGAGTGTAACAGCAATGGCAAGATGGCTGACAGTGTGGTCCTGTTGTTTGTTGGTGCACAGTTCACAGCAGGGCCTTGTGCTCCCCACAACAGAGCACCATTGTCAGACATCTTTGAAGTGGCTTTTCACTCCCTGTGAGGTGTGCATGCTTCAGTGTGAGCTTGCCGGGCCATGCGGGTGGGGGATGTTGAGCTGTGACTACCACTCCCATCATGCTATTGCCTACACCCCCTTCCCAGCATGCCCATACTTCCTTCCTTTTGAGTGGACTTCACTGTGTGTGAGTGTGACAGCAATGGCAAGATGGCTGACAGTGTGGTCCTGTTGTTTGTTGGTGCACAGTTCACAGCAGGGCCTTGTGCTCCCCACAACAGAGCACCATTTTCAGACATCTTTGAAGTGGCTTTTCACTCCCTGTGAGGTGTGCATGCTTCAGTGTGAGCTTGCCGGGCCATGCGGGTGGGGGATGTTGAGCTGTGACTACCACTCCCATCATGCTATTGCCTACACCCCCTTCCCAGCATGCCCATACTTCCTTCCTTTTTACTCTGCTTCCCTGTGGGGTAGTGTGCCTGTGCTGACAGGATGGCTGACAGTGTTGTCCTGGCGTTTGTTTGGCTACAAGTCCCAAAAGTGTCCCTGTGCTTCACACAGCATAACCCAGTGTGGTAGTTCTTTGTGGGATATTTAATTAGAGTGTGAGGCAATGCATTCTCCCAGGTGAGTTGTGTGGAGTTTGTGTTAAGGGGGTGTGTGAGAAAAGCTGCTGGTAACTATGGTCATAGCTGTCAGTCCTCCTTCCCACCCAGCCAGATATCCCACCATGGAACGTGCTTCCATTGCAGGGAGTGCAAGTTGGCTTTCAGGATGTCAGTCAGTGGTGTCCTGCTGTTGTTTTGAGCACAACACCCAGCAGGGGCTTGTTCTCCCCACAATAGTACCCAGTGTCAGCCATCTTGTCAGTTCTTTTCCACTCCCTGTGATGTGAGCATGGTTCAGAGTGGTGTTGATGGGCCAATTGTGAGGGTGACCAATATCTGTGTCTACAACTCCCATCATGCTATTGGCTACACTCACTTCACCAGCATACACACAATTCCTTCCTTTCAGTCAGCTTCCCTGTGAGGTGGTGTTCTAGTGGTGGCAAAATGTCTGACAGTGTTTGTTGGTTAGATTTGTGCCACTGCCTTGCTCTATTTGTTGTTAGGTTTGTACATGTCATGACACAGTTACATATCACTATGAGATGACAGGTATTGTGTTTGTCTGACTAGCATACACATCTTGGGATGATTATCTTTTGGTTACTGTGGCTTTGCTAACAGTGCATGGTTTCACTATCCCCTTGACAGTGATGTGTGTGTATTGTCACACAATATTGGGTATATTGGTTGTGTACTCACCAGGCTCTGGGATGTCTGATAGTCCATGTACGCTCTCTGGTGGTAGGATGGCCCGCACCTTCTCCTCCCAGGACCTGAGGTATACTGGTTTGGCAGGAGGGCCACTGCCGGTGCGATGACTCAAGGCGTATTCCTTCTTGAGTAGGTCCTTGACCCTCCGGCGCACGTCATACCACCTGTTCTGGATGTCTTCCTTTGTGCGCAAACATGGTGATTGTGCGTTCACCCTGTCGACGATCCTCTCCCACATCTTGGTTTTCTGCGACATGGGGGTCTGTTGGACCAATGTACCAAACAACTGTGGCTCTACTCTTAGGATTTCATCTACCAGGACTTCCAATTCACTGTCTAGGAACTTTGGATTCTTCTTTGGGGGCATGGTGATGGGTGGTGGTGGGGATTGATGTGTGTGTGAGTGTGCAAGTGTGGGTGGGTGAGTGTCAGTTTTGCTGGGTGTATGTGAGGGTGCTATTAGGGAAGTGCTAATGGTGTGTGGCTTGTGTGATGGATGAGTTGTGAGTGTGTCTGTGGTTGCTGTCTGATGGTGTTCTGTGCTGGCAGGTCAGTTGAATTTGCAAAGGATCATGGTAGGGATTTGTGGCCTTTATATGGGTGGAGTTGTGGGTGTGTCTTTGTTCCATGTTTTTTCCCCCACTATTTATTGACTTTGTCATTGCTTGTTTGGCCCTTTTTTTTGTATTTTTTCCTTTGTATTTTCTGGGCATGTAGGAGACGTTCTTCTGACCGAGTCGGACGCTGCAGTTGTCTCGTGCGAGCTTCTCCGAGTCTTTCACGTTGTCTTTCTGCTGGGTTTCATGTGCGGCGTATGCGTCGGTTGCGGAGTGTTGGGTTGCTTCGGCTCCCTGTTTTCTATGCGTGTCAGTCGTACGGCTTGAGCTCCGTGCGACTCGTCTGGTTTTACACGCATTGCATCGTACTGCGCGGGTCGGAGTTCGCGGGTACGTATTTGTCGGGTTCATTCCTGGTGCGTGTTGGTCGGTTCGATTCGCGTAGCTTTTCCGGCCGGATGGCTGCTTTCCGTGCGGTTCGGTCGTTCGGCTTGTTTTCCGTACGAGTCGGTCGTAATTCACATGCATAGCATCGTACTACGCGGATCGGACAGCGCCGGTACGTGTCGGTCGGACTACATTCCCGTACCGAGTCGGTCGGTACGTTTTCCGGCCTGAATCGGAATCGGCCCCATAGTCTTTCTCCCCACTCCGCAGAAAGCCCGATAAAAGTAATCCTTAGCTTCATCATCACGTTTCCTGTAAACACATGCAAATGAATGACGAATCTGTCTTGAAAAAGAAGACATGTTCCTTGCAGAGTCAGGCAACAAAATAACAAACATCAAGAAACAGTACTTGTGCATGGTTGTCTAGCACCATCTAATGGATAGATAGAAAAGGCTCAGCTTTAGCAAATAAAGAAGGTACTGTTCGAATTCCGCCAGTCACGGAGCTCCGCAGAATCTTGCTGAGTTTTTAGGTAACTCCAGGGATTAAAACTCTGCGAGCTCCGCCCACCCCTAGACTATTTATGCAGCACACAAACAGTAATAAACTGAAAATATGACACAAGAAAAATCCCACACATGAAAAATAGAATACATTTAATGAATTTGACACCATGTTAGAAATGGGGTTTCAAGTTGGCAGAGGTATGTACACTGTTCAAATAGGGACCACCAATCTAGTCAGGGTAAGCTAGATACACACTTAGAGATAAACTGTGCTCACCCTCTGGTAGCTTGGAACAAAGCAGTCAGGCTTATCTAAAGAGGCAATGTGTAAAGCATTTGTGCAAAACACACACACACACACATCAAATAACCACATATGAAGATGTGGAACTCCATCGCTTGAACGTGTCCCATATCCCTACAAGCCCTGAAGAAGACCTTCAATGATAAAGATACAGGCCCTACAGGAAGGTCGAAACGCGTCGGCGTACATATTTAAGTGGCCAGGAGTTATCTATAATCAAAAAGAAATGAATGAATTCACTAAAATGGCGATGAGAATAGTGCCACCGCTGGGATCTAGCCAAAGATCTCTGAACACAAAAGAAAGGGCCACGTAGTATTATTTGGACTACGCTACTGAGGGTTAAATCATGTAATCGAAGCAAATTAATATGTAACCTTTTTTGTGTCACTCTTACACCAAAGAGCACTTTCATTATGTTTTGTTTTTTAATTGATTTGACATGACACAGAAATGATAAATGTGATTTATATATGTAATGTCCCAAAGATTGTGTATGTATATGTCCTTGCTATTCATGTTGTTTTTTGTAGAAGCTTGTTTCACAAACTGTACATAATCTGTCTTTTGTATATCAATGAATGCACTTTCAGGTGCTACTTAAAAATAAGAATGAAAAAAGAATGCTATTCAACTATATATACATTCTTGTCTTCTCTTGTTTTGGGGAACAATGTTGTATTAAGAATTGACACATGGTAAAGGCAGTGTTCATTATCTAAACTAAGAAAACAGTATTGTTGTCATAAGTTGACTATTTGAGAAACAAAGGTGAGACGTTTCTCCTTTGAAAGTTTACAATATCTATGGTATAGGGGGTACCTTTACACTTTTATAAATTCACTGATCCCAGCCCCCTAAGTCCAAAATTGGATCACTCTCCATTATGATAAACACTTTCTAAAAGTGGCATTTCTAAAATAGTAATGTCAAATCCAACTTTACCACCAAGAGGATTTGCCATTACCGTTCCAAAGATATAAAACATGAAACAGCTACTCCTTTTTGATCAGGAATTACAGCTTGAAAGTGCATTAACGAATTCCCAATGTTAACTTATGAGAGGAGTAGGCCTCACAGTAGTGAAAAAGTAGTTTGGGTGTTTCTGACTACCATGACATGCAGACCTTAACAGTGCATGTCCTACCTTTTACTTACACAGCATCCTGCCCTATGGGCTACTTTGGGCCTACCTTCGGGGTGAAGGGGAGTTTAAGGTTTGGCAAAGGGTTTTAAATGCAAAGTTGCAGTGGCAGTAAACAGCACACACAAGGCCCTGCAGTGGCAGGCCTGAGACAGGTTTGAAAGGCTACTTGTGTGGGTGGAACAATCAGTGCTGCAGGCCCACCAGTAGCATTTAATTTACAGGCCCTGGATATATGGTATACCACTTTACAAGGGACTTATAAGTACATTAAATATGCCAATTGTATATACAACATTGTTACCATGTTTAGGGGAGACACACATGCACTTAAGCTCTGGTCAGCAGTGGTAAAGTATTCAGAGTCTCAAGTGCCACAAAACAATTATCAAAAAGAGGAGGTAAGCAGGCAAAACATTTGTGGGAAGACCACCCTAAGGATGACAGGTCTAACACACCAAAACACAAAAATCTAATCAGAACCGGAGTAACAAATTTTTAAAGTTTAAGGTAAAAACTAGCACCTGAAAGATCAAAGCGCCAACCAAGGACATCTAGTTGTGCCAGACCGGGTCGAAGTCGAAAAATATGGTTGAATGCAATGGAGTGCGAGTCATATACAAAAAGTGGAGTCGAGTGACTGAAGAGGAGGCATTGGGAAGCCGCTGGATGAAGTTGCAGTGAAGATTTCTACGTTCGGGTTTAGTCTCTTTTTTTGAAGTCAAAGATCTCCAGAGGAACAAGGCCAGGAGGCTGTACCTGACACAAGTTCCACAAGGCCGAATACCTCTTGGGCAAAGGACCGCTGAACAGGATTTGCTGCTATGGAGAAGAACATAGCAGGAGCTACTGTGAATTCAGGCCGACCAGTGATGCACCTTGAGAGGATAGATGAGCAGGTTCGTTCCACTCTTTCCCTCAGTTAAGAGAGCAGATTTTAGCTAAAAAATTTCTAAGTCCCACATTTTGGCCTCTGGCTATCAGGGCACCTTTGGTCCTACCACCAAGGGTGCGCAACTGGAGGGTCACCACTTGGGGGTTAGGACTCACTTAGGCTGGGACCGTGTGTGGATTCAAGATGGTTGGATCCTTTTCTGTCCATAAGGCTCTGATCAGGAGGCCAGACAAGTAGCCCTTGGAGTCACTCTGGTAGTCCTGGACTAAAGTGATGAAATAGGGATAAAGCAGTGCAGGCCTGAGGGTTTAAGCCAGGCTCCAGGCAGCAACACAGTCTTTCCAGTTGCTGCAGTTGCAGCAAAGCAGTCTGGTGGAGCACACAGCAGGCCACAAAAGCAGGCAGTTCTCTGAGAGTCCTTTGGCAGGTCCAGAAAGTGAACTGAAGAGTGGGCCTGAGGTTACTATTTTTATACCTGGTGCTTTCTTTAGAATGGGAGAAGTTGCTAGAGAATTACCTTTGAAGTGCTTGACGTTTCCAGACTCCCCTGACCTGGCTGCGAGGTGGCTGCATGAACAATCAGGGGTGACAAATCCTTTGTGTGAAGACAGAGCACAGCCTATTCAGTTGCAAGTGGGGCCGTGCCTAGCTCCGCTGCACCCCATCCTATCAGTTGATGGCCCATCCAGACACACCTAATCTCTCTATTGTGTGGCTGTCTGGGAGGAATAAACAAAGTCCAACTGCCTATTACATGCAGTCATATGACCTCCTGCACCATATCCGAGCCAAGTGAAGGTTTTGACCAATTAAAAGAGTACTCGCTCAGATGTTCCTTTCCAATCACAATGAATGACTGACAAGCTGCTGGTCTGTGGTGGCTAAAGGCATTACCACGAGGCATGAAGGAATCTTGCTAAAAGGACCGCTTGGAATGCAAAGTAAGTCGCCCTGATAAGAATATGCAATGTGTTTACAATTGTTTATCAGCTCCCATATATTTGTAATTCATTGTCACAAATGCGCCTGCCTCAGATGCTGGAACTTTGTTAGCACAATGTTTCTTTCAACAAAAGTTTAGACTGCCGCAAGTTGTCTTTGCGATCTGATCTAACAACTTTGCTGGCTCCTAGCCGAGCAGGACACTGTTTCATAAATCAGCAGTTAAAGCCCTGATATTTACCTGGTTTAACTGTATCACTTGCTTTGAAAAAGACGCCATGCTCAGCCCGGCCAACATTGTTTGGTCATGCTTGTGCCAATTAAGGAGAAAAACAACCAGCGCGCCAGTTACGAATTCTCTCCTTGGGTTGTGTTACTTCCTACTTTGACTTTATTGGACTCTCATGGAATTCACATTTGCCATACATTCTTTTTTCAGCCAAAATCGTTTATTAAGGAGCCGGACTTCAGCCGGCTTGACACGTTTTGGGAGTACAAGAAAAACGAAAACAGACAATGCTCCTTCATAATTGGTGAGTTTAATGAATGAGAATAACATGCAAAATTAGCTGCCTTTTTTATGCTGATAGCTGTCACTACATTGCTCCCCCTTTTTAAAAAAATCATTGCAGATGTTGGATTACATATAAGATGGTGGACTACACTGTCAAGATTCCAACCAACCATCATGGCCTACAAGAAATCGGTAAGTAGGTAGACAGAATTAGCCAAGAAGCTTGAGTTGTAAGGGTAGAGCATTTTTGAGAACAGTACTAAAAGTGGTTTTCTCCCCTTTTTTGTTACTGTGTCCCGCAGTTCGATGTCCTGATGGGAACCCTTAAATAAGTCAGGGTTCAAAATGCGTTGACAAGTTTAGACCCACCAGGGAGGCCTTGTGTCAATAATAACAGCCTGGCTTTAAGGGAACCTTTATTGGTACTTAGATGGACTCTGTTGCAAGGTCCCTTTGCAACGCCTAATAAAAAAGAGTGGTTTATCAATACCCCTGGGGATTCACATTACCAAAAGTGAGTCCATACTATTTGTTTAGTCTGTTGGGGCTCTTTGGTTCTGCTAAACATGTGAACTGGGGCATACCTTTATATTTTTGTCTTTTATGTATGTGTGACATTCCTTGTCATGTATACATTATTTTTGGTATCAATTTTGTTAGGTGCTCTTTTGTGTTAGTGCAAAGAAAGGAATTTGAATATTCTTGCCATCTTTCTGTGTTGCTTCAATGTATATGACAGTCTTCTTCATACAGATTGATTCAAATATGTGTTTTGTACTAGTAATCAATAAGAATAACAAAATTCTTGTGATCACATAGATTAAGAGTTGTGATCAGCGAATCAAAAATTCCTATAGAGTTGTGTCAGTAACACAGTGTATGTTCCTAAATTGCTGTCTAATTTGCTTGGGGTAGCAGACAATCCCAGTCAGAAATTTTTACATTTCAACCCTATGGGATCTTTACCAGGGGCTTTTCAGTACATAAGTATGCTGTCTGGCTCAATACCTCTCCGCAGTATACATCATGCTTATGGAGCAGCGGCATACTTTCGCGCGTCTGCTGGCCAAATCAGGACCTGTGGCCAGCGGACGCGTGAAAGGACGCAGCTGCTTGTAGGAAGACAGGAGAATTGGTTTCTCAGGTGTCTTGCTGTGAATAGATGGGAAGACTGATCTACTAGCAATCACCACCCCTCCACAAGCATGATGTACACTGCAGAGAGGTATTGAGCCAGATGGCATACTTATGTCCTGAAGACACCCTGGTATCACATAGAGTCGAAACGTCAACATTTTTTACTGGATTGTCTGATACCCAAAGTAAAATGAAGACAGTAATTTAGGAACACACCCGTGCTACTGTTGTACAGAGGAAAATTTATATGACATCCCGGAAGTATATCTCTGCCGTTGTTTAATTTTGCACACCACTGCACACTGAACACTGCGCCGTCTGCACTATTTTAATTGTATATAATGGATTATATATATGTTGAAAATAAAACTTAAGTATTGACTGGAAGGTGGTAGGATAGTGCTGTATCATTTGTTATTCTGGCCCCCTGATATACCTTCATAAACAAATTGTTTTCCAGAGATTTTCATTTTTGATTTGTGTTTTTGGATCATTGGAGAAGTAATTTAGTTTGGGTAGACATTTGCTGATCCGGGCCAAATTTTTCTGGACGACATTTTTAAAAATGGCAGATGTGTTGCAGTGATGATGTAATATTTCAGGAACCATGAGACCTATATACTTCATGTTAGTGTCAAAAATAGGTTTTGGGGGTCAAGTAGCCTTATAGAGACAGAAAATAACTCTTCAGAGCAACCCTTCTGCAATTTTCCAAAATGGCAGCTATAATAGAGGAAGAAGAGACATATATAGAAATGAAACAAATAATAATGGTTTTTAATCCTTTTATGTATACACCAAACAATCTTTATGATCTGAATATGAAAATAATTATGTTTATCACTCCTGTTTTAGACACATTTTCATAGTTCACTTTATTTATTTGTCTCAGCACTCACTTGTGGCACATTTGCAGAATGTTGAACATTTGAGAAGAGCATATCGGCAGGGACATCTTTTTGTAGCACAGGATTTGCAAGTTCATGTATGTGTAAGTTCTGTGGGTAGAGGCTTTAGAAATGTCCTAGATTTTAGCAGCCCATCAATATCTTCCCAACCAAATTCACACGGATGCTTCTCTTCATATACTTGATCCAAAACATTTACACATCTTCTGATCAAGTAGAACACTCTTTTAATGTGTCCATGCACAGGACATGACGCCAGTGGAAGGTCACTTAGCGGGACTGATCTCTTGACCTCACTGTACCGAAAATCATCAAAGGTGTGACAGTCAGAACTTGTTTTCCACACACGCACAAGATATTTTTCTACACCTTTAAAGTCACATTCTTCTTCCCCTTTTAGAAATGTCACAGGTTCAGCAGTTAAAGCTCCAAGCGTTCTTCCAATTTTGCCCATAGTGTCATCACCCGTAAGAATATGTGACTTGATCAGAACACTGGGCACCTCTGGGTCAAGTTCCTTGTACAGAATATGATGCGGGATCAAGTGTCTTTTCTCGCCTGTTCCATAATGTATCCGTAACTCTGACAATCCTCGACTTATGAACATTGCAACAAATCTAAGTAGCACAATAATAACATCTGTATCATTTGACAGGACAATGGCTCGAGTGGAACCATTTCGAACAGCCCACTCAACATGTGGCACAACACGAAGGTCAGCCTCCTCCAATTTGCTGTTAAGTTCTTGAGCAATATGGCCCATATCTTTTGAATATATCTCTGCAGACACCAACTCCTCATTGACAATAATTTCATTTGCAATAATTGGAAATTCAGTGTTCACTGAAGCATCAGCAATGTTTTGATGAGTTAACATCTCTAAGTTCATCTTGTTCGATGTTGATGACCAGAATTTATCAAGTTGCACAGGTATAGGTGTCCAATTTTTGATGCAGGCAAGGTCAATTGTTCCACTTGTGGACATTCATCTGACTCTCTCACATTCTTTGACAAATAGTTCAAGATAACTGTCAAAGACAATGTGCATTCTTGCAAGACTTTGATATCTGTAGAACAGTCTGAACGACCTCTCTGAAGTTTTGCATGGATGAAATCTTGACCATTCGCAAATGTGACATATAGTCCACAACAACAGCAGTTTTCAATGAGAACACCTTTTTGAATTGAAATTCTTGAGGTGAAAGTTTTTTCAGCTCTTTTACGAGTTTGTGCTTCACTGGTTTGTTTGCAGCACCTCCATCAAATAATGCGTTTGTCGGAAGAAGAGCATGCAACAGAATGTCCTTGATAAATTCACCACTTTCTTTTGCTACATCCGTTTCTCTATGTGCTTACGAAGTTGTTTTTTGGTAACCTGTTTTGTGGTGGCTGGTTGGATGAAACTCTTACTATGGCAATTAAAACGTGAAAGTTTAGCTTTAGCGATTATGTCAAACAGCTTTTTCTCTTTCAATACAAATCTCTCCTGCTTCAGTTCTGCGTATAGTTTTGATCCATGTTCCAGGACATCTAGTAGACATGCCTTTATATTGTTATCCACATATTGATTAGTCACGACGTTGTGTAGTCGCACAGGCTCAGTCGTTTCAAAAGGGGTTTCTTGATGCTGCATGAAATGAAAAAGGCTGTCAACATGTTTATTAAAACATTCCCTCTCTTTCCCACAAGTTCATGGTGAGGAACAGTTTTAAAATGGTCCATTAATTGAATTTGTCATCTCTCTGAAAACATTGCAAATAGAAAGGACTTCATGTTAACCAAGCTGCTATTGAGCAATATATTCACTTTTATGTGTCTGACCAACAATTCCCTTGGAGCTTTTCGGTGATCTCTGGATCGTCTATTCCAGTTTCATATCTGGAGCCACAGCATTGAACCTTCCCTTCCCTCTCTGTCTTTCACCACAAAATGTCTTTGGATTAATTTTCTGTAGAGGTATGGTTTTTCCACCCCTAGCTTTTTCACTCTTTCCAAATACCAGGACCCATATCTCAAGTAGTTTATGCAATGGAATGAGTGAAACACAGTAATCAATCACACCACAGTCTTCACGTGCAGCTCCCAATCACTTTCTTGATCAGCATGTACCAAGTTTTTCACTAGAGCTATCATGTGTAAAACATTTCCCCAGTACTTGCAAAGTTCTGATTTTTCTTCACACTCTTTGACGAACTCTACAAATTTGTTTTTCTGATTTTTAACTGAGTGTATTGAACATTGCCTGGCTTTGCATTATGTCTTTTGAATGAAGTGCACCCTGTGCCTTGCGCACTTCTCAGATAAGATATGCAAAACCTAATTTGTCATTCTTGTTCCAGAAAGCATTCCAATGCAATATTTCTGTAGCCTCAGATATGATGAGCATACCTTATAACAAATGTACATAATGAGTTCCGCTCAGTATTGACTGGACAGTTTTGCTTCCAAAGATTTCAGCCTCATTAAGTGCATTGTCTATGCCACATCCACTGAGATAACTTCCTGCACACCGCAATGCATCTTTTGTTGTGTGGAAAATGCCCATCATTGGATAAAGATCAACAAATTCTACTGGATTGCTCATAAAAATGTCAGCTACAATACAGAAAACACCTTCATTGCAGAAAATTGGCAGGATAGGCTGTTCTTCAAGCTGAGCACGCACATTTTGGAAATCCTTTAGAGCTGTGTATACTGTTTCGTAGTTTGTGACTGGAGATAGTATTACTGGTAAAAACCCAACCTTCTTCAGTGGGACCATAACCAAACTCACGACCCCCAATAGCCCCAAGACACATAGCAGCCCCGAACTTTGCGAAACACTTGCCTCCTTCTTTCTGCAAAAGGTGGAAGCCATCTTCTCCTCTTTCACTCACCAGCGAATAGAAGATAGCAAGGTTTCAGCTAAAGTGGTGCCCACGGACACCAATCTTACTCCAATATTAGAAGGCTTTACGCCATTGGAGACACAGGATGCCATCAAACTTCTGTCCGCGATTCGATCCGGATCCCCTTTGGACCCATGTCCGGCATCGGTGACTAAACAAGTCCCTGACATTATTGGGTCTGCTCTTACCTCCTTGTTCAATATCATTTTTAATTTGGGCCAGTTCCCTAAATCCTGGAAATAGCATTGATTCTCCCATTATTAAAAAAATCCAATCTGGATCCCAAAGACCAACTACAGACCCATTTTGCGCCTTCCATTACCGGAAAAGATGATTGAGAAGGCCATTAACGCCCAACTTAGCACGTTTCTCCAGACCAATTGTCTGTTGGACCCCACGCAATTTGGCTTCCGTGCGGAACACAGCACTGAGTTGGCCCTGATCAAATCCAGAGAGGAGATTAGAGAGGCCTTGGACCAGGGAGGCGCTGCGATATTGATCATGCTGGATCTCTCGGCGGCCTTCGATACGGTCCATCATGAAGTTTTGCTGGACCGTCTATCTGAAGGGGGGGTTCAAGGCAAGGCCTGGAATCTCCTAAAATCCTTTCTCACCGATAGAATCCAAATGGTAGACCTGGGCAAAGACAGATCCAAGCCTTTCTTCCTTCCGTGTGGGGTGCCGCAGGGGTCGTCTCTCAGTCCTACACTTTTTAACGTGTATGTGTCCCCGTTGGCAGCCCTGATAAGATCTTTTGGGTTCCAACTGACCTCTTATGCGGACGACACGCAAATTGTGTTGTCCCTCCAGCGTGGCAAAGAAGCTGAGACGGGATTAAGATGCCATGACTGCATGAAAGCCATCGCGGGCTGGATGTCATCAAACTGCCTGAAACATAATGCAGGAAAAACGGAGGTCATTATATTTGGCAACAACGCAAATCTTTGGACGCCTGACTGGTGGCCAGATGTAATGGGAATGCTTCCGGCCCCTACTAGGAAGGCAAAGAATCTGGGGGTGATTGTAGACTCTAGACTCACTTTTGGTGATCATATAAGTGGGGTTGTCTCAACCAGCTTCTATCTCCTCAGGATTTTGAGGAAAATAAAATTCCTCCTTCCAGAAGATAGCCTGAGGACACCAGTTACAGCGCTCATTCTGTCACGACTGGACTACTGTAATAGTCTCTACCTAAACATCCAAAAGAGACATTTGAACAGACTCCAGATCGTACAAAATGCGGCAGCCAGGCTGCTAACGGGCACTCCCAGGTGTGTCTCTGTGAGGAAGGGACTCTGATGCCTTCATTGGCTCCCTGTAAAACAACGTGCACAATTCAAGGCCCTCTGCATGGTCTTCAAGGCCCTTAGGGCACTGGGCCTGTCTATCTGAGACAACGCTTACAATGGTACGTTCCCGGAAGAGTGTTGCGCTCTTCAGAGGCAAAACAAGTGATTGTCCCCCGTGTTAAAAAGGCCAGCTGGGGTGGCGGGAGTTTTTTCAATTGTGCCGCAAAAGCCTGGAACAGCCTACCCATGTACCTCAGAAACTCAACCGAGCTCCTCTCCTTCAGGAAGGGACTGAAAACCTGGCTCTTCTCTGAATAGCCATGTCATTTTCTGCATCCATTTAGGCAGCGCTCAGCGCCAGGACACCTTAGGGTAACAGTTGCGCTTTAGAAGCTTTATTAACATAACATAACGGTATTCTGGGAGATCAGAGCATGAATCCCAGCCCACGGAGGAACTAGCTTATCTTCATCCTTCAGTCCGCACCGAATAAGCGATATGATAAATTCAGTTCAATCAGCTTTGCAGACCGCAGCATCAGGTAGAAGAAGATCCATGTTGCCAGCCACTTTGAAACTTTCTGGTAGACTGGGACGTGTTGATGATTTGTAGTGATTTTGCACACGTTGGCAAGGCAGCTGGGTTATAAGTTTGCAGCCTAGTTTGTTTATGCCTACAGCTGACACAGCTTGTTTTCCAGCAGCTACTTCATTGATACAGTCTTGAAAAAGCACCATGCCAATATCATGTGTGCTGGATGTTCCAGACAAAAAAGAGCTGTATTCAAAATCAAAATGATCAAAAGCAGCAATTGTAAATCCTTTCTTGGTAAAGTGACTTGGAAGTGGTGTGCTGTCGGATTTGCAAGATTTTACAGCATGAGCTGCTAACAAGTTCCTGCTCTGTACTATATCATTATAACTTGTTGATACACCAATCCTAGTCATTGAAGTGATTAGCTCTCTACTTTTGCACTTGCCATAGATTGCGTGGGCAGTCATCATGTGTAGCGGAGTTTTCTTTTTGCCGTGATATAATTCATAAAACATGATTTGGAAAAGACAGTACATTTGCACAGCATAAGTCTGTCGGTTCCTGGGATTGTAATCCACTTCTTCGCTTATATCTTCAAAGCCATTATCAATGCTGTCGGCTCCTGTTCCGAACTCAAGAACTTTAGTTTGTAACAGTTTTGCTTTGCTTATATTAAACAATGATGTAAAAAATGTTAAGACAACATCAGGCATTCTTGTTGGCTTTCATGACTTGCGGAGCCTTGGGGCATCACAAAATTTGTCATTAAGTCCAAAATATAAATCTTTCCGGACATTTCTTATACTGGTTCCTGCTGATTTTACTGCATCCTGTGATCTTATTTTGGCAGCAAAAACTTCAGGAGTCAAATCAGCTGAGACCAGGTGTCCGAGGGGGAAAGGCGCGACCAGATGGCCAGGACCAAAGGACGCCCATCTGCCCGCCCGAGCCTGGGCCATAGGGGTGTACCGCCTGCCCTTGCAGGGCTTGGGGGCTCGGAGACCCCAGCTGGGACTCAGGCACGGCGAGGCCCGCAGGAGCTCTCGGGCCCAGACGCCCAAGGGAGGACCGGCCGGGGCCCGATAGAGCCCGTCCCGGGCACTTTGCCACATGGCGGGCCGGAGGAGGGAGCCCAGGACGGTGGGGAGAAGGTGTTGTCCGGGCCCAGCCCATCTGGTCCCCAGCTGAGAACCACCAGCCCGAGAGGGGTTCCGGGACACCTTGCCCCTAATAATCCGGAGGAAAGCTACCCCTCTTTCTGGGAACCCGTGCGCACCGAGTGACGGAGGGGACCCAGGGCGCGGAGACGCCGACCTCCTGGAGCCCTGGCTGGTATCGGGGAGGGGGGCGAGCCCTCATCGGGACTTCCAGGCCGGCCCGGCCATCTGGAAACCATTGGAAAGCATTGCGCGTGACCAGATGGCCGAGGGGAAAGGCGCGACCAGATGGCCGGGACAAAAGGACGCCCATCTGCACGCCCGAGCCTTTGCCGGAGGGCTCCCACCTGCCCATGCAGGGCTCGGGGGCTCTGCGTCCAAGGGGGCTCGGAGACCCCAGCTGGGCCTCATGCCCGGGGCTGAGAATGGGGGTCCCTGGCGGACCTCCGACCTGGGCCCATGGCAGAGCTTAACCCATCCCTGGCCCGCCTGCGTGGGGGAGGCCTGCGTCGGGCCACCAAGGTCCCCGGGCCTATGCTCCTGAACCCAGCCAAGCTGGGGAAGGCCCGCCCGGGCCCGGGCCCGGGGCGTGGGACGGAGCCCGGGGTGGGAGCAGCCGGCCAGAGCTCTCGGGCCCGGACGCCTGGGGGAGGAGTGCCCAGGACCGATGGAGCCCGTCCCGGGCACTTTGCCGCGCGGCAGGCCGGAGGACGGAGCCCCGGACAAGGGGGAAGGTGGTGCCCGGTCCCAGCCCATCTGGTCCCCAGCTGAGAACCGCCAGCCCGAGAGGGGTTCCGGCACACCTTGCCCCTAGTAATCCGGAGGAAAGCTACCCCTCTTTCTGGGAACTTGTGCGCACCGAGTGACGTAGGGGACCCAGGGCACAGGGCGCCCGACCTCCTGGAGCCCTGGCTGGGATCGGGGAGGTGGGCGAGCCCTCAACGGGACTTCCAGGCCGGCCCGGCCATCTGGTCGCCCCATTGGAAAGCATTGCGCACGACCAGATGGCCGAGGGGAAAGGCGCGACCAGATGGTCGGGCCCGAAGGACGCCAATCTGCCCGCCCCGACCCTTCGCGGGAGGGCTCCCACTTACTCTTTGGAGGGGTCGGGGGCTCTGCACCAGGGACCCCTGTCCCGGGCAGACGGACCCTTGGCAGGCCGCAGGACGGGGGCTCCCACACCCCAGGCCCTGCCGGAAACCCCGGGCCCTGCTTCTCAACCCAGCCAGGCTGGGTGGATCTATTAGCCTGCCTGGGCACGAGGGACCCCCGTCCCGGGCACACGGACCCTCGGCTGGCCGCAGTACGTGGGCTCATGTTCCACTGATTTTTTCCATAACTCCGTGGAACTCCGCGTAGTGGCACTACGCCAACTCTGCCCACCCCTAGTTATTAGGAGACCCAAAGCATAAAGAAAACCAATGTGTCTTATAAATATAAAAGTTATAAAAAGAGGGCAATTTAAAATAAATTAAAACCAGGCCAAATAAAAGTTCCCACGAACAAAGCCAGATGTTTATGTGTTCTGAGTGGTAGACGAAACATTTCTGTTCCCAAGATTCTGCAGACGATGATCCCAGAGACACACCTCGGAGCACGTTGATATAGCAAGTGTGATTCTATCCACCCCCACAGCAGCAGCTGCTGGAGCGAAAACAACCAATTGGTGTTATGTCAAGACAGACCCAAGATCCAAACCACCAGGTGCAGAAGCAACCCAGGGAGGCTCGTAGAACGCGGACAGGAGCAATGGAATCCGCAGGGGACAGCTATACAAATGGGCCTTTATGTGGGTCCATCATTACGTGTATGTCTGAATGTTCAACCAATTGCAACCCCAAGCACAAGTCCAGGGCACACTCATAAGTGCACAGGAGATTAGCTAAACTCGGTCTGAATGCAACGAAGCCATACAGGCTGAAATGACAGGAACAAATGCTCATTCAGTTCTCGAAGCAAAGGTGCGCCAAAGCAGTGCACCATGCGCTCACTGCACAACAGGACGTGAGGCAGTGCCAGCTCCATTTGATCTCGATATGGGACATCCATTGCACAGGAAAATATAGCAAAAGCAATATCCCTGCAATTAGTAGCAGGACCAGGGGAAGATCCCCAAAGATGCTTTAGAGGACGGAGTGGATAACAGATGAAATAACTCCAAACACTGTCTGGAAGGTGCTTACCAACCCGGAGCCTATACTTCTGAAAAACCCTGCTAGTTCAGTCGTACTAGACATGTTAAAAGTACGATGTACCAGCTCTCCAAAATGTTGTGTGAAGTTGGTGTGGAGTAGCACATGTATCTCTGAGGAGGACCGCACCACCTGAAAATCAAACGTCTCCTTGGCCAAAGTTAAGGCCACATCTTTTTGAAATAATAAGGTTTTCAGTTTGCTCTGTGCATCAAAACATGCGTTGGTAAAATTAATTGAAGGTCATAGCGTATCATCCTTAACTGTACGGGCAGGTGGAAACACAACTTGTGTACAACAAGTAACAATGGTAGACATGATTACTACATAGGCAACCCCTGGTTTCATCCCACAGCAACCGTGACTGTTCAGCATCAGGTAACTCCCATTCAAGAGCAATCTGAAAGTCAAATGTATCATGGGCACCGGAGAGCCTTTCAAGTAGCAAGACAAGTTCGCCACAGAGGCATTACATGCTCCATGCAATGTAACAATTTTGCATACTAGGGACCAACTCGAGGTATTCCCGCAGTAAGAACCACTAAGAAAAAACGCAGTATCCTTCTTCCCACACCGGAATTTAAACGGAAGCTCCCAATGTACATGTATGAATCCTTCTAGTGTATAAACCTCCCACTTGACCTCTATTGCTTTACCACATAGGCTAAATCTAGTCCAATGGGCCATGCAAAAATATGTTCTAAGACATTATATGTTTCACATCAACATTCTTTTTATTTAAAATGTATTATTATTATTTTCTCATATTTGTACCTATTTTCATTTATTTTGTCAAAAAGTGAAGAGAATTTTCTAAAAAACATACATACTATTACAAAATATTTTTTCCTAATTTTTCTTTTTTGCACATATCATTAATTAACAATTAATTCTGTATCACTTTACACAAACATTTTGTAACCAACAGTGACCCCCTATCTACATAACAAGTATACACTAGTATGTTTATTGTGGTTGTCCCCTTTTCTCCCTGACCTTATTAATTGTTAGAGGGGATCCCCTTTCTCTGACATGTATGAACCCTTCACCTAAAGCTTCATATCTGCCCACTTGATGGTGTTGTAGACAGTACTGAAAGTGGAAAGTCGAGATTGGTAGCGTAATATACCCATGGATTATCCAATTCGATGATGCTATATCAGCAACTATAAGAGGTTATTTCTCCAGTCTTTCAATATGTAACATATTGTAATTTGCATCCTTCCGTGCCATAGCTATCTGTTGTTCTGAAAGGTGGTATGGTGAAAACAGATTTGTGATGTTAATGTGTCGCCACTGCATGTGGCCAGAATTTGGTGTCTAACATCCAGCTCAACAATATAATAGACCTAAGTTGGGACTGTGCGTGTTGTAATGCAGACATGTCTTGCTGTTTGATGTCTATTGTGGATGATGCAATGTTACCCAAGGAATATTTTCTGGAGCATAAGTAGTCATACTGTTGTCTACTACTGCAATGGCCTGTTCTAAGTTGGCCCTGTCAATCTCATGCAATCTTTCAGCAGCCTACTGTTGAGATATTTTCCATATCTCATTATAGGCGGCATAAAGAAAGCGTTTTTGACATGGTTTTCGAGGACCCAATAAAAAGTCCCGTCATTTCAGGTCATCAGATAAAAGGGACAAGTGCTCTTGTACCTGAGACAGTGTCGGGGTCTTTAGCCAATCAAGACACAACTTCCCAACACTGTAGGTTGTTATCAACCCCAAATGTTCAGTCTGCACATATTGCATGTCAGTCCTGTTTGCTATAAATCCCTTTGCTGTTACCTAGGAATCGAGCCTGACATTAGTTCGTGTTCAATGGTCAGACTAACTATCCCTTCTAATAGGGGTCTGATGAGTTATGCATACTCTTATGCAGCATGCTGTCTATGGTCTCCTCATTGTAAGGTGTTAAATACTGCCAATTCTCAAAACGTGTAAGAGTGGGAACCCATGGTGTGTTCAAATCTTTTATCTTGGAGAGGCCAAGACATGTTGTCCGTTGCACTGTTTTATTCAGGAAAATCATTTCTTGTGGTATTAAGCGGGCTTTAAATAAGGCCTCAGTTCCCTGAACCTGCCAATCTTTAGTCCCCAGATAGATTTCACATCTATTGTGTCCCTTCAAAAGTTGAAACTTTGTACAGAGACCTGGGAAAGGAAAGAAGCAGAGTAAATATGTTTCTTGTCTGTTAGCATACTTTTCTTTGCAGGTGACAGTGCAAGCCTATAATAGAAAGTGGCTGAGTCAGAGATGTCATACCCAGAAAAATAATCAAACTTCTGTTCAAATGCCTTTGAACTACCCCGTGGTGGTGTAGGGCAGTGTTCCCATTGTATAAAGGTAAAAACTTTATAAGGAATACTAGCGTTGTGTAGAAAATGGTGTCCGTAATGATGAAAATAAAACATCTCATCATAGTTAGCTATATCATCATATAACTCATCTGAAGAAAACACAGTTGAATGCTCTAGATCTTTTAGCATTTCATATACTGCATCAATGACCCAATCATCAGAAACAGTACTAGGGGTGTTGATGTCATTTAAAGAAATTTTAAAGAAATTTGGAATTTGTAAAAGTTCAGTGGGACCATACACATCAAATGATACCTTATCCCATACAATCCCATCTGGAATTGGAACAGCTGAAATGTTCACCAGGGACAAGTCTCATTGTTCACAATGTGATAATGCATGTGGTTTCAGAACCAAGTTTAACATTTGTACTGAATAGCGTTCTGGGATGAAATGTCCATTCAGAAGCAGAAAGAACACTGTTACAAAACCAATCCAAAGGACCAGAAAAAGTAATGCAATTGTAATCCAAAGGTGTAACGATGGATAAACAAAATATGTTCTTTTCAGCCAAAGTTAGAAGACACACACATTCACTACAAAGGACAGGGACGGTGGAGGAGGAAGAAGTTGCTCTGATGTGTTTGGAGAGAAGTCATCAAGGTCGATGAAGTAGCCAGAAGCCGTCCGGTCTATCCTTGGCAGCTCAGCAGGTTGTGTTGAACTTGATGTAGACTCAATCTGTGGTACATTGACATAGTTTCTGTACTGGTTGACTGTATAGTTGTTGTAGTTTCTGCAACAGTTACAAGACATACTTTGTTGTTGTTTAGTGTTGTCTCTCGTTGGAGAGAGCTTGCTTCATTCGTAATTAAAGCTTCCATCTGAACCTCCTATATGGTAGCGAGAGGAGACTGGTAGCCACCCAGGAGTCCACGTGGCTTACAGTTGAGAATCAGCCACATGACCAGCCATCAACACCCAGATTTGGTCATGGGAGCTCCCGTCATGCTCCGTTGCTGAAGGTGGGATGGGCTTAGAGGCTGGCAGTAGCGCAGAATGGCAGCTGCTGACGCAGGGTGCTCCGGATGGATGGCGGGCGGCTTGCGCGGAAATCTTTTAGCCGGCTTGGGGTGGCTGTAATTACAGAGGGAAGAACGCTCGTCGAGGAACGTGCCCAGAGGAGGGCTCAACGGAGCGTCTAAGAAAGGCATTGCAGGCTGCCTCCATTAATTTGACTATGGCAGGCCAGGTGGACGGACGGACGGAAGTGGGGGAGCTGTCTCTGTCAGCATTGGAAGGCGGAGGAAGGCAAACGGGAGCAGAGTCACAGGTTAGCCCAGTGGTTCCCAAACATTTTCGACCCGCGGCTCCCTTGACCCATTGGCCATTGCCCGTGGCTCCCCGCTGTTACTTTTTTTGGAGGGTGGGGGGATGTAAGCCTGGCCTCGGCAGTACTTGCATTTTCTCCCAGAAAAAAATTGGGATGAAGCTGATAAAGGTATTATAGTCATCTACGCAGGGTGTTTCGTATTACTAAGGCGACGCCTCTAATAAAATATTCCTAGTTACACTTCTTTGCCCTTGCCTTTTTTAGAGTACCCTCTCAAACTTAAACTTTTTTATCCCACTTACAGTGCTGGATAGCACCCCTATGCATGTAGGCCCCATTGCCAAAGTGTTTCTGCGCTTGAAGAATATTTGCATGCACTTCCATTTCTACCCATGTCCTACGTGCCAACACACCTGTCTCAGCAGGGTGACTCATGATTTTTTAAACCACATACAGCTTTATTTTTGCTGTCTCCTCCCTAAAATTGCCTCCAAATCAATGCAAGCCAAATAAATTCCTCAGATTTTTTTTTAAACGGCCCTCTTTCTTGCTTCTAAATGGTGGCATTATGCCGTATATGGTGTTTTACTTGCCTGTGCTCAAGGAGAGAGCAAGCCTGTCTAGAAATGTGTGTGTACTGAAAGAAATGTGTACTGGAAGTACCTATGGTTCAAGTACAAGTGTCAATACTTAATGATTCTTAATAATACTTAATGTGTTTAATAGACAGGACAACTGTACTTTCCTGATAAATTGCACTGGTGTAAAATGCATTTGGAAAAAACTAAACTATTAACAAATCTAACAAAATAAATCAGGCTTCTTCTGCTTACTTTGGTAGTGTTGGAACATGGGGATCCAGTGAAATATAGAGGTCATCTCCCTCGACATGCCATCAATTAAGCACTACGTTTACAGCTTTAGGCATGTCACTTACAAATCACCGACATCATGCGTTTAAGTCTAATTAGTTTAACTGAAGCCAACAGACCCTTCAACATTGGGGGCCAGATGTACGACCCTATTTTGCATGTGCAAACAGGTTTGCGACCCGTTTGTGCATGCAAAATACAAATGGGCTATGTACTAACCCTATTTAGCGAGTCGCAATTTTTTTGCGACTCGCTAAATAGGATTACCGACTCGCTATTAGGAAGGGGCGTTCCAAAAGCATCCCTTCCTAATAGCGAGTCTGAACCCTATGTAAGACTGTTTTGCGACCGCAATTGCGGTTGCAAAACAGTCGCAGTTTACCAACCTTCTCAGAAGGGTGGTAAAGCACTCGCAAATGGGAAGGGGTCCCCAGGGGACCCCTACCCCTTTGTGAATGTAGGGGGAAATATTTTTTAGGGGCAGGCAGTGGCCCAGAGACCACTACCTGCCCTTAAAAAATGAAACAAAAATGTTTCATTTTTTAAAAAAAATGCATCCCGTTTTCCTTTAAGGAAAACAGGCTGCATTTGAGAAAAACTGCTTTATTTAAAAGCAGTCCCAGACATGGAGGTCTGCTGAGCCCAACAGGCCACCATACCTGGGAGGGCCAGCCATTCCCAATGGGGTAGCAAATTGCGAGTGCCTCATTAATATTCATGAGGTATTCAATTTGCGACCCCATTGAAAATCACAAACAGTGTCTGAGACACTGTTGTACATTGTGATTTGCGACTCGCAAATTGCGACTCGCAATTTGTCGCAATTTGCGACTCACAAATCACAGTGGTCGTACATCTGCGGAAGCGGCCTTACTAAGTTTAGGTGTGGCCTGCGTCCTCCTCACAAGCCCCCCTTTTTTTTGTGCCATGAAAACAATGACAAGGACCATGAAAAGAATCTCCCGAGATACTACTGTTAAACCCCAACTTGTGGCAAACTCCTTAAAGGGTTCGAAAAATCGACGTAAGAGCCTACCCCCTAAAGAGATGGAATTCAGACTATTTAGTGGTGAATCCAGGAGGGACTCCCCTAATGAGGCTTCCGGACAATTAGGCCTTAGAAAGTCCAATGCTCAGCAGGGATCTGACGCTCAGCAGGGATCCAACGCTCAGCAGGGATCTAAAGACTCAGCCGCTATGTGGGATCCACTACCAGTGAAGAACTCAAAGGATCCTAATATTGCCTTAAAGTCCCCCCTTAACACAGTTAGTCATGTCTCTCTTTTGAGACGAGAAATAACCCTACCGGCTTCATTTGAATCATCGTCAGCAGGGGGTCCCCAAGTCGACAAACAGCAGACAGCCTACCCGCTATTCTTGGGACTTAATATAAAGAACCAGCCTAAGCCAAAAAGCTTTGTGACACCGAAGCCCAACGCAAGCTTCGACACGCACGACACAGGAGGTGGCTTAACTCCAGATACTTCCATGTTTACTACTGCTGTGGAGGCTGCAGCTGAAACACCACTCACGACTGCGCCCACAAATGTGCCCGCTTTGCAGATTCCTCCAGCACTTTTACACACAAAGAACATGGCTGAATCAGAGGACAAACTTTGCTATATATCAAACTTTGGCAGACTTGAAAAATATGAAACTTTCCCAGGAGGAAGCTAAAAAAAGGACTGAATCACAGTTATGCTCAATTCAATCTCAAGTTTAACAACTTTCGTTGCGGGTTGCTGAGGCCGAACAACGTATATCTGATCTTGAAAACAGTGTGCCTCGTCAGACTGATCAAGTAACCAAGCTACAATCTGAATGGGTCAGTTTACAAATCAAGGTAGACGATGTGGAAAACCGAGCACGAAAATGTAATCTACGCATAACTGGGATCCCTAAAGGCTGTGAGAATGGCCAATCAGTTGTAGAAGTAGTTTCGGACCTTATTACCAAGTATGTGTGCCCAGAAGCGACAGCACAGAAGACTAACCTTACCATCTCACGGGTGCATCGTGTGCCAGCTGTTCAGCACTCTAACGCTAAATACCCGAGAACGATTATTGTGAACTTTGAGGACTTCCGAATTAAGGAAAAGATCTTGACATGTGCTATTCGCGATAAAGTGTATCAGACGAGTGATAATTTCCCTTTGAAATATTTTTCAGACATGTCTGCCCTCTCCGCAAGGCACAGAAAGGAATTTAGAGGCATGTTGAGCTACTTTCGGCGACATGGGGTCCCGGCTGGCATTATCCGGCAATCTAAATTGAAAGCCCTCCATAAGGGGAAGGTCAATATCTTTCAGTCAGTTGAGGCGGCGCAAGAGTTCCTTCATTCCCTACAACATCCAGGGGGAGGGAGCAGGGGATAATATGGGCTATAAGCCTCCAGGCCCCGATGGCGGCCTCACTTGAGTGGGTAACCCCCCTTCTTCCCTCTTAAGGAATAGGAGCAGTCAAATAGCTAGGAGGTTGGGGCACAGGGATCAGTTATCTTAGCCCGCCAGCCACTAGCTCACCACCTTGGTTGCCATTTCACAGGACCCCAATGCAGGGGGGGAGGGTCGGGAAGGGCACAGATTGGGAAGGAGGGTGGCGGGTAGGGTCACTGGGGGGAGAGGGGGAACACCCAGGGAGCCTTCGACAGGGGGGCTCTGGTGTCAAGGGGATCCAAGGGAGGGGGGGACAAGGGGGTACTGGGGGGTGGTGGAGGGAAGAAGGATGGGTTCACTGGCAAGGGGGGGAAAAAGTAATTCAAGGGAGTAAAATAGCTTATTTAGTTCTCACCCTTTCACTAAGATGTTCTGTAGATCACTAAAGGTAGTATCATGTAACGTAAACAGCTTTAATAATACAGGTAAGCAACGATCTATGCTGGCATGGTTTAAGGCCTTACAACCTAATATAATCTTCCTTCAAGAGACACACTATAAGGAAGGCTCATTAATGGACAAAACCCCTCCCTTTGTCCAACATGAATTCTATGCTACCTCGGATGCGGCCATCAGGGGGGTAGCGATACTAGTAGGCAAAAATTTGCAGTGTGAAATTACAATGGTGCAAAGGGATCACAGTGCTAGATGGCTGTGGGTGCAGATGAGGATTTTTAAACAACTCTTTAATTTCGTGAGCTACTATGGGCACTTTGAGGATTCCCCTAAGACGCTACAGTCTCTTTATGATTTTGTTATGGCCCAAACAGGGTTTTTGGTGCTCAATGGTGATTTTAATTTATTGCCTGATCCCGCTATTGATTCCCCACAAGCACAAAAAACTCAGACAAAACCTAAATCGAGCAGGCTGTGTCAGGATCTAATATGGGATTTTGAGCTGGTTGATTGTTGAAGAGATGAATTCCCTAGCCAGAGGAAGTATACATGCCATTCAAGGAGATTTCACTCTTGCTCTGGGATTGATTTTTTTCTCATCTCCCACGCTCTCCTAAACACCGAGTCCAAGATTATTGACAATCCAGACTATGATCACGTGATAATTTCAGTACAATTTCAAGTTCGAATTCAAACTCAAACTGAGTACAGATGGGTATTTGATAAGTCTCTGTTAATAGACGAGCAGTGGGTTGCCCTTATGCGCTTGGCATTAGAGGAGTTTTTGAAACTTAATGTTAATACAGCTTCAGAGTTGCAGTATGGGGTGCTCTCAAGGCCTTTTTTAGAGGGGAGGTAATCGCTTATAAACCCTATAAGAGGAAAAAGGAGAATGAACAAAGATCACAGCTAGAAAAATAACTTTCCTTAACTATGGCAAGCTATCTAGCCCTGCACTCCTTGGAAAGTAAAAACAAGCTTGGCCAAGCGATCCTCCAAAGAGATCCTAGCCCATGATTCAGTCTTGCAAAAAAGATATGTAGAAAATGATCAAATTGGTAGATACCTGGCTTGGTCAGCTAAGCATAGGGCCAATACAAATAGCATAAAATAAATAAATGACCCAGCCACTATGAAACCTACATCTCAGCCCCAGGAAATTGCAGCCATTTTTCTTAATCATTATAGAGAGCTCTATTTTGACTCCCATAATACCTCTACAGAGGAAGCTATAAATTGGCTAAATGGGATTAACTGCCCCTTACTATCTATGGAACAGAGAGATTCCCTGCTTGTCGACATTACATTGGAAGAAGTCAGTCATGCAGTGACTTCATCACCATCCGCAAAAGCATGTGGGCTAGATGAGGTTCCAATTGAGGTCTATAAGACTTTCCTTCTCCAGCTGAAAACCTTTTTGTGATTATTATTTAATGGGATTTTAAAAGTTAATGCAGTGCCTGCTACTTTTACTCAAGCCGCGGTGATTAGCTTTGTTAAGAAAGGGAAAGCTGAGGAAGAGGTAAATTCCTATCAACCAATAAGTTTTACAGAATGCCGATTACAAGATCTTTAAAATAATTATTACAAATCGATTAGCACAAGTGACCCCTTCTCTCATACATTGGGACCAAAACAGCTTTGTGCAAGGTAGGCTTTTGGCCTCCAATACCCACTACTTACTTCAATCAATCGATTATTTTGGCACTGATAAAATCAAAGCAGCAATAATAATGCTAGATGCCGGAAAAGCTTTCGACAGAGTGCAGTGGAATGTACTATTTGCTATTATGAATAAATTCGCGATACCATGTAAATTCTTCCAAGTAGTGAGGAATTTATACTGTGGTGCCCAGGCTTCCATAATTATAAATGGGAATAAGCCTGGCTATATTTCTATTAGCCGGGAGACGCGCCAAGGCTGTCCCCTTTCTCCAACACTTTTTTCTCTTTTATTGAATCAGCAGCTTGCGCCATCAGGCAGGATCGTGCCAACTCAGCCCCTGTCCCTGGATCTGTAAAACTTAAGTTGTTTGCGGAGAAATGGCTCAGTATTTGGCCGCTGAGGAAGATAACATCTCGAGAACCTTCTTTAAAATAAGTGAATTCACAGCAATCAGCGGGTATAAAATAAACCACGTAAAGTCAGAGGCACTACTTTTTAACTGCTCTGCTGATATATTACCCATCTCAATGTTGGGACGTCATTTCAACGTCTCAACCCATAAGGTATCTAGGGATATTTATAACCTCTCGCCTGGAGGACTTATTTCCGCTTAATTTTATCCCTACATTTAATAAGATGTGTAATCTCTTTACGCAATGGAAGGACCTTCCCTCAACAATTATGGGACGAGTGTCTCTTAATAAAATGAATATTGTCCCCTTGTTTTTATTCCTATTTTCTAATTTAATGGTTAAGGCGCCCCAGTCTTTTTTTCATCAGATAAACTCAGAAATAAGACATTTTATATGGTATGCAAAAAAATCCAGACTGAAACTTCAAACTTTACAATTAGATGTGGAAGATGGAGGTCTCACTTTACCTAATTTTCGATTATATTATCAAGCCTCACTTATTAATTGGCTGAATTGGAAGAATTGAGAAGAGATGTCTTCTGCCAATTTTTTCCTGACTCTAATGCTTAAGGAATCTGAGATCGGTCTCGCTCCCTTCTTGCGAATTTACAAGTTACCGAAAAAATCGCGTTACAAAATCACCAGGGTCATATCATCTCAGTTTCCAAAAGTCTGGGAGGCCCATAGAATCCCCTGGTTGGACCCTCAACTGATGTTAGTAGAATGAATCCCTTTGGGGCGCCAGTTGTCTATTCGGATTTGTGGACAATGGGCTAAACTTGGGTTCCATAAGTTACAAGACTTTTTTAAAAGTGAGTATTTTTTATCCTGGCAGGAAATTAGAGAACAGAACATTAATACAAACATGTTTCTCCTCTTAAGCTACATTCAGATTAAGAAATTCTGTTTAGGTTTAATAAGCTCAGAAAACTGCGACAGCTCTCAACTTGGGAAAGCCCATTTAATACTTAGAACTAAAGGGCTGGGGAACTGGTACAGACTATTTAAGTCCGTAGAGAATAAGCAGATAGTTTCAAATCATTTAGAAAGAATGTTTGAGTCTATTGGCTGCTGCCTTAATCTCCAACAATGGCAAGGATTCAATAAAATGAGCTGCAAGGCAGTAAGAGCTGCTAATCTAAGAAGGATGGCATTTTTTAGTAAATGGATGATTTACTATACCCCCGCTAGACTCCATAAAATCTATATGGCAGTAGACCCTAGGTGCTTCAGATGCAAACAAGCAACTGGGGACTGGATGCATGTGGTGTTCACATGTACCCACCTAATGAATTTTTGGAAGAGTGTCTTTACGGAAATTGGAATAAGTCTGTCATTCGATCTCTCTCCTGATAGTTCTGCTGCCCTTTTAGGGAGATTAGAGGTTCAGGATGAGATCACTTTTGGTCAGCGACAATTCACTTTTATTGCCACCTTGGTAGCAAGATCGTTAGTTCTTGCCAATTGGAAAACAGAGACCATACCGACAATTTCCCAATGGTTAATTAAAACGCAAAGAGTTTTTAGGTGGGAAACTACATATGCAAAAAGGGTGGGTTCAGCAGTGAAGCTGAACAGAATATGGAAGGATTGGAATTGATTTATTTTAGCGGTGGGTAAAAACGTTTTATGATTTAGATAAGATGAACTTAAGCACTTTACTAACCGTGATGAATGGCGTATGCACTTTTTATGTTCATGCTTCACTTAATTGTATGAATTTCGAAGTATATATGCACTTTATGTAAATGTCTGAAGAAAAATGAAAAAGAGAACTTTTTTAACGAAGAAGGAACAGTTATGAATTATGCTACATTGAAAATAAAGATAAAAAAAGAGAATCAGACACATAGTGTGGTTTGATCAGATCAGTAGAGACAAATCTTTTGTCTCGACAGCCGGCAAGGGATGGGAGAAGCACAGTTCTAGTACCTTCAACAGCCAGGACAGGCACAGGTGCTCTGTAGGATGGCCTAAATTCTTTCTTGTCCACAGTCTTTTCTCTGACCAGATCTTCAACCTTCGGGATCCAGCCAGGCCTTGCCAGAACTACTTTCACTTCTCCAGAGGTGGTGCTTTTTACTTGGACTTTGCTTTGTTCATCCCGGAAATCATTCAGTTCCTGTAAAACAGCCAAACATTCATTGATGTCAAATGGTGTTTCTGCCACCACTGTACTGGCATTGTCGAGGTCTGGGACCCACATCTTACCCCCAAACAGGATTTCATAGGGAGACCGACCACCCAGGGATTTCCTTGGCATGTTATTCAAAGCCCTCTGGACCCCATATAGGTGAACGACCCAACTGCGACCTGAGCCAAGGACCCTTGCTAATAAAGACTGCTTTAAGTCATAGGTTTTCTTCTCCACTACTGCGTTTCCCTCGGGATGGTATGGAGACAAGAAATGCAGGGTCACACTCAAACTTCCCATGGCCTCTTTGTATGCCCGAGACCTTGGCTAAGATATATTGTGCCAATTGTGTATGTCCCGACAAAGACTTGCAGATCCTTTATAACAGTTCGGGCGTCAGCTGATTGCTGTGGTCAGACCCAAAGGAATTGGGAGCAGGAATCTACTGCAACCAAGATACACTTGTAAGCCCCGTCTGATGATAGGGAGCCGCAATTGTCCAAATATACACAAGTCATTGGCTTCTTTGAAATCAGTAAAGGTGTCTGTGGTAGATGCACCATGGTGGAACCCTTCATCTGCTGGCAGATGTTGCATCTGAGGACAAGGTCCTTTGTATGTGTCTAAAGACCTGGCCACCAATAGCGTTGTTGCAATAATTAAATTGTAGCAGCCACCCCTGCATGAGCAGAAGCCAGACCCTCGTGTGCAGCTAGAATTAATCCCAATCTGCGATCACTGTTTGGTATTACTCTATCCCCCACTCCTTGAAACTGAGCATAAGGTGTATTCTGTGCAACTAACTTGTAGGAGTACTTGAGTGAAAAGCCTATCAGCAGGTGCGTGTCATTGCGAGCAGCATTGACGTCACCATAATGCCTCTGTCTATCCTTGTACTAGAATGAGTGATGTACTAGAACTAGATGTACTAGAATGAGTGATTGCAGCAACCACGGCAGTGTGAACTGTCGCTTTTGTGGCTTTATCAGCCATTGAATTCCCTGCAACGTGAACGCCAACATGTTGATGGCTCAGTGTGTGAATGACATGAGCCTGTGACAAGCATTCTCTTTCAGCTTTGCCACCTGTTCCCAAAGCAGTTTGTGCTTTACTGTGCAACCTTTTGAATCTCTGAATCCATTTTGGCTTCAATAATGTAGATATTCATTATATGACTGCACACAATAATACAAATTACATACTATATATAAGTGAGGGGAACCCCGCATCCATATTCTGTAGGGCCAGGACTCAAGCCTTTAATTCTGCCAGCTGTGCTGTGCAATCATCTAGTGACTGCATGTAGGTTTTTTCTCAGGATGGAATTCTCCACCATGCATACATCCTTTCACTATTGCGCATGCCGCTGAGTATTGGTGCTTAGTTCCTACGGAAGGCTGAGCAGAACCCTCAGTGTAAATGACGTAGTCATAGCGATCTAGAGGCATTATTTCATTAGGCAGAGGATATTCATGTTTGTACTGCAGAAAGGCTTGTGTTTGTAGTGTCGTATCGAATCTGTAATCTACATCTGTTGCAGTGAGTGAGTTAGCCCATTGTATCCATCGTGGATGTAGAGCCATAGCATTTGGAATGCTTGCTTTGGTGACTGCCTCTAGAGTCGGTACCGGGGTCAGGACATTTCCCTTGAGGCAGGGCTCGCTCTCTCACTACAGTAGTCTGTACTGCTGTCAGTATTTTTTCAGTAGGGGCAAAATGCATTTCAGATTTGGTATATAAATGCGATTTATATTCTATTAGTCCTGTGTCACCTTCATTGAATGTGACATATGTGTACCCTGATGAGCCCACGATTACAAGGATCACCAGGTTCATTGTGTTTACACGTGTGTGTAGGTGTTTGGAAGCTATCATGTCAGCTTGAACGGAACGTAAAATTTCCATATGTTCCTGTGTCCAGTGTGTGCTTGAGAAATCTGGATGATTCAAGTGGTAGAATGGTTTAACCTATCCGCGAAATCTGTAATGTATGTTCTGCCAAAATTTAGACATCCTAATTTGGATTGTAATCTTTTAAAAACATTGGAGCAATGCAAATGTTTCTAAAAAATGGTTTGCCATGCTTTTGCCCTCACTTGACAACTCATATCCCAAAAATAGGACACTGAGGCGGGCAATTTTTGATTTGTTTTAAATTAAATATGTAGCCCTTGTGAGCAAACCCCAGAATTATGCGTTCTACTCTGGTCAAGTGTTCCATAAGCTCATCATTCGTCAAATATATGTCATTGACATAGGACAATCACTGATCATCAAATTTCCAAGTATTTCTGTAACTCTGCCTGAGAACAGCCCAGGGCTATTCTAATACCCTTGGGGTAAACAGCAGAATTGTTTCTGAGAACCTAGTGCGCTGGATGCTGTCAAATATCTGCTGCCAGGCACTGTCATTTGGCAGAAAAATCCATTCGAGATATCTATTGTTGTTTTGTATTTCTTCGCACAATGTCACTCCTTAGTATGGCACTATGTGTGTTTTGTACTGCAAATGTGCAAGTAGCTGTGTTTAAATGTCTATAATGTAGTACTAGACGATGTGATTGATCTGGTTTCTTTACCCGAAACAAAAAATTATTCACTGAAGAGGTGCAGCTTTCTTTAACGCCTTGGTATTCAATTTGTTCCAGGATTTCCCTAATTTGTTGTTTAGCTTCGTTTTTTATTGGCTATTGTCTTTGAGGTTGTCTTCTATGGAATGTCATGATAAGGTGAACCGTCATCGCACCCCACATGGGTGCGGCATAATGCAGGGGCTAGTGCTGGAGCCCACTCCTGGGTGTTTAACTGATTCTGGAAAGAGGTCGGAAAAGGCTGGTAAAATCACAGTTTACCCGTTTGGACAATCCATTACGAAATCAGGTGGCCAATCCTTTTCGGCCAGAAGAATATAGTACCCTTGAATGAGTTCCTCCCAAAAGAGGACATTAATAAACGTGGGCATGTCCCCCTCCAACCGTCATTGGACTTCGAATAAACGATGTGTAACGCTTACCCTGGTATCTGGTGTTTCCACCGTGATGTACTCACTCATCACTACTCCCACCAGACAATCCATTAGGGACTAGTAAACTATCATTACTATCACCGTGCTGTCCAGCATTGTCAATGCCCATTCCCCATTCAGAAGTAGAGTCCTCAACATCTGTGGAATGCCTGACCTTAAGTCCTGCTACCTTCTTCTTTTTAAATTGAGGTTTAGATGTTTTAGGCTTTTCTTCTTGCTCAATAATGTAGTCAGATGAGCGTTGTGAGTCCTTCTTCACTTTCACGTGCTCTTCTGATCTGCACTCTGCTCGTCCTCCGCTCTCCGAACGTTTTTCGGATTAATCCTGGAAGGAACAAGAGAAACGTTTATCAGTATCCTGATACCTGTCAGGCGGTTTAACAGTATGACGGTTCCATAAGTTATAATGTTTCTCAGTGGATTCCTGTGTAGAAGACCCACCCGTGATTTTATTTTAACCTTGTTTTTGTTATTGTCCCACTTTTTCTTTGTTTTCAGAATTACTCTTCAACTGTGGTTTTCCAGGTCTGGCTCTCAAATTATCTCCACCAAGCCTAGCATAGGTTTCTTGGAAAGTTTTAGGTAATTCGCGCTCCTGCTTTGTGGGAGTCAAATCCCTCAGGCATTGGCGTATAGCTAACACTGATGCTTTCCCTTTAATGCTACTTAACATTATTGCTGATAATGCCTCAAAGTTGCCCATCAGTTTCATCCCCAAGTCTAGGGCAGGTGCTGCCTCATACTCATTCTGGATCTGTTTTAGTACTTCAGGTAGAAAAGCCAGCGAAGGGGTACCATGTGCTCTGCTATATACTACAGCAAAGACTGTACCCCAAGTTGCACAGTCTCTACAGGGGGAGCCTTCCCCTTCAGCAAGCAAATTGTCAATAGTCTATGATATCCTGCGGGCCCATATGGGAGAATACGGCTTCAAGCTGATTTGTTTTTTTTGTACAATCCAAAATGGAATTTCTTCCCTCTTGGTGGGAACTTTACCCATATCTGCATTCAGTGTCTGTGAGCTAATGCCCGGTGTAACTAATTGTGGTGGTGCAGCTTGAACAGCCCGCACAGGAGTAAGTGTGAATGTTCGCATCATGAACTGTGTAAGACATCTGTATATTGTTACTAATATTACTGTACAATCCCTGTGTAGGAGAGTAGGATCTGCTTCACATGGGTACCCCCACTTTTTGCTGATGCTTCACTGTTTTTCGACTTTAGTCTGGCTGGGGCCCTGCTAATCAGAACCCCAGCTTAGCTGCTTCCTCTCTAAAATGGTTTCCATGTGCCCTAGGCACATCTCTGATTGGAATCTGGAGGGCCCTTGTAAGTCCCTAGTATATGGTATACTATGTACCCAGGGCATAGGTACCTCAGAGGCCTACCAGGGGCTGCAGCATGTATTGTGCCACCCCTGGAAGGCCAGCCAAAAGGACACCACAGGTCTGCTACTGCAGCCTGGGTAAGGTGGTGCATGCATCCCTTACTGTGATATAGGTTACCTATATCACTACATACATACACACATATAAACCTATAAGTCACTCCTATGGCAGGCCTTATCAATCCTGAAGGCAGAGTGCGTGGTTCCTATGTGAGAGGGTGCCCCTGCATGAGCAGGGCCCCTCTGCAGCGTTCGGAGACCCTTCTCTGATGCTGTTTGTAGTGCAGCCTGACCATATACTCTTAAGCGCATTATAACCTCGCGTTAAATGCTAACTTTGCGATGGCTGCACGGAAACATGTCGTGTTTGGTGTCAAACATCTTGGAATACTACCCCCCGCCAGTTCTGGTGGCGGGGGTAGCATTCCACCCTTCTAGAGGGAGAGACATGTACACACCGGCCTGCCCGGTAACTTCTTTCCAAGCCCTGGCATCACAAAATGGATGCCGCTGCCACAGACACGAGTCTGGCCTCCTGCTGCTGACCGAAACTCCGGCAGGGGAGGCCTGGACAATAGGTTTCCTGTCCCAGGGAGGTGTAACCACCTCCCCAGACAGGATAGTGTGTATTGGGGCTGGGCGGGAGCACTCTCTGGTGCTTTGAAGTCCTGCACTGGGGGCACATTTGGTGTCCCTGTGCATACCCCAGTTCAAACCGGCCCAGGGGCTTCCAGCCCCTACTCTGGCGCGAAACTGGACAAAGGGAAAGGGGTGTAACCACCCCTCTGCCCTGACCCTCCCATAGGTGGGTCCCCAGAGTATGTCCAACCCCCTAACTTGGTATAAGTATGGGACCCTAGTCCTTAGGACTTTAGATTTACCTGGACGAAACTCTGACACAGAATCCTGGACCTTCGACGCTCTACTTTAAGATTAGAGGACTGAAGAATCTCCCTTGGGGTCAAGGAGTGACTCCCCTGCTTGGCAGGCACCAAAGAAGCAATTGTCCAGTCTGCATCGCCGAAGCTCCCGCCGGACGCCGAAGTCTTTGCATCACCAGAGGTAAATTTCCAGACTTCTCCGAGGCTGCCCTGAGTCCCCAGCAAAGCTGAGGCCCATAGCTGTCGTGGGTAACGTGGAACCATGACCCCTGGACACCAAGCACATTTGCAAGTGCATCCTCTTCCTGGGCTGCCACGAAGTTGTGCTTTGGGCTTCAAGTAGCCCCCGCCTCCAGCACTGACTGCACCGAAGATCACTGGCCTCCACTCCACGAGTATCCCGTGAGCTAGCTCTAAGTGCATCCACTCGAGGCTCCTTCGCAGTCGCTAGTCCGTTGGCTAGTAGGCCCTCCCGAAGGCCAATCTTCTTCTGCTTGGGCTCCCTGGTTGTTCCAGGTGTGCCCTGACTTACCCTCGCTGGGTGAGTCCCTGAGATCTTGCTGGTCTGCACCACCGTCCTTCTTCTATTTCCACAAGACTTGCCGTTGCCAAGGCTTGTTGGGTCCAATCCGGTCGTCGACACCTCAGCAATCGACAAACGTTGTGGGACAGCTCGAATCCAGCTCCTGGTCATCGTCGACCCCTCCTGGACCTCGTGGCTTAAGAGTCAAGACGACTGTCAACCTACCTGAAGCACTCGACATCGGTGGGCATCTGCTCATCGCCTTCCTGGTCACTGGCTAGTGACCCAGACTCTGTCCCCTCTGCTTTCAGGTTCTTCAGATCTTCGATCCACCTTTGGATCCACCCGAACACTTTCGACTTGGCCGCCAGCAGCACTTTGCAGCAGATCGCCATTGAAAACGACGACGAAACCCGACCCCGAAAGACACCTATGCACCCGGCTTCCCTGGGTGAGGTAACACGAGTACTCCGGTGCTCCCGTGGGTATAGACTCTAGAACGACCCAGTTCTAAAAGGGTTTGCTCCAAGTCCTCCTCTAAGTGTCCCTTTCTTTAAAATTCCAACCGCGACTTTCCCCATAGAAGTCAACGGCGATTCGCGGCTGTGTTCTCACACTGCACGCTGCCCCCGTGGGTCCCCTGTGTCACTACCTTGGGTGGTTCCTTGTGGTCCAAGCACTTCTACAGGCTCTAGGCCCTGTGTCTAGCTCAGTCGTGGTTCTTATACCACTTTATTGGTATATGGTTTGGTACGCCCCTAGGGCTCAAACGTGTATTTGTGCTATTACTGTTGATAACTAACTTATAACTTATGTATTTCGAACTCTAGCCTCATAAAGAGACTAGAGGGGTGTGTTTAGCAATAAATACATATATTTTGAATATATACCTGGTGTGGTCCTCTTTCATTTGGTCACTCAAGAGATTATAGGCTGGTAAAACAAGCTGCTTTACATTCCTTCAAGACTTAGCCTGAATGCTGCTCTCCATAGCTACCACTAGGATAGCTTTCAATAAAGGTTGTCTTTAACCTATCTCCAATAAGGGGTTGTTTGGACTGAGTGCAAGGTGCCCACTATAAATAGTGGACAGCATATACCAGGCCAACTTCTCACATTGGTGTGCAGCGTGTGGGATTCCAGCTTGCTATTGTTTTACCAGATAATCTCAATTGAATTGATCAACTGAAAACCACTAAGGGTACCTTAGGTACATATAAATCAAGCTTAGTATACAGTAAGTTCTACTGAACTTAGAGTTGTGTGTTAAGGGATAGCACACCCTTTCTACAACTCAAGAGAGTTTAGTAGGCCACACTAGAGTAGGTAGTGCATACACCACACCTCACTAGTAATGTCTTCAAAGCCAGGACCCAGTGAGTCCTTGCCAGAAGCCAGTGGGCTTCTTCCCTCCAAGTATGATAAACTCCCATTCTTGGAATTGAGAGCATTACGCAATAGTAGGAAGCTGAAGGCAGGCAAAAGTGCCAGCACCCAACACCTCAGGGAGGTGTTACTGGCTGATGATCTCAGCAGACCCCTAGGGTCTGAAGGGGTAGGCAGAGAGGGTGGGGCAGAAGATGAGGAAGGGGTCAGGGGTGAAGAAACCCAGGCCCCCCTCTGAAACTGGCCAGGAAGGTGAAAATGACCTTGACCTGGAGAACCCAATTCCTCCTGTGGAGGAGGAGGATCAAAATGACCTCCCCTTTGTCCCCCAGGAAGAATTGTGAGTGTGCCCAGAAGGTCTAGATCTCCTTCTCAGGAGTCTAACCACTCTGACACCTCAATAGGGACCTCTGTCTCCTCTCATAGGAGAGAATCCTCTCCTGACAGGAGAAAGAGACTGATTCAGTATGAGCAAGCCCAGCTTGAGCTCAGAAAACAGCAGTTGGCTATAGACAGGGAGTCCCTAGATCTCTACAAAGAGAGAAAAAAGATGGGACTAGAGTCCCATGGTGGCAGCAATTTCCCCAGAGATAGGGAAAGGCCTTATGACCATAAAAACCTGAGCAAGATTGTCCCTCCCTACCAGAGTGGGGATGACATCCACAAATGGATAACTGCTCTGGAGAGGGCCTGTAAAGTACAGAGGGTCCCTCAGGAGCAGTGGGCAGCAATCTTGTGGCACTCCTTTGCAGACAAAGGTAGAGACAAGCTCCTCACTGTAAGAGAAGAGGATGCTGACAATTACAAAGTCTTGAAGAGTGCTCTGATTGATGGGTTTGGCCTAACAACTGAACAATACAGGTTAAAGTTCAGAGACACCCAAAAAGCACAGACTCAAGACTGGGTAGACTATGTGGATTGTTCTGCTAAGGCTCTGGAAGGTTGGTTGATGGGCAGTAAGGTGTGTGACTTCACAGGATTGTACAATCTTATCATGAGGGAGCAGATTCTTAATAACTGTCAAAATCAGCTGTTGCATCAGTACCTGGTGGACTCTGATCTGACCTCTCCCCAAGAATTGGGAAAGAAGGCAGACAAATGGGTCAGAACCAGGGTGAGGCAGAAGGTACAGAACCAAGGTGGTGACCCAAAGAAGCAAGATTCTAAGAACTCTGATAAGGGTGGGGAGAAGGGTAAAGACCAGAAGTCTTCACAAGGCCCCCAAAAATCTTCTTCAGGTGGGAATTCACAGTCTAACAAAGGGAAAGGCCAAAAGAAACCATGGTGCAAGGTCTGTAAGCAAAAGACCCACTGGACCAGTGATTGCACCAAGTCCAAAGACTCTACTCCAGCCCCCACCAATGCCCCTAAGGCACCTGCTCCCCCTAGTGCAGTTACAGTTGGTGGTGGGACTACACAAGCCAAGGGTTTAGTAGGGTTGACCCTGGGTAAGGAGATGAGCTCTGACCTAGTCAGAGAACTCACTCAGGCTGTCCTAGTCTGTGATGGAGGCATGGATGTGACCTCCTCTGTGAGTCCCAGTAATCTGGGCAAGTACAGGCAACAGCCCTTAATCAATGGAAAAGAGGCTTTGGCATTTAGGGACACAGGGGCAAGTGTCACCATGGTGACACAAGACCTTGTGAATCCTGGGCAGATTATACTTGGTGAAATGTACCAAGTGACCAATGCTAGCAATGTCAGAACAGACCATACTCTGGCAGTTGTTAACTTCTCCTGGGGAGGGGTAACTGGCCTTAAGAAGGTTGTGGTAAGTGCAGACCTACCAGTTGAATGCTTGCTTGGCAATGATTTAGAAACTTCAGCTTGGGCAGAAGTGGAGCTCAGGACCCATGCAGAAATGCTGGGCATCCCTGCATATGTGTTTGCTGTGACCAGGTCACAAGCCAAAATGTCTAACACTGAACAGGCCTTGGATTCTGGAATAATGGACCAAGTGCCCTCCAAGAAGAGGAGTAGTAGGGTAAAGGCAGTGCCTTCCCCTTGGCTCAGAAGGAAGATCAGTCTCTTGAGGGGGATGATCTCAGTCCTGAGGAAGGAACTGTCCCAGAGGAGCTTGAACCTGACCAGGTTGAGTTCTTGGGGACAGGGGGCACTTCCAGGGCAGATCTGAGCCAGGAGCAGCAGAGCTGCCCCTCTCTTGAACCCCTCAGACAGCAAGCTGCTGCTGAGGCTGCTGGGAAAGCTAGTGGTCCCCATACTGTGTATTGGGATGATGGACTCTTGTACTCAGAGTGTGGAGACCCCAAGCCTAGTGCCACCAGGAGGTTGGTTATACCTCTGAAGTTCAGGGGCTTCCTATTGACCCTAGCCCATGACATTCCCTTAGCAGGTCACCTGGGCCAGAACAAGACTTGGGACAGAATTGTCCCTCACTTTCACTGGCCCCACATGTCTGAAGACACCAAGGAGTTTTGTCGCTCCTGTGTAACCTGCCAGGCCAGTGGCAAGGCAGGTGGCACTACAAAGGCCCCCCTGATACCACTACCTGTGGTGGGGGTTCCCTTTGAAAGGGTGGGGATTGACATTGTTGGTCCCATGGATCCCCAAACAGCATCTGGGCACAGGTTTATCCTGGTGGTAGTGGATCATGCCACCAGGTACCCAGAGGCTATCCCCCTTAGGACCACTACAGCACCTGTGGTGGCAAGGGCCCTCCTGGGAATTTTCTCAAGAGTGGGCTTCCCTAAGGAGGTTGTATTAGACAGGGGTGCTAACTTTATGTCTGGATACTTGAAAGCAATGTGGAAGGAGTGTGGAGTGACTTACAAGTTCACCACACCCTATCACCCACAATGCAATGGTTTAGTTGAGAGATTCAACAAAACCTTGAAGGGCATGATTAAAGGGCTCCCAGAAAAGCTTAGGCGAAGATGGGACATACTCTTGCCCTGCCTTTTATTTGCATACAGGGAGGTGCCTCAAAAGGGGTTGGCTACAGCCCTTTTGAACTTTTGTTTGGTCACCCTGTCAGGGGTCCATTGTGCTTGGTGAAGGAAGGATGGGAGTTACCTCTCAAGCTCCCAAAGCAAGACATAGTGGACTATGTACTTGGTCTCCGCTCCAGGATGGCTGAGTACATGAAAAAGGCAACTAAAAACCTTGAGGCTAGCCAGGAACTTCAAAAGCCTGGCATGACCAAAAGGCTGTACTGACTGTTTACCAGCCAGGGCAGAAGGTGTGGGTGTTGGAGCCAGTGGCCCCAGCAGCTCTCCAAGACAAATGGAGTGGACCCCATACCATTGTTGAACAGAAGGGTGAGGTTACCTACTTAGTAGACCTAGGAACACCCAGGAGTCCCCACAGGGTTCTCCATGTCAACAGGTTAAAACCATATGTGGACAGGGCAGACATGGGCTTGCTCATGGCTACTGATGAGAGACAGGAGGAAGAGAGTGACCCACTCCCTGACCTGCTCTCACAGAACCCTGATGATGGGTCAGTGGATGGTGTAGCCTTAGCAGGCAGCCTCACTGCCCAGGCAGCAAACTGATTGCAGACAGGTGCTCAATCAGTTCAGACACATATTCTCACTGACACCCAGTCAGACCACCTGGTGCACTCATGAAGTGGACACTGGGGACAGTCTGCCTATTAAAAATAAGATTTATAGGCAACCTGACCATGTCAGGGACTGTATCAGGACAGAAGTCCAGAAGATGTTGGATTTGGGAGTTATTGAACCCTCAGATAGCCCTTGTGGTAGTCCAGTGGTCCTTGTGCCAAAACCTCACACCAATGGTGGGAAAAGAGAGATGAGGTTTTGTGTGGACTACAGGGGTCTCAATGCAGTCACTAGGACTGATGCCCATCCAATACCTAGGGCAGATGAGCTAATAGACACTTTGGCCTCAGCCAAGTATCTAAGCACATTTGACCTGACAGCTGGCTACTGGCAGATCAGACTAGCTGATGATGCAAAGCCAAAAACAGCATTCTCAACCCCTAGTGGGCAATATCAATTTGTGGTGATGCCCTTTGGTCTGAAGAATGCACCTGCCACTTTTCAGAGGTTGGTGAATACAGTCCTTACAGGTCTGAAGCCTATAGTGCAGCATATCTAGATGATATTGCTGTCTTTAGCTCCACCTGGGAGGATCACCTGGTCCACCTCAGAAATGTTTTACAGGCCCTGCAGAAAGCAGGCCTGACTATCAAGGCCACCAAGTGCCAGATAGGGCAGAGTCAGGTTGTGTACCTGGGCCACCTTGTGGGTGGAGGCCAGGTTCAACCACTGCAGAGCAAGATCCAGACCATCATGGACTGGACTGCTCCCACTACCCAGACTCAGGTGAGAGCCTTTTAGGCCTGACTGGGTACTATAGGAGATTTGTCAAGGGGTATGGATCAATAGTGACACCCCTGAATGACTTAACTTCCAAGAAAATGCCCAAAAAGGTTCAGTGGACAGTTAGCTGTCAAAAGGCATTTGATGACCTAAAGCAGGCCATGTGCACTGCTCCCATTCTACAGAGTCCTGATTACTCCAAGAAGTTCATTGTCCAAACAGATGCATCTGAATTGGGGGTAGGGGCTGTACTGTCACAATTGAATGATGAAGGTCAGGATCAGCCAGTAGCTTTTATTAGCAGAAGGCTGACCCCTAGAGAGAAACGTTGGTCAGCCATTGAGAGGGAGGCCTTTGCTGTGGTCTGGGCTCTGAAGAAGTTGAGGCCATACTTGTTTGGTACTCACTTCCTTGTTCAAACAGACCATAAGCCCCTCTTATGGCTAAAACAAATGAAGGGTGAAAACCCCAAACTGCTTAGGTGGTCCATTTCCCTACAGGGGATGGACTTCACAGTGGAACATAGACCTGGGAGTAACCATGCCAATGCAGATGGACTCTCTAGGTACTTCCACTTAGAACATGAAGACTTAACTGGGCAAGGTTAGTTTAATGTCCCTACGTTTGGGGGGTTGTGTAGGAGAGTAGGATCTGCTTCACATGGGTACCCCCACTTTTTGCTGATGCTTCACTGTTTTTCGACTTTAGTCTGGCTGGGGCCCTGCTAATCAGAACCCCAGCCTAGCTGCTTCCTCTCTAAAATGGTTTCCATGTGCCCTAGGCACATCTCTGATTGGAATCTGGAGGGCCCTTGTAAGTCCCTAGTATATGGTATACTATGTACCCAGGGCATAGGTACCTCAGAAGCCTACCAGGGGCTGCAGCATGTATTGTGCCACCCCTGGAAGGCCAGCCAAAAGGACACCACAGGTCTGCTACTGCAGCCTGGGTAAGGTGGTGCATGCACCTCTTACTGTGATATAGGTTACCTATATCACTACATACATACACACATATAAACCTATAAGTCACTCCTATGGCAGGCCTTATCAATCCTGAAGGCAGAGTGCGTGGTTCCTATGTGAGAGGGTGCCCCTGCATGAGCAGGGCCCCTCTGCAGCGTTCGGAGACCCTTCTCTGATGCTGTTTGTAGTGCAGCCTGACCATATACTCTTAAGCGCATTATAACCTCGCGTTAAATGCTAACTTTGGGATGGCTGCACGGAAACATGTCGTGTTTGGTGTCAAACATCTTGGAATACTACCCCCCCGCCAGTTCTGGCGGCGGGGGTAGCATTCCACCCTTCTAGAGGGAGAGACATGTACACACCGGCCTGCCCGGTAACTTCTTTCCAAGCCCTGGCATCACAAAATGGATGCCGCTGCCACAGACACGAGTCTGGCCTCCTGCTGCTGACCGAAACTCCGGCAGGGGAGGCCTGGACAATAGGTTTCCTGTCCCAGGGAGGTGTAACCACCTCCCCAGACAGGATAGTGTGTATTGGGGCTGGGCGGGAGCACTCTCTGGTGCTTTGAAGTCCTGCACTGGGGGCACATTTGGTGTCCCTGTGCATACCCCAGTTCAAACCGGCTCAGGGGCTTCCAGCCCCTGCTCTGGCGCGAAACTGGACAAAGGGAAAGGGGTGTAACCACCCCTCTGCCCTGACCCTCCCATAGGTGGGTCCCCAGAGTATGTCCAACCCCCTAACTTGGTATAAGTATGGGACCCCAGTCCTTAGCACTTTAGATTTACCTGGACGAAACTCTGACACAGAATCCTGGACCTTCGACGCTCTACTTTAAGATTAGAGGACTGAAGAATCTCCCTTGGGGTCAAGGAGTGACTCCCCTGCTTGGCAGGCACCAAAGAAGCAATTGTCCGGTCTGCATCGCCGAAGCTCCCGCCGGACGCCGAAGTCTTTGCATCACTAGAGGTAGATTTCCAGACTTCTCCAAGGCTGCCCTGAGTCCCCAGCAAAGCTGAGGCCCGTAGCTGTCGTGGGTAACGTGGAACCGTGACCCCTGGACACTGAGCACATTTGCAAGTGCATCCTCTTCCTGGGCTTCCACGAAGTTGTACTTTGGGCTCCGAGTAGCCCCCGCCTCCAGCACTGACTGCACCGAAGATCACTGGCCTCCACTCCACGAGTGTCCCGTGAGCCAGCTCTAAGTGCGTCCACTCGAGGCTCCTTCGCGGTCGCTAGTCCGTTGGCTAGGAGGCCCTCCCGAAGGCCAATCTTCTTCTGCTTGGGCTCCCTGGTTGCTCCAGGCGTGCCCTGACTTACCCTCGCTGGGTGAGTCCCTCAGACCTTGCTGGTCTGCACCACCGTCCTTCTTCTATTTCCACAAGACTTGCCGTTGCCAAGGCTTGTTGGGTCCAATCTGGTCGCCGACACCTCAGCAATCGACAGACGTCGTGGGACAGCTCGAATCCAGCTCCTGGTCATCATCGACGCCTCCTGGACCTCGTGGCTGAAGAGTCAAGACGACCGTCAACCTACCTGAAGCACTCGACATCGGTGGGCATCTGCTCATCGCCTTCCTGGTCACTGGCTAGTGACCCAGACTCTGTCCCCTCTGCTTTCAGGTTCTTCAGATCTTCGATCCACCTTTGGATCCACCCGAACACTTTCGACTTGGCCGCCAGCAGCTCTTTGCAGCAGATCGCCATTGAAAACGACGACGAAACCCGACCCCGAAAGACACCTATGCACCCGGCTTCCCTGGGTGAGGTAACTCGAGTACTCCGGTGCTCCTGTGGGTATAGACTCTAGAACAACCCAGTTCTAAAAGGGTTTGCTCCAAGTCCTCCTCTAAGTGTCCCTTTTCTTTAAAATTCCAACCGCAACTTTCCCCATAGAAGTCAACGGCGATTCGCGGCTGTGTTCTCACACCTCACGCGTCCCCCGTGGGTCCCCTGTGTCACTACCTTGGGTGGTTCCTTGTGGTCCAAGCACTTCTACAGGCTCTAGGCCCTGTGTCTAGCTCAGTCGTGGTTCTTATACCACTTTATTGGTATATGGTTTGGTACGCCCCTAGGGCTCAAACGTGTATTTGTGCTATTACTGTTGATAACTAACTTATAACTTATGTATTTCGAACTCTAGCCTCATAAAGAGACTAGAGGGGTGTGTTTAGCAATAAATACATATATTTTGAATATATACCTGGTGTGGTCCTCTTTCATTTGGTCACTCAAGAGATTATAGGCTGGTAAAACAAGCCGCTTTACATTCCTTCAAGACTTAGCCTGAAGGCTGCTCTCCATAGCTACCACTAGGATAGCTTTCAATAAAGGTTGTCTTTAACCTATCTCCAATAAGGGGTTGTTTGGACTGGTGCAAGGTGCCCATTATAAATAGTGGACAGCATATACCAGGCCAACTTCTCACACCCTGCAGTTGAACGGCGGTCAAATTGTTGATACCGGGAGGCGATGTGTATCCGGTTAGAACTGGTCGTGTCACCCTTTCATTGCTGAGTGGGCCCAGTCTCACATTTGCTATAGTGTGCGGGAGCGTGCCTTTAAACCAATTTATATATTTCTTGGTGAGTGAGAGGAACTTCTATTGCCTCATATGGTGTGTTTTCATCTGGTATTTTATCCTCAGTTTATGTGTGAAATACTCATGCTACCACATCTGCAGCTGGTAATTCAACCCGTGAATAAAATACCACTGTTCTATATGCTTCGTGTGCCTCAACCACGAAGGTTACGTCCCCACCATTTAGTGTGAGACCATGTTGTAATAGTTTCTGAGTAACTGCATATTTGCAGTTCTCAGCAATGTTTTGTGCCATGTATGTGAAAATGAAGTACAGAGTTAGGCTATCACAGTGGGAATTAAATCCTTTCAGGCTTGAACAACCAACAACCAATACATAGGAATCACCTACTCAGCTGAGGAGGATATTCCCTACCCCCATGGATGTCTCCGGTTAGAAGGTGTGTAGGGGTCTCTGAGATGGCACGATTGAACTAGTCGGTTGATCCACACAAAATAAGAACCCAACCAATGTTGGCAGCTTCATGTCCTGCAGTTTCCACTTATCAGTAGGAACTGCGCGTTTGCGGATGACATAAATTTTGGGATGGTGCCAGACTGATTCTGTGCACCCCTGCAGGATATGTTCTCCTATAGACCATCTAGTTCACAGTGCCACCATATGCTCCGTAACCTAGACAGGGGGCGAACAGTTCTGGCAACCACTGAACATGACAACCCTGTTCCCTCAGGAACCTTGGTGACAGACCTAGGACCTTTCGCTCATACACTCGTGCTCTCTTTTGCTCAGAGAAACATACAAAGAACACACAGAGGGACGTTTTCAATATTTATTGTACTGAAGTGATTCTTGTATGAAATATATGTGCTGCAATGATCAATAGACAGAAGCAGATGAAAGTTATAATAAGCGTCAGGACAGTGAGCAGAACAAAAAGTTCCACCATCGTGCTGAAAAAATTTATATATGCAATCATATAAAATAATCTAACAATCTGGGGTACTCCTACTATGCAGACATTAACCTTTGTGTCTAGGGTGTATGTGTATGTTCTGCCAAGAATCCCCTTACTGGATGATCCAGCCCCATTACCTGCTGGGTAAGAATTAAGGACCCGTCTTGGTCACGAGCTTGACACCTCTCACAGAGATGTCAGTCAGCTGCTGGGTGAAAGCTTCCGTATGTAGAGACCTCTCGAAGTCAGCAGAAGTGTCTCCACTTACAATATCTGGAAACAGATGTTTATTTATGGAAAAGGCATCCTTGCCTTGGGCCGTGATTGTGATCAGGCTGCCACTGTTACAGATAGCTGTGTCGTTACAGATAGCTGTGTATGTTACAGATAGCTGTGTCGCCATATGGACGTAAATAACAAACACATTTGCACAACGTACGGGTAGGCCTTGTACATAATGCCAAGGCAATATGATACTGTTCCTGCAAAGTTGATTCATGTAAGCAAGGTCGGTGTTTCTTGGAAACTATCTGTAGGAGGCTGGCTTAGTATATGGTGCTCACTTATGTAAGTAGAAAGCTCTCTAAGTGGTAGCTGTGGAGAGTAGCCTTCAGGCTTAGTCCAGAAGGAGTGTAAAGCATCTTGTTTTACCAGCACTTGATCTTATTGGTATAGGTTAAGTGAAAAAGGACCACACAATGAATTTATAAAAATATGTATTTATGATAAGACACTCTCTAACACATAATAATATCTCCTACCCAGAGATATAACACAATGCACACAATACTTTGCAATAAAAACTGGTAATTGGAACAAATACACAGTGGTCGCCAGGGGGAGACCAAATCATATACTAAAATAAAGGGATGCGAATCGCGACTCGAGTCAAGACTGCACCCAGAAGATGTAGAAGTACCATCTGAGGTAAGTACCTAGGAACCCCACGGAGGCCGTGTGCAGTGTGGGAACACGACCGCATACTCAATTCAAGTCAATGGGTAAGTTGCGGTTGCAATTTTAAAGAAGAAGGACCATTCCTAGTTGACCCTGAAGAAACCCAATGGAAGACAGAAGGTTGGAGAGCCACCCCACCTGTGGATACCCTAGGAACCAGGATACCTACACCAGGGAAGCCGGGTATAAAGGTGTGAAGTGGTGTCGGAAACCACAGTCGAACTCAATCGAGGACTTTAGGAAGATGCCACTGTTGAAGAAGGTGAAAGTGTCCGGTGGAACCCAAAGGTGGATTCAAGTTGAGAAGTACCTGCAAGCAGAGGGGACAGAGTCTATGCCACTCAGGAGTGACCAGGAGGCACGGGAGACTAATGCCCACCGATGTCGGGAGATGCTGGAGACTTGACGATGACCTTGGAGCTGCAGCTGTGTGGACCAGGCAATGCTGTGGAAGACCAGGAGCCGTTCACAAGCAGTTCCAAGCGGACGATGAGAGCTGAATGGTCGGTGTCTGTTGGGAGCACCAACAAGCCTTGTCAACCGCAAACAACGTGGCAAGCGATAAAGGTGCACAATTATTACCAGCAAGGTCCAAATGACTCACCACAAGCAGGGGAGTTGGAGTTGGCCCTGAGCAATCAGGGGAGTCCAGTGGAGTCAAAGAAGACCCCCGAGAGGACCCAAAGGCCAGAGGCACAGGAGTCGCAAGAGGACCTCGAGCAGCTCACCAAAGAGGCAGGCCCACGGTGCAAAAGATGCAGTGAGGACAAAGATCTTGGTTGTAGGAAATGCTTGAGGCTGGAGCTTCTTGGAGCCTGAAGATCTCTGGTGAAGAGAGCCAACAAGCCTTGGTAACAGCAAGTCGATGCGGTGCACAGGGGTTTGGTTCTGACGAGGGATACTGGCATCAAACTTAGTGAGAAGACAGTGTAGGCCTCGAGGGAGTTGCAGAACCACCACCTGTGTTGCTGAGCCTTTCGGAGTCTGTGGGAGCCCAGGATCAGAAGACCGGTCAGCTTTGTTGCGGTGCCTACAGATGCAGGGAAGTGACTCCTTCACTTCAAGGGAGATTCCTTCAGGTGTCTTGGATGTCCACAGGCCTTGGAAGGATCCTGTATGGAGCACAGGCACAGAAGTTGCAGCAGACGAGCAGGAGGACGAGACCAGGAGCAGCAGGAGTCTTCCCAGTTGCAGTCTCGGTGCCCAGAGCAAAGTCCACCGAAGTCCAGAGTGCCCAGAAGCTCGAAGATGAAGTGGTGTCTTGATCTGAATCTTGTCCCACGACGAATCTAGGAACCCACCCACAGGTAAGCCCTTAAGTACCCTAAGGAAAGGTTTGAGACGATTCAGGGGTCCCTCCCAGAGGAGGGGCCGGACATTGGGGGGTATACTCTCATGTCCTTTGTCCAGTTTCACGCCAGAGCAGGAGTCAACGGCTCCCTGAACTGGTTTGAACTGGAGTATGTAAGAAGGGCACCAAATGTGCCCTTCAAGCAGTCTCAGTGGCGCTCGCAAGCACCCCCACCCTCCCCCAATACACTAAACCCTGTCTGGGAGGTGGTTACACCTCCCTGCAACAGGATATCTATTGTTCGGCCTTCCCCTGCTCAAGCTTGGCTCAGCAGCAGGAGGGCAGAAACATGTCTCTGGTCGGCAGCAGTCCTAGCTTGCTGTCCGGTTATGAAAAACTGGCATCGGGAGTACTGAGGGCCTCCCGGAGGAGCTTTACAGTGGATGGAATCATACCTCCCACACCCCGTTTACGGTGTGGTGGTATGATTCCAACATGTTAGATACCAAACATGACAGGGTTCGTTACAGCCAGTTTAGAGATGGTCATCGCGTAATGATGCATGGCCACTCTATATGTCGTAATGGCTGATGCACTTAAAACCCGGGAGAATGGACGCCCAAGGTTGTAGGGGTGTCCTGCTCATTCAGGGGCACCTTCACACTTAGAACCGGGCACCCTGCCTTCAGGATTAAAAACCCTTCCTTAGGGGTGACTTATAGGTTTTAAGTGTCGTGACCTCAGATATAGGGAAATCTATATCTGTCGTAAGTGGTGCTAGCACCAGCTTACACAGGCTGCAATGGCAGGCCTGGAGTCACAATTTGAGTGGTTTCTCATGATACAGGCTTCAGCCCATGGGAGACCGCTGGTGTACCTATGCCCTGGGTACCTTGGCACCCTATACTAGGGACATATAAGGATACACCAGTAGCCAATCTGGGGTGTACCTAAGTACTTACCATAGCCAATTTAGCGGAGAAAGCACAGAGGCTTGGGTCCTGATTAGCAGGATCCCAGTCAGACTAGTCAGAAACAGCATAACACCAGGCAAAAAGTGGGGGTAACCATAAAAGCATATCCTGCTTTCCTACACTATCCCAAAGTGTCATGAATGCAAATGTGTCAAAAGCCATTGTGAAAAGTGAAGGCAATTTTAGGAAAGATCCGTGTTTATGTAAAAATGGCAACGTTTCCTTCCAGGCCTAACTGGGACACATGACAGTCTTTCTGAAGAAATTGGAGCTTGAGGTGCTGTAAAGCCCTGTAATAAAGTGGTCCCGGGAATAACGCTTGAAAGCACGACGAAAAAAGTTCTACAAATCGAGCTATTCATTGCAGGGTAATCAAGTCTTTTGCCAGTACTCCGCAGATCATCTTCTTGATGGCGTTGATCTTGTTGTTCAGAAGGAAATTGGATGCAGACACTGAGCCTATGAGGAATCCCAGGAACTCTAGTTGGGTAGTCGGGGAAAGAATGGGTTGGTGTGACTTTTTACATATTCTAAGTTTTGCAGGAGAGAAATGGTTAAGTGAAGATGTGTGAGAAGCCTATAAGTTTAATAGATATTTTACAAAAAATGTATGCTAAGCAGATTTTAACAAAACTAAATGACTGGATTGAGGAGAACCATATTTTATCACAATACCAGGCTGGATTTAGAGGTAGAACCAGTACAATTGATCAGGTCTTCAGATTTCTCTGTATGAGTTGGAAATATACAATTTTAAAAAAAGGCCACTTGTACATCGCCTTTATTGATCTGAAGGCCGCTTTTGACCTCATCCCTAGAAATCTACTTTGGAAATCCCTAAAAGATCAAGGGGTACCAGGGGAATTCCTCGTGCAAATAATAGGACTGCATGAGGACAACTATGCAAAAGTTAGATGGGGTCCGATGGGTGAACTACCTGAGGCAATCCCGGTAAAAAGGGGCGTAAGGCAAGGTTGTGTGCTGGCGCCCACCCTATTCTCACTATACGTAAATGATGTCCCAGAATATCTACTGGGCTGTGCACATGATTCGCCAAAGTTAGGGGGGGTGCCAGTACCAGCCCTTTTATTTGCGGACGACACTATTTTAATATCCCAAACCCCAAAGGGCTTGCAATGCTTAATAGACTCTTTTGGTGTTTACTGCGATTCCAAGGGCCTATAAATAAATTGTAGCAAAACAAAATATATGGCAGTTAACCCACATAAATCTTTTAAGAAGAATATAACTGTCAAAAATCAGAGGCTAGAATATGTGCAGAATTTTAATTATCTAGGCATAACACTGGACACAAAAATGACCTGGCAACTGCAACTGCAGGAAAGCAAGACCATTCTGCTTCAAAATTCTCTACCAATATTAAAAAAACATGAGAACAGTATTACTAAGGCAGTATCCCCTGCACTCGAGGTATATAAATATAGGGCACAATCGGCATCCCTTTATGGGGCGGAACTATGGGGGCCTTCATGTAAGAATACTTTTGCGGGAGAAGAAAATACATTTTTTAGGAAGTTGTTACGTCTCCCTGCGCGCACACCTGTAATTCCTATCGTTATGGACCTAAATACTAAACGTATTGATCAGCAAGCCACATTAAGACCATTATTGTTCTGGGTGCGATTGTGGTCAACAACCAAACTAGCCCACTATAAAGAAGGGCTGCAAGAAATTTTAAGGTTTGACCAAGGTACTAGCCTTCAGTGGATTAAGCATGTCTACTCCTGCTTTTGTAAACTTGGGCTGAAGCATTTTTGGGAAGAACCCACCCTACTGACACTAGCTTCTAAGAAAATACTGAAAACTACCTTTTGGGCGTATACCCAAAACAGTGTGTCTCATAGCTCAGTTACTGGTAGATTAACGGCCCAGTTTCTCCTTATGAAACCAACTCCGAGCTTCGAGCTATTTCTGGATGAAGTGCAGCCCCAGTTGGCAAAATCACTGTATATGAAATTTCGTTATGGTGTTCTGCAAACCAACTTGAACACATCGAAATGGGGCCGAAAAACAGGCGAGAGTAACACGGAGTGTTGTGTATTATGCCAACTTGATACACAAGAAAATGACCTACACATATTGTTCTTTTGCCCTGCTAATGCTATGCCTAGGAAGAAATGGATTAAACCTATCTGTCGAAACATGGGCACTAGGTCTTGTCTTGAGGCAGAAAGAATATTGAAAACCGACACTTCCCAGAAAATTGTTTTTAGGTTCAGTAGATATTTGTTTGATGTGGGCATAACAAGAGGAAAAAAAGGCTTGAAACTTTAGTAGTCTGAAACACATGTGTAATCTTGAATTATGTTGCTTATTAGTTCTGCATTTACACTTTAGAAACTGTCGAGAGACCAAGTAGAATGTACTGTTAAGCATACTTGATTATATAGAGTATTCAACCAGCACTTTAAAGCATTTGCACTTTTTGATTAGACCTACTGGGGAAAGTTGCACTTATACGATGTACAGATAGTCCCCTCCAGTCTTCGGTTATTCTCAACCCTATCTGGTTTTTATGTTCTCCTCAAACGCTACAGACATATTAAACTAAGCTTAGCATTTTTATCATATTTTTAACCTGTTAGATAGATTGCCGGTTTTATTCTCTTTTTAACATTTTGTATTTTAACTGTGATCTTTTCAGTATTTGCAAATTGTCCAAAGCGGTACCTGTGGAATGCTTTGTTCTTTTTAATTGTGTTTTATTAACCATTGTGTATGAATTGTTATTGTGTATCTTTTATGGTTTAAATTAAACCGAAATAAAGATTAAAGAAAGAGAAGAAGCTTTGTGTTCTGTGCCATGATCAAAATGTCATCCAGATATCTGATAAGACGAATTCCCTGTGCCCCGAGGAAATGAACTACTGGTTTCATCAGTTCGGTAAAATACCAAAGGACTGATCACATACTGTCCTTCCAATGAAACTGGAGAAAGTGTCTGTGAGGGGGAAATATGGGTCCAAGCAATTTGCGTCCTTCAGGTCCAGCTGGACCATGAAATCTCCTTTCCTCAACAGGTCGCGCAATAGATGGATGCTTTCCATCTAGAAGTGGCGATGAAGGTGTTGAAATCTTTGAGGTTTTTTACTAACCTGTAACCGCCTCCTTTTTTGTCCACAAGAATATTGTTACTGATAAAGCCATTTGGATGTTGTGAAGTACAAGCAATCAATTTATTTTGAGGGAGAGCTTGAATCTCTAGATCTATGAAAGAATTATTTTCTAGAGGGAAAGTGTATTGGAAGTGGGAGTGCAAGCCGATATGGTGTGCTGTAAAAGTAAAAATAAAATCACTTAATTGTGAGCCTGTGTGATGTTGTAGCAATTTAAGTAGAAAAGTGCAAACCTGCCACCTAGTTCTGACAGGGAATAAATGAGTTGCCACATCTTTGAAGTTGGCAGTTGCACTACCTCCTCTGGCCTGCCCCAGGTGGCCACGTCCTCTGAAAGACCTGGCCTGGGTAGGAAGAAACGTCTCCTCGCTGGTAGTCTGTTCATCCACATCAATGTCTTGGGTACCCTTTGAAAGAGGGCTGAAAGGAAGCACGGCCAGCGAAGCACCCTTTGCAGGCCTTGTTAAAAAGGAACTGATTGAAGAATTTTTCAAGGCCGATTTAGCCTCATTCAATTAGGTGAAAGTACTCATGAATATGGATATATCCTTAACGAAAGGTTCGCCAAATAGCATACCATCAGCTGATTGGCCTGCTTCATAGGTGGCTGGGTCACACAATTTAGGTTCCATTTGCAGGAGAATAGATCTGCACCATTCAATACACAGGGCACAGTTTGCATTGTGTAGAAGGCAAATGACTCTTTCAGCCCATCCTGCAGGGAGATCTAGGTCTATAGGTCCCCTCTGCTCTTAGGCCAAGAAGGCTAAATCCAGAATGTTTGAAAGAAGGCCTAAGAGATCATGGAGTTTATCCTGACAGGCCTGACAGGACCTGTCAATTCATTTTTAGGATCCTTAATGTATTTGCCTAAAAAGGACACCAACTTGGGGTCAATATCAGGAGTCTCTGTGACTTCACCATTTAGTGATGGGCGAGGGTATTCTGCTTGAGGCGGTTATGTATCTCCTAAGAGAAGGGTTTTCTAAGCCTGGACTGGATATAGGCTGCAGTTTTTGCAGAAGAAAGCGAGTTAGAGGAGTAAGGGTGGATTATGTTCCCTGGATCAAAGGTATTATCAAGAATATTTGACATATTAGGAAGTACTGCTGATGAACATCCCCCTGCTTCCTCTAATAGTTTTCTGTGTTTAGGTAGTGGCTGCCGTGGGTGTTGTAGATCATCACCGAAGAAGTCAGAGTAACCTTTGTCGAGGACTTGTGCATCTGAAGCATCTGAGTATGCTTCTTCATCCTCTTCTGGTGCACTAAAGGGCAAAGAGCCTATGTAGGCCTTCATTAGATTTTCTAAGACAGTAGCCTTAGAAGGTTTTTTTGCTTTGGAACTGCCTTCTTTTGCTTTGGAGCCTGGGGTGGGATTAACTATGGTGTCAGTCATAGGTAGTAATGAAAAGAAGGTCTTCAGCTATTGAGCCAATGGACCCAGATAAGAGCAAACAGTCATTTGCGAATGCAAATTGTTCTGCTCCATCAGGAGTGAGGCCAATAGTATTGTTGAGGTTATCCTGAGACGTCTCTGAAAGAGTATTAGACCGGTATCAATTTAAGTTCCTGTCACAACAATCACCCAGATGATTTATTGGGTTACTCGCTACTGCTCACCTAAAGGTGTAATGAGGGGGTGGAGGTGTTTGCCGTCAGCGAGTGTGACACTGGTGCGGCTGAATATTAATAATTTTTTTTTATATGCTTAACAAATTGAATGAATATGAAAAACCCCCCTTAGGTTCACTACCTTAATCAATAATTATTGCACACCAGGCTTTCTGTTGAGCAGGGCGTCAATCAGGGTCTACAGGGTTAATATCCATGTGTCGTTGGAGGGAGGCACCTTCTTTCACCTCCTGCAAGGCAGTCCATCAGCAAAAAAACATGGTAGAGAGTGTAATTGGTGTGGGGACTGGAGTGGGATGAGGGATAAAGGCAGGTCACAGGCTAGGCTATGGAGGGTGAACAATACGAGGCAAACAGTCGGGCGGTTGACCAGAGTGCGAGTGAGAAGTCTACCTAAAATGGTGCCTGCAGTCAGCCATGGGCAAACGAGAGTGGATGGAGTGGGAAGGAGGAAAAGAGTAGCAATCACTTAACCCAGCCTGGGGGAACTAACGAGATAAACAAATGAGAAGTCGGTGTTGCTGAAATGAATCAGTGTGACGCCGCTTCCAAGCGCAATGCAGACGAAAACGTAATTAACATTTACATTAAGCAATAAAATGTAAAGAATGGATTGTATTTATAATGGTTGCCCTTGCAGCAAGGAAGAGAAGGAGCTTGGGTATTCATGAGTGTTTATACTGTGATTGGGCACGACTACATTATCTGGCACTTGTAGTTTTTTCCTAAGCAACTATGGGTGTTTTAATTCTTACTATGTTTTACTATTCTTGAATATGGCTGTTGCTTTAATAAATCAGGAAAGAGAATGCACAATCCAAAGCCTACTCTCCGAAAGTAGAATCACTAAACCCAAATAAGCATTTGCCACTCACAGTGAATGTAGCCAATGGCAGAAATGGGCTGATCCACTTCCCAATGCTTTATGCTCTAGTGAGTTGGAGAAAAATGTGAATGACACAACAACAGACCAATGGATAAGAGGGGGTGGCTGAAATCGCCTATAAGCATAATAAATAAATAGTTTTAGCAAAAACAACAGGTCTTGGCTAATGCCAGACATAAACACACTGGGACAAAGTTACAAAAAAATTGTGCTACGCATCACAGCAATCAAGGTTGCTTTGCGGAGTTATGATGCCGAGAGAGCAGCGCAGAGCCATATTTACTAAATATGGCCTGCTGCTGCTCATTTCCCACGTGCTGGCGCATCTCTAAGGCTGCATAGAGCTATACACACACACACCTTTGCACAATAGTACAGTGGTGTATGCTTGCTGTTTACCACAGGTTTGCTTCCAATAAAAAATCCTAATGCTTACACTTTTTTTTTTAACCATTTCACACATTGGAAGTATGCTATACAGTGCAACACGCATGCAATGTTCGAAGTTAAATTGGTCCTTTTTCACACCTACCTAAAGGAAGCATTATTTTTTGACAAAGAGCCCGGTGTAACAGTCTTTGTAGATATGGCTTTGAGTCAAAAACCTAAGGGCTGTAGTGTTGAAACACCCAAGTTCGACCCATGGAATGCCCCTTGACAAAATGCTGAGCAAAGTGATATTTGCACTATAGAATAGGAAAGTGAGCACCAAACCATAACTTTGTGCCGCCAGAAAGTCACGCTTGATATATATGTATTTTGTTCAATTAGACTTAAATCTATTATATTATTGACATGTGATGCCAATAACTTTATACCTTTCATACTGGCACTATTTGGGAGTGCTGTGTAAACAGCAAGAATTCACAGAATCAGTGCTATTTTGTGTTAAGTAAAGTTTTTACCAAAAAAATGCTTCATTGGTGAGTAACGCACAGCACAAAAGCAGAAAAGTTACCAATGCTTTAGAGCTTTATCTTTCGATTTAGTGCTCTTTTTTAAGTGTGAAGTGTAGTTTTTCTTTTCATCTTATGATATTAGAAGTTAAGTATCATTTCACTTTATTATTTTGTTCTCTGTTATTGTGCAGACTGCACAGCAGGCGTATTAACCCACTGAACAACTATATTATTAAATTGACGTTCATCTGCTGGTTAAGTTCCCATTCCTGGTCTCTGAGTCTTATTTTTAGGTTGCCTAAATTGTGTGTTGCAAGCAGGGTGCTAAAAAAGTGTGGTGTTGCCAAACTCTACCCACAGTTAGGTGCTACAAAAATATCAGTGCCGTAATTTCTGATATTTTTACAGTAAATTAAATTTAAACTCTTGAATAAGTTGAATGAAGAAGTCATCCATACATTAGTAATGATGTATGGATGACTTCCTGGTGACTTACTTCTGTACGTACGCTGACGCTAAGGAATGGGAGGAGCAAGTGAGGTGCAAGTGAGCCGTGGAGCTGCTGCGAGGCCGCAGGAGAGACCGCAGGAGCCCGTTGCTACTATCGCGATTACGACCATGAATCAAGGGTGAGCCCAAGGTGCCAAGTTTGCGGTTTCTGGCAAGTTTGCTGTGTGATTTTCAGGTGGTAGTGGTGGAGAGCGACAAGCAGGCTCAGGCGCGGCAGGGCCTGCAGATAGCCCGGTGCTGCTGTTGCCGCGGGTGCTGCATTGGCGGCACGGACCTGTGACTAGCGGCTTCCTAAGTGGCTCCCAAGCTTTCCAAACTAAAGGACAGCAGGCAATAAGGCAACAAGGCAACAAAGCAAAAAAAGTTAAAAGTCTAAAAAAAGTTCCAAGTAAGGCTTTAGTGCCCATTTTCGCTCCCACTTGGTTTGTATTGTTCGTCTTGGGAGAGCGGCGAGCAGTGGGCTCGAAGCCGTGAAGGCGAGAGTTGCTTGACCTGGAGTACGGTGCTCGGGGCTGAATTTCTGAATCATTTGGCTCAGAAATGTTCTGAAATGCCCTGAGCTGCCTTGAGTCGCCCAGAGATGCTGGTTGCGCACCGTTTGTGGCTTGGGCCTGTAGCACGGTCTTGCAACAAATTCAAGTTCGGTTCCCTAGGGTCCTGAAACAGGGCTGCTGTAAGGTGTAGCCACATTGGGTCGAGCTCGCCCTCACAGGGATGGCCCCGCCAGGTCGGGGTGTGGTTTATGAGCTCGGTGTTTACTCCCTCCCGTCATATTGTCCCACATTGTCAGCACACACCAAAAACACACCAAAATAATCCAGACTCTTGTTGCTGTTAACATTGCCACACAGACCTGTTCATCTGAGGAAACCAGGTGGCCATGGGAAAATGAGATCCAGTAATAATAGACAACAGGGTGCGCAGAAACGGTTGACCCTAAAAAAAGACCACAAGGAAACTCAAGACAGACAGTGTGCCAGGTAACACGACTAAAGCAAGTGAAGCCCAGGGCAGCCTACTGATTTCACCAATACAGACATTAATTGGGAAAATGAACCGTAGCTGTAAATTTATGTTTTTAAAATACCCAGCAGCTGTCATCTACTCAATGGGACTTCCAAATTCCCTCATGCCTCAAAAGTCAGATTAATTATTAAATTCCGATTAACGGTCCAGTGTAAGGCCAACTGCGAATAGAAAAGCAATAGTGCCTGGAAATAGTGAAGTGCCAGCAGCTAACTTATTACAAATCCATTTCCTAAAGTATCCACACTCAATGGCAAGATTTGATTCAATCCAGTCTTCTCCGCATACAAACATCTATTCCAGCAGTAATGGCGTCGAGGTGGTGGACAACTCCTGGCTACATTCAATTTCATTTACAAATAATGTGGATCTAATATAGGCAATGGAGGTTAAGACCATCAATCTGGCTGAGGATCCTGAAGGGCACAAGCAACCTGCCATTCAAATTTTAAATCCATCTGAGCAATTAACCCAAGAAAAGCTAATCGACTAACATAAATTGGCATTTAGTGTTCCTGCAAAACTGACCCGATCTCAGCCAGGAGACACAGACCTAAACAGATTTGAAGGTCCACCTTTGAAGGCAACTAGGAAAACAAACACCTCACATACCGTGTCAGATCTTATATTTAAAAACTGAGAATATTTCTAATCTACTTGCTTCATTATTAAATATTTTACAAAGTTCAGTCATGGCACTCAATATGCAGTCAGATAAACTGGACATCCAGATTGACCGTATGAGTGTAATAGCCTTCCACATTACTGTTATGAATACGAAACTAGACAAACTGAATCATCTGATAATAAGGATGCAAGAAACAAACCTTTTAACACATCCAAATTGGGCGTGTGGCCCTATTATTGATAAGTTAAGCACCATACCAACTATTCTAACAAGTATTTTGAATGAAAGGAAAAATTGCAAGCCGGAAGCTATGTCCACTGCGCCCCAAGAGCTGAGCAACCACCCCCAAGTCCTAGTGGCAGAACAGCAACAACAATATATTGCAGAAATAGACAAGCGGCTCCGTACTACAGGAGAAAATCTCACCAGCCAGGAGCTGATAGTCCTCCCAGCCCAGTCAATCAATCAGAGATTGGAGAATGATGTTGATCTAAACACATCTATGATCCTTCTTCAAACTAAGCGGCAGAAAAAACGTTCCAGAAAGGCAAGGAAGAATCATCAATACATAGCGAAAGAAGCACCTGGCAGCAACAAACTATATCCCATCTTTGAGGCTAAGCATGAACAAAGAGAGTGGCAAATGCAACCACTTCAATACATTTTCACAAGGACATTGTCACTGTGGAGAAGCTGCTATTTTGGCCTCATTAGACACAGTGAAAACAGCTGTAGATATGACTGATAATGTCCCTAAGACACCAGAGAACGTCCCGGCTCAAGTTGGGCCTCACAAAAGAACGCAACAATAAAAGAAGGTGAAGTACTCCTAGCAGACCATCCAGGGATTAGGTCTAGAAATGCCGGTGTCCCTTGCAAAACGAGATAAAACACAAAGTGAATCTAACTCTAAACTGGATTATCCGTCCCGATCATCAAACAATGGAGGAGATAATGGAAGAGACAATGGAAGAGAATTCACCCTAGAACAACCAACCTGTGGGTGATTAGTAATGTTAACAAGCAGTAATCATGACAAGAAATCACATGAAGTCGCCCGGTGGGGCGAGCAGGATGGCTACCCAAACAATAACACCAAGAGAGCAAGGATAGTCGTTAACATCAAAATGCAAAGAGAGAATAGTCCTAGCGATGCAGCAGTCCAAAAAACATGTCGGAAACAAAACGGCCACAGAGACGCACCCTGACTCCTCATTAACTACAACATGCTCCCTGCAAAAGGAAAGTCTGAATCAGCAAATTCTCCTAAAATGACAATATATTTCTCAAGGTCAGCAGGATATCCTCAGCAGAGGCAATATAATGAGATATTTGCTGAAATTCCCAGTCTGAACCATCTTAAGTCATCAGACTTGTTGTCGGTTAAATTTCTTTCTAATGAGGATTTCAAACAACTCGAACAAACCTTCACTACATGGAGAACTGAAGAAACCACTCTTTCAATTATGAATGTCAGTCAACAATTTGAAACAAGGGGCATAATACTAACAAAACACTCAAAGCCACGTTACCCTCTTCCTCTGTTGATGCCAGCCAGGAGGCTAAGATCAGAATTGGGAAAAACTCCTGTCTATTCAGTCCTACAGTGTGCCCGTAGTGCAACAGAAAAAAATGGAACAAACAAACAGTAAACAGTTAAGTGATTTGAGCCTCGATCAGTGAAACTGGGTAGTATCAGCCTTAAATGCACCAAGAAAAGAGTGACTTTCTAAACAACGGTTTAGTGAGCCCCAGGACATCTCACTAAACCTCCTTTCCTGGGACATTGCAAGGGCAAAACTGTATCCCAACACAGTGACCCCACCAAACTGGAGGTAATATGATATTATCGCTCTACAAGAGACCTGGCTAACTGAGCCTATGCACTTGATACACACTACATCATGTTACATCCACAAGGTCACACCAATTTGAGAGACCAAAGGGGGACCTTGCAGTTTATGTATCGATAGCATTAAACATCACCTCGGAGCACCTCTCTTCCTCGGTCCCCAGCCTACAAATAATTAAGTTCAGTACCCAGCACAGACAATTGGCAACAACAGTATTGCTATTTAATGTCTATGCCCACCCCAATGTACATAAAAAGTCCACTCTATTCACAAAATTAATCTCTGTGATAACAGAAGTAAGGTTTGTGAACCCTACGGATATGGGGAATAATTTTGACAGGTGACTTCAACACAAATCTAATTTACACTCCAGACAAAGATGAGCCAGAGTGCAGCCTTCCATCAAAACACCCTGATTTCAACGGGCAAAGACTTGTCACTGCCTTTGTATATCTAGGCATGAGAGTAGTAAATGGCAGATCACAGGATGACACTCCCCCGAGGTATACATACCATGGTGCTAACTCATGTTCAGTAATAGACTATACAATCCTTTCTTTACCACTATTTCCACATTTAAGGAAATATGCAGTCAAATACACCACACAAAGTGACCATTCTTACCAGCAACTTGAGTTGAGCATAATCCCTCCGAGGCATATGAGTGCCCCAGTTGAAGCTGGCTCATGAAAAGTAACCAATCTAAGATGCTTGAGGTGGACGTCCGACTCTTTACCTGGCTTAGCCAGACAGGCAAAAGAGACTCTGGAGTCTAGTATCAAGCCTGAAAGAAGTCAAATGGATGCATGGACAGAATTTACAACAAGATTGCTACTACACGCTCCTCCAGCAAAAAACACCAGGTGGTAAGCTGATAAGCGGTCAGAAGGCCTTTCAAACAAATGACAATCCTTAAAAAGGGAATTAAGAAAGGCAGTCAGGAATTCAAAAATGTCCACCGCCTCTACTCCCAGATGGGAGAGAATAAAAAATTTTGAGGAAACTATATAAAAAACAACTTTGGGAAGACCAGAAAACGAAAACAGACACATTTTGGACAAAGCTGCTATTTAGTGCTAATCAATCCAACTCTAGAGCATTTTAGGAGATCATAAATGGTATTGGCAGGTCTACTAGTGTAATAAACAACTCAAGTGTGTCAGAGAAAGCTTGGGTCATCCATCTGACTAACATGTTCACTGACGCTACATGCTTTGAGAACCCAGTGCAGAGGGTGAATGCACATGTCATTCTACCAAGGACAGGGCTGTGCACCCGACTGATATGTGCGCTGATAGTACTCATGTCGAAAATCTAGTTTAGGTTGCGCCATTTTACTAAGGAAAGGGTCCCCACTACATTACGATTTGTGTCTACTCACAGCAACGTGGATGAGCTGACGAACAAAGAGAGCCACTGCAATATCAAGGAAACTGCAACAGAAGATATTAGCAATAACAAAAGAATGGGTAACAGTAACCTGTGCGTCACTCTGGTCTGTCCACCCGGAAACGAAGTCCAGGACTATTCACCTAATAAGGTAGTGAAAGTAATAACGGCAGGGCAAAGAGATGGAGCGCCGGGGGCCAAACAACATCCCACAGGCTATTTTCGAATGAGCTGGAGAGGGTCAGTAATTAATCCGGTCTTTAAGGGAGCAGACCGACCCAGCCCTGCTAACTACAGGCTCATAGCCCTAATAGACTCTGAAGCAAAGTACAATCCATCGCTAATTCTTGAGGAGTTTATAGAATGGTCAACCATGAACAATCTGGTGCCAGTCAACCAGACAGGGTTTCAAAGAGGGTTTGGAACAACTACGAATATCCTAGCCGTCACCCTAATAGCAGACAAGTGCAAGCGTCTCTGGAAAAATCTGCTCCTTTGCTGCATAGACTTTAAAGCAGCATCCGACCGGGTAGACCGGTATGGGTGGCATTGGAAATGGATCCTCAATCTACTCACAGAGAATACTTGTATTCGTCAATTAAATAAACAAAGACAACAGAGCTGTGGAACATGAATCTGTCCTTTCCAGTCTTTCGGTAAGCAACAAATAAAGCTGCTAAAATGCACTCTTACATTGACAATAAAAACAGATTATCCAGCTGTGCACAAGCCTGGATGGTCCTTGAATCTTATGACAGACTGAATCCAGCCTCATATTTAACTGTTTCATTTTCGGCCAATATAAAGAAAGAAACTGATGGCAATTGGATTTGACACAATACCATCCTTGGCAGAACAACCATCCTGGAAATACAGTGGTCCTGTATCTTGTAGACTGTGTGACTCTGAGAGGGAGGACTTCATTCATTAAATCTGTACATGCCCCTTTTTTTAAAAAAAGCATGTGTTTTACTATTTAAAAAGAGTTTTAATGTTAGGGGCATTCGATCCTCCAGGACGGCGATAACAAAAGGACTTGATCCAGCAGATCCTCAGCTTAACTGTAAGATGATGAGATATTTGATTACACATTAAAAACGCAATTCAGTCTACATTTAAATAACCTGCAAGGAAACGTTTTGCATGGGTGGTGGCGCACAGGACATATGCTGGTTTAGGTATAAAGGCTGTAATATACTCAATAATGTTTTTTGGTAAGATGGACTATGTAGGATGTTTTTTACTCATTAATGATCGAGGCACTAATTCCATATTCACACTTCACTGATCACTACTTACTGACAAGTAAAGTGGATTTCACAATTTGTTAATTATTTTGAACTGTGATATTCTGATGGTATTTATTCTTCATTAATGATTTAGGAAGGCTTTAGTCTACAGTGAAACCGTGATTTTTATGAATTCTGGGTTTTACTCATGCACTATATTTTATATGTTTTTGTACTTGTATAACATTGTTATGGTTTTTATTAACTCAAACAATAAAGATTTGTGTACCTTTTGTACCTTTGAGTAGCACAATACATGTAGCTGACAACACATTTACAGTTTAAATATAAATAGCACAACACCAAATATATAAAAATATCATATTCACAGTAATCGCAAATAATTAGAACAATTATCACAACTCACTTGGGAGACGGGGAAAGGTCAGTGGGTTGGCAGAGGCGGCTGGTGACATTTGAAAGTGGTGAGGCGTAAAACAATTATCGTACTGCACTGCGGCGAGCGAGCGCAGTGAGCGAGCCCGAACGACCTACGGGGGATTCAGGGGGGTTCTCCCCCCAAGAAAATTTTGAAAAAAAAAAGGGTGGGCAAATGATGCATTTTCAAGCAAATGTGAGAAAGCAGGAAGGTTAATAAAGCAATTGTGAACCTGTTCTAACAAAGACAATGACTGGCAAAACTGTCAGTCTAATCGGATGCATATCAGACGCCGACCTACCACGTGCTCTGTCCATCTGTGCCACTGTGTGCTATTCTTTCACAAGTCTAATGTGCCCCCGTTACTAATTGACAGGCCTTAAATCCACCCACTGAAAACCTCCTCAGTTGGCATAGACGGAATAATAAATTATAATACCGTACTGCCTGGGATCATTTATTTAAAGTGGCAAACTGAAAAGGTGCAAAAGCAGCAGTGCACTGAAACCTAATCGCGCCAAGATGGTCTTTTAAATGTTTCATTCATATAGCTTATTCTTTCCTAAGTCAAACTCTCTGCGCGGCAGAAATAGATCAGCCCTATAAAAATGACACCTTGTGATTGTTACTGTGTCTCCCTTGACAGTTATCTTTCGGTTCTGTTTGCCAGCTTTCTGATTAGAAAGCCTCTCCTCTCGGGTGGGTCAGTAGTCATTATACTTCTCATGTTGTCGGTAGGATAGAACTTAAAGGGAACTAATTAAATTTCACAACCAAGTTCAACAAGATAGAGGCGCCAAGTTCGGGATTCTGGAAACTCGGGCCCCTATCTTTTCTCTGACTAGATAGATGACTAAAGATTAGAAGCATTGAGTCACACCTCGCCTAGATCATGAGCCCGAATCACACTTTACCACTCAAAGACCGAGTACAAGGTGACGGCGATTGGCACGAGGACAGCTTTGCTTGCAAAACGAATTGTAATTTGGCCGCTTGAGGAGCGCGAACAGGAAGTGCCGTGTTTACTCCGTGATGCGAAGGCCAATGCAGGCCATGCCACATCAATAGGGCTTATCTCTACTGCGACGACCAAAAGACCAAGACTAGGCTGACCAGAGGGGAGTCCTCCATTTTGGGTGCAGTGTTAGGAGAATCTCTGGCAGCTATGAAACCCTCTTCGTCCTACGTGGTCCTATGTGTCCTCGCATCGCTTGCACTGAGCGTCTACGCGCGCCCTTCGCTGCAGATCAAGCACCAGCAGGTGAGTGAGAAGGGTGCGAAGTAATAATACTGACTAGCTTTGTGGCTGTAAGTAACGGGAAATAGCATTACTCAGCTCACGAGTACTTGTCTTATCATCCTTAGAAGGATGATAGGCTGAGTCAGCTCCACGAGGATTCGGGGCTGAGACATGTAGTGATGTCTGTGCTGTTATATAGCAGAGTGATGGAGCTGTGTCTCTGTTGTAGCATAGCAGAGGAGATGCAGGCATGCGTGTGCTGTGATTGAGATGATGCAGTCATGCCTGTGCTGAGGTAATGCAGTCACGTTGTGCTGTGATTGAGGTGATGCAGACATGCCTGTGCTGAGGTGATGCAGGCATGCCTGCGCTGTGATAGCAGGGGTGATGCAGCCACGACAGTGCTGAATACAGAAATAGCGCTGCACTGTTGCATCGGCGCTGTAATGCAGCAGTCCAGTCCTAGTTTGTGCTGTTATTTAGCAAAGGTGATGCGCTCTTGTCTGTCATGTACTTTAACAGATGTGTGCCGTCATGTCTGAGCTGTAATGCGATAGGTGATGGTGTTGTCTCACTGATTTGCAACACAGCAGGGGTGATGCACTCTCGTCTCTGTGCTGTAATAGAGCAGAGGCAAGCCGTGCCTCTAGGCTGCAACGTAGGAGAGGTGCTGTAGTCTTGTGTCTGTCCTGTAATACGTAGTGGGAATGGGGTAGTGTCTCTTGGGGGGTCTATTGATTATGTGTCAGGACCTTAGGTGTTTGAGATCAATACCGCTAAAACCTCCAGAAAGCATAACAGTGACTTACTAACACACAGCAGGTCTGTGCAGCCATTTTTGTACGAATCAATGGAAGCAAAAAGGTTGCAAGAGAGGTATCGAATCCTGTGCCGTGTGGCTGATTTTATTAATTCATATCCGCGGACAGCGAACAAAGCGCTTCACATATTTATTGTCTGTAACCGAAAAGGCGGATTAATGGCAATTTATTTTTAAGTCCGTGAGTGTGTGGGTGGCCTTGAACGTGTTTACATAATTATCCGTTCTTAGGTATTTTTTTAATTTAAAGTTTACCGAGGTCTTTAAATCAGCAAGCTGCAGGCCAAACTTCTGCGGCCCTTGGTGCCTCCTGGTCTTCTTAAGTAGAAATGCCAACCACAGCTTGTGCCACCCAGGAGGCGGAACTTGGGTGGCACAACGGCCAGTCGCGGCCGGCAAGACGGGCGGGTGGGGGGGCGAGGGTATTAAAATAAAAAAACTTACCGTCCTCCTGATCCCGCGCTGCCGCCTCAGCTCCTGCTGCTCCTGGCCACGTTTTAGGCAGCCTCCCTACCCTCCCCAAAGCCAATCACAACGCTGCAATAGCAGCGTTGTGATTGGTGGGGTGCAGCGTACAGCGCCCCAACCGGGCGCCTACGGGGAGGCCATTTTCTCTATGTAGGCTGCATGCAGCCTACATAGAGAAAATGTAGAGTGCGCATGACTGCTTTGTTCGGCCCTGGGGCCGACCAAACAGTCAGTACCCACAACAGTGGGCAAGCCACTCCCCCTGCCCTCGAGCAGGACCGCCCACCCGCCCGCCCCCAACCAGGCACTTCTGCTTTCGCAGTGCGAGAAGCAGAAACATAAAATGGTAGTTTTACCATTTTATGTTTCTGCTTCTCGCACTGCGAGAAAACAGTAGGGCGACGCCCCCACGCCCCAATGGAGGAGCCGCCACTGTGGGTTGGTAACTGGAAGGTTGATTTCGGCTCACTGCATCCCTCTCATTTGCAGGGGTCTGAATGAGCCCATATATTCACTTTGACTGGTGTAGGTACCAAACATGGCAATGGTACAGTAGAGGGAATTAGGCAAAGTGGCTACATATAAGAGGGAAATGCTGTATGCTGCAAGGGCCCAGCCCAGTGACAGCTTTGCCTTCCTTTCTCAGAATTAGGTATAGAGTTGTCAGACTGCTTGATGTAGACAGGCCATAGTGTTTTGTATAGTGCTAGCACTTTGTTCAATTAGCATGCAATGGCAAAGGCCACAAAACTCTGCCTGGATGGAACAGGCCTCTGGCAAAATATTTTGTTTGCTTTCTGTTGGCTCCATACATAAAGAAGCTCGCAGGTTCACAATATATTCCTAAGGATGTTATTCCATCACAGAATAGTTCTACAAGTCATGCACTACTTTTGATAACAGAATTTGTTTACCTCAAAAGACCAAGTAATACATTTTCAATTTACAACGCCACAGTATTCTTGAGGGCCATTACTTCTCTTAGCCCTGTTTTGTTATAGGTCTGTGTGGCTCAGTGTTATAAACTGGGGTAATGCCTCAAACTACAGAAAGCTGCAGAACATTAAATTATCAATGGGAAATGCTGAGTGTCAAAAAGGATATAATAAGTTGTCATTTCTAAGGTCAATATTAGATCTGTTGTTTTCAGTTTTGTATGCTCAGTGGAAAAGGAACCAGATAGCTGAGACATCTCTTCCACCTCAACCAGCAAAACTGGGCAAATGTATTTCCCCTGTCCCAGTGGTAGAAGAGCCACATGTAGCTTCATGTATGTCTCCATTCCCTGTATGTCTGAGCTGGTGTCTGTAATGCTATGAGTAGATGATGTAATAGAATGTTGATGTGTGGCTGGAGTGGAAGCTGTGAGACAGCAACAGCAGGTAGATCCTGTCAGGGCTCCATTGTCCCTTCGACTGTCCCTGAGGCCCAACAGAAAACAAAGACCTTACCTCCTACTTCACCGTGCCTTCCAACTATAACATCACAATTCCTACTTTTTACATTGAAGGTTGAGAAATGGAAAGGTTTCCTGGCAAGAAGGGGGGCAAATTTACCAGCTCCAGAATCACACAACCACTTCTCAAAGGCACTTAATTAATTATTTTTTGGATGTGCTAAACTGGTAATGAGATTTCATGGATGGATCAACCTAACAGGCAAAGCACACACAATCAGCTTCAGAACACGCTGCTCATATTTACAGGGAAAATACTCCATTGAAAGTTGGATTAGACCTTGTTTGACTGAAATTGTAAGTGCACTCTCAAAGTGAGCTGGAAGTTCATTGATTGCTTTAGTGATTCTGCAGTACTATACTATATGATGTTAAGCCAAATATTCATAAACATATCCTCCAATACAGACCACTGGACCTCCTCACCATCCTGCTCAATGGTATTGACTCCTGTGGCACACCCACTTTTTAAACAGTAGGGAGCTATGTAGGTGAAAGAAAACAGACTCCTGCCAGTTTAAGAGCACTAGCAAAGCTCCACATTTGGAAAAATCAGGGCCTGGTTTAGAGGTTGGCAGACTGGTACGCGTAACAAACATGGCGAATATCCAGACCACCTTATTGCAAGTGCATTACATCCTAACACTCTTGTATTGAGACAGACGGGAATATGTCACGTTTGTGATGGAGTATCCACCCTCCAAACTCCAAATCAGGCCTTAAATAAAAACACAATGCGATATAATGATGCCTTTGACTTCCTGGCTCACGTTTTGGAAATCTTTTGGCTTCTTCTGTTCTTGTAAACATCCATAATTGTATTTTACTGAAGCACTAAACAATAAAAGTTATATCAGACACAGTGACGGTGTTCAACGAGCTGTCACTTCGCACTGTCAGGCAGTACAATGAATACAGACTCTTGATGGGCAGCAAGCAATTCATTTTTATTTCTTTGGACAATTAATGACAATGAATTGGCAAATGCAGAATGATTATTAGCTTGAGATCATGCCTCCAGATTGCTATTTTTGGTTTTTCATCAGAAATGCTTTATTCATACTTGAGGTTCATGCTGGTTTACATAGACTGCACTGGGTGTAAGCAGTTTTGCACTAATGCTTGTGCATTTTTCCAACTTTACTTGCACTTTCTGCCTGGTACAAAATTACATTTGCATTGACTGACCAGTAAAAATGTAATTTTTGCACTGCTCAGGTGGTACACTTGTGTTTTTTAGTGGATCGTCAGTCGGTGTAAGTGTAGTTTTCACACCGGTCAATCAGTCAGAATGTTTCTCAACTGATCATTTGTGCAAATGTTTTATGCAGTGGCCAATTGGCATACATATTTTTGTACTACCAGTGGGTGCAAATGTACTTTTCGCACAGTCAGATGATTCAAATATTAACTTCTAATTGATAAGTTGGAGCAAATGCTTTTACACAGGTCACTAAGTGTAAATGTTTTTGTACTGATTAGTTGGTGTAAATGATTGTTGCACTGGCCACTGAGCAAAAATATTTTTTCACTGGTTAGTTGGTGCACATGTTTTTTTGCACTAATCAAATGATGCTGATGTTTTTGCAGATGGTCAGTTCCTGCCTGTGTTTTTGCACTGCTTAGTCAGCATGATGCGATAGTGAGGCCAGGTGTCCAAGGTATTTTGCGGTCACAAAGCCTGTGAGTCCCAAAATCCCAGTGTGTGCTACTGCAAAATACCTTTTTACTGTTCACAAATGACCTTTTATGAGTCAGAAAACTCATCTTAATTCGGAATAGGGCTTTTGCGGCCCGTACCAATTCACAATTAAAAAAGCGTATAAAAGGCATCTATTTTTGAATTGCAAAATGATACGGTATGTATCAATGGTTTGCGAAGCAATTGCAGTCACAAACCAACGATCAGTTACCGAAACCTCAAAGGAAGTGGCAAATGATTTTCAAAGTGGAAGGGTCACCTTGGAACTCTTTCCCCTATGAGAATCATTTCGAGTGATCTAGTGGGAGCAAGCAGTGATTGTGACTACTGCCTACACTCCACGATGCCTTACCAGAGGGAAACATCTTTGTTTTTGTTTTAAGCAGCATCGGTCCCTTTAAAGGAAACGGACAGCTTTCTAAAAAAAAAAAGCAGGTTCCCATTTTGGAATGCAAATGCAGGGACAGAGATCTGCTGTCTCTTGCAGGCCTCCGTCCCTGTACTGGCAGCCAATAACTGGGGTTCACAAATTGCGATATACCTAATTGACATTTGAATCTTCAATTTGCAATGCAACTTATTAGCATGTAAGTCACAATGCAAACTGCATTCCCATTCACAAACGAGTCAGTGTGTAAACTGCGCATCCATGGTTTGCCAATGGGAATAGTACGTTAGTCTCTTGGGGCAGATTTACTAACCTTTGGTGCAAAGCAATACAGCAACCAAAGTTTCTGTGCTGCGTTGCATCAATAGCAGAGTGGAAAACAGCACCATATCAACTAAGATATGATGCTGGTTTTCTGTTCCCCTGCTCTTGTGATCTTTTCGCTGCTTTGCACCAGGGCACACACCCTTGCATCTGGTGCACGCCTTCTGTCAAGAATAGCACAAAAACAATGCTTTAGTACTTTTCCCACTTTATAGGTAAGCTGTACAGTGCAGCACACATGCAAGGTTGGAAAACGTGGAGAGTTTTAAAATTTGCTCCACTGTGACTGTCTCAAGGTGGGAGTAGGTTTTTGGCACAAATCCCTGCTTGCCAATGTTAGTAGATCGGGATTTGCGTCAAAAACCATGGGTGGTTGACTGGGAACATCTATGGTACACTCCCTTGACACTGATGCTGCATCGTACTACTTTGCACAACTTTCCCAAGTAAATCATGATTTGTGTTAAAAAGTAATTCCCAATATAACATTTTGCGCTGGGTTTGTGTCACTTTTGTGCTGCAAATCCCGCAAGAAAGCCACACACAAATTGTTAGTAAATTTGAGCCTAGGGCCCACATTCTAAAACAAATCATGGAATGCAGCGCAGCACATAAAGAGGCTGTGCTGCGTTGCATGATGGAGAGAGCAGGAGAGCACCATATTCACACAGATATGGTGCTCTTCTCCCCTCTACCTAGCGCCGGCGCTGATTTCAGCTGCTGTGCGCCAGGCACACACTTTAGCGCATAATGCTATGGTGCGTTCGTGAGTCTAGCATAGGTTTTGTACAGGAAGCCTACCCTTCCTGTACAAAATACTATGGCTAGACACACCTTAAAGCTTTCCCTACTTTGTATGTGTGCTGCACAGTGCTCCACGCATGCAACATTGAAAAAAAAAAGAGAAATGAAAACATTTCTCCTTTTAATGCCAGCTTTTCAGCGGCATTACTTTTTGCTCTATCCTTATCTACTAATGTTAGTAGATAGGGTTTATCATCAAAAAGCATGGGTGGCAGCATGGGAACGCCCATGTGCTACCCATGTAACACCCCCTTGATGTAAAGTAATGCAAAGCAGTGTTTTGCACTGCTTTGCGTTACTTTTGGGTATTTTCCAGCACAAAACAAGTTTTGCACTGATAAGTGAATCAGGAAAAAACCCATTTTTAGGCCAGCGCAAAAAGGGACATATTCACAAAAAATGTTAGAGCTTGGAGCTACGCCAAATTTGGCAGCATTTTTAAAACGCAGGGATGTGCCATATTCACAAGAAGACGGTGCACCCCTGTGTTTCCCCTAGTGCTGGCGCAAAAAAAGCTGCCTGACGCCAGCGCAGGCACCCTTCCGCCATGTTGCGAGGGTGCCTGCGATACAGGGACAATTGTTTATGTGTAAGAAGGGTCACCCTCCTGCTCATAAACAATCAATAATGGTGATTTGCTCTTTCAATGTGTGCTGCAGAATGCCTTGCATTGTCATTATAATGCCTGGTATTTTTTGGTACTGCCTCAGCCTTGTAAATCTGGGGCAGCGTCAAAAAGCAATGGGTGTTGTAGTGGAACGCCCACAGCAACACCCATTGCATGCCCGTTTGTTGCAGACGACTGTGGCTGAAAGGGGCATATTTGCAAGGTGGCATTAAGTCACGCTAAGTGTCTTGGCGCAACATTGTAAATATAGGAAATGGTGCTACGCCACCAGGGCATCAGAAAAAGTGACACTCTGGTGGCAATAGGGGCTTATAAATATGCCCCAATGTTTCAGAATCTCCACCTAAACTTCCCGAACAATGGTGCAGTCTATGCAAACCAGGCAAACATGAACCTTAGCCATGAGAACTAGTTTATCAACAGTTTGAAATATACCTAAATTTGCAAAATATGCATGACTGCCCACTATTGGCATGTGTTTGCTGATCATGGGCGTCCTATAGGACCTGCCCTGATGCAGATGTCTTGGGTAGCACAGATGGAGAGTTCTGTGGTACTGTTCAGGTTGGCTTCCTGCTTACAGTCACTACCCGCGTAGCAGTTACACATGAATCGCTCGGCCAGTCTCTGGACCTCTTCTGCGGTTGGCTGGCCAATGACGGAATACTTCCCAGATTCCTCTGTTTTTATTTTGAAGACCCGTGGATTCAGGTGCAGGTAATCGTTGCTATTCCATGACTTCCTGGCACAAGCTCCTTTGCCGCCACATAGCAGTTCGCTGCACATTTTTGCTGCCAGCGTCACATTTATGATATAAGGATTTAATACATCCCTCAAATATTTGTCAAGATTTTGGCATGTGTCCTGTAAAACAGAAACAATAAGCTCAATTCATAAACTGTTTAACGTGCATCAGTTTCATACAGCTTTTTAGTGAGCGAGAGCAATGTATTTTTGAAAAACGCTCCACATTAGGTAATCTGTCATTCTAAAAGGCAGAGGGGTGGATTAAAAAGCATTTTTGACTGGGGCTATTTTATGTATATGGTCGTAAATTTAAGGCAGTGCTTGCTCCAAACGTCTTTTACAGCCATATTATGAAAACAGGAATCTGGAGGTGATAACGTCTGACGAACATTCGTGTACATTTGTTGTGTGGCATTTTGTTATGGCGGTGATGTGTTTTGTGCTGTTGTGTTTTTGTGCTGCATTAATGCACTCTGGTGTGGTCTATTGTGATTGCGTTGTTGTGTTCTGTCTGTTTAGTAGCATTGTGCCCTATTATGTTTTAAATATTTTGTTATGTTGCTTTGTGTATGCTATTTTATAATTTGTTTTTAGTTTGTAAACAAATGCCGCCACATTTTCAGCCAAAAGCAGTACATGCTTTCAAAGATCTTTTGGCAGGTTTCCATTTACCGCTTTCTAAGGTGGTACAATAGTGCTGGTCTCTTTAAGTACTTAAGACACCAGTCAGCTCACAAATGTGGCTGAGACGGTGTCTAAACTTAGCGCTTCAAGTACTTACTATCTGTGATACAGCCCAGAGAGTGCAAGTTCAGCTCCTGGGACCACTATAAATATTTATTTATTAATGAAGACGTTTTGTGCATACCGTCTTTTGATAACTTCACAGCTCTTCTGTAGCATGATAAATTATGTAAACCATTTTATGTTTTTTTAAGCATTTAATGTAGCAGAAATCTTAAGTCTCACTAATTATGAGTGAGACTCACACATTTGAGGTCGTTTGAGGTCTAACTCACAGTAGACTAAATGTCACACCTGGTGAGAAGGGAAAGAAACTGAATTCTAAATATGGCTCTGGTCAGAGGACTGATCTATAGCAGCTTCTGGGAGATGTAGCGGTTTCTGGAAGCAATTCCACCACAAGAGAAGGCTCCTGACTAGAGAGCTGCTTTCGGCACGTCAGAGTGCTGCTCCACTACTTTTGCAAGCCTGAAGTTCACCTTAGTTACCTGATGGTGTTATTCTGTCAATTTTTGATGTATATCAGTGTTTAAATCATTTCACTATTCTTACCTCCTGTGCTGTCATTGGTGCCAAAGGTCATGTGCATCACTTCCTGTGATGTCATCACATATATTAATTAGCTCTCACTCCTGAGAATTTTCAATGCCTGAGACCTCTGATATTACACAGACTTAACTCCAATAGGAATCAGGGCACATTGCGGAAAACATTTTTACTGTAGCAGGAAAATCTCAAACATGAGGTGCTGTATATAGAACAGTATGGCAGCTGGGGTCCTGCAGGGACTGGATTGTAGAAACCAATATGAGTTGCAACAGGGGTTTTAGGGACGTTATTGGAACAGCACACTCAAGAGTTTTTTTTCTTTTTACATACTTACAATTTAAAACATAAGGATATGTAGTGATTTGCCTCGTAGCAAAAAATTATTTTGGTCACGTGTCTGACTTGGTTTCCTTTAAGACTGCACATCAAATGTAAAGATCTTAATATGGCCCATGAGGTCAACATTAATTTTGTACTTGTTTTGTTGTAAAGCGCTTTTGATTCATACGTTTTGCTCCACACCTCGACAGCCACTGTAGATCCTAAAATCAAAAGTAAGCCATAATAGCGGCTATGCATTCTTACTGCATAGAACTCGGGTTTCTTGCATTATAGTTGCATTTATACAACACTTTGTACCCCTGGTGAGGTTAATGATGAGGTTAATGATATACGTGTTGGCTAGACTCTACACACGCTATGGTCAGATTAAAATTCATAACTCAAACAGTGGCTGGAAATGGGTGCTTAATTCATAATAAGTAGACACAAATCTTATCCGGAGCCATGCCAGAGATGACCACTCACGGAAACGAGTACAGATTTGCATTACACAATACTCTGGACTGTCTTAGCTAAACGGGGCCAATGTAATTGTGGGGTAGTTATCGTCTCAGTTCAACACAGAAACAGTATAACTTGTAGATTACTAAACCGCTCTTATTATGACTGTTATAGTAATGTTCAGTAGAGCTGAAGTAGTTAATGCCTCCAAATGAACCTTCACCTCACTGTACCACTGGCTGTGTTTCCACTGTCTTCTCCAGTGCTTGTAAGGGCTGGAGTCCATAATCGCTCCCACTTTACTCACTTCTGTCATTGTCATTAGCGAAGATCAAAGTTCCAGGAGTCAGACTGTAAGAAGATGGCTGCTCTTCCAGTTCCAGACTGGAGGATCCCTAGTTTGGCTGTATTTATTTCAATAAATACAATACAATACAATACAATACAAACCCCCTGAGTCAGTCTGACAAATACTCTGACACAGATGGTGAGTGCAATATCAACAAACCTAACCCTGGTATGTCAACTCACGTCTGACTGAATACCAGAACGAGTGCTCTTCCTACCCTTCACCCAGCCTCATACTCCAGTACCTCACCCACGAACCCTCAACATCCCGTCTACTCTCCCAATACTTACCTCATCACACAGGATAAAACCAATTTGCCCCCCACCACTCCTCCCCAAGGGCTGTCTCTTCAACTAGTTACCCCTAGACCTGCTGTCCACAATGCCAACCCTCCCCCATTGAGGATAATATGGCTGACCTTAATCTGGATCCTGTCCCCTCCATCAATACGTTCTTTCGCACTTTAGAGGAAACTATTCTGCTGTCCAACACCCCTCTCCCTAAGGGGTCCCACCCACTATCTACTCCTAGACCGGCCGCTGATAGTGATAGCTTGCCCTACATTGAGGATAAGTTGACCGACCTCAAGCAGGATCTCCAAACTGTTAAGGATAACCTGCAGACCCTCTTACATTTCTCTTTGAAGATGGAGAAGTTTTGGAAACTCTATCCTACCCATGAGACCAATCAACCTAGCCTTCCAGCAAGGGATAAACACCAAAGGAGGGAAATGTATTCTTCCAAAAGCCCACTCAGCCTACTCTGGAGAACTCAGCCTCTTCCAAATCACCACTCCAGGCCCCATAGGTCTACTCACCATATGCCTGATGATGACACTCTCTCCCTACTTCTATATTACAACAGCTCTTGTAGTGTCTCCTCACACTCACCACTCAACCTCTAAACTATTTCCTCCGACCCGTTTAGAGAACCAAGTGTTAACCTGAGATCTGTAAACAAGAATACCCTACTACTGGTTGCTTCTTCTCACCTAGAAGCCGTAACAACCAACTCGCACATCAAATCGATGCTTCTCAACTGCAGGTCAGCAGTGAAGCATGCAGCAGATATCTCTGACCTCATCCTCACGCAAGAACTGGACCTCCTGATCCTAACTGAAACCTGGCTTAATGACACCTCCTCCCCAATTCTGGACATTTTAGTCCCTCCTTAATATGACATTATTAGACTCAATAGATCAGTTAAAGTTGGGGGTGGCATTGCATGCATCTATCGCTCCATCCTCACTTTGAAACAGGTTCAGACTGCTATGATGTCCTCCTGTGAACACCTAGACATTGAAATCTGGAACAATGGCAAGATAGTCTGTTTGCTCCACATGATATATCATCCCCCAGGTGACAATCTCCTCTTCATTGAGCAAATTATGGAGTCCATTACCTCATACTCTGACCAACACCCCAACCATATCCACCTCGGGGAGTTTAACCTACACTGGAACGACGCAAATGATCCCTTATTGTGCTCCTTCAAAGCTTTCCTCTCTGACCTCAACTTTACCCAGGCCTGCAAGGGACCCACCCACAACAAGGGCTCCACCCTTGATCTAATCATAGCTAAAGATAACATCATAGAACTTGATGACATATCACCCTGTGACTGGTCGAATCATTACTAAAACTCTTTTCACATCCTGGAAAAGGTTCTGGTCAGACAAGGTCAACCGCTCAAAACCAAACAGCTGGTTCGAAATCTGAGCGACATCAACATTAATGATCTAACATCCATTAGCAATAATCTTCCTCCACTCCACACCATGACAAATATTTTCGACACAATTGCACTGAAGCAACTCAGAAGGATTCTGATCAAACAGTCCAAACCCTGGTTTGATGGCTCCCTAAATGAGGACCGTTGCAAACTAAGGCTTATGGAGAGACTATGGAGAAACTCACCCTCCAATACAAGTCTCAAACAGTTAAGGGTGACTAGAAAATCATATAACAAGCATATCCGTAGTGCCAAAACTGATCACTTCAGGGCACAGCTTGACAGCGCCAAAAACAGACCCAAAAAACTATTTGAAATCATCAACAAGCTAACCACTCAACCAATTAACTCTCTGCACCCTAATCTCATGCCCCAATGGGGAGGACTTCTCACCACTTCTCACTGAAAAGGCAAGAAAAATTGAACTTGAACTGCAACGCACCTCACCTAATCTGCTGCTTCTGACCGCCCTCTCACCTTCATCTTGGCCAACAGTAGCAAGAGCACCTACTCCCTACCCCACAGATTACCCTCCAAAAAACAATGCCTCATGGAATTCCTTTTTACTTCCAGATGATGCGGAGCTGCTCCAATCTATGGCTTCTTTTAAAAAAAACTTCTAATCACTTCAACGATCCTCTACCCGCCAAGTTTTTCAAAGAACTTAAATCGGCCATTCTTCCACTATGGTCCCTGATTATTCATGAATCTCTTGTGCAGGGTAGGATTCCTGATTGCCTCAAGATGGGTCAAGTCACTCCCATCCCAAAAAAGCCAAATGCAGACTTAGCTGATCCTGACAATTTCCGTCCAATTACTAATATCATGACTTTGGCCAAATTGCTTGAGAAATGCGTTCACACACAGCTCTGCAACCACATTGAGAAGTTTCAGCTCCTTGACCTATACCAGTCAGGTTTCAGAGTGGGTCACAGAACTGAAACAGCACTAACACACATCGTTGATGACGCCTTGAGATCTCTTGACCAGAATGTACCCTGTCTACTGATCCTTCTTGATCTGTCCTCAGCATTTGACACTGTCAAACATGAAAACCTGATTGTTCTTCTTCAAAAAGGATGGGGCTATCAGGCACTGTCTTAAATTGGTTTGCCTCATTCCTACGAAACAGAACGCAAATAATCAAAGTTAACCACTCCCTTGCAACCAGTACCCCTGTCGCAATTTGAAGTGCCGCAAGGTTCCACACTCTCGCCCACGCTTTTCAGCCTCTTCATGGAACCACTCTCCGAAATTCTAAATCGCTCTAACATTCAATACCACATGTATGCTGACGACCATCAATTGTTTTTGAAAATCTCTTTGTCCAAATTACATAAAAACTCTTAACTGTGCACTGCTAAAAACTCAACAATGGTTAACTCATAATCATCTTTTGCTGAACACTCTCAAAACAGAATTGAAGGGAAGATGAGGAGCCACAAATACAAAAGGATATATTTATTATAAGTAAAGGTACAGAGAGCCGTCCTGGTCAGCAGCATCCCAAGGCACCAGGAGCAACTGCCACACTGAGAACGCTCATGACCAAAGACTCTATTTTATTTATTTTATTTTAAAGTTTTATAGAGCGCGAACCAGACCCGTGAGGGTATCAGAGCGCTTTACAGGATTGAAGGGTGGTATAGAAAAGAATTAGGAGGGGAGGGTACCAATTGGGTAAAATAGGTAGATACATTATACAAGGAAAAGCAAGCAGTCTAAAGTCCCGGATATATTTGGGATAAAAAAACAGGTAGATACATTATAAAAGAAGGCACGCAGTCTCAACTCTTGGGAGGGATGCCCAGGAGTGCAGGGTAGGTATCATCCATAAAAAGCCATGGATAATGCCGAAGAGGTGGGTGGAACATGTCGCTGAGGTGATTGTAAAGTGATCGTTATGCGCGTAATTTGCCCATTAGGAAAGATTTGGTCTCCTTTTTAAAGCGTGCCAAAGACGGAAGTCTTCTGATGGCGGGCGGGAGAGAGTTCCAAATTCTTGGAGCGGCCCCCGAGAAGGCCCGATTGTAGGTTTTTTTTTTCCGGAAGCGTGCTGGTTGGAGCAAAAGGTCTCTGACAGATCGGGAGTTTCTGGCTCCTCCGGATATCACGAGTTTCTGGGCGAGAAATGCAGGGGAATTGGAGTAAAGAGCTTTGTGAGTAATGCAGGCCAGTTTATCTACTCTAATGAACTATTATTTACTCTAATGAACACTCTAAATGACCTCACACAGAGGCATCACCACACCTCCCTTTTTTTAACAAAACATTTCTTAAAATACAAACTCTTAAAAAGTCATAGAAAAAACCTTGAAAAGGAAAGGTTAAAGCATTAAAACAAATGATAAAACAGAGAGAGTTAAATATAAGACATTAACATGTTATTTGTAACAATATTGAAAACAATCAAACATAATCATGTAATTTGCTGGGTCTGACATGAACTCTGGTGCTTCTCCTGACACCTTCATGAACATGTGCCCTTGTAGGAACCCCGTCAACCTGAAAAGCACCTTTGGTTGCATCAATCACCTTAGAGCGTACACAGTGATCCTTTGCAACACGAGACATATTCCACCAGTTCCCATTGGATAATTTCACAGCATTCCTACGTACCTCAACAATCTGTTGAGATTCCAAAACTTTTGAAAAACCTTTCCTAACTGAAATCGGATTTTTTACTCTGACCCAATCTCCAACATTCAGTCTATGTGTTTCTTTTCTAGCAGATGATTCACTGTTCCTCAAACTGGCTTCAACTGACTTCTTGTACGCAGACTCCCATACATATTTCATATCACAACCTTCATGAAAGGTCTTGACCATCCAAAATGGGTAAGCCTGAGTAGTTGCTCTTCTTCCTCTCATGAGTTCAAAAGGAGTGAAGTTTGTGGCAACATGTGGTGAGGTGCGATATGACCAAACTAAATCCTTAATGGCTTGAAGAACACATGATTTGGTTCTAAAGGCTGCTTGCACACATTCCACAATAACTCTATTAAAACGTTCTGCCTTGCCATTGCTCTAAGGGTGATAAAGCGTAGTTCTAATATGTTTAATGCCACAGATGCGTAAGAATAAATTCATTTCTTGCGAGACAAATTGAACCCCATTGTCCGTTAAGATTTCTTCAGGACAACCCTCTCTAAGAAGATTTTTGCTCAAACAATTGATTACACTCCTAGAATTTGGAATGCTAATTGGCTCAACTTTAACCCACCTGGACAGATGATCTACAAGAACCAGAAAAGACCTCATATTAGCAGGCAAAATATGGAACGGTCCTAAAAAGTCCATACCTAATCTCTGCCAAGCCCTACCAGGCGGAGAAACAGGAGAATCAACCACACCCTCCAAAACCAAAGCTTTATCACTGGTATTACATCACACACACTGTTTAACAAATTCATCAATTTGAGAATCCATCTTTGGCCGCCAAAAATCAGTTCTGACCTTCCTCTTAGTAATGGTGGCACCTAAATGACCCAGATGTGCCGCTGAAATTATCTTCTGTCTAAAACATTCCGGAGGAACAAGCTTATCTCCTCTAACTACTTTGCCACCCTCAACAGATAACTCATCACAAACTTTCCGAAACATTTGTAAATCAGGTGAAAGCCACTTCTCTTTGGGCCAACCTTTCCAAATCAAAGACAAATCTTCATTGAGGAAAACATCCTTGTTTACTTCAGCGACCCAATCGTCTTCAGCAAAGGACAAACCGTCTTGGCTGATGCAAGCTACAAAACACTCCTCAATTTCAATTTCCCAATCTTGTTCTTCCATATGAGGGATTGGGAATCTGGAAAGACAATCTGCCCTACAGTTCTTTCCCCCTGGGATATATTCTATGTCAAAAGTGTACTCCAAGAGCTTAGCAGATAATCTAGCCAGGTGAGCGGTGGTGCGTTTAACCTTTTTGCCAGATAAGATGTCAACAAGAGGGCGATGATCGGTCTTAAGTACGAAAGATCTACCCCACAGATACTGCTTGAACTTTTCAATACTCCAAACACATGCCAGAAGTTCTTTTTCTATGACAGAGTACTTTCGTTCTACAGGGCGAAGTGTTCTTGATGCAAAACCCACTGTGTGCTCTTTGCCTTCCACATATTGCGCGAACACTGCCCCCAGACCATAATCACATGCATCAACAGTGACAACAGTTTGTCTCCCCTCCACAAATGCTTGCAAAGCAGGAGCTTTAACAATATGATCTTTGATATTTTGAAAACCCTTTTTACACTCTTCTGACTATGTAAAAGTGGCCCCCTTTTTCAACAAAGCTCTGAAACATTCAGTAGACTTTGCAAAATCTTTCATGAACTTGGCATAAAACCCGCATAATCCAAGAAAAGATAATAGTTGTTCTCTATTCTGTAGCGCTGGAGCTTCAACAATGCTTTTAACCAGTCCTGGTCTGGGTTTTATGCCATGCTCAGATATAATGTGGCCTAAATACTCTATTTCTTTGACTTTAAAGGTACATTTGTTTTTTTGTAAGGTCACACCTCTATTTTCCAAAACACTGAAAACTTTATCAATGGCCAGATCATGTTTTGCCTCAGTCTTAGAGAAAATGAGAATGTCGTCTTGAAATACCACAACATGAGGATTATCTTCAAACATTTCAGTCATGAGTCTCTGAAAAACAGCGGCCGCCGAAGCCAATCCGAAAGGTAGACGGCAAAACTGAAAGACACCATCAGGCGTAACAAAAGCCGTGAGATGGCGAGACTGAGGGTCTAATTCTACCTGATGGTATGCGGCCTTGAGATCTAATTTTGTGTACCAACAGGAAGATCCAACTCTAGCAATTAAATCCTCAATGTGTGGAAGAGGAAAGCTGTCGACCCAGATGGCATTATTCAAGCTTCTCAAATCCACGCACATTCTCAAGTCCCCAGACCTCTTCATGGCAAGAACAATAGGAGAAAGCCACAGAGTTGCATCCACTTTCTCAATTATACCTTGGTCACATAGACTTTTCAAATGTTTAGATAAGTCAGCCCTAATGCTAAGAGGAACATTGCGTAATTTATGCTTGATAGGACTAGCATTATCTTTAACTCTGATGTGATGTTGAAAGCCAGTCACTTTTCCTAAATGATCTTGAAACACCTTTTCGAACCTATGCTCCCATTTGCTTGCTATGTCAGTGCTAGACAAAGAGTTGATGTCCTTTTTTTGTTGGCATTGTATAGTTTCTTTATCAATGAAAACTGGTTTATCTAAGCCTGGTTTAATGGTTAACCCAAACTCAGCTTGATGTATTAATCCAAGAACATTAATACCTTTTCTTGCAACATAAACTTTACCTGTGATGACCTCTCCCAAAACACTGATGGTGGCCCAGAAATAACCTAGAAGCTCAATTTTGCTACCCTCAAAAGCCACCGTGAGTACATCGGGTGGTAATACATTTTTCTTCTCCCAAAACATGAAAAAATTCTCCTATGACACAATAGTGATACGAGCACCTGTGTCAACAAGAAGTTGAATTTGGGCACCATCAATGGTAACATCAACCTCAGGATCGACAACAAGAGAAGATTTTTGTTTCACACTATCTCTCACCACTACAATGTATTGTTGATTAGTAACATCATCTTCATCATAATTCTCAGGTTTGTTAAGAACACACCTGACACTCTTCCTTTTAGCTCCCCTGCAGACTCTTGAAAAATGGCCCATTTCCCCACATTGCCCACATTGTTGATTAACAGCTGGACAATTCTTAAACATCTGAAACAACTAATTTTCTGATTATAAGCTCTGTTTTGCGCAAAATTTCTTGCACCTCTGAAAACATTTTGCTTCCTGGCATCATCACTCTTGAACATGGGTGATTTACTAGAAACAGCGCCTGAAACAGTGGTATTAGACAAGGCAGTTTCTAATTGTTTTGCATCCTCAATAGAACTCTCAATGCTTTTGGCAATATCCACTGCCTTATCTAAAGAGGGATCCTTGCAAGTTAGTAATCTCTCTTGAATTCTCTTACAGTGACACCTGGCTACAAGTTGATCTCTTATAAGTTGTGAGGTAACATTTTTGAATTCATACTTGGCAGCAAGAACTTTTAACGCAGTGATAAAAGTGTCATTATTTTCGGTGGGTTTCTGCACTCTGGTAAAGAATTTGTACCTATGTACTACAATGTTTTTCATTTTCATAAAATACTTATCAAGTTGAGCCACTGCTATTTTGAATTCATCAGGATCTTCGCCTTCAGGTGGATCATATGGTGGTAAATGATCAAAAACATTCTGCCCCTCAACACCTAAATGATAATACATAAGATTTTTTTTTTCTTTCAGGTCTAAACCTTTGATTGTCAATAGCACCCAAATAGGCTTTAAAAGATCTGATCCACAATTTCCATTCTAGTGGTGGATCGCCAGGTTCTTGTAAAAAAGGTGCTGGAGCTGTAACACTCTGCATGTAAAAAAAAAAAAAAAAACCTGTAAACAAGAAATTGGTTAATACAGCAAAAAGAAAGAAAAGAACAGAAAGCAGGAGGAAAAGAGAGCCAAGGGAAAAATAAAGAATGAAAAGAGAAACAAGAGGGTGTTTATCGTATGATTTTGTTCCTCCCCCTATTTAAAAAAAAAAAATGTCTGTAAAAGTTTCTTTCAATATAAGAAATGTAAAAGGTGATGGAATCCTTTCTTTCTTTCTTCTTTTTTTTTACAGCATGAAGGATAGTCCTTTCTTTCTTTCTTTTCCTTTTACACCATGAAAGATAGGCAAGTCCTTCCTTTGTTTCTTCACAAGAAGAGAAGGAAACCCGTAGTCCTCTTTCTACCTCTTCTGCTCTTCTACGAGCGTTAGCACTGGGAGCACCACAACAAAGCTGTATGCCACCAAGGAGACGAGCTACTGGGCTGTCCGTGAGAGAAACACATAACAATGGCTCTGAGAGTCCTCGTGGAATGCACGTGAATGCAGTGGAGAAGCACGTAGTGCGCGCTGTAGGTCAAGCGCTCGAGCGCTGACAACAGGTAAGATGACGTATGAGTAATGATCCAGGTACAACGCAGCACGGCACCCAAAAACCTCTCAGAGCTCATGCGAAGTGCCAAAATAGACGACAGGCTGCAGGTTCAATCGCGCGTGAGATCGCTGGACAAGGAGCCGGTTTCGGTGAAACTGCGGCAAAACTTCAAAGCACCGCGTAACAATAAAAAAATGTCAGGACGCGCTCTGTACCCCCGCAGTGCCTTGGTGACAACAAAAATGGTACTTACAGTTTGCCTCAGGAGCGCAAGCTGAAAAGGTTAAAACCAGTACCTCGTAGCTGCTCAGAGTTTTCGATTCCGTCTTCCGACCTCTAAGTAAGGATGTTGCACTGATGAGTGTAGGATCTATCCACACAGAGGCATCACCACAAGAATTCCTCCTGATTGCCCTCCACAATCACTCTGCATCCACTCAAGACTGGCTCAAACAACTTACAGCGGTCAACTGCACCCCTCATGTTGTTGACTCTGCAAGATCTTTAGGCATAACTCTTGACAAATACCTGAATATGCAAGATCACATCAGTGCAACTATAAGGGGAGCCAATCATCAGCTCAGCACATTAAGAAAAATCAAGCCATTCTTGCCTTCTGAGGACATTCAATCTGCAGTCCAATCCCTAGTTATCTCACGCTTGGAGTATGGAATGGTGACCCTAGCTGGGTTACCTAAACCTAGCTTGGCACCTCTAAGAGCCACTCTGAACTCTTCGGCTAGACTCATCACTGGTTCCAGAAAACATGGCCACATCACATCAGACCTAATTCAACTAAACTGGCTGTCTATCTAAGCAAGGATCCATTTCAAGATAGCTTGCCTGACGCACAAAGCTATTCACTACAACACCCCCGTTTACCTGGCAAAAAAACTTGAACTTTCAGGTTCGAATCGGACCCTAAGAAGCTCTAACAACCTACTGTTGAAACCTCCCAAATTCAAAAAGAAAAGAACCTACAATCGCACTTTCTCTGGTCTTGCACCAAGAATATGGAACTCTCCTCCTCCCGAGATCAGATCAAACCCCTCTACCGCCTCATTCAAAAAACATGTCAAATGGTTACTCCTGAATGACCATCCACAGCAATAGTCCCGTAGCCATCTCAACTTACCTTTATTTCTGTTGACACTCTTTGCTTTGAATTTTGTCTCTTCACGTGCCCTATGAGATTTGATGCTCTTCTGGAACTTTACCTGTCCCACAAGATGGGTTGTTACCTCGGTTCAAAGTTGTAATTTTGTCTTTACACGTGCTCCATATGACTTTGTTGCTTTTCTGGTACCTCACATGTCCCTTTATGATGTTGTATTCATGCTTTTACCTCCTTCCACTTCCGCTCCTTTGTACAGCGCTCTGATACCCGTACGCGTCATGATCGTGCTTTATAAAACTTTTCAAATAAAATAAATAAATAATGTGATCTGTTAACATCCATTGGTCAATGGCTCGGAGATACTTTTTTAGTCAGGTTATCAGGAGCGCTCGAATTGTCCAATTCCAGGATGAACATTATGTCCTCTGCATAGTTGTAGCATGTCTTGTTGAGCGAATCAAAGAGTTCTGGAAGTAGGCTGTGATAGACGACAATAAGTGGAGGAATGCTTGATCTTAGAGGTGCCCCTGCCTTGATGATGTAAGTGAGTGGAGGTACTGAAACGATGCTCGATCTATTGGAGAGGTAGAAGGAGATCTAGACCAAGATTCCCACTTCTTTTAGCATTCCTCAAAGGGTGTGAGGATAAACAGTGTCACAAGAAGCAGACACATCAATGAGACAAACTGCCGGAACACCCGTTCTATCCACTGTGGTTTTCAGATGGAGAGTAGAGCAGATCCCATACCTCTCTCTGTGTGAAACCGAGTATATTGGTCTGATAGCAGTTTGTCTTCTTTGAAGAAGGTGAAGATCTGAGAAAATGCTTTTCTCTCAGTTTCCCAAGGAAAGGGCTGTTCAAGATTGTTCCGTAGTTGGCAGAATCATCTGGTTCAATATTGGTCTTCTTGATGAGTGGTCATATGCAAGATATCCCATGCCTGATGTATCAGTGGGCAGGGTTGCTCAAACAGTGGCTGCAAATTATGAACCAACTTTTGCCACCTGCCCATCATTTTGCAATGCAACTGATGAACTGATCAGCTGATCATCAAAAAATGAATATTCGTGGAGGGTAACAAAATCTCCTGTCTCATGCATATTACCAAGTCAGATTACATTTTGCGACCCACTACAAATGGCTGTGAATGTAGGGATGGATGCAGGCGTGGAACAGCAGACATTTATCTCTGCATTCACTTTCCCAGGATGTCAGCATCAGGAGCTGGGACAGGTGCTGCTTTGAAAAACAGACATGCTAGGAAGACATTGGGGAGTGTGTGAGGTGGCCCCTTCGACCACTGTTCCCCATCCCCGAAGGGCAGACTCTGCCTGACATGATTTAAAGGGGAAGCTTTTGCACAGGAACAGTTTCCCTTTTATGAATCAGTTAGTTCCCTTACTCAGGGGTTGGTAACTGATCAATGGTTTACGACTGCAATTGTAGTAACAAATCATTGATACATTGGATTGTGACTCGCAATTTGAGAGGGACACCCCTGTTGTACCCCATCCCATTTGCAATTTAGAAAAAGTCGCAAATGCTTATTTGGGAGTCAGACGACTTTTTTGATTTGTAATAGGGCTTTTGCAAAACACCTTAGTACATCTGGCCCTTTGAGTTCTGTGAGGAAAGGACCTGTGTTCTTTAAGATCTGTTTTAGGTTTATTGTGTCCATTCTATCAGAATGTACTTGGTCTATTGTGTCCATTCTTTCAGAATGTACATGGGTATCATATATGAGGTAACCCAATACATTTGAAAAAGTATCAACCTATCATTGTTACATGTGTTCTACACAGGAAATTGAATTACATACAAATGAAGCATCAACATATGTACGCATAGTTCTAAAACGATCCGATAGTTTCAAGTCAGAGTTTTAGCTACTAAATAGACATTGTGTGAAAATGAACAATTGAGCAAACAACTCTCAGAGATTCCATGAGTAAAGAGAAAATATGATAGTTTAAGGCAATACCCCGAGTTGCACTGCATTTAATTGATTACTGTGAAACAGGGGCAGCAATCTTTCAGTGCTATCATTCATTCTCGCTGGACAATTCTTCTTCTCCTCTCTTCCCACAGTTATCTAAAGCATAAAGAATTTCGCCCCAGTATGGAGCCCCTGGGCACCTGCGACACTTTTTCCTCTCCACCACATATAATGCAAGCTCTCCAGATATTCTGTATGGGACACCGAGGAGAACACATCAGTGGAGCTCATGAACCTATCCAGGCGAACACGGAGATCATAGGCCAGTCTACACAATAAATACTGTTTGCATGATCCATGCATCTTCCAGCAAATGTCAAAGTCCCCAATTACTAAGCCAAGTCACAGAACTCTTTGCCACCTTCACAGGCGCTGCAACAGCCAATGTGGTCAGAGATTTATCAAAGACAACGTTCAACAACAGACTTGTAACCCCTCCAAGATGACGTGGACCTGCCGCCATGGATGCAGGCGTGTGGAAATGATGTTGAAAAAAAGAGGCTGATCAGTATTTGGGGCATATAGGCTGCTCTATAGTATATTCATCAACCAATAGCTGTCCTGTCTGTCCACCATCCACCTGCTAAGGAACAAAGATCTGAATATTACAGTGGGAACAAGCATTTCTCCAATCCATTTCTTGAGCAATGTCATTTTGTTACCTTTGAGCCCTTCCACCCTAACGTTTTCCTGCTGCTGCATCCTTCAGTGTGCTCCACTCAGGGCCTGACTGGGACCGCTGACCAGCCCTTGCAAATACGTCAGAATGGCCTGGGGGGGGGGGGGGGAGAGGATGCTGGTGGGAAACACTGCTGCTGCGCTTTTGTTACAGGGCGACGAGTAACAAAAACGGCCCCACAGGTCCAAAACCGGCCCACAACGCCCGGTGCACCCTGCGGCCAGTCCGGCCCTGCCTCCACTCTGTATTCCAGGAACCTGACTTTCTCATTGAGCTCCTTTATCTACGTCTGTGGCACCTCTCAAGCAGGATGTAGTTCATTAATTTTTCTTTAAAAAAAAACGTTATCAATTTTCAAAACAAGAGAAATACAAACAAAGGCCCATACATATGGGTATATTTTCCATTATCCAGTAGCACGGTTGAAAGGGTCAAAAGTAAAGACAATACCTGCAGATACAGCAAGCAAAGCATGACATATGGGGGCAGAGCAAACATATATGATAATGCAGAATTATCAGGGGGGACAATCAAGCATACAAAGCATAATATTGTGAGGCTCACATTCTTATGCAGTGGAGACTTGGAATGGGCATTGGGTTCAGCTGTTAAAAGCTAGTCCCTAAGAGGTTGGCAGATGTCTTTTGGCCTACAGGTAGGTGGTTGTAGGGTGGCATACACTTCACTAGTAGAGTCACAGGTAATCAGGCTGGCAAGCCAATCCTTGGTAGTCGGTCGGATGCCACTGTCCCAATGCAGCGCTAACTCCCTTTTAGCCAGTAATAATGCCATGGCAGTGTACCTGTGCTCCGATTTAGGAATGTCTGCCACATATCCCAGAAGCGCCATAAGGGGATCGAAGAAGCTCAATGCCAGTCATTAAAGAGAAACATTCAAATAGTCCACCCCAGTATTAACCAATATGTGGACAAGCCCAAGTTAGGTGAGTAAAGTCTGCGTCAGGTGCATTACATTTCAGTCAGGCCGAGGACCGGGCAGGGTCAGATCTGGCAAGTGAACTAGGGGTGACATATGCCCTATGCAAACATTTATAGTGAAGCAGCTTGTGTTGATGATTTGGGGATATGTAGGTAATTAATAGCCTTGTTAGTGGTCTTCATTCTCTATGCTAGCTTACTCTAGTCTTCCATCACAAGACCCTTGTCATCATCAACTCCAACAATTCTTTCCTCCAATTTTTCCTGGGTGGCCTAGCTTGACATCAATATTTTATCCAATTTATCTGGCAATTTCGTAAGACGTTCTGTAGACGTATGATTTCTGGGTTCCCAGCGAATTACCGGATGCCCTTTGGTCTAGAACGCTGGGCATTCACATAGTTTCTGAGTCTTTGATCCCTCTCATGCATCCCATCCAACAGTTCCTTCCCTCAACCAACTGTTTATTGAATCTTGGCGTGGTCCTCAGAGGCCATCAGGAGCTGATTGAATATAGTATCTAATGGAAAGGGGTGGCAGTCAGAGGCAGAGCTGCATTTGCAGTCGAGGGTCACGGCCAGTGACAAACAGGAAACAGTTCGGTGTAATCATGGGTTGTTGCAGCAGACATTTGGTGTGATGAAGGGTAATGTACCATCAAACAGCCTGTGGATTGTGAAACCCACTTGTGTGCATCTAACTGAGGACCCGCAGACTAGTATGGCACAGCAGACGATAAGAATGTGCAGAGTCTCTGTGCAATGTTGCCTCACCATCTCAGGCAGGTCTTACAGGATCCATTTGCTTTGGGATCCTAATATAACATCTGCCCCTATTAGGAACCCCCACCTCCTTGCAGGCTCTTTGTTCGAGTAGGTGGAGGGTGCTAGAACCAAGAGTCTCAAACATCAAGGGGCTTACGGGTTTAGGGTTGTGGGAAAGAGGTCACTACACCTCCAGGCATGTTCAGAAATATAGGCCAGTAACAGCAGAGGCAATCTTACCCCACTCAGCTATCAAGGCAGCAGCAAGAAGAGAAACAAGTAGGAAGCCCAGGTCCTTCAGCATGTCGATCTAATAGCAGCAACAAATCTCACTGGATCGTTCAGTTCTTATTGGGGGCTCCAATCCTGGTAACTGGTATCCATTCAATATGGTACTACTGCGCCCCGGTGCGGCCACTTCAGGAGTCTGAATTGAAATGAGAAGCAAGGCGCAGGGTCAGCACCAGTGCTGAGGGAGGGGGACACCTCAGCCTTTCAAAGACCCCCCTTGTAGGTACTGGATGGGGGTCTGGACCCAGAATTGTTTGTCACGGTAGCATGCCAAGAAATTAAGTGCCCCTCTGCTGTCTGCTCTTTGCTGGGGCCCAGCGCTGCCCCAGCCGATCGGCGGCCACTATCTTGGTTGAAGAGGCGTGGCCGTAGGCTCCCCCAGGGTGCAGGTTTCAGGTCCAGTCCAGTGGTAACCCCACACCACCAGTGAGTTTCTTTTGGGGAGAGTGTAGACTCCCAAGCCTCGGATGCATGGGGATGTCAGCTGGCTGAATGGGAGTTGAGGAGTGTGTCTCACTCCATGAGCTATAGGCCATGCTCGCGAAGAAAGGGCCTATGGTTAAAGAATTATTGATGACATTTATTGCTAGAATTGCAGTGGGGATAGAAGGATGTTCTTGAATATTAGTGGGGACATTGGTCCATTGTCCTGAGGCTAAGTGTTGGTTGATGCTAAGCAACAATAGGGTCATCATACTCAGATGACTTTGACTCCCACCCTGCTGAGGCCAAGACAGTTGTCTTGTTTGCAAGATGAAGTTCCAGTATCTCAGCCTTGGCCATGATACGGTCTGCAGACTGTTTAGTAGGGCTAGTACCATACCGGTCCCTCATTGTCCATGTTATGCTTTATCAATAGCTCTCTTGGTAGATGAACAAGTGATGTGGAGCCATGGTGGGAGCCAAGCACTTCTCTTTTCGTCAACTCTCGGGGACCCACTTGTTGCAGACTCTTGATTTATGGGTTCTTTTTGTGCAGAGTGTTACAAGGAGGAAGCAGCCTGCATTACTTTTCACAAGCCCCACTATTTGCAGGGCCACATAGCACCATTGCTAAATGTATTTCATATCACAAAAGCAGGCAGAGCATTCTTTTGTTATTGATTCATTATGAGGCAGGTAATACCAATCACCACTAAATGGCACCATATCCAGAAACTGTTGCAAATTATGTCTAAGGACATTGTTTTCCTTTTGAACGGAGTCCTCATGCACCTGAGAGGGGCCTGCAAGGGCCCCACATCATGTTATGAACCTGGGCTCCACAAGAGCCTCTGTCAGGCCTGCCTTTGGAAGTGCACTTTCTGCTGCTAATTGAGCTCTAGCTGCTGTTGCGTCTTCAGGAATCTCTCCTGGAGAGCATTATCTTGAAGCTTCAACTATTTCAGTTTGCATTTCAACTCCCCCATGATTATAAGCGCCTTGGTGCTTGTAGTGTTGTTGCTCATGCATTCTTCGAATGAGCTAACACTGTGACGTCATGGTCACAGGTTACTTGGATTTTGAATGTTAGGCAGTTTGTACTAAGTGCTTGGAAGTGACAGTGCATTTCCATTTCCAACCTTGGATTTGTGAATTGATATGAAAACACAGCAGTACTTGTGTCACACTAAGGGGCCGATTCCGATTCCGGCCGGAAATCTCTCCGACCGAGCCGGACCCGGAGAGAATTCCGACCGAATCGGACCCTAGCAGTCCGACCGGACGAGTACGATGCATTCGCATGCTATCGGACTCGAGTCGGTCGGACTCCCATTGAAGTCAATGGGAGCCGGTCGTACAACGCATACGCGGGCTCCCATTGACTCAATGGGTGTGAGGCGGACAAGGGCGCCCCTACAGCGTGTACGCGTCCATGCGCATCGCGGCGTACATGCACAGGTAGGGGGACCCATGGGTCCCCCTGTGTGCGACTCGCGCGCCTACGCGTACAGGGGGTCCGACGCGGACCCCCAAAGTCCGGCTCCGACAGCTTTTCGAGCCGGACGGCGCGAGTCGGTCGGACTGCTCGTGGCGCGCATCGTGCTTACCTGGCCGGGAAACGTCTCCATAGCGCGGTGCGAGTCGTGTCCATGCGAGTCGGTCGGAGCGTGTTGAAGCCGCGTTCGAGTCGGTCGGCGATTTCGCGGGTGCTTGCATCGTACTCGCTCGGCCGGACCCGCGTACGATTCGGTCGGGAAACAGGGCTCCGAATCGGATCCGGTGAATCCGAATCCGATTCGGAGCACTACAGGCCGAGATCGGAATCGGCCCCTATGATGGAGAAGGTTGGAAACAAATATCCTGAATCTTTCATCGTGCTCATTTCTGCCTTTCCAAGATACATTCATTCATGCTGGACAATAATGATGGGGGCTGTCTTTGGTGGCTTAGCCCTAGAGGGTAAGGGGAACACATTCAGAAAGAAGCTACATTTAAAATTAAAACAACTGTATTATATGCCTGTAGCATTAAACCTTTAAAAGTTCTTTGACAGTTCCTAGTAATTGTAAATAATTCTGTTGTGATACAATGCTCCATACTTTCTCATCCTTTGATATGCAACAAACCAATTTAGAGAATCAATTTTTAGGATAGTGCTAAATGCTGCCATAGAGTGAACCCTCTGAATTAGCAGTTCTGTATTTTTCGGTGCTCATAAATCTTTATTATTTTATGTATTTATTTTTCTTATTTATGTAGCACAGTTTTACCTAGTTGGTGTGTTTGCCGTGCTGATAACTAACTTTGAGAAAGGTATGGCCAGCAGTCCTGTTCTTTCATGCTCAGCTGGTAAATTCCATTCTAGAATGTATTCAATACTAAGGCGAAGCCTGTGTTTGTTTGAATCATAAGTTTGTTGGAGTTGATGTGGCAGGGGTACTTCATCATTATGTCTGTACTTCAACTCTCCGGATTCCTAGATTTATTAGAGATCAACCGATCTCACACTGGGAACGGCTTTTATAAAGGGCAGCTCAACATGCTGTACCCTTACAGTGCATGCATACATGCCCATCCTCCTGATTCAGGCGGGAGACTACTGATTTCAAGGCTAGTCTCCCGCATCCAGATTCCTGCATTCAAAAACCCAATTCCTCTGTGGGCTTCTGCTGACCGTGACTGGTCTAGTGAGACTCGTAGTATTCACTGCCAGTAACCTGCTCCTGCAGGCTGGTGCACAGCATTTTTGTCAAGCGCTCTCTGCCTGCCATAGCGCTTTCCCCATGCTCCTGACAGGTAAGGGAAAAAAACATGTATCTGGATTTCGATATCCGGTCCTTCGTCAGCACACTAACAAGTCCCATAACTGACAACAGACCCGATTCAGGTCTCAATATAGTCAATGAGAGAAATACATTCTCCCGATTATTTTTCTAAAACCTCCCACTTTCTTCTTCTAAAATGTTGTCATGTATCATGCATGTAATCCCTTTCACCATTTAATCTGTGCACTTTAAGGTACTGTTGGTGCGGTTAGTGTTTGGGGATGTTTTCTGACTTTAAAAAAATGGATACCTCATCCAGCATTTGTCATTGCAATTTCTAAACAAGACTGCTAGTGAGCGGCCCTGTTTGGTTAACATTATGTGTCTTGCCTCAAGTTCGCACCTTCTGCATTTAACTCATGTCTTCCTGTGCAGAAGGTCATGGTTGTAAGCCTTCGGAAACAGTTTACAAGCAGAGCAGTGCAGTGGGCTAAGACACACGTTTCTGTTGGATCTGTCACATGCTGACTTAGTGACCCCATGAGAGAATAACTTGATGTGCATGTTCAAAGAGCTTTTCAGCTCGATTTTCTCTGTATACGAGAGTACCTCAGAGCGTTTAAAAAACAAAAAATAAAATAATGCAAGAGATCTGTTTGTTTTCTACCCTGTGTCATCTCTGGGAGTTTGTGGATGTTAGAGGCTGTGTAGCGGTACAGGGTGCTTGTCTGTGGTACTGAGTGGAAGGAAAGAATGCATTCAGATGCAGCAGGATGCTATGGGAAGCCGATGTGTACTTGAATCGTACTTAGCATGTCGTGAGACTTTTGAAAAGGATAGTGGCGGCTGCCTTGTACCAAGGGTGGTGAGGTAGGGGGGCACGAAAAAATAATAATAAATAAAATAAGCTTACCTTCCTAACTTGCAGCACTATGTCCTCCTCCCTCGGGTGTCTTCTGGAAGCTCTGGATGCAGGAAACTGCACTACCCAATCCTGGCGATGCTCTCACAGCATGAGAGCAGTGCCAGGTTTGCATAGAGCAGGCTCTCTCAGCGCTCCTAAGAACACTGGAGGCCTGCAATTTCTCTAACCCAGCTGTCTAAGACAGCTAGGTTAGAGAAGTTTAAAATGTGCATGTCTGGCTGGCCATCCCAAGATGGCCGGCCAAAGAGAAATGCGCATTTTAAAGCGCACAACTCCCTGCCGTTGTCACTCGGCAGCACTGGCCCGCCCCATCCTGACACTTAGTTTGGGACGGGTTACTGAAAAATAAAATGGTAATGGATAAACTTTATTACAATTTTATTTCTCAGCTCTGGGGCTTGTGAGGCGATGCTCATATGTTCAAATGGAGGAGCCGCCCCTGGAAAAGGATACAATTGTGGCAAGTTGTCATTGAACATTAGCAGGAGTGATAGAAGCAGTGCACTCTTGTTTTATTTGCTGGAGCTTAAGAAGATTTGCAAAGTTATAGAGATTATATTTAGCTTCCAATTTTAGTTTCCTTTTTTGACTTAGCATATTTTGTAAGATGGTGGTCTGAACATGTTTTTCATTAGCACTAGAAAACATCACATACTCATTTCCTTTTGGTCAACGTTGTTTTGTAGTTTGCACAGTTAGTTACAGCGACACATACTAGAACGCCGTGTCCTTGCTTTGTAATGTGCTCATAGGAGTCTACTCTTTACCTCCAGACTAACTAATGATGTTATTTTGCAGAATGAGATAAGGCTGGTGTTTTACTATTCAAACAGTGTCTGTGTTGAATTTGGTGAAAGGCACTTCACACCGGAGTTATCATGGAAGCTGCTGTGAGCTGTGACTGAGATGCAGTTCTGCAGGCCCTGACCTTTATCCTAAGAAGGAAGATAGCTGCACAAGCATAAGTGTGCAGGCCTGCAAACTCAGATGGGATGCATTTGTTAATGCACTGAGGACGGCTTCCTGAGACATTACACCAAGGTGTGGGTTAGATCATTCCAAAAGGGTCTGGCAGAAGGATACTCCCATCATACTATCGCTAGTGTAGGGATATTAGTGATAGATAGTAACATTAGAAACAATTAACATTGTTGAATTGTGTGTGTTCACCATTCTAATAATGCTTATAACAATGATGTGTTGCATCTTTCTAATAATCGTAGTTCATGTTTTATTTACAAGGACTAGATCTTTTCAAAAAACATTTGAAATGTATAATTGCTTCTTTTCTTTGTGAAACTTTGGGCATGCAAAAGTGACAAACAAAAGAGTTAGATCTATTTCCATGACTTCCCTGGGAATGGGAGTGGTGAGGTTCGAAGTTACCAACAACATCTACAACTCTGGAGGTTTAGGAGTTTAGATGCGGTACTGTGAGCTGGCCGAACTGGCATTTACTGATGATATAAGAAGACTCAGTCTCTGTATTATGAAGTTTTGTTGACCTAACACACATTCCTACTAAATTAATAGGAACCTTATAACAGCAAGTGAGGTAAAAGAAGAAAACTGTAGCCTTGCATGTTGGAGTTCATCTGTTATATATATAACTAATATTTTGCAGGTGATTATATTTGAACTATGTACAGGCGCAAAGACTTTGCAGAGTCGTAGCATTACTATAGCTAGTTTGGATTTACATTTTATTCATTGTGAATATTACTAATTTTGCTGCTTTTAAAGATCATCTTTGCTTTTATGTGTAGTTTGCAAGTGTTAGAAATAGGGTTTCTGGTTGACTAGAGTATGCACCTAAGCCAGGCAGAACCCACCATTCTAGTCAGGAAAGAGAGTTACACACACAAGATAACCCCTGCTCACCCCCTTGGTAGCTTGGCAGAGCAGTCAGGCTTATCCCAGAGGCAATGTGTAAAGCGTTTGCGCAACACACACACACACACCAGTGACACACTAGGCTCACCACAAAAAGAGACTCCACACAGTGGTATATAAAAATATCACTTGTATTATATAGAAAACACATAAAACCACAATCACATAAATCACTTTGCCACTAGGCAATGGTTATAACAATACATTGATCATAAATCACTTTGCCAACCAGGCAATTGTCATCATTTCACAGGTAGGGCAATAACATAAATACATACATATTGCCCATGTCATAAATACCTTTGCCATAAGGCAATTGTCATAAACATACCAGTTAGTGCACTAGGTAAATACCTATAATTGAACACCACACTGAAATCATTATGCCTAACATCACAGTTAGTGCAACAAGTAACTTCTGGTAGGATTGCACACATTATAAAACATCCTCCAGACAGTAAACATGTTTTTATATTGCATGTATGCTCCTAGGCCATTAGAAAACAAGCATACCTTAGAGTGCCCAACACTGATAACAATACATGTTTGTCAAATAGGCCACAAAAAATCACTTTCAGTGTACTGGAGCCAGTACACGCACTTTGCACAGAAATCAATTGGTAATTTAATTCATTTGGGGCCCTGCAACCCAGCTGAGCGTGCGGCCAAATTTCCGGCCTGTCGCAACCGGTCTGTCCCTCACAATGAGGCCTGGATTGAGGCCGGAGCAACTCAGGTTTGCCACCTATTGCTAGCACTACTGTGGGGTGGCTTGATTGTGCCCCCTCTCTCTCAGCTACTACTGGCGGCTGCTCGCGCTCCGGCGTCACCGCGGTGAGGGCTGGAAGATGCCAGGAGGAGGGAGGGAAAGGCACTCACTTGGTCCCCTGGCCGGGAACAGTAGATTCCTCAGGTCGGCGCCGCTGCTGTGGGGTGTGGGAGGCGCAAAGGGTTTCCTTCCCCGGAGTGCTGGTGGTGAAGCTCCCTGTTACTGGAGCACATACTTGTGGTGCACGGGGCGGCCCGGCGTCCTGCTGGGTGGGGCTGCGGTGAGCCATGGCTTCTCTTCCTCGCATCGGGAGGTTGCTAGGCAACGCTTAGTGCCCTGCAGAGTTGGTTGAGCGGCCGAACGGGAATCTCGGGTTTTCCTGCACAGCGGGAGTATATCAATCCCGGACTTGTGCCCCAGGCGGTGTACGAGGCGGTGCCCGAGGCAGGCTGCTCCTTCCTGACTGCACGCAACGGAGAGCCCACCAAGCTCTCAGGCAGTAAAGCACACAGCGCTGTAGTAGAGCCAGACACACAGCACACCAGCAACAGTAAAGCACCCGGAGCACTTGTAAAGCACACGATGCACTGTGAAGGTAGCGGTTGCAGAGCACACACAGCTCTGCCAAAGTAAAGCTGGTAGAGCACAGCACCCAGAGCTCTGCCCAAAGTAAAGCTTGTAGAGCAAAGCACATGGAAACTTTGCTGTCCCTGAGTTTCCCAGAACCGGAGGCCAGCACCCACAGGCCCTCAGAGAGTTCTTCACAAGCAGCATTCCACAGCAGGGTAAAAAGGGTCAGTCCTTTTCCTCCACCACAGACAGAAGCAGCAACTGCAGGCCAACACACCCCTCACACAGAAAAGGTAGCGCTCCTCACACAGTCCTTCCGCTCTTCTTCATGGTAGGGTCCCCTTGTTTCTTGAAGAAATCTAGTCTCTTGGGGGTTTTGGGTCCAATACTTATACCCCATTTTGGTATTGTTCTCTTTGTGTCAAGGGTCTCTGAACCTAGTTCAAACCAGTCCTGTCCTCCCTAGTGCAGCATGACCACAAGTGGCGAAGACAGCATTGTGAAAAGGAGCCACAGCCCATTCAGGGGCAAGCAAAACTCCTCCCAGCACTCAAAATGCAGTCCAGGTCTATTCAGCCCAGCGATGAGTCACCCTGGCAAGGCAGGGCACACCTCAACCCCCCTAGTGACTGTCTAGAGTGAATGCACATCCCCAGCTCCTGTCACTCCAACACCAGCCGCTGAATCCACAAACAGTCGAGGCACACAGAATGGTAAAGTAAGGAAATGCCCATTTTCTAAAAGTGGCATTTTTAAACACAGAATTTAAAAACCACATTCACCAAAAGGTGTGTTAATAAATTCTGAGTTCAGAGAGCCTAAACTCAATTTTTCTATTTTGTCCCTATTGCAAGTTATACATGTAAAATAGTTACAGTGCAGCCCCAATGATACGCCTATAAGCCTATTTTCAATAGTGAAAAATGAAATACACAGTATCTCACTATCAGGACATGTCACCCACACCAGTACATGTCCTACCTTTCAGATACACTGCACCCTACCCATGGGGGTACCTTGGGCCTACCTTAGGGGTGCCTCACATGTAAGGAAAGGGAAGTTTTGGGCCTGGCAAGTGGGTGCACTTACCAGGGCAACATGGTAGTTTACAACTACGCTCTTAGACACTACAGGGGTGGGTCTGAGGCACATTTACAGGGCGACTCATGTGGGTGGCACAACCAGTGCTGCAAGGCCACTAGTAGCATTTGATTTACAGGCCCTAGCACACTCAGTGCACTTTACTAGGGTCTTACCAGTAAATCAAATATGGCAATCATTGATAACCAATAATATTACAATTTATACAGAGTGCATATGCACTTTAGCACTGATCAGCAATGGTAAAGTGCCCAGAATCCTATAGCCAACGAAAACAGGGTCAGAAAAATGGGAGGCAAAAGGTTTGGAGATAAACCTGCAAAAAGGGTCAGGTCTAACAGCAAGCATGCAGAACGTTACTCCCTCAACCATGTTTTATGACACCACTTGGAGAATCATGGCTACTAGTGGGGGAGTGTAAAAGGTATTTCAAAATTATGCCGCTGTATGGGGCCTAACATTGGACTGGAAAGGAAGGTAGCGTTACTTTTCCATTGTCTGGAGTGTGAAAGGCAGCAAATTATAGAACATCTACCAGAATTAGATCAGGTAGAGGTGAGAGGGTTAAACACTTAGGAGATATTCACTTTCCACCAAGAGTAAACACTAAACTTGACCGCTATAATTTTGGCAAAATACATAAAGGCGGTAGAACAGGAAAACTAGCTTCTTTTTGCAAGTTTGAGTGACTGTGTCATGAAAGAATCCGAGATCATTTTTTGTTAAACTGTAATATTGATAAAAGAATGGAGGAAAGTTGGCTGGAAGATGAACCTCCTCTCAGTGAAGTTTTGACTGTAGCCAAACAAATAGAATGCACGATGTATTGTGGGAAGAAGATAAAATGGGATTCTTGTAATAAAAAACATGTTAATGCTATCAGAAAAGAGATTTTCGAAATAGTGTCCAGCAGTGAAGGCCAAATGCAACAAATGTGGGAAGAAGGGTCATTTCATGGTATGTTGCAGGAACAACAAATATGTGCATGGAAAAGACAGAAGTAGAAGAAATGTTTCTGCAGTTGAGTGAAAAACACACTAGTAACCCAAAAGGCTAGGTAAAATTAAATGGTGCTAAGGCTGAGCTAATGTTCGAATCTTGTTTATATTTACCTATTCTTTCAGAAAAAAAACTTTTAATCAACTGTCTGGTTAACAAATTCGATTCAGGGCATTTCGGTCAGCTGATTAAAATTATATGTTATTTTCACACTGGTATAAAGTACAAAGGTATGTTGTGGTTAAGGTTCTTGTATCAGTAAGAGGAGATAACATTTTAGGATGGACTGTACAGAAAGATCTGGGAGTAAGAGCCAAATGTTGAACCACAGGTTCAGGTGCAAGTTATTGATGAAAAAACTCGACTTGTAAAAATATATTCAGAGGATAAAGCTAAAAAAAGAGGCAACACCTGCAGTTTCACATGTAATTTTTTTAAATTCCCCTCCCACCCCAGTACCGTACTGGCCGCCATTGCATTCATGTTGACTATCACTTGTTGACACTCATGGACATACGGCTATACACTTTAACACAGAGACAAAAGAATTTGTATAAGCAAACAACTGAAGAGTGTAACCCCAAAGACACCCTTACTCCTTGGGTGGAAAAGGAAACAATACTACAAATAATAAGTTCCTTAAGAAGTTAACAAATGTTTCCAGGAAAAAAGGGACTTAACCATGTGGTACCAGCAAAGAAGGCGTTGGAAGAGATTAAGAGTTCCATTAAATAGTCCAAGCATTAGGAAATAAAAATGCACTAAAAAAGGCCAGGTCTCTAAATAAGAGTCACAGCCGAAATGATGTCTGACTAATTTTTGATATCATGCAAGTCTGTGAGTCTTGGGAGCGAGACTTGTTAATACCGAGGGAGAAAATTCACAAAAACTCAATAAAACCCAGATAATTTGATTTTAGAGGTATGTATGCAGTACAATTAGGGTCACAAGGGGAGGGAGGTCCAATAATTTGTATTTCTTTAATTTTTAATGATACTGTATACACTGTGTACTTCATACTAGTCCTGCACTAAAGCCTCATCTTGTTTTGGTATGAATTATGTTTTTTGTATGCATTATTAGAAAAGGTCTATGTAAAGGAAAAAAGTACAAATTTATACACATAAGAGACAACTTTATAGTTTGTGGAATTATAAGTATAGGGAGGGTTTTACAGAGAAAAGAGCACATTCCCATGTTTGATACCTGTTAACAACAAAGAAGCCTGTAATCATGATTTACTGATGATGAGCATTTAGGAAAGAAATTCTTTATTCTGCCCACGTTTTAATTTAACGTGATGCCTTTACTGTGCACACCCTTCCCCATAAAGATTGATCCATTTTTTCAGGGGGCTGTAACTTCAGATATAGATTCTCTACTTTCATGCAAACCACCCTATAAGCTTTTGAGAGCGTAAAATACTATGATCAAATGCATTGCATGATGGAGCCCAAGGAAGTATACCGCATTGTAGACTTGGAAGCCAATAGTCTAAGCTTAACCTGGGGGGACGGTGTTTGTGACTCTCAGTTTATGAAATACAGATGCACTGAGAGGGATCTCCAGGCTGCTAGTCTGCATCGCTGGAAACTCGTTGCCGCTTGCTGGGGTGGGACTCGTCCCCCAGCCTGCTCTGCTTTGCCTGAGGGGAAGGGGGCGGCCTCCCTCCAATAAACTCTGCGGCCGCTTCCCGCAGGGCAGGGCGCACCCGGGCGTGCCCGGGCCACGGCCGGCCGAAGCCCAGGCCAAGGGCAGTCCCGTCTGCGCCCGTCACAGCCCAGAGGAGGCTGGGCTGGGCCACCCCTCTGAGATCTGCCATTGGAGCAGTCTGACAATGATCCTAAGACGTTACTTTCACCTGAGGTACAGTGTCTCTCCTTTTTGGTGCGTGTTCATACTATTGTTGAGACCTTTTGCCGCCTTTTTCTTTTTTGGTTCATCCGAACTCTGTCTATTTTTAGCCTCTATCATTCTTTCCTCTAAACCGGGACTGCACCCGCACCTGCAGGGAGTGTGGGGCGGCACAAGAGCACCAGCAGTAAGTAGCACCTACGCACCTTAAAGAGCTACACCTGAGCATAACAATGGGGAAACTAACCTGTAGTGACAAAAAGCAAACGCCCCTTCTGCAACCCCCCTCATCATTGCACCCAACTTCTATTGACAGGATACTACAGAGGGCCATAGATGTGGTGGCCACAAAAATCGAACTAACTGAAAGGCGGCTATCTTTAACCCCGGATCTAGATATTTCTTCGACGGGCCCTGACCCCCCATGTACCTCATTAGCCTCGGCCATTAACTCTCCCAAGGATCAGTCGATGGGCAGTGCAATGGCACGCGAAGTATCCAACATCGACCCGCGCCAAGGGGCTGTTATCCCAGTCCTGGCTAAAAAAGGGAAAGCCAAGCCAGTTGTGAGGTCAGGGGCAAAACGGAAAAAAGTGTGCAGATGGGTCATCGGACTCTGGAGACATTCTGGAGGGGGGATTAGTAGGCTGTCCACAAGCAGCTATGGATTTTCCAGTTTGGGTGACAAACTAGGTGGTGGATCTTCAGGTTCAAGTTAGGGCTATCGTGAAGGACGAGCTCAGCTCATTGATAGCACGGATGGACAAGCTGGCTATACTGCTCGAGGCAAAGGTATACAAAAGGGGATGATGGACGGAACGTTTGAGCCAATCAAACACTCACCCCCAGTCAACTGATCTGGGTTTAATCCATCATCATTCTTTAGCTCACTCCACCACCCCAGTTCAGACATGGCCATATGCAAATCAGTCTGACCCTGTGCCTCATGGGAACAGTCCAGCCCGAACTGCCAAGCCATGTCTTCCCTGGACCGGAAACAAGCATCCTAGGACCGGTTTCTGGCATTCCAGCCGTCATCAGCCAGGCTTGCTTGAATCCAGTGGCAAAGTGAGCAAGGGACCCACGTCTGGGCATACCCCCGCCAACTTAGGGCGAACAAAGCGATACAAAAGGGGATGATGGACGGAACGTTTGAGCCAATCAAACACTCACCCCCAGTCAACTGATCTGGGTTTAATCCATCATCATTCTTTAGCTCACTCCACCACCCCAGTTCAGACATGGCCATATGCAAATCAGTCTGACCCTGTGCCTCATGGGAACAGTCCAGCCCGAACTGCCAAGCCATGTCTTCCCTGGACCGGAAACAAGCATCCTAGGACCGGTTTCTGGCATTCCAGCCGTCATCAGCCAGGCTTGCTTGAATCCAGTGGCAAAGTGAGCAAGGGACCCACGTCTGGGCATACCCCCGCCAACTTAGGGCGAACAAAGCGATACAAAAGGGGATGATGGACGGAACGTTTGAGCCAATCAAACACTCACCCCCAGTCAACTGATCTGGGTTTAATCCATCATCATTCTTTAGCTCACTCCACCACCCCAGTTCAGACATGGCCATATGCAAATCAGTCTGACCCTGTGCCTCATGGGAACAGTCCAGCCCGAACTGCCAAGCCATGTCTTCCCTGGACCGGAAACAAGCATCCTAGGACCGGTTTCTGGCATTCCAGCCGTCATCAGCCAGGCTTGCTTGAATCCAGTGGCAAAGTGAGCAAGGGACCCACGTCTGGGCATACCCCCGCCAACTTAGGGCGAACAAAGCGATACAAAAGGGGAGGCAAAGGTAGGCAGCCTAGCAACAGCCACAGGGGGGGTGAGGAGGTTAGTTGCCAGGTAGACCAGGTGGCCGCTTCCTCCAGAACAAGGTCGGATCCCCACCCGCTCAAAAATTGATTCCCACTGCTGACCCAAATCAGGCCAACCATGGAGCTATAAACAGAAGCAGGACATACCCCAATATGCCGATAGAGGAAGACTGTATGCACCTACAGGGGCTTAGATGTAGGGAGGGGGAGGGCCCCGCCTCTAGCACAGAAGGCAGGGAAGAGAGGTTAGCCCTGCCTTGTATTAACTTAACTCCTGCTTCATCCCCATATGTCATTATTCTAACAGGTGTACCCGAGCTTAAAAGGGGGCAAGGGGAATCCTATCATGAACTAAGGAACAAGTGTCTGTTCTGGCTGGCCAAGCAGAGACAATTTGCCTATAAAGATGCAGGCGAGATACTCCTAACGCGCAGGGTTGGTTGGGTGGGTAACAGACCGAAAGATGTGCAAAGGGATTGCATTGTGATCAATTAAAAAAAATCCAATGGTTGTCCAAGCCCTCTTAGGCAGGAACCATTACAGGCAGGAAGGGGGCATCAGGTCTCTACCATTGGGATATTTTTATTCCCCAGGGTTAGTCCCACCAACCAGAGAGCAAACTAGATTGGAGATGGGGGTGTGAAACCAGATTTGTCAGCCTACCCGTTTGTGCCAGGAACAGCTCAGACCTTTATTTTTTAATATACCGACAGCAAACAGTTATGGGGCCCTAGATGCAGTTGATTGACTCAAACCCCTGTGTTATCAGGAAGAGAAATTCCATCTCCAGGGGGAGCCCCGGGGGAGAGCCACGCCAACTAGGGAGTCACATTATTTCAGTGTGCTACCTACGTTGGAGGGGGATGGAGGTAAGGTATACCCTGATGCATTGGAGGGAGGAGCCGACAGGGGACAACCACCCAAGGTTACAATAAATTCACTTCCGATAAGTCCAACCCAAGGGGCAGTACAGGTTATTGATCTATCCACCCTAGTGGTCTCACAAGCCCCACTTTCCGTACATGGTAAAAATGATGTCAGTATCAGTTCTAGGGCAAAGGGGGTGCAGAGGATCAGCGTTTACCAGCAGGAAGTTGGTCCATCAATGACAGATATCCAGCCCCAAGCCCAGGCAGTCATTCGGATCCACCCAGGATGCGGGTATTTTCTTGGAATGTTGCGGGTCTTATCGCCAAACTGGATAATCCTGACGGGGGGGTATTTATAGATCAATATGATGTCTGCATGTTTCAAGAAACCTGGGCAAGGGGGGATCCGCAACGGCTGGGATATGCATCATTTAGAGCAGCTGCCACTTTTGGGGGAAAGGGCAGGCCTTCAGGGGGGCTTTGTACCTTGGTTGGCTCACACTTGGGTTGTACAGCAAAGCAGGTGGAGACATCATCCAACAATATTTTATGTATTCTTCTTACTTTTCCATTAAGGGTCAGAATTGCTCTGGTCAATGTTTATTCACGGCCGGTTAGTTATAGCCAAGAATCAGCGACCCTCGATCAGTTGACCACCTTTATATCCACCATCCCCAACAACTTTTCGGTGATCATTGGTGGTGACCTCAACTGCCAGTTTGAGCCCTTGGATGGCCTGAATGGAGGAAATCCCAGTGAAGAGGACCTACACTGGGCTATGCATGAGCCTAATATCCCGCCAATTAGGGCTTGGACTCCACTGGTGCTCCAGATTAATTCCCTCACCCTGAAACACTCTTTAAGAGCTTGCAATGGCCGTACTAAATCGGACTCACCGGGGAACCATACTTTTGATAGAATAGGGCATACATCCATCCTTGACTACATTTTAGTAGATACAAGGTTTTGGCATAGGGTGGTTGATTTTAAGATTGTGCCTCGCCATGATAGCGACCATAATGTTCTGATCTTAGAGGCGGCAATGCCAACTGCTGAGATCGCACCTGACCCAAAATCTTCGTCCGATGATGAACTAACACTCACTAATTGTAGGAGGAGAGTCCGATGGATGGATATATATCAATCCCGAGAAAAGCTGTCCTCCCTATATGAATCAATCAATCCGTTTTTAATGGCCGCAGATCACTCTATTTCTATCAACGGTTTATCCATTTCCCTCACGGAAGTTGCTGAGAATCACAGAGTATTGACAACCACATTGGTGAACTCCTTCTTCCCTATCAATAGAACAAGCAAGCACAAAAAGGCCCGACATTCATGGTTTGATGACAGCTGCCGAAGGGCCAAGCCAGCTCTTATTGCTGCAATTAAAGTTAAGGATAGACACCTAATTAGAGAAAAAAGGGTGTTCTATAATAGCACCATTGCCGATGCTAAAAAAGGTGGGAGTGCAATAAGTGGGACACCCTGAGAAGGGCCCTAGCCAACCATGACACGAAGGTCTTTTGGAATGTGGTAAATACGGGCTGCTCCGAAGGAAAACAGGCTGTAGAGCCTAATATTAGAGCGGATGTCTGGAAGACACACTTTGAGACCCTCTATTCAAGGGTCGAGGATGAGGGTGGCATCATAGCTAATGAGTCCCCCCCCCAGAGGTAAACTGTATTGAGGCCCCCGAGAATACCCTCAAGGAGATCACTAATGCCTTAAGCAAAGTAGCTCCATCTATAGCTCCGGGGTTAGATAAGATCCCAGGGGACCTCTTTTGAAGTGAACCTACTATCTGGGCCCCCTATTTGTGGACCCTGTACAATGCTATTCTACAGGGAATGACAATTCCTGCTACCTGGGCTGGCGCAGAAATCCTCCCAGTTTACAAAAAGGGCTCACCACTCCTCCCCACAAACTATAGACCTATAAGTCTCATTGATGTCAGCCAAAAAATATTTGCCTGTGTATTATTGGGACGACTCCAGAGCTGGATGGAGGAGCAGAATATCCTTAGCCCATTTCAAGCCAGCTTTAGAGAAAAGATGTCCACAACAGACCAAATTTTTAGGCTTCAACTCCTACATTGGAAGACTGTGTCTATAGAGGTTGGCAGCCTCTACTTAATTTTCGTGGACTTAAAATCTGTGGTTGATTTGGTGCCAAGAGACAAACTGTGGGCAACATTAAGGGATTTGTGGGCCCCAGCTTATCTTTGCCACCTGCTGAAACAATTACATGAAGGCAATTATGCCCAAATTAGGTTTGGCAAACACGGAGTACTTACTGCCCCCATACCTATAGACAGAGGTGTTCGACAAGGCTGTGTTCTTGCCCCCACCCTTTTCTGTCTTTTTATAAATGGACTTGTAGAGGCATTGACCGCGGGGAAAGACTTAGATACACCCAAGCTGGCGAATCGTAAAGTACCTGCTATGATGTTTGCCGACTAAACTCTTTTGCTCTCAAAAACACCTATGGGCATACAGAGGGTCCTGGACAACTTCATCGCCTTTTGCAAATGTAGGGGGTTGGAGATTAACATCCAGAAGACCAAATATATGGTCTTCAATCCAGTTAGCAGCACTCGGCCAAATCCTTGTCAACAAAGCAGCCCTCTGGAGAGGGTGTCCATATTTGAGTATCTTGGGATCACTCTAACGGAAAAAATGGATTGGGGTGCCCAAATCAAAAAAGCAAGCTTAAAGCTGGCCCAGACCACGGGGGGCTTGACAAAGGTATTCAGGAACTCCACTCATAAACCTGTTGGCCCGATGGTCGAAATATACAAAGTGCAAGCCAGGGGTGCTGCCCTGTATGGGGCTGAAATTTGGGGCCCTTGCCCATCTGGTAATATAACAAAGATCGAGAACACTTTGCCAGGCAGTTATTCGGTCTTCCCCCTAGCTCCCCTCTTACTCCGCTTCGCCTGGATCTTGGGGTAAGGTCAATTGCAGACGAAATTGCTCTCAGACCCCTTACATTCTGGCGTCGCCTGTGGGTTATCCCACAACTGGCTGAATACAGGGCAGAGCTGAGGGAGGTCCTGAGCCTCCAGGGTGTGGTAAAATTAATATGGTTAGCCTTTGTCAAGGATACACTCTTGGCCATGGGAAGGGCTAACCTATGGTATAATGCTGAGGTAACCTGCCCTACAATATCCAGGAAGGATATGGTATGGAGCTATAGGGAGAGCAAACTTACCCACCTGCAGGGGAGCTCTACAACTGGCTGTCTCACTGCAGCGTTCTTGGGAATTAAAGATCAGTATAGCCTAGAGCCAGTACTGGATGACATTCAACCAGGAATCTGTACCTGCAATTTAGGTATGGGGTTCTCCAGCTGCGTGCCTTTACAAACAAATGGGCTGGTTCACCCCTTTTGGGCTGTCCGGCCTGTAACAATATAGTGGAGTCAGAATATCATGTATTTTTTTCTGTCCAGGTTATAGGAAGGCCAGGCATCGATGGTTGATTCAGCTATGCAGAAATCTGGGAACCAAGCGCTGCGTAGAGGTTTTTAGGATGCTGAAATATAACACCCATCTGCCTATTGTATTTTCAGAGTCACGCTTTTTATTCTCTATGTGGTGTGTATGTAGAGCGTTCCTGTGACTAATCCATAGGCACTAGCTGACAACCTCATAATATTTTTAACTGTAGCTGGTATATTTTTATCTGTTTTTAACACTTACGATTTTTATTGATCGTAATATGATGCATACTCGTTTTTAGAAATGTTTCATATTTGTGCATATCTTTGAACATGACATGGGTGTGAAGGGACGTGCGTTGGCAACCCAAACACAGGTTACGGGGTTTGGGCATGTGCCTATACAGATTGTTTTTATGAAATGTTAATGTAATGCGCATGCACTTTCATGAGCAACTCTAACCTGGGCCATGGGGTCTAGGCACGTGCCCATATGGACCGTTTTTATGAAATGTTATTGTATTGCACATGCACTGTTATGGTTAAAACGACCGAAATAAAGTTTTTGATGATGATGATGATGAAATACAAATGTCTACTTAAGTACTTCTGATAGCTCATTTAATATCTGTTTGCCTTCATCTGTGTTCTAAATACTACACCCAAAGGCAAAAAACATAATGATTATAAACTTCCCAAACAATCATTTTTCAGTAGAAAAAATAAGATTAGATGTGACCTACCTCACTCTTGCTGAAATTTAGGCCTCCCCACATGACAATTCCAGAGACTCCTAATGCAGCACTTTCGCCAACAGTATTCACAAGGTCCTCCTAGGAAGGAAGTGCACTGACATTTCAAAAAATGAAAATGGCAATGTATCATTAAAGATTCAATCTATTCCAGCATCACATTGCCAGTCTGCTAGATGTACTGTTTTATAATTTAGGAGATATAATGATGTTAATTCATTACACTACCAGATGTTTTGGTGCATCATAGTTTACTAGACATATTTACTTTATTTCAGGATTGTACTGCAGCATGTGGTGGTTTAGGTAGTCTAATGAGGGAGCAGGCACAAGACTGCTCTTTCTGTTGTCGCATAGGAGGCAAGGATAAAAACCACTCCCCTCCGTGGCACATCCTTTCTCAACATTTTTATTTATTTATGCAATTTTATATATCACAGACATCGCCCGAAGGCACCAGAGCGCTTTACAACAGTAGCATGATACAAAGGTACAACAAGTTACAGTAATAATATTTACATTCAGACATATTGCATCGGTAACTGCAACCAAGGCAAAAGAAGTTGTTGGACAGAGGTGTACATGGTTCAAGCATTGATTAAGATGGTGGGGACATACAATGAAAGTAGTTCGGCTCCTGGATAGAGTACTTAGCTATGGTCGAGGGTGATTAACCCAGGAGTCTGTCAAATAGAAGGAGGTTGAGGTCCTTTTTGAAGGTGGCGATGCAGGTTATTAGGCAAAGGGAGAGAGGTAAGCAGTTCCAGATTCTTGTGGCGCTACCAGACAATGACTGGCTCATGTACCGTTCTCAACTGAAGGGGGGGGGGGGGGTTCCAGGAGCAGGGATTGGGCATTTCTTGAACCCCTATTCTCTCCAGAGATTTTCAGTGTATTACTTAGATAGGAGGGTGAAGAGGAGTGCAGCACTCTGTGGGTAATGCAGGCTGTTTCGAATTGGGCCCGAGCTTCAATGGGAAGTCATTGGAGGGTTAGCAGAGCCAGGGGAAATGTGGTCACATTTCTTGAGACCTAGTACGAAGTACGCTGCTGCATGTAGAGTTGCTCTCAGTGGGCCTAGATGAACTTTGGGAATGCCTGAGTTAAGGGCGATTCCATAGTTTAATCTGGAGAGCACTGTTTTGAGGTCGTTTTCCAGGATCAGTTGTCTGACGCCCCATAGCAGCCTGAGTTGGTGATATGCGCTTTTGGCCATGCCTGAGATGTGGTTGTGGAGATTTAGATGATTGTCAAGGGTGATACCAAGGGATTCAGCACTCTGGACAATGTCATGGCAGCCATCCAGTATGAGAAAGTTGGCCATCCATTCCCGAACTGGAGTTTTTGCTTTCGGAGGTGAGATCAAAAGAAATTCTGTTTTAGTTGGGTTGAGTTTTATGTGATGGTTAGACATCCAGTTCTGAATCTTTAGGAGCATGATTGAAAGGAGGGCAAGGTCTTCAGGGGAAGTGATTTTCATGTATATTTAAATGTCGTCAGCGTAGAGGTGGAAGAGAATCCCAGCGCTTCTGAGAATCACACATAGTGGTTATAGGTACAGGTTAAAGAGGGTTGGGGAGAGGATCAAGCTTTGAGGGACCCCTTAATGTACATTGACTGGTCTCGAGAACGCGTTGCCCATTTTCACAATTTGGGAGTGGTTGATTAGGTAAGAGGAGAACCAATTGAGGACTGTGCCTCCACAGCCCATGCATTGTTCAAGAGTGCAAGGAGGTCCAGAAGGTTGACAGTGTTGAATGCAGCGGACAGGTCCAGAAGGACCAAGTGGCAGGAGTTCCCGGAGTCGAGGCTTCTAAGGGAGTCGTCGACTATTTGTAGGATCGCAGTTTCTGTACTGTGGCCCTGGCTGAAACCAGATTGGAGAGAATCTATGAGGTTGTTTGAAGTGATCTGGGAAACAACGCAACTTTCAATCACTTTGCCTTAAAATGGAAGTGTGGAGACTGGGCTCACACAAGGCAGCCCCAGTAAAGGATAGTACAAGTCGCAGAGGGCCAGTGCAAATCAAGGTGGGCTGCATCGGGTTTACAGGCCGGCAGGCCTAGGGGCAACTCAGTCTCCCGGGGGGCACCCGTGGCAGCAAATTCAACTAGCGCCGTCACAGGGCCGGCCGGCAGTGCCGGGTCTCCTGCAGGTCGAAGGCGACAGAGCCTCCCCAGTCTCCCGAGCGGGTCTCTCAGGCTCGTAGAGTCGGCAATATGAAGCAGGCCGCAGGCATCACAGCGCAGTTGCCATCTTGAACAACATGACAATATGACCCCAAGCAGAGAGCAGTAGCTATCGGGACAAGATTCCAGAACAAAAACTCTGGCTTTTCTGGAGATATATATATATAGCCACAATTTCCATCAGCACTGCCAAACTCCAAGGCGGGTGCTCTGTGCATGAGGGTGGCACTCAGAAAACATATAAAACACTTTCCAAGGAACATACAGGCACTCAGGGAGATCTCTGTTTCGAAATTTATTGAGAATCATAGGCAAACGCATTTCAGCAGATTGTGCCTTTATCAATGCCTCGTCTTGTGAAATTAACACCCTTTTGCCGGGTTATTTAAACTCTACACGACGTGCTCCAATTGGTTGATGTAATGTGGACAGTGAGAAGGGACTATTACCATCAATATCGTATACAGGTATTCTGATCGCCATATTAGCAAGTCCATCACAAAATGTTCCCAAATGGCAGTGTCAATGATGCTTCCAATTCATTAGACAGAAATTGAAAAAATTAACAATCCATTACCCTTTAATAGGTTCGCATCTGGGGAAACAACTGACACCATTAAATACAGCCTGACTTGCTGCAGTTGTTTCTACTGTAGTCCTTCTCCCAGTTGCGCCTTTGTAGGCCATCACACATTTCCAAAGGGGCAGTTTAAAATGGAGATTTTCTTAGCTTTAGTGAAAGTCTTGATTTTATTAAAGACCCGGAGGCTCCTATTATTCTATCTTTTCTTGCCTTTATTTTAACAGCAGCCAAGAAAAATTACATATCCCAGTATACTTAGAGAGCAAAACTACAGTATGCTGTCATAAAGAGCAAAACAACCAATCATGAAAAGGCAGATCTATAAACATCTTGACTGGGAGCAACAAGTCCTCTTTTCCTGCTGCTCGCAGTCAAGATAAGTATCTTCAAATATTTATCTTTTAAAGGTGCATATTATGATGTTAACTATTAAATAATGTTGTTTTCCCAATTTTTATTGTTATATATTATCCCGGTGGTGTTTAGCTAGTGTCACCTGGTTTTAGGGAATCTTTCTTCGTCCCAACGTCTTTATGGGTCCGCGATGACCGTTGGCCTTCACCGCCTTTGAAGTTGTTGGTGCTGCTTTCGTCAGCCTTTGACGATAGACAGCTCCGCGTCTTTTCAGCTTTGCCTTTCTTGCCGAAGGTCGTGGCCAACGTTGCTTGCACTTGCCATTTGTTTTCCTGCGCTGAGGAGTCCATCTCGGACCACGCGTCCGTCTGCTTCTTCATGCTGTTTCGCATCAACGGCCCACCTCTCTCTCTCTGCTTGACAAGCCTACGGGCCCGCCTACATTCATGCCCTCGGCCACATCGTTTTCCAAGCTGCATTGAGGATATTTATTGTTTATTCTGTCAGTTTCTCTTGCCGGAGGGCCTAAAGAGACATTTACCTTTTTTAAAATAAATATCCCTGATATTTTGTTTAACATGGAAATGCATTCTGAGGATGAGGAGACTCAGATTTTCAAGGATAATTTGAATTTATTTAAAAAAGAATCAGTACAACAAGCCGTTTCCAGTTCAATGTCTAATATTTCTAAAACTTTTGAAGCCTCTATGCAAAAGATTTTGCCCAATGATTCTGATGATGTTCATGCCAAAAAAAGCGAAAAAACATTTTTCTGAACTTAACGTTATGGCTAAAGACTTTCCTTTTATTCAACCTCTTTCTGAGGAGAATATTCCTACAAAGAAGTCCAAATTACCCATCAAGGTTGTTCTGTTACAAGATGCAGATGATGATATGGGTGACACAGATAATGATATGGAAAAGGATGATTCAGATATATGATCTGGTCTGGGCCTGCATGGAGAAGAGGCATAAAAATTCTCTCAACGAACTGGGAGGTTCATCTAAATCCGATAATACTTCAAGTTCATTACTTGATTTTTCTGGTCAACTGATGTTTGATCCTATACTTATCTGTCACCCTAATTCCACACAGTGGTCTCCTTATGAACATGTATCTCTCTATTTTTACAATAAACTACGTCAGGCTTTGGACAAACTTTCCAACAGTCGTCTTCGTTCCGAATGTAAAGATACTACATACTAAGGCTCTCATTTATGAGAACTGACGCATCACTGTGGTAAGGCAGCGATGCATCAGAAAAAGTGTGCTGCGGTGCAACAGTTTCAAACACCATGGATGCGCAGTATTTGCGGTACGGCGCACCATGGTGTACGGTCCCATGGTGCGTCCAAAAAAATGATGCGTCCATGGGGTGGATTCCACAGAGAAAAGTGACAAAATACGCAGCCAAAGTGACGCTAGGCTGCTTTGCGGCACATAAAGCAACGCTTACATGCCGCAAATCACCTTAGTGCCACATTGGAGTACGTCAGGCGTCAAAGATCCTCAAAAAGCGACACATTTAGAAAATAAAACATTACCTATACCTCAAAAGCGAGAGATGGAGCGGCGGCAGTGGTAAGGGCAGCAACCTCAACACCAGGAAGGATGTCCAGTTAGAACCCCAGGTGAAGAGGAAGAGTCATTTCAGTGAGGAGGAGAACCAAATTCTAATAACAGAGGTGACAAGGCATGAACATCAACTCTTTGTCACCTCAAAATTGCCATTAGGAAAGAAAGAGGCCATTTGGCAGTCCATAGTGGAGAAGATTAACAGTTTAGGGCAAACTAAAAGGCCAGTGCCAGAGTGCAAGAAGCGCTGGCATGATTATTAGCGTAAGACCAAGCGGAAACTGGCCAACAACTTGAGAGCAGCCATGTGGACCAGAAGAGGAGGACCTGAGCACCAGGAGGAGCTGGACTCCTTGGAGGAGCAGGTGGCACCGGTCATCTCAGCAGAGTTGGTGGCAGGAGTTCCCAGACAGGACACTGTTGGCCTTGTGGACCAAAAACACCTACAGGGTAAGTGGCAATAAGGGATATTATGCGCAAAAATGTCATGCTCTGCAGCACAGCAACCTATGTTCTTGGGCTGCACAGTGCTGAGTGCAAGGGAAAGGGTTGGAATTTCTCACATGCCCAGTCATCTTAGAAATGTAAGTCATACTGCCCAGTTACATGTTGCACAGCCCAGTCCAACTCCGTCAACTTTGTCCAGTCCATGTGTTAAGTGCAGCACAAGTCCAGGTTCACCTTTGTATACTCGGGCTTGTAGTGGAATGTAAAACATGAGTGACCAGGATTACATGTCCTACAATACAAAGCAAAATACCTGGACTGGAACACAACATCATGCATGGACACTTGAACCCTGCCCACCCTGACAGCGCCAATGCAGGCTCCTTGCACCATGAGGCTAGTGTGTCTGTCATGGAGCCATGCAGACAAATCTGGACTTTATAGCAAGGGAATGGAGTGGGGTTGTCAGAGGATTAACTCCTCACCTGAGCAGGGGTTCAAGTGTGGTGTATGTGAACTATCAGCACATAGGAACATGCATATAGCCACATGTATAATCACTCGCATGAAACTACATTGCACACACCTCTCCTGATGTGCGGGGTGAGAGCACACAAGTGCCAACTTCCATGGCAGAGACCACACTACCTCCTGTCATGTACAAATTTATACTAGGGGTGGGGGTGAAAGCAAGTGATGCATACCAGAGTACAATGAGTGTTTTTAGGAAGGATAGATGGTGTGTGAGCCTGGTGGGCCCGTGGCAGTTTAATGCAATGTAGGTGTGGCTGAGAACATTGAACTGGCACTATGTCTGAATTGGGAGACATTGCATAGCAAGGAGGTGAGAAGTGACATGTGCACTGTAAGGTAGCCTGAGCGACACTCATACACTGCTGTGCCTGATAGTGTCACATATGTGGTGCAGCTGGGAAGGGATGCCATAGAAGAGGGCATTGGTGTACTACATCCTACATGTAATACAGACCTTGGTGAAGATGAAGCACATGTCAGGAGGGTTTTGGAAAGAGAACTGTCTGGCTATACCACATATGTCAAAGCAGGAGGATGTCAACCAGGGAATAGTGAAGTGACAGGATGAGATAGGTTTCCACGACAATGGGCAGGTCTTATTGATGTTTGGAGGGTGAGGTGTATGGGCCTAGTTGTGTGGCCAACCTGGGTAGGTACATGTCACAGAATACCATTACTACTAGCATGTGGGCCACAGCTTGAACCATTGCCATCAGATACAGGCAACCATGTTGGTCATGGCAAATGGTGACTCACATTGGGGGTGTTGGTGCCACATGAGAGTCAATGTATGATCTGTGTGCCATCAGTGTGTGTCAGAAATGTCAGTACCTGAGTTCACTAGAGGACTGCCAGAGGAGCCATGCACAGGTACAAGTGAGCGGGCTGAGTTAAGCAATGTGTGATACTCTGCACATTACCAACTGTGGCAATGACGAAATGAGGTGAGAGTCAGTAGTAGCAATCTTACATGTTTTACTGGACCTATCCCCTCAGAGTTGGTACACGGTGCCTACTGAAGTGAACTATAGAGACAACGTGTGTGTAATGCTATCCCATGAGTATACACAAATAGGAAAACCATGGTACGTACATGCCCTTATATATTATTGCAGTGTATCAAGGTTGATAGCTGTGTAGAGTTGTATGGATGCATGTGAAATATGAGCCCTAGTACAATGTGAATGCAAGACACCAAAACAAAGCAGACTGGGGTAGTGTACTGTGTGAAAGGCATAATGCAGGATCAATACAAGTATATGACCAAAACCATATCACTTTCCACAGGAGCTGTGGGCTGTATAGTGGCCAGAGGGAATGCAGGCAACCTGGTGATTGGCTGCAATGTGCACAGTAGAGGTGTCAATAAGTGAAACTCCATTCAGTATAGCCATCATTAAAAAGGAAGCCAATCACCAAGGCAGATGTGGACCTTACCTCAACTTACCATTACAGGCAGGGCAGGTCAGCAAGCTGTGTAACATTTTTGCAATGTGTAGTATGACAAGAAACGTCACCCTTGTCACACATCGGCCGTGTGAACAATGTAAAGATATTGCCATCTGACAGGCTACTACAGTTCAACTAGCCCACAATTCCTACCAGTAACATATGTCATACACATCAATGTAGAACTGAAAGTGAATCTTAATGAAGTCTGAATGTCAGCCAAAATAACTCATGCCAACATCTAGCATGGATCACCATTAACATATTAGAATTTCATTGCAGAGGGAGAAGCAACACTTCCTGACCACCAGCCTGTCCTGAATGACAAGCCTTTTGGCGATGATATCCTGCTCCCCATGGACGACAACACCTTCCTCAACTTCTGGACTCCATTGGAACACCTTCTGCGGTAACGGCAAGGGATGACAGTGTCAATGGGTCTCCAGAGGGACCGCCTACCACAGGACATGCCCACATGCCTGCCCATGCCCTGCTCTGTACTCCGGGAACCCCAGAGTTGACTTTCAATGGCGAGTGGTAGGAGTTCAGCAGCAGCTGGTGGATGAGATGTGGGTGGGGATAGAGACCATCGTAGGCACCCTAGAGGGAGTCCATAGGTGCCTCAGTCCCAATAAGGACACCTCTGAAGCAATCAAAGGCACCTACCCTTTGCTCTATAGAATGGAACAGTCCCTGGCTGACATTGCTGGTGTCATGAGGCAGAGGGAACAACAACAGCCCTGGCATTGTGACACCAGTGAGGTAGCCACCCAGCTGGGGGCAATCATCGCCACCCTCCAATCTGTGGCATGCAAGTAGGACTCCTGTATTGCAACAATGAGTGCCTTCCACAATGAAGATGTTGCCTTGTTGAGAAGTCACCAGATCCCTGTCAGCACTGTGCTGCCTTCTTTGCTGGCACAGACAAATGCTGGCGGGGACAGGGGAGCCATATCTTCTGCCCTTGATGTGTGTGTGCCTCAGATGCCTCCCACACAAACACCACCATCCACAGGGAGGCACAACACACATCAGAGGAGGAAGGTGTGGACAACACAAATTTCTGGCGGAAAAGTGCCCAGTAACATTTGTGTGTGCCTCTTGGCCAATTTCTCATTGGACCTGTGTTTGTTATCATGCCACCACCCTTTTCACCTGGTACTGTCCCCTTTTAGTTTGCCCACCTGTTAATTGGATCCATTTGTGGACTGTTGATGAGGCCTACCTTCCCTATTGGCAATTTGGACTTCCTCCTCACTGGAATACTCCTCACCTTGACACGTCACATGACATGTATCCTCTATTGACTGTCTGGACATTGTTTGGACTCAAACAATGTTGGGGTTGTTGTACCAAGAACTGCTACTTTGAAATTGCCTATGTACACATCTGTAAATAAATGCACTACTGTGAAACCGCGTGTTGTCTGTCTGTTTCAGATAGGACTAACTAGACCATGGTGGATGTGTACTTACAAAATACACTTCTTGATGTCTCAAGGTATTTGGGCTACAGTCCCTATCACATGCTCTGGTTGGACATCTCCGAGCATAATATACCTTCACTGCCATGGCATTATGTGGAAAATCTCATTGAACTATTGAACATCATGACGTGACAATATCATCAGTACCTTGAGTGGCACACAGTGAAAAAGCCTAACTAATCACACAATTGTATACCTGCACAAATTGCGCCATGTGAGGCATGTGAGCCACTAACACATTTTCACACATCCACAGATACCTTGCTAACTTATCATGACAATGTCATTATGCACATATGTCAGCCTCAATGCTTACATTGAAGATATGCTATAAGTCCTTTCATAATGCATGCACTGACAATATGCAGGTACTAATGGCCAGACTCCTTCTGATTTAGCACCATACCTATGCCACTCAAGGATGTACAAGCTCAGTGCTACACCTTGGATGTCCTTAAGCATGAACTGCAACTACTAAGTATTTGGGGCCCTGTGCCAAATGATAAATGGTGTAGTAAGGCACACTGGGATGGGTAGGGACAATGTGTCCCTCTGTCCCTGAGAGCCCTCACATGCATTGAGTGTGAGTGTAACCACACATGACATCAATTGTACTATATACACACATAATAACAAATAGGATCCAGAGCTAAGACCTTGGAACCAAGCTACACATCCCTAGGTCAAGAGGAAACGTCAGACTAATGTTTTTCTAACTTAGCAAGTATTTGCATGAATTCACATTCAGGAATTGCCACACTGAGCAAGTATTCAATGGTAAGGATGATTGACATTTCGGGGCAGGTGGGGGCTACTTACATGGCTACTAACCAGCAAACAAGAATGACCTACTAGTACAATGGTGCAAGAGAGAGTGTGTAAGTGGCAGGCACCAGTGTGTGTTCCAGCACAGCCATTAATCAGTACTATGGGGTGACAGATCCATTCCTACTATACATGTAGCATAAGTTACACACACAGTGCTGCAGTAGGTGACTATCTTTGTTGGGCTGTGCATCCACTCACAGTGCCGAAAGAATGTTGAAGATTCCTTAAGTGACTCAATTGCAATGTAGACTGACAGTTGTCCATAGGCGTCTCACAAAGTTACACATATCTACAAACACTGCAGGAAATTCCTACATCATGTACTCAACTCAACCTAAGCAATTATGATAATTCTTACACAGGAAATTATCACGCAGTCATGAAAGTAGAAAACATTTTTATATATAAAAATGTAATACTCACTAACTGAAACGATCTACACTACACTAACTTACACTATCCAAACTAAGCCTAAACTAACTTAACCTACCTATCCCACACTAACTTATCTTACCACTACCTTAACCTACCTAAACTTATTTTAGCTATGCTATATATTTAACACAAATAACATGTTAAACATCAACCTCTCTCCCCCTTAACACACATAGTCACACAATACAAACATAAACTACACCTATACATAAACTTACTACACAGTAAAATCTAAACAAATATATATTTTATGCGTATTTTAATGTTTTTATTTTATTGTTTTTTTTAAATTTATTTTCACAAAGCCTAAATATTATCCCCACACTCACTAAAACTAGGGGTGGGTGGTTAACTCTGCTCCGGGGACCGAGATTGCAGAATTTTTCAGCTCCGCGGGGAGTGCAGAGTTCAGTAAATAACTCTGATTCTGCCGTGTAGCGTAGTTTGCTACCACCACCCGGCATTAATGACAATTTACAGAGACAAAATCCACCTTGGAGACAAAAGTCACTTACATTTTCTATTGGCTCTTACCGTTTTCCATTTCCACCCAGCTTCCTAGTGTCGCAGCCTATGAGCGCTGTCTGGACCAGTGACATAACCTGCCAACAGCCGCGCCGCTGCTCTGTGGAGGAGTCGTCTCAGCACCCTGAGCCATAGAGCGGGCTTCACAACGCCAAACCGCCTAGGGCCCTAGTAGTCCAGGGCCTCCTGCTGCATGTACAGATGTGCCTCCTCATTGACAACGAAAGCTGGAACAGGAGAAGCTGTCCGGGGTAGTAGAGTGTCCAACGCAGTCTTTGCAAGAAGTACTTTAAGGTGAGGAGGTGGGGTTATAAAATGGAGGTGTGACTGTGATCAAAAGGAGATTGTTTGTGACTTGGAATTAGCAGAGGGCAGTGGGTGGGTCAGGGGAGGAGAAGTCTGGGTTAGAGGAAGTAAGCGATGTGAATGAAGGTAGGCAGGACCAGTAGTAGGGAAATTGGATGTTTAATCTTATGACCCAGTTCTCCACAAATATCATACTGGTCTCAGTAATCCTCAGCGTCTCCATTCTCTGTCTGTCCACAGAGAGTTCTATGGGTCAATCGGAGCTGTCTCCTGCCTGCCAGTAACACCTTGTTTATGTAGCGCTTCACACCTCATTTTTAAGGCACTCTATCACTTTTAGTAATGTCCGTGCTATAAAAAAATAAACGGCGCTCTTTCTTTTGAACCTTCTCTCCCAGCGGCCCCACCACGATCTTCCTTTCACCTTACTCTTTACCGGAATTTGTAGTTCTCTTTTGTAGTCACATCCTGGATCTGTGCAGCTACTGCCCGCATCTCAGATGCCTTTAATTGTGATCCTAATGAAGTCCATTTTTATCCTGCGCGTCACTGCGAGGTGCAGTGGCAAATTCGTCCTGCATCACAACTTCCGGTATCCAGAGTGCCACCTCACGTTGGCTTGTTGAAGTCCTGGGATTTGTAGTTCATTTACGCTGTCTACTCATGAAATGAGGACTAGGGTGGAGTAGAACTCCACAGAATTCCACAGTGTTTTTATGCAACTTCGCGTAATTTCGCGTAGTGTAACTCCGTGAACTCTGCCCCCCCTAACTTAAGCCTTATAAATATATAAAAACAGGTGCCTATAAAATATCTTAAAAATCTAAAACCTACCATAGCTAAACCTATACTATCAGCTAAATGACTTCGTTCTTACCAACTAAAATACTACAACATATATTGGATAAAACATTAGAAATAAAAATGTTCACAGCAGTTCAGACATCTGCTCCATTGCCACCCTTAGCTTTGTCATGCGCATGTGCTGACTGGCCTGCTCCTCCCAAATACTGTCCAGTTTGCATTTTAATTTCCTCAGTTCATGAATAATGGTGTAGTGGAACACCGATTCCCTCTTGCGAGGCCTCCTGGCCCATGAGTGCCTCAGCTGTGTGGCAGCAGGGATAGCCGGTGGAATAGGTGGCTGGGGTGTAGGTTGGTGGCTTAGCCTTGGTCTGTCCTGGCCACTGGCAGATGCTGGTTTTGTGATTGGCCTCAGAACATCCCAGGACCACCCAGCATTTGAACATTTATACAATTTGTGCATCTTCCAATATGCCTTAGAAATATTGCACACATGTCGGAAATGCTCACGCATCATCTCGTAGGTACGTGCGTCATCAACTGTCATGTTGTCTAGGGTGAAAACATTTCAAAATAGTTAGCGCATGCTGTACATGATGTGTGTGAGAAATAGTCTAACATTGTAACACAATCATATGTCCCTGAGCAAACCAATGCCAGTAATAGATATGGATAAATGGCTACATAGACATCCACTACATGAGCCAGGAAAACGCCATCTATGTGGGTGCACTAAATGTAACATTAGTCACAATGACACAAATACCATATCATACAGGACTAAAATTCACACTCATGTTGATGCCCATACTAAAGTTTGGACACTATGGCATGTTTCACCACATATGGGATTTGGAGTTGCATCATGCTAATGTGCTGATCATTGATCATTCACATAAGTGTAAGTGGATAAGGAGAAATAGTCCAGGCACTCTGGCTTGGCCTTGTAGACCCCATGTGGAATATCATAAGACTGCACACATTGCTGCCTTCCCTTACTCTACGTCCGATTGTTAATAAATGGATAGGGGGTTGTCGTGCACCTCCTGTAGACCATGATTGTGGAACCTTACTAACATCGAGGATCAGGCAATTGAACAGAAATGTAACAATTATCTCCAGCTTCAGTCTTTTTAGGAAAATCATTAGGTGTCATGCTGAAACAAGCTTATGTACACACATCATCCCAAGGCTGCATTCGGATGCATACATCATTAACTCTGCATAACATCTCAGTAGTATGTGTATGCTTGTCGTAACACTCATCTGGTATAAAAAAGAGATTTTATATGATGAATGGACCCTTGCATCATAACTCTGAGGGAGGATCAAGTACCACTGAGGCTGAATTAGGACACACATACCTTGGGGTTAGGCTAACACATTGAATAACTATATGTCCATACAATAATGAACACACACATGAACAGACACATATGTAGGCCTGTCATGTGTTGTCTGTAATGGGGCAAAGACATTACTTAAGTATATGTTGCTCCTTCAGCAAAAACATATGCTTCAACTACCATATCCAAATTTGGTCAGACTGTGATGGCAACCCTGATGCCATTGTCATATGTATTTCACTATCACTATTCACTATTCCTTATGTATTTATTTTTTCAGATTTTGTTTTTTTTCATACTACTGCAGGGACAGTTGTTTCCTTAAAAAAAATATGATGTGTAAAACAGCAGGTATGTTAGTCCATCCTTATGGTCTTTAAAACTAAAATCTATTATCTGTAGAGCCCAAATGCATGCTGCATGTCTGAAGCCATTATACTGTCATTGATGCTACATATGTTGTATAATCATATAGTGTATGAATCAGATTCCATGATACCTATCCTGTCAATGTTTGTGAACAGTGCCTGTGTAGAAATATAGCACATCATCTGCCCCAGTGTCATTCATAAATTTGGACATCTACAAATGATCCCTGTCCACACTTGCTTTGCATAACAGAAATCGCTGTGCTACCACATATGTTGACTCCACAACATCTGGGAATCTGCTATTTGTTGTATGATTTCATGTGTTTCTGTGGAACATGTGCAGAGTTTTTGCCACATGATGAGCAATGTGCCCAAAGCCTCATGACTGGAGATGTGCCACTATCCAGAAATGTAGAGATGTTTAGTTCCTGTTGGCCTTCTTACATACACATTCCAGGATCAGAATTTTACTCTGGTATCAGCACTAAAGGATCTGTGGGCAGGTTCAGTTCTGATTCACAGACTGTCAGGTAATTGGTAGTAGCTGAGTGTTACCACCCAGCACATATCACAAAGATCATGCACATACATCAAAATGGTACATACATGTACTTATAACACTTACTGGTGGCATTGGGCTCCTGGATTGTATCGACCTCACCTCTGGTGAAAGGAAGATATCCACCTAGGAGACATGAATGAGGACATCTTATTGTAAACATTGTTTTCCAGAATGTTTACATTTTTACTCAAATAACTATGCTATCCCAGTAAATCAGAAGAAGACAGCAGCTCCTACACACATGTCTATATATTCCCAGGTTATTCAACACATCTAGTCCACTTGCAGGTCTGACATGGCTGGATGCAGAAGTTTCGATGTGCACATCAATACATGCCTGAAGCATGACTCAAGGATGTGATCTTTGTAGTAATGTTGGCCAGCATAAATGCAGACTCTAGTGTACAATGAAACATGGGTGGCATGTTTGACCGTAGAATTACTTAAGTGGTGCTATGATGGAAAAGGACAGACATACACCTTAGATACCGTCATAGAAGACATATAAGTGTGTTTTGGTACTGGTGAATTGAGTGCTGAGTAGTAGTGAGCTGTTGTACGTTCAGACTTTTTGTAAGGCTGCATGACTTCTCAGTATGTAAAATGTTGTTAGTTTTGACTGAAGAACACACAGATCTGCACATGTAAATATTCATGAGACATAGCAATCTGTATACATGCTTAGCACAATGCAGCACACATTGAGGAGTACACATAAAAGCATTGACAAAAGAGATCTGCAGCTTAGCCTTCAACATTGTGTATTTGGGAAATTTGTTAGCATCCCCTGGACATTTTTGTGGGTTAAGTAAGGAAATGCCCCTAGATTCTAGATTTTGGTATTTCAGCTGTGAGTGCAACCCACTAACCACTGAATTGGCACTTGTGGCAGGGTATGGGAATTGTGCAACATAACCGGTGCTGATTTGACGTTTCAATGATGTAGGCGTTCTGAGGCACACTAAGTAACCTTACTTTACATTATCTCCTTATATATATTCCTCATGATATAAATCATGTACGCTGCCATATTGCATAAAACACAAATGATGAACATTCCATGGTTATGTTGGGCATTACTGATATAGGTACATCACAAAAGGCAAAGAAAACAGACATACATACCTACTTGGTCCACCGATCACCAACCGAAGGCAATCTATGGCATCTGCTTCCCGGGAGATGACATCTATCCATTTATGTGTCATTTGGTAGGTAGTATGGTCCACACGGAGGCCTTTACCTTGGCAGGATAGCCCTGGCTGACCCTGCCACCAGCTGCAAGCATCCTTGGGAGGTAATGGACTATCAACCATATAAAACCCCCAACTCCTCCTCACTAAAGTCCCTACCCTTCCTAAACATTGTGGACACTCTTCCGAAAACACTACTGCCCAAAACTAACACCCCAATAAAATCTAATTACCCCAACAAGAAATACCCAAAAAACAAACTCCCAACAATACAAAGACAATTATTACAAAACCACAATGACACTGCACCAAATAGATGACAGACAGAAACAAAATATACACCAAACCCGCACTGACAAGACCAACATGCACTCTCCAAACACCTCCAACACCAAGCACACAGACTAACAGAGAGTAAGAGAAAGTGAAAGTAACTTCACACTTCCTAGTTTGCAGCCTCCCATACCCAATAAGTCCTTTCCTGGGTGTATCCCACCCGTTTTTTACAAATGTGTTGTTTTTTCTGACGCATTGGTACAGAAATTGTCAATGCGTGATTAACGCACAACGCATTAGCCACAATGCTTTTTCAACACATTGGCGTGGATGCGCGGCTTATGACCTGTGCAACGGAGGCAATGCGACACGCAAATGGGTCCATGTGGGGGTTCTGACCCACGGAAGTGGCATACTGTCTGGGATACACTGTAAGGAATTGTGCAATGCAGGAAAACACACCTTGGTCTCACGTTCCTTGCTCCTCTTTTCTTACCTGACAGGTTTAATATTTTCTTATGCGTGAATTTTCAGGGTTCATAGGGCCGAATTCATGGGGAGTTGGCGTAGGGCATTGCAGCAAATCACCTTGCTGCACTGCCCTACGTCAAAGTTAAAGGGCAGAAATCCACTGTATTCATCGTACACGGTGCATTCCTGTCCTTTCACCCTGCACTGGCGCATTTTCGGCAGCCTAGCTACAACACAGGCACCCTTGCACAATGGTGCCTGTGTTGGGCCTAGGTAGCCAAATCATCACTGGCACAAGGCAAGAGGCACAATTTGAAGGTGTTATGGTATATACCTTATATTTCTTGCAATGTGCTTGCAAACATAGCTGTGGCGTAGGGCGAGTAACTGTGCTGCACCGTGTGGACATGCCCATTATATGCCCCTCTGTTGACAGTCACAGGACATCATGTAGACTATACAGTGATCCACATATGTTACACAGAAACCAACATACGAAGTGCAGGACACACACTCAGTCATGGCACACTGTTTGGTACTACACTCACTTTGGAATGTGGCAGAGGGTCTGTAGCTGAACACACTGTAGCAGAACATACAACCTCTGCATGTGCACACTATTACACATTGCAGACTTTCTGTTGTGTATGTCTTGCACAGGCACGTGTTTTGCACATGGTGTTGTCATGTACACATATATCAGAAAACACGATGTAGGTCTGCGGTGTGTGTGTGTCACACAGCAATAGACCTTGGAATAGGTGACACCGGACCCACATACCTAAACAACCACCTCTCCTTCCATACACTCCAACGACACCTTCAATCAGCTAATCTCTCTCTGGCCACTGCCCCACGCATCTACAAGACCAGAACTAGAGGAAAGTCTTTCTCCTACCTCACAGCCAAGGCCTGGAATGACCTCCCCTTCACCTCCGGCAACCGGCCACATTGCCCCAGTTCAGGAAGGACCTCAAGACCTGGCTGTTCGTAATACCCCAACACTCAAAGGAGCCTCCCCTCTTCCCCCAGTGCCTTGAGACCCTTACGGGTGAGTATTTGCGCTTTACCAACCCTGATTGATTGACTGAGTGAGCCATTAGTCATCACTGCAGTGAAACATGGTTAAATAGTCAAATTAACTTGTGATGTTCAATTAACATGATGCTGCCATTCACACATGATCTCTGTCATACTCCTATCAGTGGTAGTATCTACTCTGAGGGCAGGCCTTTGTGTGCGCCACCTGGTCCATGGATACTGCATACCCTGACACAGGCATATGTAAGGGCACACACTCAACTTACATTTTATCTTTGGGTGGATACAAGATTTGTGATGAGGCAACTATGCACTTGTGCACTCAGGTCAGAGGTGCACACCTCTTGCCATGCAAATGAAAGTTCATATCACAATCCCTCCATCTTACCATGTGCAATGAGTTAGTGTGTATGCACTTACAGTTTTATCTGCTTTTTTATCCAAGTGAAATCACACTCTTGACATCTCGGCATTCTTCAGGTGTCAGATGTTAGCATATAACCTATCCAGTGTCATACTGCTCTGGCTATTTACTCACTGTACAATGTCATCTGCTCATATTGGATTTTTGCAGGCCTTTGTTCCTCATTGCATTGCTGAGCATTATGTACAATATGTGTCAATGTAGCCAGGAAATAGTTCACATGTGCTGTGTTTTGTGGTAAGCCACACATTTATGTATGTATTCTTTACAAGTGACAGCTTTTACATGTTCGCATGACACTAGGTCTTTGTCCTTGATAAATGTCAATTACTATCTCTGATGGTATCTGCAAATACATTACTTACAGCCAAATGCTATCATTCTGCATGGTAACACATTGTTGATATACACTACAATGTGAGGTTATTCTCAGGTATGGTAGTTGGTGGTTTGTGTTCCTAACTTCACTGAGTCCCAGCTGTTGTACACTTTGCTGCTGCACAACACAGCAAGACTGCTAGCAGTGCAGGTCTGCACTGTTCACATGCAAGGGGAGAGTAATGATCAAATTGGAATAGCAAATGTGACATGCCTGGATTGTACCTTTAATGCAGTACACAGCTACACATTGCATTTCTGTATATGTGCAATTGATAGGTGAGACACATAGCCCCATGTTGCTCAACAGGTCTGATGACATGATTATTACATTTGAGCCTACTTCTATTTGACAAGACGTGAGTGAGTTGATGTTTATTGGGACTGTGACATAAACACCAACACAAATAATGTATTCAAACATTTATTTCCATGTTGCATCTTCCTATTATGTTCGGACATTCTCTCCATCAAAGTACATGTAGTTTAAGAGAAGAAATTCTGCACAATGTAGGTGCGCCGCCGACTACCAGCCACTGTATTTTGGATCGCTGCTCCATCCTCATGCTCCTCCATTGGGTCCTTATCCCACAGAACATTTGTTCGGACACAGATGTTGTGGAGAAAGGCACAAATTAGGATGATTTTGCAAACCATGGGGGTGAGTATAGCAATCTACTCCCTGACATGTCAAGTCATCTGAGCTGGGACTTCAGTGCACCAAAGGTTCTCTCCACAATGTTGCGGGTCTTAATCAGTGCCTGGTTGTAGTGTCCTTTCGGCTCAGTATGGGGATGCACTACTGGGGTCATGAACCATGGCTGGAGACCATATCCTTGGTCAGTTGAAAGTTAGACATAAATTACAACTGTCAATGCTTTGCTCTCTGTTACAGCTACAATCCTGTCTGTGTGTGTTATGTGTACTGAATGACAAACACATTTATTACTGTATTTCAGAATATGTGTTACTTATACAGTAGGCCATAGGTTTTCACATGTCTCTTCCAGTTCTCTGTGTAATTGCCAATGGTGAGCAAGGCCTGATACATTATACACTTCTACATCCTGACTTTCATGTTTATCCAGTAGCTTACTGTGATGAGTATTTAGAGATGTACCTGATCACTCTATGTTATGTGCACTCACTATATGTGTGAAGTGACAGATTATTGATCTGATATTTATTTAGTTGGTCCTCTTTAGGTAGGTTGTGACATTGCCAACAAGTTTAACACTCACACATACATATGTCCATGTTGAACCACAGATTTTGTTTGTGGCCTACATGACATTGGCACAGCCGTTTCATAGTTCAATTACTACCATGTGATTTTGGTGCATACACTTGGTGCAGTTCAAACATGTCACATGGATTGCTATGCTATTTATTCTCAGCATTCAAGTATTGTTTTTGCCAGAATAGTTGTCATGGTGCACTTTGATTGACACATACGTATTGCAATGTGGTCCATCATTATGTGGGACACACTGATGTTGTTACAAGGAGCGTTCTACTCCAGAAGTAGACACAACACATTGGTTTTTCACATGTATGTGTATGACTCTAATTTGTAGGGGATTGTTTACTATGCCTTTAATTTATTAATTGCTGTTGCTAATGTATGTTGAGATTGGTATCCTGAGTAAACTGTGGTGCTTTTTCCAAGCTGGAATTTATTCTATGTTGATGACTGATGTATGACATGTTTGGCTGCATTGTGTTTGACGTAATGAGTTTCACATTGCTGTATTCATATGCTTTTCATTGGGCTACTTACTCCACAGTACAGGTGAGCCATCACATTGGTTACATCAGTCAATGCAGCCATCAAAATGTGTGTATGTGTGTACGCAGACTATCGGTATTGCTGAGATATATGAGTGTTTTGTACTGTTGGTGTCACAATGTTGTCCAGTATTAACATTTACACATGTCCGGGGCCTACACTAACATGGGACACATGGCCTTTCCACATACTTCTCCCTGTGTTGGTCCAGTAACTATAATCAACATACAAGTTTACTGCTATGTGTGACACACTTGCTCATTTCCACAGTACTTGTTCTCACACCATTGACCTTGTTGACCTTTGACTGATACCAAGAGTAGGTACGCCATTGTGGAGACACTGATCTCAGACTTTTCTCGTGTTGCCTTTGTAATTGTGTGGGCTTGTCTGTCATGCCACATGATTTTGTTAGTGATTTGTTACCTAGTGCAGTTGATGTGGTTCTATCCACCCACACAGAGTGAAATGATACGTTGCTACTCACTGACGTTCTGTCGCTACTGCCATAGACAGATTAGTAAGTGGATGTCAGTTTGGGACATCATAGTCTACACTTGCAGTGCGTTGTTACCACTATGTGCGCATGACACCGTGGTCCAGATATTTGGGAAAGTGGCACTACAGTGCAGCAAGTCACCTGTCTGCACTGCACTGCATCATTGAGAAAGGGCAGTAGTGCACAGTATTTGGGACATACTGCCCTTTCCTCACATTTCAGGCTACACTGGCACACAATGTGCTGCCTAGCACAAACACAGGCACACTTGCACCATGGTGCTCGGGTGCATGCATTGTCTTTGTGAAGGAGGGGTGCCTACCTGCACATTATGAACCCTCACAGCCCTGATAATCTATGTACGTGTGCCACAGAACACAGCACACATAGGAAGCAGGAGTGACTTGGATCACTTCACTTGTTTTTCCTTGTTACACATCACCTGGGAGACCATTGATTTGTCACATTTCGAGGTTTACCTGGTGTGGGATACATGACATGCCTCATGAGCCATGGGAGTTTCATGGAGACACCCCCACAACGCCCATGGAACACCACCCTTGCACACAGTGAAGGTACACTGCATTTTGCCAAGTGTTGCATTGCTCTGTACCTTTACGTCATTCAAAAGCACACAAAGTGGCTTTGCGTGTCTTAACATGTATGACTTGGGCGTTTGCATTACATGTGTACTATGATGTGTACTATGATGCATGGTGCATGTATGAGGCACACCTCTCATACATATGGCCCTATTTCCATCAACAGACACAGAGATGGTTATTTTGTCATACATTTCTTACTGTTAGTAGTTCTATTATGTACTTCAGATTTGTTTACCAACAAGTAGGCCATTCACACATCGCCCATTCTGGAAATGCTCATTGATGATGCTGCCTGAAGATGTAGGCATCATGCGCACTCCCTGGGTATTTTGCCAGCACATTGGTGAACATGCCCCAATGGTTCACGATGGCCTGGACATTGATAGAGTAGGTGTGCTCCCAGTTCTTATACAGGTGTGACGTTGCTGCAGGGGTACCATTTGCACATGTGTGCAATCCATGGCACCTAGCACATGTAGGAATCCAGCAATGGCATGGAAACCTTGCTTGGCCCCCAGCTGCAGTTGTTGTGTCTTGGGGAAGAGGAGGCACTGGAGTGTTAGGCGGATGATGGCATCCAGGACATAGGGTAGGAAGGCAGAAAAAGATGACTGCGATATTCCTGCTACACTGGCTGTTGTGATCTAGAATTAACCAGATTCCAGCATGTGGAGGACAGCCAACAGCTTGACCTGCGGAGGGCTGTTGGTAGGCCTGGCAGTTGGTGGCTGGTGCCTTGGCGCTATCAGGCTCAGCAGTTCTATTATGGACACCTTCCTGAGTCAGTAGTATGTGATGACCTCATTCTCCCTGAAGTCAATGAGGAAATCTGCTGCCAAAAAACACGCTCCCTTCTCCTGCACTGCCTACGCAGTGGGGGTGGGAGTCTCCTCACAACAATCAGCTGCAAAACAAACACCTCCATGGCATAGCTGTGCTTCCCAAACTATTTTGTGTGGCGTGTACCACAGCCAATGTGTCATTTCCTATACCTCTGTTGGCGATGCCCGGAATTTTGACGCATTTCAGGCTCTGCGCGACACTTGCTGGCGATCCATCACACATTGACAAAACCAAAAATATCACTGCATGGGTTTTCTGCTGGATTTTACGGGGGAACGCCTACCTTGAATATTCTAGTCTCTGTGTGATGAGCCGGCTCTAGCACAGGTATTTCCCGACGCAGGTCTACAAGAGCTGGCACATTTGGCCACATGCGTCAACTTGTAGATATGGAGTGCTGCCTGCGCGTCAATATTAGTGACGCAACACCGGCTCAGGCCTCTGATAGATATGCCCCTAAGTATTGTAAGCACCCTTGAGTTATTGAAGAGAATCGTCTCAGCATGACAATTTCTACTTAACATAGAAGACGGTGTGCACCAGGCACCAACCTATGTACGTGTTCTTTTTTTCCTTTAGAAGATGAGCTATCTGTAAAGTTTTCACTATAGTATGAACGATGCACCTTCAGATCTTGGTTATTTTTAGCAAAAAGTGTCTTTTTTGACAGCTGTTGCATAGAATGTGCAGTGTTTTTAGTAGATATTTTTTAATAGTCTGTGGTGTATTTCTTATGACAGTTTCAGTGTTTGCAAGCAGTGAAGTATAAGGTAAACTCTCTCTATAGAGTAAGCACTGTTTACAGTACTCAGTTCTCTTCTGATATCAACTTCATTTCTTAATGTATGTTTGGTGTGTGTCAGGGGTTTGATACAGACAAAAGCTGTCTGTAGTAGGGCATTTTTTATGGAATTGGAATACACTTATTTGGCTTTATACAGATTTAACACCATACTCCATGAGGGTTTCCCATATATCTGTGGTTGATTGTTAATGTGAACTATGCTACGCGTAAAGTCATAGCAATTTACACAGAAATATCCAGGAAAACAAGGCTTAGATGATGTAGAGCTTTCTGATTGGCCTGGGGAGCTTTATTTCACTTGGGCCATCTCGCTCCCAGGGGAGTCAGACTCCAGCGGGAGCGAGTGCTCTGATTGGCTGCCAGCGACATGGGAAAAATGTTCCTGTCAGCCATTACAGGACTCGGAGACTTAGTTCCATGTCCTGAAGTAAAAAAAAAATAATAGAAATGAGCTGGGTAGGGATATCCTGACCCCCTACAACCCATAAGTGGGTTCCGGTGGGCCACCCCCCCCCGGGCCAAGAAAAGAAAATCTGCAGAAAATTCATCGATCCCACACGACTCACGTGGGATCGAAAAAAACAAAATGACGGCTGGGCTAAATTTATTAACCTTATGCTCTGGTGAGCTCACCCCTGGGGAGAGGGCTGTATGGCTTCTCTCCTCAAGCCTGCAGAGGCCCTGGGTAACCCACCCCGGGGCTGAAAATAGTTTATATGGGGAGGGGGATTGCACGGCCCCCTTCCCGAGCCTGCTGAGGCCCCCTGGGCTAAATTTTTATTAAAAAGGGAGGGGGTTGCGTGGCCCCCCTGCCCAAGCCTCAAAAGGCAGTGGGTAGCCCACACCTGGGGCTGATTACTTTAAGGGAGGGGTGTCGTGCAACCGCCTCCCTGAGCCATTAATGGCACCGGGGACTCCATCTTCCTGGGCCGGCTCGCTAAGACATGCCCCGGGCAGCCAACCCCCGGGACATAGCAGTTTTCCTGCCCACAGTGACGTGGGCAGGAAAACCTGTGTTTGCTCTCGCTTGGCGGGAGTATTTTCAAATCTCACGCCAAGCGGGAGCAGACACCAAGTCCAATCCCAGCGTGCAGTAGCTTTGAAAATGCTCCTGCCAGCAGGGAGCGGGCTTTTGATAGGTTTCCCTGCCAGCAGTGATGCAGGCAGGAAAACAATCAAAATATTGCTCCTGCCCGGAGGGAGCAGCATTAGGCGTAAGTTATAGTCACTTTTGGGCACAAGTATAGTCACTTGAGATAACTATAATTGGTGAATTTCTTTGTCTTTTTTTAGTTTAAAACGTTACACCTAACTATAATGTTACTTTAACCTTTGTTTTTTTCTGTGAAATATATATATATATATATATATTTTTTTATATTCCAACCACAACCTGTTCATGAGTAAAACAGGCTCTGACACAGCACAGGATCCCAACACTTTAAACCACTCTGTTTATTCCAGTAGTTAAGCCAATGTGACGCGTTTCGACCGAGGCACCGGCCTTTTTCACACAAACCGGGTGCCATACTGAGCTCACTTTATTTAGTGTCGAGCAGAGTATGTGATGCACAGACATGAAAAAATGCTGCAAATGTAGCTGTCTTTTAAATTTAATCAGTATCAACTTATTAACATTGTCCATGCCAACCCTGTAAAACTTAACATACCACAACTACTGCATCTGATAAATGCAATACTTCTAGGGGCTGCACATTTCGATGTTTACACCCCGAAGACCTCCGGTTAAATATCTAAGACCAGTGTTGGGTCTTCATAGTGAAACCCCAACTATTGCAACACACCTAGCAGTACACAAGGATAATGCAGAAATCACAGAATCCGGGTCGCGCTCCGTGCATATTAAGCTCATTATTGTGAATACAATGTGCCCAAAGCAATAATAAAACCACTAAAAATATATTTTTATATATACACACACACAGACACACATGCAGATAGTAAATTGACTTCGCTGCGATTTAATTGTACCTCTGATGTAGTGACAATCGATCTAGTTATTACGATGTAGTTTTACTGTGATGTAGTGACATACAATCAAGTTATTGAATAGGTTTTGTTCTACCCACGGAACTAATCTAGAGGTAGTTAGTTTGTACCCGTATACTAAGCCAAATTTGTTGGCAAATTCCCAAACTATTTTAATTACTGCATCTAAATCTCTTGTTAGAATCAGTAGGTTGTGATCATAAAATATAGCTTTAGTTCTTTTTCTGGCAGATGAGTGGCTAGTGCAAGTGACCTGCTTTTGTGCTTTTTTAACTCTAGCTACCTTATGGGCTGGTGAGCATAAGCTCAATGCAGCCCGATGCTAGTTAGATACTTTACTTTTGGATATTTAATGTTTCTTAGTACAGTACTTTGGGTATCAGGGTTGCCACTTTCAATTGTATCCTAGCAGTAGCTGGTGTACCCAGTAAAGTGTATGAATTGTGGAGGTAGCTCAGCTGTGACAACTGTACCCTACACAAGAGTAATCCCTCATCTTCCTTCAACAAGGATTATCATCTGTACAGGAGCCTCATAGTACAGGATAGATTTACATATTGTTGTAAGAATGGAAGCCAGCTTAATGCAAAACCTGAGGCCATATTTACACAATTTTTCATGCAGCACAACAACCGCATTTGCTGTGCTGCGTTGTCAAGAGGGAAAAGACATTACAGAGCAATAGCCACTAAGATTGGTCTGTTGCTGTGGTGATTCCGTCCACTGGTGCACAAACAGGCTGCTTTGCACAATGCACAGCTTCGCACAATGGTGCTGAGATGTGAGTGTACTCTTTAGCATAGGATTTGTACTAGAGGCTTACCCTTTTAGTACAAATTCCTGTGCCTAGACAAACCCAGAAACCGGTCCTAGGATGCTTGTTTCCAGTCCAGAGAGGACCTGGCTTGGCAGTTCGGCCTAGTCTGTTCCCATGGGGAACAGGGTCAAGACTGATTTGCATATGGCTGGGTCTAAACTGGAATGGAATGGGGAGCAAAAAATTAAATAAAAGGATGGATTTAGGCCCAGATCTCTGTACTGGGTTGAATGTATGACATTGTTCAGTAGTCTGTCCATCAATTGTTCTTTTTGCATTTGTCACCCCAAGTGGGACGGGTATACCCAGACGTGGGTCCCAAGCTCTCCATGCCACTGGAGTCAAGCTAGCCTGGCCGATGAGGGGTGAAACCCCGAAGCCGGTCCTAGGATGCTTGTTTCCAGTCCAGGAGTACCTGGCTTGGCAGTTCGGGCTGGAGTGTTCCCTTGGAGAACAGGGTGAAGACTGATTTGCATTTGGCTGGGTCTAAACTGGAATGGAATGGGGAGCAAAAAAACAATGGATTTAGGCCCAGATCTGTGTACTGGGGTGAATGTATAACATTGTTCAGCATTCTGTCCATCAACTGTTTTTTGCATTAGATAAACTCAGAAGTATAGGATGTGTGGTGTGCACTTCAGCACACGTGCAATGCATATTTTTATGGGGGGCTGGGGAGAAATAGACATGTGCCCTTGTTAACACCTTCTTCATGGAGGTGATAGAGCGCTGATAGCACTCTATTTTGTATGAGTGCACTATACTCATGATTTAAACGCACTCCCATGTATTCGTATTGTTTGCAGTGTTTTACGACTATTAAGAAACATTTATTTGAATCATTTGATGTTGAAAACTAGTGAACGCATTTAAGTTGAACTTTGTATGTATTATGATTCCTTCATGCATAATGGGTAGGACGATATTATTTCTGTACACCGTAATTGTGGTTAGTTTAAGTTGCCTGAATTATAGGCCCAAAGTCACCAGTTTCGATTCCTCTTGCTCTCGAGAAATAAATAATTAAATGTTGTTGTGTTCGAAATGAGAATGTTCTCATCCTACTGCAGGTGAAAGAAACACATCGTTATTTTCAGAGTTAAGGAGAGACCCGGAATGTCTTTGAAGATGGCTGGGTAGCGAGAAGGGAGGTTGCCTTGCATATCTGGTCTGTCTGAAAGCCAAGGCCACTGGAAAGAAGATATCATTAATTAAATTTGTGCCATGAAAAAGTTACTGCATAGAGGTGCAATGGAAAATTTTAAGAAGAATGACGTATTGCGGGTTGAATCCCATCTTTTGTATGATGCGCAGGGACAGCGAGACCAGACTTCTGCTAGCTTTCGGAGGAGAAGGAGCATCTTAGAGCGAGCTCCATAGCCATAAGCTAAACGACCCATTTGACGTTAGTACTTCTTAGGAAGTCAACACGTGCTGACACCTTTGGGGAATGATAGAAGAGAGACAGGAAGGGCCCTCATGTAGAGCAGTGTAGGGAAAGATTTTGACTTCTTTCAATGAGCCGAGAACTGAATATCGCATCTATTCTGTGTTGCGTTGTGATTTTGGAATTTATAATCATCTGTCTTTTGGGCCGAATTACTTATATTCGTAAAATTGGCTCTGTATTGATTTTTCTGTACCTCTATACTTTGCTATTGAGATGTATTTACATCCAATTGTTTTTGGCCTTATGATAAATATTCAAACTGCACAGTGGAGTTGGTGATCTTTTCGGGCATGACGACTTTGCTGATATCTGTCTGAGTTGTTTCCTTCCCCCAACCAGTTTAGGTAAATAAAAGATTGATCGCTTACGCTATACTTAGTAGGGAACATTAGGTGTGCAATTTAGCGTAATCAAATGGTAGCAGAGGATGGTTTACCTTTAAAGTGGTTTACCTCTAAGGTGAGGGGAGTAATTAGGAGTAGGGTTGAAGATCGAAGAGCCCTGAAGTGGAGTGGAAGACGGCGGAGACCGGCGGACGTTGATGGTGCGGCGGAAACAGTGGTGGCGTGAGTATGAAAGGATTTGTGGTGTTAGATTGCGGTGATGAGTAAGCGGGTGATGTCTTGCAGAGTTGGGATGTATGTTGAGTGAATGTGGTTTTTGGTTTACTGGTCCGGACACGTGCGGAACAGGAAGTTTTAGTGAGCGGACTCAAGAAAAGTCCAAGATCCCGGGATAGTTTTGTATTGTAATTGTCTGATCAAATGTGGGTGTTGTGAAGCGCTATCGACAATCCACTTGTGTTAGGGAACTTTGTGTGAATGAGGAATAGGTCGCGGTAGAAAGCCTCAGGTACCGGGGGTGGACTATGGCGATTGAGTGACCAACGCAGGTCGGGGGTCACAACGGCTGAATGTTCTTGTGAGAGTGTTCTATCGATCTTTAGAGTCAGACAATTACTTGTTTTATGTGACTGTAAGTTATTGTAATTGTGTAGGAACAGTTACTTGGTTTAATAACTTTTGGTTATACAGTTACTTGTGGTACGAATGTGTGTAAGCGAGTTTGCGGTAAAATTGTAAAGGCGGGTGAGCCACTGCAAGGAGTGAGAAGTGACGACAGGGTGCGCCGCGCTGTGATAGGTTGGTTGGTGTAACGCCGCGCTGGAATTGGTGGAAGTTCGTTTGCAGGGGAACAGCGTAATTTGGGTTTGCAATTGATCGATTTTACAATGAGATGCTTTAGGGTATTGCGAGATTTGTGTAGAGGCGACACAGGGGTATTGACTCGGGTGGGAGAAGAAGCTCTGCCAGAAGACACACCGGCACATTACATGGCAACGAATGTAGGACTTCATACTATAGTGTGGCTTCAGAATTGGCACAAACTTACAGAGAAAGAGGGTGAATTGGCTTTCCCTCGTTATGGGTCTTTTCGGATGGAAGTGCTGACCCAGCTGAGGGGGGTGATAAATGCACTGAAACCTCCCCCTAGACCCACACAATTTGAGGCATTAGATGCATGGATGAGAGCTGCTCTAGCAAAAAGGAGAGAGGCTTCACAAGGAAGGATGAGGAAAGCAATGAAGGCATATCATGATGCTAGATGGGATGCCCAGTTGAAAAGATGGAGAGTAGACACCATAGAGGGAGAACGCTTGTACCCATTTCGTACGTTAAGAGAGGGGGCTGAAGGGAACAAGACGACAGAGGAGGACAGTGATACGGATGACAGCTTCCTCGATAGATTGCTAGCGGAACGTCCTCCACCGTACGACTCTAAATCAGAGACAGAGAGGTCGCGCCCATCAGAAGAGCTTTTAAGTGTGGGACAACTGGGTTCAGAGGAACAATCGGCAGGAGTAAGAGGCAAGATTACAATGGTACATATTCCAGGAGGGTCTGGAGGAATGAGGTATCCAAACCCTGCGCTAGTACAACCTGCAGGAAACATGCAGTTACCAGATGCTTTGTCGGTACCAGTCACAATAGGGCCGGAGGTTCCGATATATAATCCTAGAGAAAGAACCGATGACAGTCAACAGCAAATAAGTGAAGGGGAAGAGACAATGTCTGGAGGGAGCCTGGCAATGAGTGGGACTGGGTTAAGTCGGATACCAGTGGAATCTAGTACTCCACTGCCAGCTACAGCTGATCCATCAAGAATGGATAGTGGGTCAGAACGAAGACGGACAGGAGCTCTAGCGAGTTCTAGGTCTGACCTGCGAATGTGGGTTCAACCAGTGAGAGAGTCAATGATGCCAAGGGAAGAGACAAGCAAGAGACAAGAAACGCCTAGAGTACTGTTTGAGCCACAGGTTATTTGTGCAGGTGACCATTGGAGAAGTCGAAGCTTGGAAAGAGATAGACGCCCAGCTTCAAAGATAGAAGAGGGTGCAGTTCCTAGGAGAACCCAAAGCTGTGACAGGGAAGATACAAGAAACGAGGAAATTCAGAAAGTGTTAAAAAGCGCAATAAAAGCGCCAATGCTAGATGTGGTACGATTAAAGGCAGAAATAGATGAGGTGATTGAAGGTAATCTACCCCTGATCAGAATTGAGATGTATGACTCGAGCGAACTACTGTTCGTAGCAAAGGACATGACAAGAAAGGCCAAACGAGCTTATGATGCATTGTTGCTTTTGGCACAAAGGTATGAGGTTGATTTGTCAAAGACAAAGCTGACACAGGGTTCTTGCAGATTAAATTACACAGATAAGGATTTGGAAGAGACGCGAACTATTGGATTGAAAGCACAGATTAGAGAACTAGTGATAGGGATGCGGACATGGAAAGAATTAGACAGATGGAAAGAAAGATGGGCCAAAAAGAAGAGCTTCAAGACTGGAATAGGAGATACTCCGCCTCCGGGTGGAGGGACGGGAGCTGCAGGAAATTTCCCTCTCAGGGAGGTACAGAATGGAGGGTATGTACACGTGCCATGGAGCAGGGGTGATTTAGCAGCATTTACGAATAATTTCCCTCGGCTGAGGGAAAAACCTGCTGAGTGGTATAAGCAAATAGATCGGTTTGTAAAGATTTCGAAAGTATTGTGAATTGATTTAAACACCTTGTTTGATATAGTAGTGCCGGCGGATTTGTGGGCGGCATGTAAGATTGCCATTGAGTGGCCTACTGCAGAGCCACCTAGAGATTCAGTGACTCCTGGTCCTTCACCTGATGTAATGAAAAAATATGAGCAAGTGATTACATGGTTGCAGTCGAAGGTAGCTCCTCAGACTGTTGATTGGTTGAAGATTGATCGCACCACTCAAGACTCTAAGGAATCAGTACATGATTATTACGAAAGATTGCTGTTAGCTTTTAAGCAGCATAGTGGATTGGATACAATTGAACAGAAAGATATGGGACAGTTTGTTTCGAAGTTTGTGTTGGGACTGAAATCTGATATTAGTTTGATGATACAGCAGCACTTGATATGTTGGCAGAATAAGTCAGTGGACGAGATTCTGCGTTATGCTAAATATTGCAGTGATCAAGTGGAGTCGACACAGAAGAAATTGAAGGACAAGTTGATGTTGGTGCAGTTGAGAAACGCTGATATGACGCAAGGGATTGGAGGAGCGATAGGTAGAGGTCGAGGAGGTGGAAGAGGAATGGGACAACAGGTGGTGACCCAACCTGGTCAGGGTAGAGGAAGAGGAATGGATCCAGGTGCAAGTGAGTGGGTGGCCCAACAGAAAAGGGTCACTGCCTGCCATTATTGTCACAAAATCGGGCATTAGAAGCGCGAGTGTAGATCGAATCCAGCAAATCAGTTACAGATGGAAGGTTAGGGACAGCTGTCCGAGACTGTCAATACTGTGACAAGACCCAGGTCTATGTATGGAGGAGGATATGAGCCGCAAGTGCAAGTACCTCAACCTCCTAGGATACCCATGCATAATCAGTTATACCATCAGATGCCTTATTTTGAAATACAAGATAGATTTGATCAAAATCAAGATTTACAAGAGTGTCAGAGGGGGGTGCACGAGGAATGCACCTTAGATGCGATCCTAGAAGTAGATCAGAGTGGGCCGTTTGTAGATGCAGATGTGAATTCACATTCACGTCTGTTACCTTCTTATTAGACACTGGAGCTGCTCGCTCCATGGTGAGAACTGAAGTAGTCCCAAATTTAACTCTTTCGGGACAATCGATTCATGTAGTGGGGGTTAGTAATCAGAAAATGACCAATCCATTAACAAATGAATTACCCGTGAGAATAGGACCATTTCGGGATAAACACCAATTTGTAGTGTGCAATTCAAGTCCGGTCTGTCTTTTGGGACGAGACCTTCTGTGCAAGCTCAATTGTACTATATCGTGCACTCCGAGAGGTGTGGAATTGCAAACATATGATGACGATGCTGATTTTAAAATGGCTAACATGAGTCTGTGTGCAGAAATGTTTGTGGTGCTCACAATAGCAGAATTGCCACATGACTTGAGAGACTCAGTTGATCCGAAAGTGTGGGATTTTACAGGCGAGGATGTAGGTCTGATAAGAGGGGTTGAGCCAGTTAAGATACAGGTCAAACCCAATGCTGAATTCCCACGAACGCCACAATATAAATTGACTCCAGAAACTGTGGCCGGAATAAGACCTGTGATTGAGACGATGATTGCCCAAGGTATTCTTAAGGAGATAAGAGGAAGTCCCTGCAACTCACCTATTATGGGACTGCAGAAGCCAAGTGGCAAGTACAGAATAGTGCAGGATCTGCGTCGGGTTAATGAAATTGTGATCCCATGTTGTCCTGTGGTACCGAATCCAGCTGTTATTCTATTCCAGATACCATGCAAAGCAGAATGGTTTACAGTGATAGATTTGTGCCATGCATTTTTCTCCATACCATTGCATGAAGAAAGTCAGTTTTTATTTGCGTTTAGGATGGACGATCGTGTATTAACATGGGAAAGAATTCCTCAGGGGTATACAGAAAGCCCCTCTATTTTTAGTCAATGTCTGAAAAAGAATCTTGAAGGACTGGTGATGGCCCAAAACTCAGTCTTAGTGCAATATATAGACGACCTTTTGGTCGCCTCAGAGACTGAGGATGCTTGCAGAATTGACACTGTAGTGTTGCTGAATCATTTGGCAGAGAATGGACACAAAGTGTCTCCAAACAAATTGCAGTATTGTTTGTCTGAAGTTCAGTACCTAGGTCACCGGATTGAGAAAGGAAAAACGAAGGGTGTCACCAGATCGCATAGAGACGATTCTGCAAATGGGAACTCCGAAAACACAAAAAGAAGTCCGCATGTTTTTGGGAATGGTCGGCTATTGTCGACAGTGGATCCCAAATTTTTCCTTGCAAGCAAAGCCTCTGTTGAAACTGACTCGAAAGGATGTTAGTGATCCGGTACCATGGGATGACGAGTGCTTAAAAGCCTTCCGTGAGCTGAAGGAAAGTATCTGTCGTGCTCCAGCTCTCGGAATGCCGGATTATAACAAAGCGTTTTCGCTCTTTTGCTGTGAAAAGGAGGGATGTGCGTTAGCACTCCTTGTACAGACACATGGGGGTGCCCGTAGACCAGTAGCTTACTTCTCAGCTACATTAGATCCTGTAGCTTCTGCGTTGCCCGGATGTCTGAAATCCGTTGCTGCAACCGGTGTCAGCATTGAAAGATGTGAAAGCATAGTGATGGGTTATCCGCTCATTGTTTATGTGCCCCATTCAGTGGAACTGTTGATGACCAGAACGAAAACACAGTATCTGACCAACAACAGACTTACCAAGTATGAGCAGGTTATCTTGGCCGCTGAAAATGTTACCCTGAGACGTTGTACCACCCTGAACCCTGCTACATTGTTACCTGTTCCGGCAGAGGAAGGAGATGAGGATTGTGAAGAGCATGACTGCCTAGATGTTACTGACCTATCTACCAAACCCAGACCTGACATTGTCGATGAACCTTTGCCCCAATCTGATTTGATCCTTTTTGTTGATGGTTCATGCTTAAGAGACAATGAAGGGTATTTGAGAGCAGCGTTTGCTGTGTGCACCATCATGGGAGTAGTGGAAGCTGCCTGTTTAAATAGAGTATTCTCTGCTCAGGTGGCCGAAATTGTCGCTTTGACACGTGCCTGTATCATTGCAGCTGATATTCGAGTGACTGTGTATACTGACAGTCAATATGGATTTGGTGTAGTTCATGACTTTGGGCAGTTATGGTCAAGAGGGGGTTTCTAACGTCCTCGGGGTCACTTATACGTAACGGCGAGTATGTGCGCCAACTATTGGAAGCATTGCAGAAGCCCAAAGAGATAGCAGTTGTTAAATGTGCAGCTCATGGAAAAGGAGAAGACTTTGTCACTAAGGGCAACAATTATGCAGATGAAGTAGCACGATTTTGCGCTGAACATGCTTGTATTTTCAATGGCGAATATATAGGCGAGAGCACAGAAGAGACCGAGCTCAGCATGATGTTAGCTATAGCTGATACTTGGGATGAGGTGAAGCGGTTGCAGGATGAAGTCCCAGAAGAGGAAGATGCTACATGGGTCAGAGCAGGTTGCACAAAAAGAGACGATGGCATTTGGGTGTCCACAGATGAGAGAGCAGTATTACCCAATTGTCTTCTGAGCCCAATGGCAAGGCAAATCCACGGAGCATTTCATCTGGGAAGAGATGCTATGGTGCGAGTGTTTAGGCAGACGTGGTTTAATCCACGCTTTCGTGTGTGGGCTGAAACGGTATGTCACAGGTGTGTTACTTGTCAACAAATGAATGTTGGAAAGAGAACTGTGGTTGCCTTGAGTCACATTGGAAGATCTGGAGGTCCCTTTAATAGGATACAATTGGATTTTATTGAAATGATGAGGTGCAATAGGTTGAGATATGTTTTGGTGGTGGTGTGTATCTTTTCGCGTTGGGTGGAAGCATATCCAACTAGACGTTGTGACAGTCTCACAGTAGCCAAGTTGTTGTTAAGAGAATTGATCCCGAGATATGGATTTCCGACAGGAGTGGAGACAGATAGAGGAACTCATTTCCACAGTGAAATCATGAAATTGTTGTGTTCTGCTTTTGAACATTGATTAGAGACTGCATTGTAGCTACAGGCCGGAGGCTTCAGGTCTTGTAGAGCAGGTTAATGGCACCATCAAGTCAAGAGTGGCAAAGGTGTGTTCGTCAACTTCATTGAAATGGCCAGATACGTTGCCCCTGGTGCTTATGAGTCTGTGTATCACCCCTGATAGGAGAACAGGGCTTTCTCCCCACAAAATTTTGACCGGAAGAGCTATGTGTTTGCCTATGGTGCCAGCTACAGCATTGATAAACATCACTGATGATTTAGTGTTGGATTATTGTAAGGGACTGGCTGATGTGGTTACTTCTGTATCCCACCAGGTCGAGGCTGCAACTGCATCCACCTCGAGAGACCTGCTGCATGATCTAAATCCAGGTGATTGGGTACTAGTTCGCAAGCACGTGAGGAAGAGTTGTCTTGATGCTCGCTGGCGAGGACCATATCAGGTGATATTGGTCACGAGCACCGCTGTGAAGTGTGGAGGATTGCCGAACTGGATACACGCTTCCTACACTCGCCGAGTTCAAGCACCTGCGGAGGAAGAGAGTCCTCTGGTTACGAGAAGCGTGTGTGAACCTGACACAGACAACGACGAAGACACAGGACCAGCTGTAAGAGTTTTGGATGAAACAGAACAGTCAAGTGAGCACGAGAGACGAGAGCTGAGTGCTCCTGAATTGAGCCCAGATTCTGAAATAGATGATATTGCAGAAGTGAACTGTGCACCAGATCAAGGTGAGCAGTCTATTGCAGTAGGATCAGATCAAGAGGAAGAGAGGAGAGCAGATGCCAGAGCGGAAAAGTGGCCAGCAAGAAAAGAAAGGCTGAATATAAGGCTTGCATCCGAGAAAGATCTCGCTCCGATTCCTGAAACATCTGAATCAGATCAAAGTGACGCTGAAGATAGACCGGATGGTCTGAGACGCTCCAGAAGAGAAAGAATAGCGTCTCGAAGATACGCATCTCCTGAGTGGACTTACCTGGCTGCAGATGCAGAGCCCAGCGAAGTCCGGGAGGTTGGGAGCTGGTACGGTGAGCTACGAAGGGGACACCCTCTCGATTGAAATACAGTTGCTGGTCCCAGGCGTAGAAACGTTTGGAAAGTTAACTCTGCAAGTTCCAAATCCTCCAAAGCTGAGTGGATTGCGTTTCCTGATCCTCAATCAGGTTATCTTCCCTTCATTTGGCCGACGGCTCACCACGCAAGAATTAGGAGAAATTTGTGCAGAGATTTTGCAATTTGTCCTCGAAATACTTGGATCGAATATCATTAACGATGAAGCTTGAATTATAACTAAAGAAAGCATTAGGCCTTAGAAAGAAGATAACTTAGACCCCACTTTAAGAAGATTTAAAATTAGGGACTTTCTATTAGATGATGGAGTGAGGAGTAGGGCTGACTACATCTCTTCAATAGGTTTAGTATCAATCGAAGGAACTTTGACATTTATTGCATGGGAGGAGAGAAGTGAGAAAGACATTGTTAAACAAAGAAAACAGAAAGAGACTGTGTTTTCCCTTTTGGGCTTTGGAACGGATCAGGAGAAACCATGGTGTCCGAAAAATCAGCACGCAAACAGAAGTGCATCATTGGCACCCTCATTGTAGTGGTGCTTATTGTTATAAATGTGGTGATCGTTACATCTCTAGTTGGATTTCAGGATGTTGAACAGAATAGGGTACAGGCAACACTCACTACACCAATCTATGAGATAGATGAGGATGCATCCGCAAGGGATCTAGAAATGATTAAGAAAACCAGTCGTAGATTACATGTTGATTTGTCAAAGGGTGATTTCACTTTGAATGCGTATGCTCGATTATTGTATGAGTATGTGGATACCATGGAAGCGAAGGATTGCTATGTGTGTATGCAATTACCAGCCTCAGTAGAAGAAGGCATTCAATACCATCATTTGCCTTTGACCTATGGCATTACATCTAGTGTGTTGTTGAGCATGTTTTATAGCAAGGCACACTTCGAGTACTATTTCTCAAATTATGATGTGGTACTCTCAGAAGTCCCAGTTGTTAAATACATGAATAAATATGATTATTATAAGGAAGTAGAGCGAATGTCAAAGTATTTCGTGCCTACCATTACTTTAGATACGTCCTATGCCCATAGACACAATTTAACCTGTATGTTAACTGACATTGAAAAGAAATTTATAGATCAGATAGAAGATCGGCATAGACAGACTCTATTTAGACCAGATCCAAAGCACAAGGTTACCCCATGGACTAAAGAAGAATTAGATCATAAAGCAAAGGGGAGTTTTGGACCCATAGCATTAGATTTCCAGCAGAAGGGGAAGTTGTGTTTTAGACACCCGACCACATACTACGATAAGATATTTGTGGGTGAGAGTGATTGTGAGCACGTCTTCTTAATCGAAGAATCAATTAGAAAAGCATTATTGGACAAAATAACAATAGTGCCTAATGTGTATTTTGTGTGTGGAAAGAATGCCTATGTGAAGTTGCCCAAAAATTGGTATGGCACTTGTTATTTGGCTGTGGTATTTCCCAAGATTTTTCATGTGAATGATTTATGGCCCCTGGAAAGAAAAAGACCTCAAAGAGGAAAACGTGGTGTGAGTGCGGGAGAAGTGATAGGAGACATATTTGGGGCTATGATACCGAGTATGGGTGTGATTCTGAATGATTTGAAAATCAGAAAGCTGGCAACATTAGTGGATAAGCTCTCAATAAATACAGCTCAGATTTTATTACTTGTAGATGGGGAGATGGTTTCGATAAGGGCTATGGTTTTGCAAAACCGTCTTGCCCTAGATGTGCTGCTAGCAAAAGCCGGAGGAGTCTGCAAATTATTGAAAGTTCAACAGTGCTGCACTTATATTCCTGACACCAGTCGGGATATAAGGAAATATATCAATAATATTTCAGATATACACCAAGAGTTACGTGAGATGTCTGCCGAAGGACTCTGGGAGCAAGTGGGGAAAGGATTTGGCAAGATAGGCAGTTGGTTTGGAAGTTTGGGACAAGGAATAATGGGATATATCTTGAAGCCTATTATAATAGCTGTCATTTGTATAATTGTCCTACTAGGAGCCATCAAGGCTTACAAATGGCAAACGGCACGACATCAGGAGATTGTTTCGAGAAAGCGAGAGCTTCAACTTGAACTACTGCAGGACAGTCATTACCAGCACCTTAAGGGGATAGAACGATTCAGACAGGGACGGCAAGCTACAGCTTCTGTTTAGGTCGGTCTCTTCTACAAGGAGAAACTACAGGAGAATAGAAAGTTGGTGTTATGACACTAGTCATAAGAGGGGGGAACTGATAGAGCGCTGATAGCACTCTATTTTGTATGAGTGCACTATACTCATGATTTAAACGCACTCCCATGTATTCGTATTGTTTGCAGTGTTTTACGACTATTAAGAAACATTTATTTGAATCATTTGATGTTGAAAACTAGTGAACGCATTTAAGTAGAACTTTGTATGTATTATGATTCCTTCATGCATAATGGGTAGGACGATATTATTTCTGTACACCGTAATTGTGGTTAGTTTAAGTTGCCTGAATTATAGGCCCAAAGTCACCAGTTTCGATTCCTCTTGCTCTCGAGAAATAAATAATTAAATGTTGTTGTGTTCGAAATGAGAATGTTCTCATCCTACTGCAGGTGAAAGAAACACATCGTTATTTTCAGAGTTAAGGAGAGACCCGGAATGTCTTTGAAGATGGCTGGGTAGCGAGAAGGGAGGATGCCTTGCATATCTGGTCTGTCTGAAAGCCAAGGCCACTGGAAAGAAGATATCATTAATTAAATTTGTGCCATGAAAAAGCTACTGCATAGAGGTGCAATGGAAAATTTTAAGAAGAATGACGTATTGCGGGTTGAATCCCATCTTTTGTATGATGCGCAGGGACAGCGAGACCAGACTTCTGCTAGCTTTCGGAGGAGAAGGAGCATCTTAGAGCGAGCTCCATAGCCATAAGCTAAAACGACCCATTTGACATGAGTACTTCTTAGGAAGTCAACACGTGCTGACACCTTTGGGGAATGATAGAAGAGAGACAGGAAGGGCCCTCATGTAGAGCAGTGTAGGGAAAGATTTTGACTTCTTTCAATGAGCCGAGAACTGAATATCGCATCTATTCTGTGTTGCGTTGTGATTTTGGAATTTATAATCATCTGTCTTTTGGGCCGAATTACTTATATTCGTAAAATTGGCTCTGTATTGATTTTTCTGTACCTCTATACTTTGCTATTGAGATGTATTTACATCCAATTGTTTTTGGCCTTATAATAAATATTCAAACTGCACAGTGGAGTTGGTGATCTTTTCGGGTATGACGACTTTGCTGATATCTGTCTGAGTTGTTTCCTTCCCCCAACCACTTTAGGTAAATAAAAGATCGATCGCTTACGCTATACTTAGTAGGGAACATTAGGTGTGCAATTTAGCGTAATCAGAGGTGTTAGTTTTTGCATAACCCAGTCTGGGTATCTTATGGTCAACTGGTCTTTGTGATAAAACCTATGGGTATTTGAGTTGATCCGCCCCAATAACACCCCCATTGACTTAGAGTGACGCAAAGCAGTGCATGGGTGTTTTTAAATGGACAAAAGGGCATATTTTCGAGCGCAAAATATGTTTTGTGCTTGATAGTGAATACCCTTGTGAGACTTGGAGTTACTCTGCGTCAGCTCTACGCCTTAGTAAATCTGGGCCATTAACTTTTATATTTAGAAAAGTAGCGATAACCTTACTGTTACTTATAAAGTTTTTATATTCTAACAGAAGTTGGCAGGTAGATTTATGGGGCTAGTTATCCTTAGCTCCATTTTGTTTCCAGTTAGTGCTAACCAGTTTATTCTTCTTTGCTCTTTTATTGGCGTTCCCATTTCCTAATGAAATTCCTGCATCATTGTACACGCCAGATTTATTTTAAATGTCAATGGGTTAGGAATAATGTGAACTGCTTTCTGGTTAGATGCCTCCTGAGTTATCTAATCTGTCTTTATAGAATGGCCTCCAGCAGTACTCGGCGCTCTAGAGAATACCCAAATAAATACATATTTAAGGCATAATATCACCTTGAAAATCAAAACCATGACAGAAAATAACACCTTTTCACCTGAGAGAGAAACTCCTCTGGCCTGTCTGTAAACACTGGACGTGTGTATACATAAATTGGTAATAGAGCATTTCTGCTGCGGAAAGTGGAAACCCTTTTTGCTTCCTGAATTCGGTGCCGTGAGTAAAGAGCTGCATTTGGTGAAGATTTTAGAGCTGTTTCCAGGTAAATGCTGGGGTAGAGTGCAGTGCTTTCCTTCCAGAGCCAGTAGAGTTGATCATTTCTTCTTTTTTCGACATCCGGGCAACTTCCTGTATAATTGTAGGGGTTCTGGTGATAGTTATAGTTGTAACACTCAGGAAACAAGTAAAATCCCCAGGCCCTGGCTGGCCTTTGTAACTTTCCCAGCGATAACGTTCCCTGCATAACACTCCGCCCTGCAGCCTCAAATGCCTTTTTAGCAATTTGTCTTGCTCTTTGGGACGAAAGGGTGCGATGTTCTCTAAGGACAAGCTCAATTGATTTCTTTTGGTATACACTCTTGATTCCACAGTTCCGAGCCCATAATGGCCGCCATTCTTCCCAGTCAATCACTGCGAATCCGGTCTGTTTTATGTCTGGTATATAAAACGTGATGTCATCAGTAGTTTTCTTCAAATGGTAAGACAAGTGGATTAGCTGAGGTATCCCTCCATTGATAGATTTACCGGTGGCCTCATCAATATTGGGATAAGAGCCCAGCCGGTCTTTGTAGAACAGGGCCAATGTCTGGTTGATGGCGGTTTTCATTGGACTGGCCACGAACTGGAACAATTGGAGACTCAGGTTGGTGTTGCGGTGTTTCACGCATTGTTCTGTTGGGGCGTTCCAGATGGTAATGAAGGAAGACTTCTCTACCAGAGGAGGAGCTCTCAGAGTTGATGACTTGTTAGATGAAACCAGACTGACAAAACACAGGGAGACCCAGATTACTCTGCGTAAGATGTCATCATTTGGCATAATGGCGAAGAGTTTCACAGTGGACTTCTCAGTAGAATAAATACTTCTCGTCACACTGAGGGAAATATGCTGTTTCACCTGGTGAAGAACAATAAAATTGATACAGTTATTGAAATGGGACAGGTACAACCCGAGTCCGCTTACATTTTAAATAATCATAGTGTCTCAATAATCTGTCATTGAGCTCCTATTCTGTCCAATCATTTAATATCCATACCTCCAATAATAATGTTGTTGGGTGGGTGCATTTATAGTGAATTGTTCAATGTGGTCTTCAACTCTGACCACTACACAGTGTATGCATTTGGATTTTTTTCATTACATGCTTTTATATTAAAAGGGTATTGAGGGGAAATTTACAAATGTTTTGTGATGGTGATCACATCACACAACTCAACCAAGTGTTGTGCCTATTTACTATATATGTTAAAAAGGTCCATAAACACAGTGCAGAATTGTGTTGCACTGTTAGAGCACCCGTGCAACCCTTCGTAAATATACCACTTAGTTACAGTTTCACAGCACAGTGAGATTAAGGGACTTGACATGACATGATTTATTACTTAAAGTATTGACGCTGGGATGAGAACCAAATTTATAGCTGTTGTAGTCACACATTTAACTGCTCCTCCCCACAGCTCCTTTTGTACATTTAGAGGTTTTAACACTTTCTCTTTCTCCTTTGCTGAGATTTACTTAACATTACATAATGTAGGCCCTACACCCCCACTACACCTAACGGCTTGGGAAAAAGATCTCCGAAAAAGAGCCCCTCATAGGGTGCCGTCAGACATTGGAGCGCCGGTCTGATGAGGAGCATGCCCTATGATGAAGCATGGCACCCAGCCGAGTGTGTGAGGGCCCCATTTCCCAGATTGGGAGACACCCTGTCTCCATGCAAGGGTGAGGGTGTTAAAGCGACCTAGCCTCTACCTCCCCCCTCTCCCCATAGGAACTGCATACCTCTTCTCCTGGGAGTACTGAATGTGTCAGATCCCTGAATATATAATATTTTTTCGTACTTCCCAAATGTCTCTTTAGCAACACAATCCCTGACTCTGGGGACTATGTTTGGTAAATCTGAACATACTTTACCTGTTTCTTCATAGACATACATTTTACCAGTACTGAAGGACCTCTTTTTCTGTTATTAGAGCTTGGAGTCGTGGGACTGAAATCATGTCAACTGCCTGCAGGCGCATGAACCTACCACTCATTTTCAGGAAGAGCTTTATTTTTTTTAGGTAATTAAATATATTTATTTTGATCTTGGAACCGCACACCCGGGTTCTACTCCTCTTTTTGGGTCATGACCAATAACTGTGTGATTGTGGGCAGTTCGCTGTATTTCCCTGTACTTCAGATTATGTGATGTAAACATTCTGTGTAATGTAAAAACGAACTGTACAACCTACTGCCTAGTAATGTCCAAATAACTTGGTGTTATCCCCATAACCTCTTCTTCTTCTTGCTCGTCCCATTCCTTGCTATTTATTCGAAGGTGCCAATTTACTACAATGGCTACCCCTTCCCAAAGCTGTCTTTTGTTTCTATTATTAAACCATGAAGTTGCTCCTATAATAGGCCCTTCCCTCCCGACACCTCCTCCTGTCCTATTTTGTGCCCTGCTTTATCCCTTGGGTTGTTGGGAGGGCACCATCCGTGTTTCTGTTTACCATTACGGATGGCAGTGAGGGTGTAGAGGCCCTTCATTACTCTTTTTTATTTTTATTTTGTAGTTTTATTATAGCACCCGAAGGTATTTGAGCGCTTTAAATGAGCACCTGTTTACATTACACAAGGCAAAATTAATTTTTGGTAGGCACGGGAGATTGAGTGATTTGGCTTGAATCCCAGGTAATTAAACCGATGCCGAGACTCGAACCTGATAATCCTGCTCCAAAGTCGGCAGTTCTGGCCAATAGCCACCTCCTTGGAGGTCGGCAATCCACTGCCTGCAATTGTATTATTTATTTGCCTGCAGTGCAGGAGGCCTGCTGCATCTGTGTTTATTGTTTTTCATTGCCCATGGTGCAAGAAGTCTTGTGGGGATCAATTTATTCTTGTATTTTCTGTAACCAGATTCCCACTCCATCCTCTCAGGGAGCAGCGGGCAGTCCTGTTTGACATTCAGATAAAAAAAAAAACCCTGCGCACATTAGTCCAATCCCACCTTCACAGTTTAAAGCCTGGAGCTGCATTGATCAGCATCTCCTTAAAACACACCGGTCATCAACTAACTATGACTCCACATCAGACCCTATACTTGCATCATCTAATTACTCTGAATGGCTTTACAACGCCTTCAACATTCTAGTACCATTTAAAAATGCTTCTAAAAATAGAGCTGCTCCTTCGGCCCCTTGGTTCTCTGAGTCACTTAGACTTGAAAAACAACGATGCAGGAACCTCGAGAGACGCTGGCGTAGAGACTATAATATCATTGAAAAAGCCCTCTACAAGGAAGCTCTATCCAAGTACAAACAGCTTATTATCAGAGAGAAAAGCAAATACTACCTTAGTCAGATAGAATCCGCCCAAGATTCCACCAAGCAGCTGTTTCAGGTAGTCACAAAACTATCAGGGTCGACGACGAATTCCCCAATAGCTCCCACTCAAGATCTTTGCAATTCACTGGCCAGTTTCTTTCAAGAGAAGGTCAGCAACATATACAACAAATTTGCCGCACAACCTAAAGCCGACCCTTTGACGGCTGTCCTCAGCAATGAAGAAAGTTCCCCTTCTTTCCCGAAATTCACCCAAGTCTCACCAAAACAGATCTCTGATTTAATCGCCTCCATCAAATCAGGCTCCCCCACTGACCCCTGCCCCTCTTCAGTCTTAAAACTGATCCCGGATCTTATAGCTCCCAACCTAACAGATATCTGTAATGCCATGTTTCAAACAGGCATCTATCCTCCTATTTGGAAAAAGGCTATCATCAAGCCGCTGCTGAAGAAGCAGAACCTCGATCCAGCAGAAACAAAAAACTATCGGCCTATCGCAAACCTTCCATTTCCAACAAAAATCTTTGAGAAATTAATGAACTCGCAGCTGGCCCAATACATCGAGGATAACAACCTTCTGTACGATACGCAATTCGGCTTTAGAAAAGGACATGGTACAGAAACTTCCCTTATTAAAGCATCAGATGGAATCAGGACAGTACTAGACCAAGGTGGTGCTGCTGTTCTAGTGTTGTTAGACCTATCAGCAGCCTTTGACACGGTCGACCATGCTACACTGATCGACCGTGTCTTAACCTTTGGCATTAAACATAGGGCTAAAGATCTACTGGCCTCGTTTCTCTCTAACCGCACACAATTAGTAAGTCTTGGTGACTTTAAGTCCTCCCCATTTACCCTCCCGTGTGGTGTGCCACAAGGATCATCTTTGAGTCCGACCTTATTTAATATCTACGTGTTGGACTTGGCTAGGGTTATCAAAACCCACGGGATGGGTGTGACATCTTACGCAGATGACACACAACTGGTGCTCGCAATACATAACGATGGAGGAGCAATTGCAGCCAGCTTTCAAGACGGAATGTTGGCTATTAGTACTTGGATGGCCAACAACTGCCTAAAGTTGAACTCTGATAAAACGGAGATATTGATTTTTGGTAATCTTTTCCCTGCATGGTCCCCTATTTGGTGGCCAGCCAATCTGAGACCTCCACCACCCCCTGTATCGAAAGTCAGGAATTTAGGTGTCTTATTCGACGACAAATTGTCTTTTTCATTCCATGCCAATGCAGTTGTCTCCTCATCCTTTTATAACCTTAGGATGAATAAAAAACTCCTACCATTCGTTCCACCCAGTGCCGGAAAAACCCTTATTAGCACCCTAGTAATGCCAAAAATTGACTATTGCAACGGCCTCCTCCTTAATGCTCAGAAGAAGGTCATAAATAGACTACAGATGGTGCAGAACTCAGCTGCTAGAATGCTAACAAGCACCCCTAAATATCAGTCAATCTCAAAGGTGGTCCGAAAACTCCATTGGCTACCGATAAGAAGCCGAGTTAAATTTAAAGCACTCTGCATCGCATTCAAAGCCATCCACAACACTGGACCTGAGTTTCTTAAGAGGGCTTTGTGTGTCTATAAGCCCAACAGACCCCTGTGTTCATCAGCAGCCAACCTCTTGAAGGTCCCTCGAACTAAAAAAGTCTCCTGGGGTGATAGAAGATTCACCGTGGCCACAGCCAAGTTGTGGAACACCCTTCCCCTTCACATTAAATCCTGCCCTACCCTGCTTGCCTTTAGAAAGCTAGTAAAGACTTGGCTTTTTAATCAATAATCACCTGCTCCTGGCTTGATCTTCTACACAGTCCGCAGCGCCGAGACACCCAAGGGTATTTGTGCGCTCTACAAATTGCTTAAATAAATAAATATAAAATAAAAGAAAGGATTAATCGTCATACTGGCAAGTGTCACTGTTCCCACTCCAGCTTTTCTTCACAACACAGAGACCCAGTGAAAGATAAAATATTCAGGCAGCTGTTCCAGTTCGTGTTCCCTTCTTGGTGCTTTCCTTGCAGAGCAGGGAGCCCGCCGTAGATAAAGGTTCAAGCAGTTGTTCTTGATGCCACGTCATCGCGTTTATGAAGACACTCTAGCACTATTATTTAAAATAGAATGTTGCTGATTCAGGTGATGCAGGAAGCCTGCACCAATGGTTAAGCCCCAAGGGAGGTCTCTTCCAAGATTGTTTTCCTTTTCCAGACAGAGGTTTCGGCTTTACTTCTTTTTCTTTTCTTCCTCTGGTGGCATATCCTGACAGAAGCAGAAGTGATCTCCATTAAAAAAAGAAGGAAAAAGAAAGGAGAGAAGAGGGAGTAAGACGGGCAGGGCACCCTTATCTTTGCCTGTCTTGCTTCATTTTTATTCCTTCCATATAAATACTTCTATATTAAAAGAGGAAATATATATTATGAAATGTTTTTTTTAGGTTTTTGGGATTTAATATAGTTCCTTTCAGGAAGATAAGTGTTGTGTTTCATTATCTTTCTTCATTCCTCTCTGCCATTTTTTTGGTCCTCTTAAGTTCAAGGTCCAAGGGGGTGTATTTGTTTTCTCCTCCTGCTGGCCTTCATTATGTGTGTATCTTTGGCTGTGCAGATATGGGGAAACACTCGTGAAAGAAGAAACATCATACTTTTCCCTCCTCCTCTCGGGAAAGCTATCTTCATGGAGTAAGAAATTATGTCCGAGACCCCGGTTCCCTCCAGTTTCTGAAAAACAGCTTCAGGAGATGGTTGTATCTTTATCTTTATAATTACCAGTGCAACAGAAACTCACCCTCTCGTCTAACTCCTTCTTTGGGAGGATCTTATTTTTCTGTTTCCTCTCCCTTCTTATAGGCATTTCCTGATTGTAATGAGGAGGCGCATGAATTTCCCGGCGGACCATCAGCTCCAAGAGGAAAATATATATTGAAGGTAGATCTCAAGCTGGCAATTCCTACCTTTCTTCTAACCTGCAGCTTCCGTTGCAGGAGGATCAATTCGGCGCAATTGGGGAAGGGTTCAGTCAGTTTCGGAGGCCTTCCTTTCTTAAAGTTCCTATTATTACTACCATTATGAGTCTGCTGAAGTCAATCAATCAATCAATCAATCAATCAGGGATTTTTGAAGTGCGCTACTCACCTGTGAGGAAGGGAGAAAAGAAGTGAATCATCCCTTCTGACTGAGGATGTGGTGATGTCAGACCCTGTCCATAAGGTGGAGAGTGCACTGAAAAGAGTGCATGCTGGCCTCAGTCTGGCAAGAAGGTCTGAGATTTATTATGTTTATACCTCCCAGTCCTTAGTTAAAGACTTTTAGACTTTGTCGTCTGGCATTCAAGAGGGAGAGGATTGTCTTGAGAAGAAAATGTCCTCTGGCCATGAAGATTGAAAGATTTGCCTGTGATGACAATCGGAGAAATCCAGCTCCAGGTTTCCACCGGTTCAATTACCCCTTGTGTAACCATTTCCTCCAACATCCTTTTAACTTCTTGCCTGGTGATAATGGGGACTTTCCGCACTTTATGTTGTACCTGTACCGCCCCCGGTTTTACCATAATTTGTTGGACATATTTCTTAAGTTCTCCAATCTCCTCCATGAAAACACTGTGACCCCCCAACACACAATTTCATCCACTGTCATATCATCATCCACCATGATTTGATTAGGTGCTCGGGATTAATGATCAAATGTAAATCATACTGATGTTCCATCCTAAAATTGGAAGTCCACTCTGTGCCACATACACCTTTCCCTTCACCCTCCTCTCTTGGAAACCTATATCTGTGAGCCTATAACCTATTATGTCGATTTTCTCATCTTACTATCCCCTGGGATTTATGTGTTTGGGTAACAAATGCACTTTTGGCCAAAGAGACAAGAACATACTCTTGGGAATAATTGTATAAAGTGAACCCAAATCCACCATAAGCTGAACTGCCTCACCTTTAATCAAAAACAGAGCCTTAGGTCTGGTTCTCTTCCCTGCATCATCTTGACCTTCAATACACAAAATTCTACCCACCTCCACCTCATCTTCCTCCCTTGACCCTTGCACTGCGGCTACTTTAATTTTGCTGTTCATTTTACACATGCTGACAAAATGCCCTCTGCGCCTACGCTGTCTACAATCCTTTCCAAGGGCATAGCAATTTTTATAATCTGCAGTATGGAAACTGCTCCCACACCTGGTACATACTCTTTGCGATTGTTTTACATATTCCGACAGTTTAGTAGCATTTCCTATATTATTTTTGTTATACACCACTTTCTTCACATTATTTACATAACCCTTGCCTGTACTGAGAACTCCAGTATCATCTTTCTCAACACATGACACTGCGTTTCTGCATTCTTTTTTTCCCATTTACCTCATGCACTGATCTGATTGCTCGACTACCTTAGCTATTTCAACAGCATTATGAAGTGATGGGTTCTTTGCCGCCCACAATCTTTCCTGCATTTTTCTATTCCTACAATGCACTATTAATTGGTCCTGGATCAGTTTGTCTCTCATTTCTCCAAATTGACACTTTACTGATAGTTCACACAGCCTTGCTACGAACTGATCCACCAGTTCATCCATTCTTTGTGGTTGAGTGTAGAAACGAGGTCTACACATTACTATATTTGTCTCTTTTTCAAACCGTTTCTCTAATCTTGCTTTAGCCTCCAAATACACAGTCACAATTGGCTGTCAATTATTACCTACTGCCACCATTAAGTACTTAAAAACATGATGACCCTCCTTACCTAGTGTGCTTAACAGTAAAGCCTTCTTTCTAGCCGTACTGAAGTCCCTCCCATCCAATGCCTCAATATAATTTTCAAAAATCTCCACCCACTCCTCCCATTCGATAGATGGAATCCCTGGTTGTAATAAAAACAATGGGGGAGGAATGATTGCTGCATCCATAGTTACTTCAACTCTATTGCCAATACTGTAAATGTACCGTACTCTCACCGTTGCTAAACAGGCAGGTGTGCCTGTCACCGACCTTTAGTTTTAGGCACAAAGAACAAGACACTGCAACAAGGATGTAGGCACCGTCTTGAACTGGTGTGCCTATCACCACAATGTTCTCCTTCTCCGTGGAAAAAGCTTCCAATCTGTTAGATGAAGGGTGTGCCTATCACCGCAGCAGACAACTTCACCGATGACAGGATAAATGCACAGAAATACGCCATCAGTCGAATTCCCTCACCGCGTTTCTACCACCAACTGAACTCCTCGTGTACCATAGGATTCAATGCAGGCTTTCCCAAACTTTCAAAATGGCTGCTGTTCACGTGCTGCGTTTCGTCTGTTTTGAATGGCGATAGAGCTTGTTTCACTAACACATTGCCCTTGTCGTTGCACATCAGCTTTCCACAGCTGACATCCCTTGTTGTCTATCACTGATGCACGCTCTTGTGCGTGAGAATGTAGACAGAAATCCACACAACAGAACACACACCGAAAGCTGTTGGTGCAGCTCGAGCTTAATTAACATACACACTGTGAGAAATTAACTTTATCAGCACCTGCCAACAACTTTTAAAATGAGAAAAACGCACCCTCGCAGATTGTTGTAGTGCTCACGATGTCCTCCACACGGGTACAAATACATTTGCCTTTCCTTGCAAGCGTAAACAGTCATACCCCATCAAACTGGGTTCACGCACAATACCGCAGTTGCAGTTGTTGTTAGATGTCTTAATGGCTGGAAACGATCGTCGCCAATCTTGAGAAATAAATGTCCTCAGGCCATGAAGGTTGAAATAGGTATTTATTTAAGACATCAACAACTACAGATGGTGCTCCCTCTCCAGCCAGCAAACAACTGACCACAGAGAGAACCCATCTAAGTCACAGTACATAAGAACACAGAACACTTATGACCCAACACTCCCGGTTTAAAGATACACGTCAACTTACTCAGGTAAGTATTAAGTAAATTGGACATAGCGAACATTCAATCACATGGTATATACCACAGTAAGCACAATATAGACCTGACACAGGTACAACAGACTGTTCTTAGTCATTAGGGAGGATTGAAATCCTGGCAAAGTTCCTGTTGGATGCAATGGTTTATAACCTAAGAGCATCTGCTATGGCCTCAGCAGGTGCAGCTGCCGCAAGACGCCACCTGCATCTGAGGAGTTGGAAAGGAGATGCACCTCAGAAGAACTGTCTGTTACAAATGCTTTTTTACAGGTAATAGACATTTTGGTGAGTAATTGGAGGATGTGCTCTGCAAGTCATTCAACAGCCAAACGCACACACAGCCTTTTCGTCACAGACCAACATCATGGGAAGAAGACACAAGAAGATCTGATCATGATAAGAAGAAAAGTAGTGAATTCTATCACTACAGATCCTATTTTGTACCTAAGGGAGTTCAATCAAATCCTTCCTCCCACCAATCTTCAGGCGGGAGAGGAAACTCCAAACAGAATTCCTAACCATGACACGATTGAGTAGGTCCAGTTGGGAGTCACCTGTTCCACTTCCAGCAGCAATGGAAAGTATCAATTGTGGACAGGTGGGTCCTTCAAGTCATTTGTCATGGCTATGTCATGAACATTTCCCCCAATTTTCAGGATCAACATTGTTTTCAAACTCCATGGCTCATGGACTGAATTAAAAATGAAGACTCTTTAGGATAGCATAACATTGCTCATAAATAAGAACACTATTTTCCTTGTTCCTTTTCAAGAGAGAGGATTGGGGTGTTAGTCCATAGTGAGGAAGTTATCAAGGGAATTCAAAATGATCACAGACTTAATGTTTCTCAACAAGTTCATTCCGACAAATCATTTCAAAATGAATACTCTTCAGAGGGCCATTCCCCTTATTTCCAAAGAAGATTTCATAACCAAGATGGATTGGAGAGATCCGTGCCTCCACATACTCATCACTCTCATCAGAAGGTTCTCAGGTCTGCAATTAGAAACCAACATTGCAGTTTCGAGTTTTGTCTTTTGCATTAAAGGCCATCCAAAGGTTTCTCACCAAGGTCTTCTTCACAGTCAAGGGTAGATGATCCACTCTTACTCGGATGCCCTAATTCAGACTTCTTCTCTGGAACAGACTGCAAAGAAGACTGCTTTTGGTGGGTTCAGACTCCAAGAATTTGGGCTTCCAATCAACTATTCAAAGTCTCAGCTCAGTCAGCCCAGAAGCTAGAATGCATAGGAGTTTTGTTTGACACCACTCGCGGAATGGTACTTCTTTCAGAATCCAGGAAGATAAAGCTCAGAAGTTACCAAGACAATTTACTGGTGAAATCAGAGGCTCCGGCAAGAGAATGTCTTTGAGTCCAAGGAGACATGGTAATTTGTTATTTAAAATACTATTACTTTCCAGAACTTCTCTTCTCTTAGTGAGGTAAGATTTTTATTTACCTCTATTTTTCCTCTCTCCCTCTACAGGCTGCCACTCTTTTTATTGTACACAGTGGCGGCTGGCATCTATGGGGGGGGTAAGCTCGCATGCGCAAATATTGTTCAAAACAAAACTTACCTGAATCGACGTCCTCCGCTCTGGACCTCTTCTGAACTGGACCTCTTCTGAACCGGATGCTGCAGTGCGGGCACCAATCCTGGTGCTTCTCTCATGCTGTGAGAGCAGCGCCCTGATTGGATGGAGCGGCCTCACTTGGCGCTCCCTAGTGCCCTGGAGGCATGCACCTACTCTAACCCAGCTGTCTTAAGACAGCTGGGTTAGAGGTTTCAAAGTGTGCATGTCTGGCTGGCCGTCGCAATACGGCATAGCCAGCCCACCATCCTCCCTGCTGCTGTACCTCAGCAGCGGCCCGCCCCCGTTCTGACACTCGGTTCAGGACAGGAGGATGTAAAATAAAATGGTAATGTATTACCATTTTATTTTTCATCTTTGGGGGTAACTTAAGGGGGCAACGCTCCTATGCTCCAACGAAGGAGCCGCCCCTGATTGTACGATGGGCCCATTTCCATCTGGGATAGGTGGTAATTCATGTCTTGAGTCACTGGGTTCACCTCCACGAGAAATACGAAGATCTAATTCCTGTGACTCAATTAATTCAAGACAGCCAGACTTGGATAATGGGCTTGACCTCGAACCAGGGGACGATGTTTGCTTACCCGAATCTAGTAACCTTGACCACTGATGACAGCAGCATCGGTGGGGGGCAGTCCTAGACACCCAGAAAGCACACAGTCTTTGGGAGAGGTCAGAGAGGGACAGTTCATCCAAATGGAAAGAACTAATGGCTGTCTTGAGAGTGATACGATTCTTTGCAGATCACCTAAAGAGGATGGCTTTATTGATCTATGCGGACAAAATGGTGACCATGTCTTAACTGAATAATCAGTTAGGTGCGGGCTCCAGATCCCTCAATCAAAACTCATCTGATACATTTTTGGGCTGAACATAATCCCTTGTGCCTTAAAGGGCTTCATTTAAGTAAGTTTTACATTCTTAAGCAGGCCTCCTCAGCTGGGTCTTCCCATGCTTTCAGGACGTTCTGCTAGAGGTGGGGTGTCCTTCTAGTGGATGTTTTTGCAAGGCTTAAGAATTCCAAACTATCTGGGTTCTTTTAAAGGTACAAGAAGCAGAAAGCTTTGGGAGTAGAGTATTTAACTAGTTCTTGGCCGAAAGGCCTTCTCTACTCCTTCCCTCCCATTCCTCTGATTTTGAGGGTCTTGGTGAGACGTTAGAGGAAATCAGTGGATTGCTCATTGTGTGTCCCTTTTGGAGGAGGAGGCTGTGGTTTCTCTTCTACAGCATTTGGCTGTAGACCATGAGTAGATATTTCCCTTGTTTTCATCTCCTCTGAGTCACCCTCTTCTATTGCTGAACATCTTAGCCAGGCTAAGATTGTTGGTTTGGAAGTTGAGAGCTCAAAATCTTGCAAAACGTTTTTAACAAGAAACCCCTTGTTTACTGTTAGACTGCAGTAGACCAATATACATGCATTAAGGCCTCCTTGGGATGATTTGTCATCAATAGACCTCCTGATTTCAATGCTTTTTAGGGTTTTGACCTTGTAAGACCAAAGGTTAGACGTTTCTTCCCTTCCTGGGATTTACCTCTGGTTTTAACCTTCTTGCAGAAAACTCCTCTTGTACCTTTGGAGACGGTTTCGGACAGTTTTCTTACCTTCAAAGTTTTCTTTCTGGTGGAACTACGGCAAGACGGATGGGGGAGCAGGGCCCCATTATGTATTGACACCCTTTTCTTATTATTTTTAAGGCTCAGATTGTCCTTTCTTTGGATACTAAATTCCTCTTTAAGAGAAATTCAGCATTTCACCGAGATCAGGAGGTGGTTCCTCCTTCTCTACAACCAGATTCCTATGACTAAAACCCTTTGATTCATTTTCTGGATGTTGTAAGGGCCATAAAGATCATCTGAATTTAGGAAATCAGACAGTCTCTTGATTCATTTTGGTCCTGTTAAACGGGGTGAAAAACCATCTACTTCCACCATAGGGATATGGGTAAAATCAATAATTTATTTGGCATATCAGGACTAGAGCAAAGAACTCCCAGGCACAGTTAGGGCCCATTCCCAAATGGAAATGGTATCTTTCTGGGCTAAGTAGGTGGGATTTACATTGTGGATATTTCCAGAGCGGCCATGTGGCCATCCCCTTCCACTGTTATCTCGCATTATAAATTGCATGCAGGTCTGTGGCACACTGAGCCCGGAACCCACGTCTTTGGCATACTCGGCGCCGGGTATGCCCAGACGTGGGTCGCGGGCTAACTGAGCCACTGGATCCAAGCTAGCCTGGCTGATGACAGGTGATACTCCAAAACCGGTCCCAGGATGCTTGTTTCTGGTCCAGGGAGAACCTGACTAGGCAGTTCAGACTGGACTGGTCTCACGAGGAGCAGGGTCAGGACTGATTTGCATATGGCTAGGTCTAAACTAGGGTTTCATAGTGAGCAAAAGAATAATAGATTTAAACCAGATCTCATTGACTGGGGGTGAATGTTTGATTTGTACCGCATTCCGTCCATCATTTGTGTGTTTTTTTCATTTTAGATTGGTGGCATTTGACACCGTAGATGAAAAACAGTGGAAATCATTTATCCAACGTACGCTCCGTACACAAACACGCCATGGAAATCTGGAACCTACTCGACTCTCTCTCACCCGACATCGCCTTCTTCACAGAGACCTGGACTAACGCATCCTCCGCCCCCGACATTAGCACCGCCATCCCAGACGGATACAAGATCCAGAGGAAAGACCGCCCCAACCACCCAGGAGGGGGCCTCGCCATCGCCCACAAGAGCACCCTCCGCCTCACCACCTCCAGCGAAACCTTCCCCTCCGCCGAACACCTGCACTTCCAGATCCAGACCACCCCCAAAGCCACACTCCGAGGAACCCTCATCTACAGACCCCCCGGCCCCCGAACACCCTTCGCCACCACCATCACCGACTTCATCGCACCCCACGCCATCGCCTCAGCAAACTACATACTCATTGGAGACCTGAACTTCCACCTCGACAACCCCAACGACCCCAACTCCACTATCCTTCGTGACAACCTCGCCAGCATCGGACTTAAACAACTCGTCAACACACCAACCCACAGAGCAGGACACACCCTCGACCCCATCTTCGCGGCAGGAAACAGCGTCCAATTCAGCCACACAACGCAGCCGCCATGGACCGACCACCACTGCGTACACTTCGCCATCAACAAACCCAAGGCACCCAAACCAGCCCCAAGCCCACCTCGAAGGAACTGGAGCAAGGTTACCAATGAGAAACTTAACTCCACCCTCACCCGAGACAACCACACCTGGGCACCTGACGCAAATGACGCAAACAACGCAGCCAGAGAACTCCACACCTGGATCTTCAACTGCACAGACGAGCTCGCCCGCTACGCAACCCCGACAGACAAAGCCCCAGGAAAGCCGCCTGGTTCACCACCGCTCTCCAAGAAGCCAGACGCACCTGCAGACGCCTGGAGAAGAACTGGAGAAACACCAAGACAACCGAAAACCACACCACCTACAAGGACACCTTGACGGACTACCATAACCAGATCAGAGCAACCAAGAGGAACTTCATCCACAACAAAATCCTGGCCAACTCCACCAACTCCAAGGAACTTTTCAGTGTCATTCAGGAATTCACCAACCCACGCAGCAAAGCCACAGACATCACACCATCCCAAGACCTCTGCGACAAGCTTGGAACCTATTTCCACCTCAAGATCAAAACCTCTAAGACAACTTCATCGACCATCCACCAGGTGCCACAGACGGCCCCCGCCCCCAGAAACACCAGCCAGCCCACCATCTCCAACTGGACACCGATCACGGCCGAACACACCGCCTTGACCATGAAAAGCATCCACTCGGGGGCCCCCACGGACCCCTGCCCCCTCACATCTACCACAGAGCTGCGGCCGCCATCGCACCTGAACTACAACGCACCATCAACACCACCTTCAAAACAGGCACCTTCCCAGACAACTGGAAGCGCGCAGAAGTCAGACCCCTGCTCAAGAAGCCCACAGCTGACCCCACTGACCTCAAGAACTATCGGCCCATCTCGCTCCTCCCCTTTGCAGCCAAAGTTGCAGAGAAAACAGTCAACAGGAAACTGACATGATTCATTGAAGAGAACGCCGTCCTCGACCCGTCCCAATCCGGATTCCGAAGCAACCACAGCACAGAGACCGCCCTACTCGCCGCCACAGACGACATCCGCACCCTCCTGGACCAAGGTCACTCCGCAGCCCTCATCCTACTCGACCTATCAGCGGCCTTCGACACCGTCTCCCACCGCACACTAGTCGCCAGACTACACGACGCAGGCATACAAGGAACAGCCCTGGACTGGATCCGATCATTCCTCACCGGAAGAAGCCAAAGGATCAGACTCCCACCCTTCCTCTCCGACCCCACGAAAATCACCAGCGGAGTCCCACAGGGTTCATCACTGAGCCCCACCCTCTTCAACATCTACATGGCCCCCCTCGCAGCCATCGTCCGACAACACGGCCTCAACATCATATCCTACGCCAACGACACCCAGCTCATCCTCTCCCTCACCAAAGACCCCACCACTGCCAAACTCAACTTCCAGAAAGGAATGCAAGACGTCGCAGTCTGGATGACCAACAGCTGCCTGAAGCTCAATGCCGAGAAGACAGAAGTCCTCGTCCTCGGTACCACCCCTTCTGCATGGGACAGCACCTGGTGGCCGACCGCCCTTGGAAGCCCACCTACCCCCTCAGAACACGCCAAGAACCTCGGCATCGTACTCGACTCATCACTCACCATGAACCAACAGGTCAACGACGTCACCTCCAGCTGCTTCAACACCCTCCGCATCCTCCGCAAGACCTTCAAGTGGATCCCCCCTGAGTCAAGGAAGACAGTCACCCATGCACTGATCACCAGCAGACTGGACTATGGAAACGCATTCTACGCCGGCATCAACAAGTCCCTACTCCGCAAACTCCAAACAATACAGAACACCGCCGCCAGACTCGTCCTCGGCATCCCCCGACACGAACACATCAGCCAACACCTACGAAGTCTCCACTGGCTCCCCGTGGAGAAGAGTCACTTTCAAAATCCTCACTCATACCTACAAATGCCTACACAACAACGGACCCAAATACCTCAACGACAGAATCAACTTCCACGTACCCAAAAGAAACCTCCGATCTTCCAACCTCGCACTGGTTGAAACCCCGCGCATCCACAGAGCCAGAGCAGGCAGAAGATCCTTCTCTCACATTGCAGCCAAGACCTGGAACGAGCTAACGGCAGACATCAGACGCGCCCTCTCCCTCAAGACCTGGCTCTTCGGCTAACCAGATCTGCGGACCACCCCCCTCAGCGCCTTGAGACCCTCACTGGTGAGTAGTGCGCTTACAATTCCCTGATTGATTGATTGAATATAAAAGAAATATCAAAAAACAAAATACACTATGAAGCCTAGAATGTTCCATCACAGAACATGCTAAATGAATTGCTTGGGATTTAAGAAATTGTCTTCATTCTATTCACCAATAGTAGGTAGGCGCACAACACCTCTTTCCCGCAGAAGTGGTAGGTGCAATATCACTGACATGCTTCACAAAGGCACAAGACATGCTTTGAGGAGTAATAGTAGTGTAAGAGAAAGACAAGGTGGCTTTAAATCCTGTCCTATGGAGTTAGAACTAGCAAGGAAATAGGAACCTAGATGATCTGGTTGATCCAGATTTGCAGTCCGTATCTATGCAGCCAGACACTGTCTAATATTGTGATTGTGGGGTAATCATCTCAGAACTTCCCATCCAACACTGTACATCTCACAAACCTTCAGCACTTTCTTCACAGTCTCACAGTAATGTCTAAGTGCCTGTGCTCTTGACTTGTCACCTTCATATCTCTCCAGGTAAACTTCCCATTCCGTTGACCGAACTATGAAAGGCAGCCTTACCACTGTGATTCCGTTGTTCCGAAACAATGCCCTTCTGTCATCAATGATCAACTCCTCTTGAGTAGAGGTCCTGTCCACAGTGAGTTCTGCGTTAGATGAATAGCCTTTGTTCTCAATTCTTCTGTTAGAATGTGCATCATATAGATTGCTGTAGAATTCTAAGACAATTAACAGCACAAAAAGGCTAAATGTCAGGATTAGAATCTAGGTGTTAAGGTACGCTAGCCTGAGACATCATCTCCGAACTGCTTTGCCAAGGTTAGGTGCCCACATCAAACTGTGTGGATAAAACCACAAAACCTAACCTCCAAAGGCTTTAGATTGTGCAAATCAATGTCTCATGTTGTCATCTATAATATTAATATTTTGCAGATGAGAATTATGACGTAACAAAAATTAAAAATATATTTTTTGTTGCCTCAATTGGAGGAAATCATAAAATCTGAAGATAGATCTTGACATGAAGAAGGGAGAGGGAACTTGCAGATAAGCTCGCACACAGACAAAACAAACAAGCACCAAAAGTAAAACAGATTTGGTGAGGATTCCTCAGATTTATTATCCTAGTCTGAAACTGGGCAGCATGATTCCTCCTAGCCAGTGATAGACCTGCTACTAGCACCAGATTGCTTTATTATTTGCCATAACCTGAGAAGAAGATTGTTTAACAGTTACAAACAAAGACTCCATACTGTGCAAAGGTTGAAAAATGGCCAATCCCCCATGCTTTAATGTCTTATCTGTAGAAATTAAAATCATGGTCCCAAGCCCACCAAACTCCACAAAGTCTCCCACCTTCCTTGGGAACACATACCTTTTGTACAACAACTCATTGAGATCTCTGCTGAAAAATCAATATCTTCTTCTCACACTATGAAATTTTGCCACTTCACCATGCGTTGGAGGAGACCTGAAAGATCAGACCCTTCAGAAGGATGTTTCTCTGCCAAAAAAGTTGTGCGCTTTGCATGTGTATTCATTTTTATCCTTACATGAATCTTTTTCAGAGGTACAGTATTAAGATGTGGGAGCGGTTCGTCCAGTATGAACTCACAAATGCTACTTGCTAATCTCGGGACAGAGATCTCTGCCTATGCCCGCCCAGTCTCTTATGTACAGAGAACTCTCCACAGAAAATATATGTTTTTGGTCCCCTGTGGGAGGGGGAATTGGGAGCGGCAAGAAAATGTGGAATATCTACTACTAAATGGGTGGGGTAAAAGGGAACTCAAGGAGAAGCATAAGGAAGCACAAGCAAATACAAAAACATGCCCACAAAAGAGCAAGCCGCACGTTATACACTAAAGTTACACCCAGATCTCTTCCAGTAGTGCCACTGAGCAAACAGGTTCAAATCTACTCGAGCTAAGCTTCGGAGTAAGTTACACATCATCCATGGCCAATCACTGGTATTGGAAGGGACTTTTATAGGCATCAATGGAGGCAGGGAATAACTCTAATATCACAGAGTGTAAAATATTGGGGAAATATTTTTAAGTTTCAAAATGGATTACTTTTTCAGTGTACTAAAGTTTTCTTTGAAAAAAAAAATAAACAAAGACACAACAGAAAACCTAGCTAGAATTAGTAGAGAACACATATTGCAACAAGGCTTCAGTCGCATTCAACAGACTTGCTACTGCAGTAAGGACTCTACCACACCCATCAACATACAAAACATTATCACACAGGCTGTGCACAGACAAAACCAAAACCATTTTTTAGCATGTCGGTGAATTTCTTTGCTGCCTTGCTACTGATTTTGAGGAATAATAACTTGAGGAAGAGAGAGAGATTTACAGGCAGGAATCAACATCTTTGCTATGTCCAGGGAAGGTGTAATTGCTAGATATGGCTTCTCATCTGATGTGATCCTTGACATGGTTGCATAGTGAGAACCGGAGCTTACTTTGCATACAGCCTGCTCCCGGTGGTTCTTGCACATGTCAAAATACTGGCTACATTCTATTTCTTGGCCACTGGATCCTTCCAGAAAGTCAGCGGGGGCACTGTGGGCTTCTCACAGACAAGCCAATCATAGTGCTACTGACAGGTACTGAGATGCATCACCAGACAAGTGCCCCTGTGTATCGCCAGACAACAGTTGCTAGCAAAAAGGCAACAGGTGGCAAATCAGCCACTCCACTGCAAGTAACACCATTTCCACTAAAGACACTGCTGGTACTCCATCAAAATGCAAGCTGTATGCAATGGCAGGGGCTGTTTCACTGATGCGTATTTACTCACAACAGCTCAATTCTCTGACAGCTCACTCTTGCACATCAGTTGGTTGCTGGAGATTTTAGTGACATATGGCTAATTGGTAAGTTTAGTTAACTCAATCTGGGACTGTATGTATATCTAGAGAATGGCATCACAAACATAGCTATATATAAATTCATCCCATCACAGTGTACACTCTTGACACTAACAACTTTTGTTGGCCAGTCCCTGTAGGATGACTATGGAGCAGAGGGTCATGTGCAGCAGGATGTAGGCTGGCCCAGCTCTGAACCTGCCACAGGCTGCCAACCATGACTGCACACATCCTTATGCTTTGCTTAGCACGGGTAGGCAATAGGGTCTGGCATGTGTTAAAAACTTTGAATTTGTGCAAGGAATTATATTTGGCAGGTTATCAGCAAGTTAAGCCCAGTGGAGAAAGCTGAGATTTCAGGCAGGTCCATTCTGGGTTTCAATTTGTAGCGGAGTGCAAAGACACATGGAGGAGTACATCTACACATCTTCATATTCAAATGCATCTACTTCTATATCCTAAAAATAATGTCCTTAAAACTGTTGTCAGGTAACAATTCTCCAGGCATGTTTCCTCTTCATTTTATGGATAGCAATTTATTCTGCAGAAGATGCAAAATTCTTCACCTTCGTTATGTACGTGGAGAGCTCCATTTCAGAGTCAGAGATTTCCATCAACCTCAACAAACATGATATGAAATATGGAAACATGAAGAAGGTCATTCCTGAGCCTTCCAAGGGCCACCATGCAATTCTCCTCCATCCTGCTGCTCCTTTTGGTCTTCGATTCTCCCAAATGCCAGAGATTCTTGAAGAGAGGGCCCTGAGTTTTTTGCAGGACAAATTGGAGGCCACAGGGATGAAGCCCCTCAATAATTATCTTCAGCTCTATAGGGAACCTGGCACTGTGGTGAGCAATGCAGCACAGAACAAGATCTGGCAGGACATTGTCACTTGAAGACACAGGCAGTAGGGAAAGCACTTGGACGACACCTGGCGCTGGGCAGGACTGAAGGCAGAGGATTTGCAGGGGCTATGCTCCCTCCCAAAAGTAGTGCCAAAGTCTCTTCACACTGCACAAGTGAAAGTTCAGAACAACTTTGTCTGACCCTATACAGTCAGCTGGGGGACCCAGAGCAGCAGCATTGTGGTAAATCTCACAATAGAAAAAAAGTACAACTTTATCTGTAGATTGAAAGTTTCATAGTGTCATGTCTCATGTTTAATTTGTTTACATCCATTGTGTCAGTGTTATATGTTGCACTCTAAAACATGTTAATGAATAAATGCTGTTAATATAAACATTTTAAAATTATATCTTAATTTGCTTGTATTAATATTTTTTTGTTTGTTGTATAATATATTGGCACTCAGGAGCTTTGTTTTCACAACTAATCTGTTTTTTGTAAAATGTTTAGCTCAACATTGTTATATGGCCTTATTTATTACAGTGAGTGACTTAATATTGTTTAATGCACATAACACAATCTGGGTAAATTCTGTAATGTCAGAGAGACAACATAAATATTGTGAAACACGTCTTTGACATTCTAAAAATGTTACAGGTATAAAATGACCATTGTCATGTAATGTTCATAAAATATGCGCTTACAAATTTGAATCATCACATGTCTAGAACGTTTTCTCTCATCCATATCTCTAACGGTTCGATGTAGAGGCCAAACATCAGAGGCGACGGCAAGCAACCTTGCCGAGTCCCTCTCTTTATTGCAATTTGTCTGGTCAATCTCCCATTCACAATAATTCTTGCAGTCGTCTCTCCATAAATTTAATGAATAGCTCTTGCGAAAACCTCTCCAAAGTCATTTTGTTCAATCAATCAATCAATCACAGAATTTGTAGAGCGCACTACTTACCCGCGAGGGTCTCAAGGCGCTGGGGAGAGGGAAGGGGGGGATGCTGCTACTGGTCGAACAGCCAGGTCTTGAGTAGCCTCCTGAAGGTCAGCAGTTCTTGGGTCTTTCGTAGGCTTAGTGGAAGGGTGTTCCAGGTCTTGGCGGCGAGGTGTGAGAAGGATCTGCCGCCGGTGGTTGTTCTTCGAATGCGGGGGACGGTGGCGAGGAGAGGTCGGTGGAGCGGAGCTGGCGGTTGGGGACGTAGAAGAAGAGCCGTCTGTTGAGGTAGGCTGGGCCAGTTTTGTGGAGTGCCTTGTGTGCGTGGGTGAGGAGTTTGAAGGTGATCCTCCTGTCGACGGGGAGCCAGTGCAGGTTCCTCAAGTGGGGGGTGATGTCGCGTGGTACGTCGAGGATCAGTCGTGCAGAGGCGTTTTGTATGCGTTGCAGTCGCTTGATGAGCTTGGCCGGGGCTCCCGCGTAGAGGGCGTTCCCATAGTCCAGTCTGCTACTGACGAGGGCCTGGGTGACTGTTCTTCTTGTGTCTGTCGGGATCCACCTGTAGATCTTGCGAAGCATGCGGAGGGTGTTGAAGCAGGAGGAGGAGACTGCGTTGACTTGCTTGGTCATGGAGAGCGTTGAGTCGAGGATGACTCCCAGGTTGCGTGCGTGGTCGGTGGGTGTCGGGGCTGCTCCCAGCGTCGTTGGCCACCAGGAGTCGTCCCAGGCTGAGGTGTTGGAGCCGAGGATGAGGACCTCCGTTTTGTCCGTGTTCAGCTTTAGTCGGCTGATCTTCATCCAATCGGCGACGGCCTTCATTCCTTCATGGAGTTTGGCTTTGGCGGCGAGGGGTCCTTGGTGAGGGAGAGGATCAGTTGAGTGTCGTCGGCGTAGGAGATAATGTTGAGGTCGTGTTGTCTGGCGATGCGTGCGAGCGGGGCCATGTAGATGTTGAACAGTGTTGGGCTGAGGGACGATCCCTGGGGTACGCCGCAGATGATCTCGGAGGCTTCGGATCGGAAGGGTGGGAGGCGGACTCTCTGGGTTCTGCCGTCGAGGAAGGAGATGGTCCATTCCAGGGCCTTGTCTCGGATCCCTGCGTCGTGGAGGCATGCGCGTAGAGTGCGATGGCAGACAGTGTCGAAGGCGGCGGAGAGGTCCAGCAGGATGAGGGCTGCGGTCTCACCATTGTCCAGCAGGATCCTGATGTCGTCGGTGGCGGCGATGAGGGCAGTCTCAGTGCTGTGGTTGCTGCGGAACCCTGATTGGGATGGGTCCAGGATGCAGTTTTCTTCGAGGTATCGGGTTAGCTGTTTGTTGACGATCTTCTCGATGACCTTGGCTGGGAACGGAAGCAGAGAGATGGGCCGGAAGTTCTTGAGGTCTCTCGGGTCCGCCTTGGGTTTTTTGAGTAGGGCGTTGATCTCTGCGTGTTTCCAGCTCTCTGGGAAGGTCGCGGTCTCAAAGGAGAGGTTGATGATGTTGCACAGGTGAGGTGCGATGGAGCTGCTGGCTTTGTTGAAGATGTGGTGCGGGAGAGGGTCTGACGGGGAGCCGGAGTGTATTGTGCTCATGGTCTTGATGGTGCCCTCGATGTTCACGCTGGCCCAGGCTGGCAGGGGGTCGTGGTCGATGGTGTGTGGCGGGTCGATCTTAGTTGGGGTTGTCTGGGTGTCGAAGCTGTCGTGGATGTCGGCGATCTTGCGGTGAAAGAAGGTGGCGAGGGAATCGCACAGGGGTTGCGACGGCGGGATGTCGTTGGTGTTGGAGCTGGGGTTGGAGAGTTCCTTCACGATGTTGAAAAGCTCCTTGCTGTTGTGTGCGTTGTTGTCGAGGCGGTCTTTGAAGGAGATTCTCTTGGCGGACCTGATGAGGTGGTGGTGGTTACGGATGGCGTCTTTGTGGGCTGTGTGGCTGTCCGGTGTCTTATCGCTGTGCCATTTCTTCTCTAGTTTCCGGCAGGTGCGCTTGGAAGCTAGGAGTTCCGAGGTGAACCAGCTGGCTCTTTTGGTGGTGTCGCTGTAGGTGAGCTTTTCAGCGGGGCGAGGGTGTTGGCACAGTCGTCCATCCATCGTCTGAGGTTGCAGGCAGCGTCATCGGTGTTGGATGGGTCGGAGGGAGGGCTGAGAGCGAGGGTTGCCTGGAGTTGGTCTTCGGTGACTTTGCTCCAGCAGCGGCGTGGGATCTGTTGGGTGCGGTGGTGTGTGGTGGGTTTCTGGAAGGTGAAATGGATGCAGCGGTGGTCGGTCCAGAGGAGTTCCGTGGTGTGGCTGAAGGAGACGTGGGAGCTTGAGGAGAAGATGGGGTCAAGCGTGTGGCCGGCGCAGTGGGTCGGTGTTGTGACGAGCTGGCTCAGGCCGAGGTTGGCGAGGCTGTCGATCAGGGTGGTGGAGTTGCTGTCGTTGTTGTTCTCCAGGTGAAAGTTCAGGTCTCCGAGGAGGATGTAGTCGGTAGAGGTCAGGGCGTGCGTGTTGATGAAGTCGGCGATGGAGTCGCTGAACTGGGGTCGGGGCCCAGGTGGTCTGTAGACAAGGGTGCCTCTAAGGGTGGTGTTGGGGTCCGTGTGGATCTGGAAGTGCATGTGTTCGGCGGTGCTGAGAGTGTCGTCGGTGCTGGTCGAGACCCTGATGCTGTTCTTGTGGACGATGGCGATTCCTCCTCCTACTGCGTTGACGCGGTCTCTGCGGGTGATCTTATAGCCGTCTGGGATGGCTATGGCGATGTCGGGTGCGGAGGAGTCGTTCATCCAGGTCTCTGTCAGGAAGGCGACGTCTGGTGATGATGTGTCGAGCAGGTCCCAGAGCTCGACGGCGTGTTTGCGGGCGGAGCGGGTGTTCAGCAGGATGCACCGGAGGTGGTTGAGGTCCTTCTTGGCGGGCGCCTCGGTGGCTCTGAGGCTGGTGTAGCTGCAATTCCGGCAGGTGAAGGGACCATGGGTGCGTTTCGGGGCGGCCTTGAAGCAGTTGTGCGTCCGTCCGGGGTTGAGAGCGTGGAGTGTGGTGGCATCGTATCGGCGTCGGTCCTCGAGGCTGGAGCGGGGGGCGCGCGGTCCAGGGGTTCTGGCGCTGGGCGCGGTCCAGTTGCGGACGGGCGCAGACGGGCTTGCCTTGGATCGCTTTATTCAAAAAGGGCCAGTTTACTCTGTCAAACGCCTTAGCAGCATCGAAGGTTAAACTTGTTAGTGGTGCTCTCTCCTCTATTGTCATGTCCATCACCCTTACCAGGCCATGTGTGAGACTGTGCAGCTGTCGCCCCCTTATAAAACCTTTTTGGTCCTCGTGTACTAGGCCCCAATCACTTTATCAAGTCTCATTGCGAGAATATGTGTGTAGATCTTATAATCACAATTCAGCAATTAGATTGGTCTATATGATTCACAAAAGTGTTGGGTCTTTGCCAGGCTTCAAATTCACACTAATTGTGGTCTCTTCTCATACCTTGGTAATTTGTTTACTTCTAGGAATATATCTTCCAACAATCTAACTGGTATCGGGAGTATATCCTCCACCAAGGTGATGTACAGCTCATTAGGGAGACCATCGGGGCCTGTGGCCTTTATTTTTTTCAGCCCCCTGATTTTTAATCCCACCTATTCTTGTGTTATTTCCTGATTTAAAGCTCTTTTTGAGGCGTATTCAAGCTTAGTCATCTCCCTTAGGCAATTCTCTAATTGTACCTCCGACACCTCCAACTCCTTAGTATATAAATTCTCATAGAAGTTTGTGAATGCCTGTCCTATATCAGTCTCTTCAGTGCACACCACTCCTGTGTCTCCATCCTTAATCCCCCTGATGACATTCCTTGTGTTATCCACCCTCATTTTCCACACTAGTAATTTACTGCACCCTTCCCCATTCTCATAGTGGGCTAACTTACTGGCCTCCCATTTTTTGCACCAAGTGCCATTCAAATAGGCGACAAGCTCTTCCCTCGCCTCCCTTATCTTGATGTCAAGTGAGGTTGGGTCCTGCATTGCCCCCTGGATATTCCCTAACTTCTGTACTCTCGTGATTTTCTCCTCCAATTCAGCAATATTATGTTTAGCCTTACAATGCTTTCAGGCCGCCAAACTTATAATCTCCCCTAAAATTAAGGGCTTGATGGTGTCCCAAAATATATGCTGAGGGGCTGAACGCTTGATCATTTCAAAGTAGGTCTTCGTATCCTGTCTCAACTGGCTGATTAGCTTTGGGTCTAGCAATAATGACCTATCCAAGGTCTATCTCGGAGGCTAGTATCTCTTGTCCAGCTTCAAGCCTAGCCTCACTAATGAGTGGCCGGACAAGTGCTCAGTGAGGTGATTCACTGTCACCACTCTATTGACCATTCTAGCATCTAAAAGGAAGAAGTAAATTCTAGAGAAATGGCCATATTGTTTGTTATGGAAAGTCAAGCCCTTATCACTACCAGCCCTGTGTCTCCACATGTCACAAAGCCCTAAGTCCTTTATAAGTAGCCTCACATTTGCTACCATCACTGGGGAGTAAGCTGTTTTCTATATGGTAGATTTATCCAGAACAGGGTCAAGTATTACATTAAAGTCTCCTCCTATCACTATCGGTACTGAGAGCTCCAACAATTTGAGATATAGAGCCTGGAGAGGTTCAGGATTATCAGTGTTTGGGCCATAGAAGCCCACTACTGCATACCAGGAATTTTGCTATTAGCCACCACCAACGATTGTCTGCTATATACTCCCACAGGGTAGCTTGAGCTGTTTTTTTCAGCAAAATAGCCACTTTCATAACACAACAAGACTGATACGAACAGACAAACTTTCTGATCCATGTTTGCCCCTTTAGTTCTTCTTCACACTCTTTTCTCAGTACGTGAGTCTCCTGTAGGATCATTATATTGGCTTCAAGACTTAAGTAATCAAAGATCTTTCTTCTTCTACTTCTTACTCAGCCCATTTACATTCCATGATAGGAGCTTCAAGGTGGCCGCTCTATCATTGTCTAGCATTTCTCCCATAAGTCATGGTGGGTGAGCTACCTTTTTGAGTGTACGCCCAACACCATCTTCTCTTATACTATTTATCATCCTTAGCTGCATATGATGATCTTTTTCCCCCTCCCTAATACTCCCCACCAAGTGACTCATCGCACTTGCATCTCTTGATTGTGACCCCCCTCCGCCCACACCCCCCGGGGAATACTCCCTTCTAGTCTATTGGGTATTCTCATTATACCCATTTGAGCTCTCCCTCTAATGCCATTCTTACTGCTTTTGCACTTTAATCTGTTTTATTAGGTTTTTCACCTCCCCTGGTTCTCTGAGGTTTAGCATGCGATTTTCCAACATGATCTTAAGAGTTGCAGAAAACATTAGCTGGACTGTAGACTTTAAGATTAGGTTTGTCACAAAACCTCATATCACCCCCCTCCTCTCCCTCTAAAATGTTCAGCAATCTTATGTTATTGAACCTTGAATTGGTCTCTAGAATCTCCAGTTTATCACGAAGTTCTGTCATGCCTTTTTTCGGTGTACTGATCTCCTCTCGGTGTACCTGTACTTCTCCCTTAAGAGCTCCTAGAAAAACCTCTAAAGTGTCCATTTGTATTAACTTATTCATTTCCCCCTCCAATGTCTCACATGTCCCTTGTATACTGGCTTGATTCTTCTCAGCGATAGGGAATTTAGATTTAACCTCTTCCATTAGGCCTACTAGTAACCTCTCAACTCCTTCCTGTCCTGTGAGATTTGGCAAGGTCTCCCTTTGGGATCGCGTTGCATTGTCCTTGTATAAATCCAGGCCCATCTGTGCTAATCTCTGAAACCTATTTTCTATGGGTAACCCGGCTATAACCTCCTCTACATTCACAGACTTACGCACTTGCTCACTTCCTGTCTCCATAGTGGAAATAATCTTATGCCTCTCATCAGAGGGTTTTTGCGGGTTTAAGGCTAGGTTGCTTTGCTCCTTTGTGGACTGGGGTTTAAAAAAAAACCTTAAGGAAGGGGTGATCTTTGAACTATGCAGGTTTTTTTTCAATGCTCTCCCCCCAATTGTTCTACCTGCTCGGTTTCTGCCGCTGGTTGGGAGTAAAGTCAGCAAGGCTATATCTGGGTTTAAGGTATTACGGATGCTTGTGTTATCAGGCACAAGGTTGGCTACTGCTGCAGTATTTAAGGGGAAGGGGGGAGTAACCAAGCACCTACTTTCTGAGCTTGCTAAAGACTCTGATCTAGTTTTGAGATTTCATAGCGAATACTTGCCCCAGCCCTCTTTGCCTCCCATATGCTGCCTCAGTATTCACTGACCTTTTTCCTCTTGAGGAGATTTGTTCCTTTGGGCTTAGAGGTGCCTCTCCTGCCCCCTCAGCACCACTACCACTGACTGCTGATGCCTCCTGGGCTGCACCCATGTGCAGATCAACTGGTTTCCTTTTGTTTTTCCACACTTTCTCCCATAGTGCTGCTTCCAGCTTCTATGTTGCTGCCTGCAGTGGCCAGCTTGTGGTGACGCTGCCACTCCCTCCCCAGAAGGGAATTTTTGTTGAGGCCCACCGTTCTTTGTGGAGCCCTCATGCTGGTTTCCTCCAGAGTGCTGCACTGCAGCCACGAAATTCCCCCGAAGGGCCCTCCTGAACCTCCACAATGCCCCTGACCATCCTCACTCATGCACTCACCCCCGCCGAACCAGGGTAATTCTTTGCTTACATTCAGCGCCACTCCCCTGCAAGCATTGGAGGGAGAGTTCCGAGCCAGTGCTCTCAGCTAGCCACCAGTTTCCCATCACCCTCATTAGCAATAAGGATGAGAGAAAACATAGGCATTTTACCCTTTGAATGTAACGGCTGGGAGAGGAAGGTGGCGCTTTATGCTGACGATTTGATGGTCTATTTGTCTAACTTAGCAGTTTCATACCCCAACATTCAGCAAACCATGGAAGACTTTAGCAAGGTCTCAGGCTACTTAGTGAACCCTCTAAAAATGGGGATCATGGCATGGAATACTCCGTGCGTCAGCCCGTTCTTAAGAAAGGAAACAAACACTTAGGAATAACGGTGGTACTAGACTTGGATAAGAAGACAAGTAAACTTTAAGAAAGTGATGATGGAAACTAAGAGGCTCCTGAGGGCTTGGGCGTGCCTCCCACTTACTATCTTTGGGAGATCAAACATCATAAAGATGACAATCCTGCTGAAGTTTAATTTCCTCTTTAATGAAATACCACTATTGTTCAGCAAGGTTTGAATCATGAAATTATAGGGAGAGGTGAACAGTTTTACCCAAGCCTTCAGGGAGTTAGAAATTCCTGGAAAAAAACTTCATAGAAAAATGCTGGATGGGGGCATAGTGGCCCCGGACTTCCAGTTTTATTGCTGGATTTTACAGCTAAAGAACATTAGAAGGCTGCTAAGGGGATAGGACCACTCACAAACAGGGCTTATGTTTCAAGCTATTCTGAGAAACCAACCGTATGGGCACAGGCACTTCTTGTATAAGTTTGGGAACACAAGATTCTTCAAGAAAGTCAGGCTAAAGATGCTAAACGCTGCCTGCAGACGGGTGCAAATCAGAAGATTATTTTGAATACCTTACTATAGCGAATTTGCCCCTATCTGGAACTCTACTGGAACTCCAGATTGTCTACTGTACATCTGGGCAACACCCTTGAAAGATGGGGGTCAGATCTTTAAAGGAGGTAGACTGATCTCTTGGAAAGACCTATCGTGGCTAACAGAAAGTAGACTATCTAGATTTAAGTACTATCAGCTAAAAAGCTGGGCGCATGGGATGCCGGAAGACAGTATGGGGAATCCTGAGCTGGAGGAACTACTACAGGGAAACACCCCATAAAGTAAGAGGTGGCCAAGTGGTATTGGAGAATGGTGCGAGGCAACAAGGAAAACTTCACCCTGCCAGAGGAGCTGTAGAAAAGATGGATTTAACAGGCCTCTGGCAAGTATCTATGTCTACTTTACGTGAGTCTGTGAAATCCGCATCTCTCAGGAAAAAACATCTGTTTACTATGCACAGAGTCTACCTGACACCGAAAAAGCTGTCACGGTTTGACAAAACAACTAGTGAAGCCCTGTCCTAAATGTGGTCTAGAGCTGGCAGATGATTCGCATATGTTCATGCAATGTCCAGTGATTCAACCCTTCTGGCAAATTGTGGGTAAAGCTTTATCCGAGATGCTCGGCAAAGAAGTCACGGTAGGCCTTGCACTGATATTTTTGGCATCCTACTGAGTAAAAAAGAGAAAAGTATTGAATTGCCTAAAAAGCTAAGATTATTCTTATTTGCACTGATTCTATTGCCAAGAAGGGAGATCTACATGAAATGGTTATCCTCTACCTCCCCGGATCTTACTGACGGGGCACTTTCTGCTAAGCGAGTTGGCAAGTTAGACAGTGATTGCTCTACACCCGACAGGGTGAAGATGTGGGCTCTATTCGAAAACTGGTAGAAAGAACAAATACTGGAGAGGGATGCTTAAGCACTCAGAGGGAGTCCAATGATTTAAGACCTGCGTTTCAATCTTGGGATTCACCAGGGTCTGCAACGATCAAGGAACCTGATGCTGGAAAGATCTTGCTCAGGATAAGACGTATAGGTAGGGGTTAACAGATTCTGGGAACCCTCTCCTAGGAAACTCCAACCTGCTGCATAATGAGGACAAAAAAATCACATTTCCAGATAATACTCATGCATTCTATACCATTAATCCTCAACTCTTGAACTTGAAATCATGTGTATGTTACAGTTTACCAACATAAGAGAATGTAAGGGTGGCATTGCCTCACTAAGTCATGGCAATCCATTTGATAAAGTGACGTTTCTGTTTCTATGTGATAGAGAAACTATAACGTTTTATTGGAAATTATTATGTGCTTTAGTTAAACCTTCCTTAGTCAGAGTTTCCCACTGTTAAAAGTAGCATATATCTATTATAACTCCCAGGGCAATGGGGAATGGTTTATTTAATATTGTCACATTTACCATGTTAATATTCAAATATTTATTTGTATGTACATGAAGCTTGCACTGAGTATTGTCTTTTCCATGGTTAGCCAAGGCTAGTGTGGGGGACAGTGGGACCAAGGAAGAAGACAAAGAAGGACCTTGACCATTATGGGGGTACAGGAAGAGGAGACCACCACGACAGAGGAGGATGGTGCATCCATTAGCAAGGAAAGTACACCAAGCCAGAAAATCACTCACTCCCAATTAGAGACACACCAGGCTGAGGCTTTGGGCACCACTGAGGAGGTGGTATATCTCTACACCACAAGCCAGGAGGTGTCAGACACAGAGCTGTTTTGCCCCAAGACCAGGCCCCTCCATCATTCATCACTGGGGTCTCAAGATGCTCCCTCCACTCCTCCTCCTCCAAATCAATAGGGTCTCCTGATGCACCTCATATTGCCCCTTTTCTGCAAGGGCCCAGACTCAAGATCTGTAGCCATGAGTAAGATTTACCAGAGACATCATTTAGCCCTAACATACTCTTGTACCCTGGCTTTTGTTATGTTATGTTATGTTAATTAAATTTAATATAGCACTCGAATCACCCGAGGGCATATCGGTGCTGTCAACAGTATCAAGCAAGCATCTACACGAAAGATGGATTTAGAAGAGGGAAGCTTTTAGCAGTTTCCTAAAATGGCAATAGTTCATGCAGGTACGAATATGTACAGGGAGTCTGTTCCAATAAAAAGGAGCCTGGTAGGAAAAGACTTTCCCACCACATCTCGCCAAGCGGATGCGGGGTACACACAGCAGGGCTTTATCCTTGGATCTTAAACTTCTGGTGGGTATATGCAATTTAATTTTCTGTTGGAGATAACTGGGACATTTGCCCCTTAAGGCCTTGTATGTGAGACAGTAGATCTTAAAAATACTCCCTTTTCTTAATGGCAACCAGTGCAGAGACTTCAACAAAGGGGCCGACGGGGAACCAGGCGGAAGGTTGAGGACAAGCCTGGCTGCTGTATTTTAAACTACTTGAAGTTTAGCTACAAGCGTCTCATTTGCTGCATCCAACAAAAAATTCCCGTAGTCTAATCAGCTCATTACCAGAGCTTGGAATAATGTTCTTCTGGCAGAGATCAGAAGGTAGGGAAATATTCTACATAGGAGACGAATATTGTCAGTGGCGGCTCCTCTGCTAAGACGGAGGAGCATTGCCCCACTGCGCAAAAAGGAAAAATAAAATGACAATAACGTACTGTTATTGTCATTTTATTTTTCCTATTGCATGTGTGCAGTGTGGGGCAGGGCAGGGCAGCGCAGGGGGAGGAGTGGTTTGCACTCCCAAAGTGCGCATGAACTGTTTGGCCGGCCCTCTTGGGCTGACCAAACAGTTCATGCGCACTTTGCATGTTCCTACCAGGCTGCATTACACAGCCTGGTCAGTAACATGCACAGGCTCCCTGTTCGAGTCTGAGCGCCGATCCACGGCACTGCAGCGTTGTAATTGGCTCAGGGGAGGCTGTGTGCCTGGTGCTTCCTGCTACAGTCCGGACTGCAGAGGAAGAAGGAAGAGGACGCAGAGGAGGCGGCAGCCGGCCGGCCGTTTTAAGGTAAGTGGGTTTTTCTTTTATTAATTAACCCACCGCCCCAGTCATTTAGCAGCCACTACTGCATATTGTGGTAACACAAACCAGTGGTAGCCAGAATCGGATCTTTCATAGAGAGGGGTTCGTCAATTTTTTTGCCAATATATGACAATAGCTGCTTTCCATGAGGTAGATATTAATTGTCAGCAGGCGATCGCTTGGGGCCTTCAAGAGGTAGCGGTATAGGTGAAGGAACACAGAGAGGTGCAGTTTGTCCAGCACTGAAAACTCTTCTGATTCCTGTTCTCATGGACTCCAGCCATTTCTAGATATTATTTTTCCCATCCCTCTCCTACCAGTGGATGTCTCCCATTATATATTTCTGCTCTGTCTAAAAAGCTACCCTAATGTGTGCAGATTCTCAGGAGGACCTCCAGGTTGTCTTCATGTCAGATGTGAATGGTTGAATGGAAACATGTGTCTCCACTATGCATGTTGGATGATAGATGTTACATTTCTGTTAAACTTTTACTTTTGTTCTTAACATTAATTCTTGAATTTTGTACTTTGACTTGACTATTTTTTGGGACAATTTGATTATTTCTTTTTTGCATTATTTTTACTGGATGTTGTATATAGACTGGTCCCCAACATGTTTTTTCCTTTGTTTGCCACCTCCAAGTTGACCTCTTCCACCCTAGAATCAGGCACTGTTTTTTGTTTTTTCTCCCCTTCCAAAGGAGACTTATCCCTTAAACCCAAATTATTTTTTCCAATTTTTAAAAATAAAAAATATGAAAAAACTTAACACTAACATAGATGTGTTCTTATCCTTTTCTGTGTGTGGATACTTGTGTGAGTTGCTGCAAGGGCTATTGTTAAATGACACAGTCTCCAACCAATTCCATTGTCATACACCCATCTTCATGGTCAGGCACACATGAGATGACACACAAGTAAAAGGTAAGTACAAGTGATATTTATTGAAAATGTTTAAAAAATAAAAAAAAAATGTTTTTATTGGTATTTTAACATATTGATAATTACAGAAGTGTAAGAGCACCAGTGAGTTTCATTGAACCTTTCCACGCATCATGTATCCGTTACTACTAGACGAATCTAGTTGTACATTCTCAGAGATCTCCATGTTTATACCAGCATGAAATAACATATAACATTTCCCAAGGCTCCAATATACTTAAGCCTCTCGGGTCACAGTATTTGCCAAAGTATAGACATATTATCAAAGTACTAAATAAGCTATGCAACATGCACAGTAGGTAACATAAACAACAATTACCGCACCCAGCGGTTTCATAAGTAAAACCCAATCCTAGGTTCTGTTTAAGTCCGGAAGGGATAGTTCCTTATAGTATAGGATGTTTTAGTAGTTTTTGGGGTCTGTGGGGGGTTGGTCTGGGTTGACCACCTGCATATCCTGTGTGTCATGCCTCAGTGTTCTGGCGGTGTGCTACAGGGGGTCGCCCCAGCCTCTGCCTCATTTAGTGTCTCGTCAATACTATCATCCGAGTTACCCTTCCCTCTGCTGTCCCACGCCTGTAATACTTCCGCCCATAACCCCGCAGTAGGGCGACGGCGTAACCCTCGAGCATCCTCTTTCATCAACGCCCTCCCTCCTGCTCTAGCCCACGTACCTACATCCCGCTCCCAGGCCACTATCGTGGGTCCTATTTCTTTTTTCCAACTTAAGGCGATATGCCACCGTGCATACACCAGGACTAGGTCCACAAATCTGGAGCCCACCTTCCGAGCCCCGGGACGGGGGAACAGCTGCAGGAGGCAGACCACCGCCGTGCAGGGGAGTGAGCGAGCCAGCACTTCATTAAGCACAGATATTACTGTGTGCCAATAGTCCTGCAACTTTGGGCAGTCGCATACCATATGGGCGAACCCTGCATCAAGTTCACCACATCTCTGACAGTGCTTTTTGGCGCTCCCGTACATGATGCGTAGTCTATCAGGAGTTAGATAGGTCATATGTAGGAAGTTAAATTGTATGAATTTATAGTTGGTATTTCTAGAGACCCATTGTGGGCTACCCAAGGCCTTACTCCACTCCGTGTCTGATATGTCCCTATCTAACGGGAATCTCCATCTCTCTCTTGTATGCTCCAGGGGCTTCATGCTCATTTCCAGTAATGCTCTATACATCCATTTTACAAGGTGTGGTGCCGACCCAAGTGTCACCATTGCCTGGAGTGCTGCATGCGTCTCTGGTTCCCGCCCACTCCCAGGCCACAGGTCTCTAAACGTTCTCACCAGTGCATGGTATTGCAGAAACTTCCCAGAGGGAAGGTCTTAGTGAGTCAAGAACTTGTCTAGTGGAATCAGTTCCCCATTTTGGAAAAAGTCTCCTACTGTCGCTATACCTGTTGCTGACCATTCGTGCAATTGGTGCTTCGAGAAATGGGAGAGTCCATCTCCACGTGGCAGCCCCACCAGGGGGAGATCCGGCGCAGACAGGGGGGCCCCAGCTGTGTGCCGGAGGCACTCGCACCAGCATCTCAGCGCTTCCTGAAGCAGTACCCCAGGCGCAGGAATGGATACCTTTGGGTGCAGACGTTTTGCTATCAATAGCCCCCGGTCCACCATCAGAGCCACCGTCCCCGCCGCCTCCAAGTCTCTGCCATCTAGCCACCGGGCAAGCCATTGGAGCTGCGCTGCTAAATAATACAACTCGAAGTCCGGTGCCCCCGGCCCCCAGTTTCCTCCGCAACACTGTCAGTGAGATCCTATTCAATCTCCCATCCCAGACCAGGTCACGCAGCATATTTATTGAAAATGTTAACAGGAATAATGTTTCTATATACAATTATAGTGGAGGAATTGATATTAGAAATGGTTGGGTGTATTGAATGAGAATTGGTCAATGAATGGTGATTAAAATGTTCATGGGGTGGTGGTTGCTGTCTACACCTGTGGAAGTAATGGGGTGGGGTCATCTGTGTGTCCAGCTATGAAATACTGGAACCTCATTACGTTGATGTTTTGGTGGTGGAGTGGGAGTAGGTGGGTTTGCTGGGGGTGCAGGTGGGTTGTTGGTAGATTTGGGCTGGGCCTTGTGGGTTGGTATTCTTTCCTTGTTGACTGAAGCCCATTACATGGCCCTACAGCTTGGCTCAGGGCCTGTGTGATTTGGCCTGCATTAGCTGCATGGCCAAGACATGGCGTCCCATGACACACAGAGCTATTCCAGTCAACCTTGGGAGGAGTTTCTGGTAGGTTTTGCTGTACATGGTCTCTTGTTTTTGTGACTAATGCTCTGTGCAGAGAATTGACATTGAATAAATTGATCTTTACAGATGACAGGATTTGCTGGGAATTTGTGGGAGGAAGATTAGTGAATGGGGAGAAGTCCTCCTCATCAGGGATTTCTTCTCTCGCTCAAGATTAATAGAGGATAGAGTTTCACTCACATTGAGGATGAATAAGGGCGGACGAGGGGAGTCCACTGAGGTACTTGCAGTCTTTGGGCTGCTTTGAGGATACTTCTGCCTAACTGGGAATAGCGTCTGAGAATTTGCGGCTGTTGACTGAACAGTGACAATCTGTACGAGTTCCCTAGGAGTGAGACTGCTTGTCGACTTGTAGTTTTTTTAAAAGAAGTTGTTCTAGGTGGATCAACAATCTCCTCTTCAACTATAGCAACCACAGGCATGGCAGCTTGTGAGTGGTAGAGTTATCTACCTGGATTGCATGCTCTCATGCGCTTGTGGATGGTATTAACTAATTGTCAATATTAATAGTAAGTGTGAAATTACAGATTGTGTCTAAGCTTAAACCAGAGCTGTTGCACAAGAGCTGTGAACAACACAATGTGACACTTTAGCTTTGATATGTGATACATTAGAATAGTATACAATTTTAGTTGTTGGTAAACATATGCCCTTACAAAAGAGACTTAGGGCCCGATTCCGATTTGGGCCGGAAGCGCACCTAACAGTATTCGTCCGGAAAAAATACCAGCCGAACGCGTGTTTCCCGACCGACTCGAACACTCTACCGAACGAACAAGTACGATGCGCATAACAGTCCAGATTCCGACCCAGCCGTACTTACCCAATCCAGCTCCTTTTCTCCACCCGATCCGGATCCGTAAACGCCGAATCGAGTCGCACGGAACCAAATACACAGCACCTTCCGGCCGGACTAGTACGATGCGTCTTCCGTACGCGCCAAACCCGTCGCTACGTCCGGCACGTTTCAGCATCCGGGAGAGCTGCACATAAGCTCCGTTTCGCGTCACTAAACGATCCACGGCTACGAGACGAACAAGCCAGCGACGAGTACGAGTCGAAGACACGCGAAACCCGAACGAGACGAACCAACCATGAATCCCATCGCGCAGGTCCTACCAATACTCTACATCTATTACCGGGACCGATTCGGACGCCTACGGCGCAGACGGTAAGTAAAACACCAACAATACAAACTAACTACACGTACCTAAAATATGTCACACACACATAGGGATGCACAAATGACGTACTCTAGCAACTGCACAATCATAGGGGTGGGATGGGCATCACCAATGCCATACACACCCATAGGGGCCTGGATTCCTGCTACCACCACCACCCCTACTCAGGGGGGCCTGGATGCCCATCACCACGACCATCCCCACTCATGGGGGGCTGGATGCCTATCACTACTACCACCCCTTACTCAGGGGGGCTGGATGCCTATCACTACCACCACCCCTACTCAGGGGGTGCTGGATGCCTATCACCACTACCATCCCCACTCATGGGGGCTGGATGCCTATCACTACTACCACCCCTACTCAGGGGGGCTGGATGCCTATCACTACCACCACCCCTACTCAGGGGGGCTGGATGTCTATCACTACTACCATCCCCACTCATGGGGGCTGGATGCCTATCACTACTACCACCCCTACTCAGGGGGGGGGCTGGATGCCTATCACTACCACCACCCCTACTCAGGGGGTGCTGGATGCCTATCACCACTACCATCCCCACTCATGGGGGGCTGGATGCCTATCACTACTACCACCCCTACTCAGGGGGCTGGATGCCTATCACTACCACCACCCCTACTCAGGGGTGCTGGATGCCTATCACCACTACCATCCCCACTCATGGGGGCTGGATGCCTATCACTACTACCACCCCTACTCAGGGGGGCTGGATGCCTATCACTACCACCACCCCTACTCAGGGGGGCTGAATGCCTATCACTACCACCCCCCCTACTCATGGGGGGCTGGATGCCTATCACTACCACCACCCCTACTCAGGGGGGGCTGGATGTCTATCACTACTACCATCCCCACTCATGGGGGGCTGGATGCCTATCACTACTACCACCCCTACTCAGGGGGGGGCTGGATGCCTATCACTACCACCACCCCTACTCAGGGGGTGCTGGATGCCTATCACCACTACCATCCCCACTCATGGGGGCTGGATGCCTATCACTACTACCACCCCTACTCAGGGGGCTGGATGCCTATCACTACCACCACCCCTACTCAGGGGGCTGGATGCCTATCACTACCACCCCCTACTCATGGGGGCTGGATGCCTATCACTACCACCACCCCTACTCAGGGGGCTGGATGCCTGTCACTACCACCACCCCTACTCATGGGGGCTGGATGCCTATCACTACCACCACCCCTACTCAGGGGGCTGGATGCCTATCACTACCACCACCCCTACTCAGGGGGCTGGATGTCTATCACTACTACCATCCCCACTCATGGGGGGCTGGATGCCTATCACTACTACCACCCCTACTCAGGGGGCTGGATGCCTATCACTACCACCACCCCTACTCAGGGGGTGCTGGATGCCTATCACCACTACCATCCCCACTCATGGGGGGCTGGATGCCTATCACTACTACCACCCCTACTCAGGGGGGCTGGATGCCTATCACTACCACCACCCCTACTCATGGGGGCTGGATGCCTATCACTACCACCACCCCTACTCAGGGGGCTGGATGCCTATCACTACCACCACCCCTACTCAGGGGGGCTGGATGCCTATCACTAACACCACCCCTACTCATGGGGGGCTGGATGTCTATCACTACTACCATCCCCACTCATGGGGGCTGGATGCCTATCACTACCACCACCCCTACTCAGGGGGCTGGATGTCTAACACTACTACCATCCCCACTCATGGGGGCTGGATGCCTATCACTACTACCACCCCTACTCAGGGGGGCTGGATGCCTATCACTACCACCACCCCTACTCAGGGGGCTGGATGTCTATCACTACTACCATCCCCACTCATGGGGGGCTGGATGCCTATCACTACTACCACCCCTACTCAGGGGGCTGGATGCCTATCACTACCACCACCCCTACTCAGGGGGTGCTGGATGCCTACCACCACTACCATCCCCACTCATGGGGGCTGGATGCCTATCACTACCACCACCCCTACTCAGGGGGCTGAATGCCTATCACTACCACCACCCCTACTCAGGGGTGCTGGATGCCTATCACCACTACCATCCCCACTCATGGGGGGCTAGATGCCTATCACTACTACCACCCCTACTCAGGGGGGGGCTGGATGCCTATCACTACCACCACCCCTACTCAGGGGGGGGCTGGATGCCTATCACTACCACCCCCCCTACTCATGGGGGGCTGGATGCCTATCACTACCACCACCCCTACTCAGGGGGGGGCTGGATGCCTATCACTACCACCCCCCCTACTCATGGGGGGCTGGATGCCTATCACTACCACCACCCCTACTCAGGGGGTGCTGGATGCCTATCACCACTACCATCCCCACTCATGGGGGGCTGGATGCCTATCACTACTACCACCTCTACTCAGGGGGGCTGGATGCCTATCACTACCACCACCCCTACTCAGGGGGGCTGGATGCCTATCACTACCACCACCCCTACTCATGGGGGCTGGATGCCTATCACTACCACCACCCCTACTCAGGGGGCTGGATGCCTATCACTACCACCACCCCTACTCAGGGGGGCTGGATGCATATCACTACCACCCCCTACTCATGGGGGGCTGGATGCCTATCACTACCACCACCCCTACTCAGGGGGCTGGATGCCTATCACTACCACCACCCCTACTCAGGGGGGCTGGATGCCTATCACTAACACCACCCCTACTCATGGGGGCTGGATGTCTATCACTACTACCATCCCCACTCATGGGGGCTGGATGCCTATCACTACCACCACCCCTACTCAGGGGGGCTGGATGTCTAACACTACTACCATCCCCACTCATGGGGGCTGGATGCCTATCACTACTACCACCCCTACTCAGGGGGGCTGGATGCCTATCACTACCACCACCCCTACTCAGGGGGCTGGATGTCTATCACTACTACCATCCCCACTCATGGGGGGCTGGATGCCTATCACTACTACCACCCCTACTCAGGGGGGCTGGATGCCTATCACTACCACCACCCCTACTCAGGGGTGCTGGATGCCTACCACCACTACCATCCCCACTCATGGGGGGCTGGATGCCTATCACTACCACCACCCCTACTCAGGGGGGCTGAATGCCTATCACTACCACCACCCCTACTCAGGGGGTGCTGGATGCCTATCACCACTACCATCCCCACTCATGGGGGCTGGATGCCTATCACTACTACCACCCCTACTCAGGGGGGCTGGATGCCTATCACTACCACCACCCCTACTCAGGGGGGCTGGATGCCTATCACTACCACCCCCTACTCATGGGGGGCTGGATGCCTATCACTACCACCACCCCTACTCAGGGGGCTGGATGCCTATCACTACCACCGCCCCTACTCATGGGGGGCTGGATGCCTATCACTACCACCACCCCTACTCAGGGGGTGCTGGATGCCTATCACCACTACCATCCCCACTCATGGGGGGCTGGATGCCTATCACTACTACCACCTCTACTCAGGGGGGGGCTGGATGCCTATCACTACCACCACCCCTACTCAGGGGGGGGCTGGATGCCTATCACTACCACCACCCCTACTCATGGGGGGCTGGATGCCTATCACTACCACCACCCCTACTCAGGGGGGGCTGGATGCCTATCACTACCACCACCCCTACTCAGGGGGGCTGGATGCCTATCACTACCACCCCCCCTACTCATGGGGGGCTGGATGCCTATCACTACCACCAACCCCACTCATGGGGGGCTGGATGCCTACCACTACCACCACCCCTACTCATAGGATGGGTAATGCATGACACAACCAGCATACCCCCACATAAGGAATCACAGAAAATTACATCCACCCAAACAACATGACAAGCGTGTGTAGTCCATGTCAAATGCCTACAACACTAAACATGACAATGAACATACAATGTGACCCACTAACACATGTGTCACACATAAAAGTGTGTGGCCTCCACAATACAAGCCGACTCATGGCCACTGTGGCAATGGGGCCTAAAGCCCCATCACCACAGTCACCAAAAGGTAAGTGTGGGGTCCAAGGCTGATGGACCTTTTGGTCAGTGTGGCAATGGGGCCTAAAGCCCCATCACCACAGTCACCAAAAGGTAAGTGTGGGGTCCAAGGCTGATGGACCTTTTGATCAGTGTGGCAATGGTGCCTAAAGCCCCATCACCACAGTCACCAAAAGGTAAGTGTGGGGTCCAAGGCTGATGAACCTTTTGATCAGTGTGGCAATGGTGCCTAAAGCCCCATCACCACAGTCACCAAAAGGTAAGTGTGGGGTCCAAGGCTGATGGACCTTTTGATCAGTGTGGCAATGGTGCCTAAAGCCCCATCACCACAGTCACCAAAAGGTAAGTGTGGGGTCCAAGGCTGATGGACCTTTTGATCAGTGTGGCAATGGTGCCTAAAGCCCCATCACCACGGTGATCATAAGGTAAGTGTAGGCATGGTAAAAGCTGCCAAAGACAAACTGAATGGATGAATCCTGGTCACACAACAACTAAAACATCTGTGGCATAGTACTGCTTGTGTCCCATTGCAACATATATTGGGGGAGGCTAACAGTGCAGTGTCACAGAAACATCGCTTTTGTCCATGTGCATACAAACATCACACATGGGGGACCACATTGCCAACAATCAGCCGATTCCACAATGACAGAAGTGACCATCATGATGATGACCCACATATCTGCACCTATGGACACACAAATGTATATAATCTGTGGAGACTGTGGATGTCAGGTGAACAAATACCATACCATGGCAGCAATGGGACATACAAACCATGATCATTGTGCTGACTGATGACCCAGGAGTACCAGGGAGAGCAGGGGAAAATCACCAAACCACATACAGCCAATGGCACACTACAGAAATGCCAATGCAGTGATGCAAATGCACTGACACAAACAGGCAGACTCACACTTCCTATCAAAGACAACAGGTGATGGGGGTGTGTGCCAGTGTCCCCAGGCAACCACACAACACATGAGGAGGCCTGAATCCCAATTACACAGATGTGTATACAGTGCCACACACAAGTAACTCATGGATTGGATTCCCTATGTGGGAAATCTGGCATTGTCAGATGAGAGGGAGCCCAAATTACACATGTCACACAAGCTTGTAGGAACAGCAACTAACACAGCAAGAGACACACCCACCACAGCACTACCCCCAGGGACCCCACATTGTGCAGACACTAGCCTGCATGACAATTCCACTGTGATGACAAAGGTAGATGTTGATCACACTGTGAACCACAGCCATGTGTCCTCAGCTACAAACTACCATCACACCTACACAAGCTCCAATCAATCAGCAGGGCCTGCCAGCCAAGGCCAATATGGAGGTAGTGGTCTAGCCGTGCAACAACTCACATTTGCACACTCAACACCACACACCCTCATCTGCAACAATGTGCAGCAGTGAAGCTCACATGGACTGGTGACATTGCACATGCACCCATGACAATCCCAGGGGTGGTGGGGGAACTAAGGTGCAGAAACCCATCACACATGCCCACTCAACATGACTCGTCTATGTATGACACACTTCACAGTACGCCGTACATGCGCATGATGTGAAATCCACCACAAACAATGGGATCCTGGCCATAGTCACACACCAACGAAGAAGCCAAGGTGAGACACAAAGAACACACGTACACAACTTCCGACATTGCAGCTCTGACCCTGAGGAGTGGCAGCAGTCACACACACAACGTGTCACAATCACTGAAAGCTAACACAAACTCAAAATCACATTACTTGTGTAAACAACAAGTGCCAAGGGGAATCCTGAATGTGTCCCATCTGCGTTTGCCCACATCCCCAGCCCTGACAACAAAGACAACCTGGGATGACAACCTCATGAACATCAGTTTGCCATGCAACCACATCACGGAGAAACCAGGTCCAAGATGCTGGATGAACACATACCAACTCTGCAACCATCAGAAACAGGAACATCCCTAGGGACACAGCCTGTGTAGGAAAAGGGAAGGGAACATGCACAGACATGCTCACACAACAAACAACATGGGCACACGCAATGTCACCAGATTACACACAGCCATGAGGGCACTCCACTCCTGTGGAAGCTCCGCTGTGCCAAACCTTGTCTGTGCACGACTCAAACATATCAGCAGGACACTCCGTCAGTGAGTCAACAACTACAACACACAGAAGCCTCTGCTCACATCAGCCTGGGTACGGGAGTGTCACGTCAGTCATCTGCATACACCCAAAACACGTGGCAATCCAGTTGTACTGTATACACAGATGAGTCCTCCAAAATTGATGTGCAAAACTGCATGTCCAGTGGAGACGGGCACACAGTCAGGGTACTAGGAACATTGGACATTGGTAAGCCCAACAGATGTGCAACAGTGTAGGACAAAGATGGTAATATACAAATGCTAAACGTACATCCCTGTGTCAAATGCTGGACATTACACCCTCAGACTGCAGCAAGGGATGCTATAGATCCAGACTAGATTAGGACACATATCCCATGGGCCACATGGATCCCATCACAGCAAAACTTCATTTACCTGATCTGAACACAATTACAACAGCAAATGCATGATACTACACATCTAGATCATGTACCACCAAAGATTAACCACAAGTAAACAAAAAGAGGCTTTATTCAGCAAGTGTGCAACTCAAATCAAAAGTCCAAAATTAACAACGGCAAATGTCCAGTCCAAATACACAGTCCCAACAGGGTGATGTGTGACTACTTGTCACAACTTGCTTGCCTGCACAGGTACCAACAGGGGACATCCCCCTTGGAGGGGCATACGAGGGGCAGGCCAGGCACCGCAGGGACAGGATCAGGGGATGCCAGAAGGAGGCAGGGAAGGTGAGGTGGGTGCAGGAGTGTCACCGGCAACTGCAGTGGAGGTGTCTGACTCAGGGGGCCGGCACCACCGCAGGGCTCAAGTCCGATGGTGTTGGTGCTGCAACCACTGCAGTGGGCTGGGCAGATGGAGTGGGCTGGGTCCCCAACGCAGTGCCCGAGTCAGATGGGGTTATTGTGGTCACCACCGCAGTGCATTACTCCAAGGGAGTGGAAGGGGGGGCAGAAGAGCTGGGCAGGACAGAGGGGGGGACACGGTCTCCACACCAGTGGCACATACAGGCAGAGCGTCTGGTTTGGGGGTGGAAGAGCAAGTGGCAGGGGGGGAGGGCCTGAGCACTTTGGGGGTGCGGAATCGGTGTGTGGGGGAACCTGGGGCAGGGTGTGGCGGTGGAACCTGTGGCGTGGTGGCCTGGGGGATGGAGGTGAGAGACTGGGTGGGTGACTTGCAGGGCGGTGGCGGGGTCTTGCTCTTCTGGGTCCGGGGGACTTGCGGGTGGGGGCTCACTCTGCCTGCGCCTGGGGGAGGGTGTCCGGGGGCGAGGGGCACTCTCCTCTCTGTGTGTGGACTTCCTCTTCCCCCGGTATGCTGTATCAGCGGGATTAGAGGGGAAGAGGCCGAGGTGAGAGAGGAAGAGCTTCTGTGTATGTGGGGTTGCAGGTGAGGCAAGGGAAGGGGTCTTTGGAGGGAGAGGATCTTGAGGATTGCGGAGTGACTGTGGTTGCCTGTGTGTGTGTCAGTTCCCCATCCCCTGTGTGTGTGGAATCAGTCCCCTGAGGATGCTTGTGTGCACGTCTTGCCTTGGTTTTGGGTGGGTGTGTGCTGCTCGTGTCTGTGTGTTGGTGTGATTGTGCAGGTGTGCATGTGCTTTGGACAGGTAGGGTGGTAGGAAGGGTGGATGGGGCAGAGGTGGGAGGGGTGAGGGACTGTTGGAGGAGGGACACTGCTGCCGTCAGGGAGGAGTCCATGGACCTATTGCTCCTCTGTAGGGCAGACATACCCGTTGAGATGCCCTCCATGAACGACACCAGCTGTGTCAACAGTGTGGTGTGTGCATGGAGGACAGTCAGCATTGCTGTCTGCCCTACATGGAGCTGCCGAAGGAGGTACACAGACTCCTCACTCAGGGCAGCAGGGGACACAGGGCCAGGGGGTGCAGTGCCTGGCTTGAAGGAGACACGCTCCCGCGCACGGGAGCCTCCACGGACCTCAGGAATGGGAGCCAATGGGAGGGCGGTGGTGGTGGTGGCGGGATCAGACAGAGTAGCTGGGGTGTGGTGGCTGCTGACACCCGCCTCCACAAGGGAGTCATCCTCCGAGCTGCTGTGGTCCTCAGCTGAGGTGGATGGTGCTGAGGACTCCTCGGTGTGGCTCCCCTCGCCCTCCGTGCCACTGGGTCCCTCTGACCACTCGTCGGACGCTGACCCAGTCTGGCTCCGCTGCTCCTCCTGGTCCGTGGAGCTGTCCCCTCCTGTGGCTGTGGATGTATCTGCAAACAATTAGGGAAACAGACAAACATCAGTCACCTGCACTGACCGCACACACCACAGTAAGTACAGCACATCACAGAGCAAGCCCTGGCATCACTAGTAGAACATTGCCAAAAGTCGTCACACAGATTAGGAAAAGCCAATTGTCAGTCTGATGGTCAGCCATGGAACAGACACCCCTCCTGCCCTTGCACCCATCTGTCTGGTGCCCGTCTGATGGTAAGACCCCAGTGTGGACACATGCACCACCTACACAGTAGTTGGACATTGCTGAGAACACGGTGAAGTATGTGAACATGCCCACCTCACATCACTTGCCACTGAGTCAGTGCAGGTGTCTGGATAAATGGACGGCCTGAGCCTAAAAAGAAATGCATGTGATGCATACCAGCACCAGACCCCATGAAGCACTCATGTCCGGATAGTCAATGCCACAATGGGGTGCCTGTTGCACATGTCACCACCCTGCAGGATCACCCTTAGGAAGTTTAATGCCATGACACAGGCATGCCTGCAAAGTCATACATCACTGTCTCAAGTCACATGGCCATGTTAGCCAGCAAACAACAGTCTGCACTGTGTCACTATCCTAGGACATGGGGAAGGCAAGTAATGTAACTGACAAGTGCACATGTTCATCCCCCACTAACCACCTCCTCTGAACCAGTATTTGTACACTGCACACCATTTGGACAAATGGGAGACATGAAACACTACTCCCTGAACCAGAGCACCTCACAGTGTGCTGTGAATGATGAACAGCTGCCTGAAAGTCACAGTCTCATACACCTGTCTGCACAGTCAAGTGATCAAACACCTATGAGTCACAGAAGTCTTGTCTCACATGGTCCAATAGCAGATGGCATGCTGACCCCTAACCGAAGGACATCACAGGAGTCACGACAACTTAGTCACAGCACAACGACACAGAGGCAGACACCTGAGGCAACATTTCACTGAGCACAGCATGTCAGATGATACACGGGAGTGGGAGTACAGAGTGTATTGTATGCCCTGTAGTAGGCATGACTGTCCGGCTCCACCTGCAAGAGGGATGAGCCCTGGTCAGTGGGCAGGTGGCTAAGCATGTGTGACACACTTGACATACATACTCCTGAGGCCCAGACAATTTACCCACCCGCAGAATGGGGGTGTGGCAAATACCCCAGGGACATGTGGTGAATTAGATGTGCAAGTGGATCACATATCAAAGTTACACCCAGACTACATAGCACGACTTAGGCATTGTGTGAGCAACTGACCCACCCATGAAGGCAAACACAATGTCACGGGAACAAAATCTGTCACCACCTTGAGCAAAGCAAAATGCTAGGACCCTGTACCCAAGTGACACAATTATCCTGAGCGTAAGGAGCACACTGGCGCATCAGATGGGTAGTGGCCAGGTTACAATAGAGGGACATGGGTACTGGACAACAAGACTGATGTACGGGGGAAGTTAAACCAGGCCAGAGGAGGGCACATAGCATGTTAGACAGAGTTCACAGTGCAGTCTTAGACTCACCCCCTCCTTGCTGCTGTCTGCCCTTCAGCTGCCCATCCAGCTCCGGGAACACCACCGGCAAGATCTGGAGCATGTAGGGGGTCAGGGTCTGGTGTCCGCCCCTCCTGCGAGGAGGCGACAGCTTCAGCTGGACCCTTGCGATCCTCCGGGTCCAGCCACGAAGGTCCTGCCACCTCTTCTGGCAGTTGCGGATCCGGCGCTTGTAGACCCCCACGGATCGGACTGCCCGGACGATGTCCAGCCAGATGTCCTGCTTCCGATGGGCATCAACCTGTGAGGATGAGAAAGTGAAAAGGCCATTACTACACATGCAACATATCCGTGCATCACACAGTTGGAAATACATGTCTCAATCACAGGGGCATATGATGTACACAGGCAGTGCAACGAGGGCTACGGACAGTTTGCCAGCAGTTACTACATGGTATCATTGCATGGGTAGTGAACCTTGTTTGAATGCACTGTTACTCCACTGTACCTGTTCAGTGCAAGTGACTACACACTTTGGGGGTGCAAACTACTCAGTGGGCATGCTAGCCAGTGGTGTGCACACTGTAAATCCTGCTAGTCAGGCAACATGCACAATTAGTGAGGCAGTGGACCGCACACTCACCTGCTCCCCTGGTGTCCCATACAGCTTGCTGTACTGTGGAAGGAGGCTGTCCAGCAGGGCCTGGTTCTCCTCATGGGTGAAGGCTGGGGCTCTCTCCACAGTACGTGCCATTGCAGCAGCCAGAGGATGCAGAGACAGCAGCAGTGTAGTGGCAGATGTCGTCCTGGAGCATGTAGTGCAGGCAAGTGAGCTCTCAGGGGAACAGCCAGCATTATATGTGTGCTGCAGAGGCAGATACTGTCCCATGTGTCCAAAGTGATAGGTCCAAGTCGGTAGCATCTTCTGAATCTGGCCAATCCATGGAATAGCAGCTCCAATACACGCCCACTGCATCCTTCAAAAATTCAACTTCATGACACCCATGAATTTGCAACATTGTTGTGGCTGGCCAACTGAATTCACTGCATCAGACTCGTTGTAAATTCAAAAACCGCATCCGTTGCCATGCCAGGACCCAGCCAATGCGTGCACACCGATCGGACCATTGCTGTACAACGCGTACCCGCGATACAACGCGTACCCGCTCACATGCAATGCAATGGTCCGAGCGGGCACACCGATCGGACCATTGCTGTACATCGCGTACCCGCTCACATGCAATGCAATGGTCCGAGCGGGCACACCGATCGGACCATTGCTGTACAACGCGTACCCGCTCACATGCAATGCAATGGTCCGAGCGGGCACACCGATCGGACCATTGCTGTACAACGCGTACCCGCGATACAACGCATACCCGCTCACATGCAATGCAATGGTCCGAGCGGGCACACCGATCGGACCATTGCTGTACAACGCGTACCCGCGATACAACGCGTACCCGCTCACATGCAATGCAATGGTCTGAGCGGGCACACCGATCGGACCATTGCTGTACATCGCGTACCCGCTCACATGCAATGCAATGGTCCGAGCGGGCACACCGATCGGACCATTGCTGTACAACGCGTACCCGCTCACATGCAATGCAATGGTCCGAGCGGGCACACCGATCGGACCATTGCTGTACAACGCGTACCCGCGATACAACGCATACCCGCTCACATGCAATGCAATGGTCCGAGCGGGCACACCGATCGGACCATTGCTGTACAACGCGTACCCGCTCACATGCAATGCAATGGTCCGAGCGGGCACACCGATCGGACCATTGCTGTCCAACGCGTACCCGCTCACATGCAATGCAATGGTCCGAGCGGGCACACCGATCGGACCATTGCTGTACAACGCGTCCCTGTACAGGTCACACGCATGTGTCACCATGCTGGTCAATGGTGAACCTATGCCAGCCACATATACTTTCCAGGGACTCTGGGGCACACCTACTACACCACACCCAGTCCACACTGTATCTAAGGCATGTGTGGCAGCATGACCTTATCTGTGTATGGGTGTGTACATGTTGTTTTTGGGTTGGCACTTGGGGGCAGACACACCCAGGCTGTGCACATGTTAATGGGGACAGGGTCCTTTGTGTGTCGTGCACATGACCACTGGGATGTGCAACTGTTCATTTTTGGAGCATGTTGCATGGTCACATTTCCAGGTTGTGTATATATATGACATGTCACATACCCCAAGGCTCATGTGGGAAAGCATGTACATCACAGGGTGGCCCATTGCCACAATAGTCATGTCCCTCCGCAGTCTGTGTGCATGTTGTGTTTCACATGTCTGACTCCATGTGCACAATGGGAGACAGTCTCCACATCCACGTTGTTTGTGCATGGACTTAGATGTTGTGTGTGTGTGTCACTGACGTCCATGTCTGTCCTGCAGAGGCTACAGGGGGCACTACCTGTGGGAGTCATGTTTGATTTTTCTGACGTGTACATGATACGCCATGTCATGCCAGTGTCCATGTGGCAAGACAGGCTCCCTGGGAATCTACCTGTCAATGAGTTGAGATGCCTGTGGCGCATCTGTCCAGACGTCACTGTGGTATGTGTGTGGAATGTGAGTGCAGTAAATGGGTACTGTGACACAGCCAAATGGTTTCACATAGCACACCCTGGGACCTGCTGTCCACACATGTTGAACAGAGATGTTACATGATGTCCATGTGGGTGCCATATGTGTCCAAACAGAACGAGACACACATCAAGTACTAGTGTTTGCTGATGATGTAGCATGTGAACTACAGTATGGTGAATGGCACATATGTGGGGTGACTGACAATCTTGACTTCTTCACCTCTGCACTGCAGGGCTCCTGCTGTCCATCGACCATTCCCAGACCTGGCAACGATGGTGGAACATGACAGCATCCAACGGTACCGCTTCACCAGGCAGCTGATTGAGGATTTGGCAGTGCGGTTGGACCCACATTTGCAGCCTGGCCGGCCGTATCCGACAGCGCTGACCCCCAAGGTGAAGGTGATGGCAGCCCTACACTTCTTTGCCACCGGTACCTTTCAACACACTGTGGCATCTACTGGTGGTATGTCACAGACTATGTTCAGCCGTGTGCTACGCGATGTTTTGGCGGCGATGTTGAGATGCCTTAACCAGTACATCTATTTCCCACAACGTCACCGACTCACTGACGTCAAGAGTGACTTCTATGCCCTGGGGAGGATGCCACATGTCATTGGCTCCATTGATGGGACACATGTGGCTTTGGTACCACCACAGGCACATGAGCAGGCATACAGGAACAGGAAACATTACCATTCTGTCAATGCTCTGGTGGTATGTCTTGCAAACATGACCATCACACATGTTTGTGCCCGTTTCCCCGGTTCTGCACATGATGCCTACGTGATGAGGAGTAGTCGCATCCCGAGGATGATGTCACAGATGCCGAACCAGCGTGCTTGGCTTGTCGGTGTGTACTGACTTTGTACCATTGTGTGTGTTGTGCTATGTTGCTTTCCGCACACTTTTCAATGTTGGCTAATGTGCAATTGTCTGTCTGTAGGTGACTCGGGATACCCCAACATGCCGTGGTTGCTGACACCCCTCAGGAACCCTGTGACACCAGCCCAGATGCGCTACAATGAGGCACATGGTCGGACCAGGAGGGTGATTGAGCGGACCTTTGGTCTCCTGAAAAGCCGCTTCCGCTGCCTGGACAAGACAGGAGGCGCCCTCCCATATGCCCCAGCAAAGGTGTGCAAGATTATCATCGTCTGCTGCATGCTCCACAACCTGGCAGTGCGGAAGGAGTTGCCTCTCATCCTGGATGACGATGACCAACATCTGCCACCTGTGGAGGATCCAGGCCTGGGCCACGATGCCAGTGATGATGATGATGATGATGATGGTGATGGTGATGTCCGCACACAGCTCATCACCAACTTCTTCAGCTGAATGTGAGTATCCAGAGTGTTGTACTATCAATGAATTTAATTTGCATGATATGTGTGTGTGGTGATCTGGTGCTGTTTGAGTGTGGCCATGTGCAACTTGACTGGATGCATGCGGAGATGTGTCCTTGCAGGTGGTCTGTACTTGCCAACAGTGTAGACATGCTAACTTGCTTTTGTGTATTTAACTTGTGACAGGTATTAGACATGAGTATTGCCATTCTGTGCTGTTCTTCTGTGCTTTTGAGTGTGTGTCATGTCTGTCCTTCACAGGGTGCTGCTGGAGTTGTTAGAACAACTTGGATCCCCCGAATCAATGATTCAACTTCCAAGGTGGCAGCAGTTGTTCCCCTACAGGTGATGTGCCACACACCCCTGGACTTTCTATCTTCTGCATTGTTTGACTTTGTGGCCACAGCCAGGTGGGATTAGCTTGCATTTGTAGTGGAAACAACATGTAGCAAATGTGTAATAAACCTGTTCTACATTTTAGGGTGTGCGTTGTCCGTAGTCACACATCTGAGTGACATTTGCTTACTGCACCTGTGTTGTAGTTGACACAGACTGTGAATATGTGTGGTGTCTGTGCATTGCACTGTATTTCCAGGCAACATCAGTGTAGGGGATGAGTCATATGGCCCTGGTGTGTATGTGTTGTGTGGCCCTAGTGGTGTGTCTCCCTCATATGTGTCACGTCGCCATGACTGCCATGACGGTGTTGGACTTGCTGTAGCAGTCAGCATGCACAGTGTCATATTTCTGATCACCATCTCCATGACAGAGACCACGTTGGAATCACAACAGAGGCAGATATGTTTTTTTGGTGAGTTTATTTACAAAAGGTGTGGGGATGGTGCACAGGATGGTGGGTGCTGTACATAGAAATTGGAATCCAAAGTTCCCATGTGAATTGGAAGTCCTGGTAGATGAAATGTCCAGGGTATAGTCCACAGTCATCTGATGAATTTGTACAACTAGAGCTCCCCATGTCATGTGGGCGAGTTGGGTTGCCATCGACAGGGCGTGCAGTTTGCACACAGAGGAAAAGTTCCAGAACAGGTGTTGGCTTCCTGGGGGATGTAGCTGGCCATCGGCCTCTCAGTTTGGCCTCCTCGGACGGCCCCTCTTCTTGGGGGGACCCTCAGGTGCAGGCTGCCGCGGTGCAGGGTACTCTCCGCCAGAGTCCTCCTCCCTCCCTGTGGCTGTTGCGGATGTAGTGGCAACAGATGTTGTGGGCGCACAGGGAGGTGAGGCCATGTTGGCGCTGATCTGGCGGAGGCATGTCAGTATGTCCCTATGCACCGCTGTGAGTTCTTGCAATGTGTCCCACTTGGACTCCATGCGAGACATGTGTGTCTCGACACGGGACATGTGGGAGTCCAAGCGCGCATGATGGGCAGCCTGCTGCTGTTGTATGTCCTTGAGGATCCCCACTACCTGGGTGACCTCTCCGGTGCTGGTCTGGTACGCATCTACAATGCATGCCAGTTGTGGGTCATCACGTAGTCCTGACCCCTCTGCAAATAGCGACCTGTGTCTACCACCCCTCCCACCACCCCTGGCAACACGTGCAGGGCCTGCGGTGCCACGCACAGGTGACCGTGTGCCCACTTGGGTGTTGTTAGTGGGCTCGATGGCAGCGGCTCCAGTTTGGTCCTGGGTCCCTGCGCTGTTGTCACCTGTGGTCCTTGGTGTGTCCGTGTTGGCAGGGGTGGCCTGTGTGTTGGCAGTTGTTGGAGGGGTGGGTGCAGGGGTGCAGATGTTGGTCCTGCTGGTGCTGCATGATGACTGGCACCGGAGGGTCCAGATTGTTGTTCGCCATCCGAGGAGTGCAGAGGCTGATCCACACCAGTGAGCTCTGTGTCCCCCGGAGCCTGGGACAGGGACTCCTCCTCATCTGCTGCTGAGTCCCCATCTTCACCTGTTTTGGGGAGAGACACAGATTGTATGGTATGTTTCTACAGGCATCAATTGTTAAAACACCGGACAGTTGTGACTGTACCTCTGGATGCGGCCCTGGACATTGCATTCTACTCAGTTATGACAGTCAGAGAGTGATATTGGTGTAGCACATTGTCCTGCCAACCTGTGGCATGTCAATGTGAATGTTGAGGTGTGTGCCTGACCAGCATTGGTGGTATTTGGTTGCCATCCGGGCCGACTTCTCCCCCCAGCCCAAATTTCCCACCATGAAACATGCTTCCATTGCAGGGAGTGAAAGTTGTCTTTCAGGATGTCAGTCAGTGGTGTCCTGCTGTTGGTTGTTGCACAGTTGCCTGCAGGGCCTTGTGCTCCCCCAGCAGTACCCAGTGTCAGCCATCTTGTGAGTCCTTTTCCACTCCCTGTGATGTGAGCATGGTTCAGGGTGGTGTTGATGGGCCAATTGTGAGGCTGAGCAATATCTGTGACTACCACTCCCATCATGCTATTGCCTCCACCCCCCTTCCCAGCATGCCCATCCTTCCTTCCTTTTGACTCTGCTTCCCTGTGGGGTGGGGTGCCTGTGCTGACAGGTTGGCTGAGAGTGTTCTCCTTGCGGTTGTTTGGCTACCAGTCCCAAGAGTGTCCCTGTGCTTCACACAGTATGAGCCCGGCTGGTTGGTCTTTGTGGGATCTTGAGTTAGAATGTGAGGCTTTGCATTCTCCCCGGTGGGTTCTGTGGAGTTAGTGTTGGGGTGTGTGTGTGAGGGGAGGTGCTTGTAACTATGGTCAGTGCTGTGAGTCCTCCTTCCCACCCAGCCAGATATCCCACCATGGAACATGCTTCCATTGCAGGGAGTGCAAGTTGTCTTTCAGGATGTCAGTCAGTGGTGTCCTGCTGTTTGTTGTTGCACAGTTGCCTGCAGGGCCTTGTGCTCCCCCCAGCAGTACCCAGTGTCAGCCATCTTGTGAGTCCTTTTCCACTCCCTGTGATGTGGGCATGGTTCAGGGTGGTGTTGATGGGCCAATTGTGAGGCTGAGCAACATCTGTGACTGTCACTCCCATCATGCTATTGCCTCCACCCCCTTCCCAGCATGCCCATCCTTCCTTCCTTTTGAGTGGACTTCAGTGTGTGTGAGTGTGAGAGCAATGGCAAGATGGCTGACAATGTGGTCGTGTTGTTTGTTGGTGCACAGTTGCCTGCAGGGCCTTGTGTTCCCCCAGCAGTGCCCTGTGTCAGCCATCTTGTGAGTACTTTTCCACTCCCTGTGATGTGAGCATGGTTCAGGGTGGTGTTGATGGGCCAATTGTGAGGCTGAGCAATATCTGTGACTACCACTCCCATCATGCTATTGCCTCCACCCCCTTTCCCAGCATGCCCATCCTTCCTTCCTTTTGACTCTGCTTCCCTGTGGGGTGGGGTGCCTGTGCTGACAGGTTGGCTGAGAGTGTTCTCCTTGCGGTTGTTTGGCTACCAGTCCCAAGAGTGTCCCTGTGCTTCACACAGTATGAGCCCGGCTGGTTGGTCTTTGTGGGATCTTGAGTTAGAATGTGAGGCATTGCATTCTCCCATGTGGGTTCTGTGGAGTTAGTGTTGGGGTGTGTGTGAGGGGAGGTGCTTGTAACTATGGTCAGTGCTGTGAGTCCTCCTTCCCACCCAGCCAGATATCCCACCATGGAACATGCTTCCATTGCAGGGAGTGCAAGTTGTCTTTCAGGATGTCAGTCAGTGGTGTCCTGCTGTTGGTTGTTGCACAGTTGCCTGCAGGGCCTTGTGCTCCCCCCAGCAGTACCCAGTGTCAGCCATCTTGTGAGTCCTTTTCCACTCCCTGTGATGTAAGCATGGTTCAGGGTGGTGTTGATAGGCCAATTGTGAGGCTGAGCAATATCTATGACTCCAACTCCCATGATGCTATTGGCTACACTGACTTTACCAGCATACACAGAATTCCTTCCTTTCAGTGATCTTCCCTGTGAGGTGGTGTTCTAGTGATGTCAATATATCTGGGAGTGTTTGTTGGTTCTATTTGTGCCACTGCCTTGCTGTATTTGTTGTTAGGTTTGTAGATGTCATGACACAGTTAGATGTCACTATGAGATGGCAGGTATTGTGTTTGTCTGACTGGCATTCACATCTTGGGGTGAGTATGTTTTGTTTGCTGTGTATTTGGTAAGGGTGCATGGTTTGCCTATCCCTTTGAGGGTGCTGTGTGTGTATTGTCACACCATATTGTGTATATAAGTTGTGTACTCACCAGGCTCTGGGATGTCTGTTAGTCCATATACGCTCACTGGTGGTAGGATGGCCCGCACCTTCTCCTCCCAGGGCCTGAGGTATATTGGTTTTGCAGGAGGGCCATTGCCGGTGCGCTGGCTGATGATGTAGTCCTTTTTTAGTAGGTCCCGGACCCTCCTGCGCACATTATACCACCTGTTCTGGATGTCTTCCTTTGTGCGCAAACATTGTGATTGTGCATTCACCCTGTCGACAATCCTCGCCCACATCTTGGTTTTCTGCGACATGGGGGTCTGTTGTACCAATGTACCAAACAACTGTGGCTCTACCCTGAGTATCTCGTCTACCAGGACTTCCAATTCACAATCTAGGAACTTGTGGTTCTTCTTTGGGGGCATGGTGATGGGTGGTGGTGGTGATTGATGTGTGTGTGTGTGTGTGCAAGTGGGGGTGTGTGAGTGTAGGTTTAGCTGGGTGTGTGTGAGGGTGCTATTTGTAAGTGTGGTAATGGTGTGTGGCTTGTGTGATGTATGAGCTGTGAGTGTGTCTGTGGTTGCTGTGTGATGGTGTTGTTTGCTGGCAGGTCTGTGGAATTTGCAAAGGCTCATGGTAGGGATTTGTGGCCTTTATGTAGGTGGGGTTGGGGGTGTGTCCTTGTTCCATTTTTTCCCCCACCCCCAGTATTTATTGGCTTTGTGGTAGGTTGTTTGGCCATTTTTTTGTGACTTTTTTCCCTTGGTGCTTTGGGTGCATGTAGGAGTCGTTCTTGTGTCCGAGTCGGACGCTGCTGTTGTCTGGTGCGATGTTGTCCGACTCGTTCCCGCTGTGTTTCAGGTTGGTTTCATGTGCGGCGTACGAGTTGGTCGCGGAGTATTGGGTTGATTCGGCTGGGTTTTGTGTGCGTGTGGTCGTACGGCTTATGCTCCGTGCGAGTCGGTCGTGTTTCGCACGCATAGCATCGTACTACGCGGGTCGGAGTTCGCGGGTACGTTTCGTTCGGTCGCTATCCGGGTGCGTGTCGGTCGGTTAGTTTCGAGTGTTTTTCCGGCCGGATGGCTTGTTTCCGTCCGGCTCGGTCTTTCGTTTTGTATTCCGTCCGTGTCGGTCGGGTTTCACATGCATTTCATCGTACTACCCGGGTCGGACGGCACCGGTTCGTGTCGGTCGGAATAAATTCCCGCACCGAGTCGGTCGGTACGTTTTCCGGCCCGAATCGGAATCAACCCCATAATTGTGTCTCTACTTGTACTGCCACAGATGTTTCAGTTGTGGATGGACCTCTATATTTCAGGTGCTGAACCTGTGTCCTTGAATGTGCTGGATATGTGTCCCTAGATCTAGAAGATGGCAAAAAAACGTCAAGAGTGAAAATGAGTTAGAAATGGCTATAGATAGTAGTACTTGTATTCTGGTGACAGGCCTGGCCAACAGATTGTAGAGGGTTGAATTGTTGGGTGTGCAAAATTCATGTAATTTGCTTTCATGTAATTATGCAATATTTTTGGGAAAATTATGCAACATGTACATACGTCGTTTAGCATGATATTTCAGTATGAAACGCATCCACCTATCAATTTTTTATGTGAAGACGCATTTCACGCTATAAACAAAAATAGCACAAGAAACACAATTGCCGCAAACAACAGCAGCTGGCGTTATGGTAGTTCACATTGTTTCTATACTATAATTTTGCTGCAATTATCATAATTATGCAACCTAGCATAATTTCCCTTTAACAAGCACAACACGAAATTCCTGAAATTACACTGGCATAAATTAATTTTCGTATCAAAGAGACCCCTTGCTCGAAAGATAGGGGTGGGGGGGGCCAGGGAGCTTGATTATAAGGTCCAGAGACCATGCTCCTATAGTTAATCAAAGACTCAACAAATGGGCTAATGTTCCTAAGAAAAGGGGGTAGGGTCTCTCAAATGGTAGCGAATGCCCGGACCTGGATCATGGATGGGGACAGTCAGCAGGACTGTTTCATGTTGCCCTCATTCATCCCCTAGAGGATGTCATGCTTCATCATAGGGCAGTGCTCCTTGTCGGGCTGGCGATGCAATGCTCTACGGGTCCCCCGAAGGGTCACTTTGGCAGAGATCTTTTTAAGAGGCTGCCGTATGATGAGTGCAAGTGAGGTGATCCGTGATGTGGAGTAGTGAGGTGTGATTAGAGGTTAAAACTGATAAGGAGGATCCTGCACTATACTTTAATGAGGGGGTCACCCTTCCAGGGATAAAAAACCTACGACAGGTGAGTGCTACCTTGGGGTTTGAAAGGAACCCTGGTAGTAAGTATAATGAGACCAGATAGGGGAAGTATCCTATACTCATGGGAGGGGGAACCTATCTCAGGTCACTCCCTCAAAGGTGTGTCAACATGTGTCGCGCCTGGTGTGGTCGTAAGGATCCGTGGCGCTTCGTCAGGACAAAAAGCATATAGTGAACGAACTACCCCACACTGAGTTGGTGCCCCTAGGTGCTACCTACTGTGTGTGTTGTTCAAGGTCCGACCTAAATGCAGGAAGATTCAAGGCCACATAGGGTGGCATGGAGGTGCCGTGCTGAAGCGTGCCAAGAGTTACGGTGTGCGGACTGCGTGTCTGCACCTACCCTACTAGTCTCCGCATCCCCGGGATAGTACTCTAGGGGATGTGTGAGGGCAACATGAAACAGTCCTGCTGACTGTCCCCATCCATGATCCTGGTCCGGGCATTCTCTACCATTTGAGAGACCCTACCCCCTTTTCTTAGGAACATTAGCCCATTTGTTGAGTCATAAATTAATTTTCACCTGAGCTTACTGAATTGCCACGTACAGGCATCTGGTAGTTGGGTCATAGTGTTGACAACAGAGGGCATTTTATTACTATAGAGAGAAACATAAACAGAGTAAGAATGAGGACAGACATATTAAGAGTAAGGATATATGCCTACTTGTTGGACATTGGGTTGTTGGTTAACTGGGGTGGGAGCCCTGGTCAAGCAGCAATCACAATCCTAGTCAAGGTAAGGCACAAGCAAACCCTAAATTAACCTGTGCTCACCCTCTGGTAGCTTGGCAAAGAGCAGGTAGGCTTAACTGGGAAGCAATGTGTTAAGTATTTGTGCACACTTCTAATAGTAGAACAGTGAAAACACCACACAAAAAGATCCCACACCAGGTTCAGACAAATAGAGCAGATTTTAATAAATAAGACCAAAATGACATAAATCCAATCAGGGAAACCAGAGATAATGAATTTCAATGTTTTAAGGTAAAATAGCATAAAAAAACACAAATTGCCAACAAGGGATATCTGGTCGAGCCGGACTGGGACAAAGTCACAAGTTCAGGCCGACCACAATGGAGCGCAGGCCGGCTACAGGGACCACGTTAGGCCTGCTGCATAAAGTACCTACAACCCTGGTTGTGGAGCGTTGCATGGATCCGAGGCGAGGGAGCGTTGCGCAGTCGAAGTGATGTGCTGATTCCGAGATGCGGCAGGCTGCAGTGCGAGGTCCTGTTGTGTCGTCGTCAAGGATCCCGTTGATAGGGCTTGCGATGTGAAGTCCAGACATCGAAGATGCAGTGCGCAGCTGGGATGATACGTCGGTTCCAATGAGCTGCAAAACTGTGATGCGGAGGCCAGCATCTTCGTCGAGGTGCCGTCAACAAGAAATGTGAGGACCTAGGTTGAAGATGTGCTGCACCATCAGCGTAACGTCACTTCTGAAAATGCGAGGGTGATATGGACCATCTGCGCCAGGCTCAACCCATGCAGCAGCAGAAATCCATCAGTTTTGCTCGAGAATGTACCCCTCAGCCAAGGAGATGTGTCGGTTTGGCTAGAATATGCAATGCTCAGCAGAGAAGATGCGTCTTTTATGTTATGCTGATTTGAAAAGCTCTGCTGGTAGGCACCTTAGGTCCACTTCCAACGGTCCAGGTTTGGGGTGGCACCACTTTGCAGGGTAGAATCCCAGATGGCAGTGTTCAGGTGCAGATGCAAGGTTGTTGGAAGCCTGTTATGTCCCTGAAGTTTCAGACCAGGAAGCCAGCCAACAAGCCCTTGGAGTCTCTCTAGGTTCTGGGTTCAAGAGATACAGGCAACCAGGCAAGACCGCAGCACAGCAAAGCAGGAGTCTGTCAGATTGGCAGTCCTTTCAGCAGCACAGTAGTCCTTCTTCCTGGCAGAGTAACCACAGTTCCAGAAGTGTACTCAAGTGGTGGTGACTGAGGTCCAGTAATTATATCCAGTAGTGCCTATAAAGTGGGGGAGAATTCAAAGACAAGCCTTAGAAGTGCACATATGTCCTCCCTTACTGCTCTGGCTCCAATCTCACTACAGGAGGGTATGCAGCCCTTTGTGAATGGACAGTACACTGCCTATTCAGGTGTAAGTGAGGGTGTGCCCAGCTCCTTCCTCCCATCCTGTCAGGATGGCCCAACAAGTCACACCTAAATTCCCATTGTGTGTGGCTGTCTAAGTGGAATACACAAAGCCCAACTGCCAGCTACACGCAGACATGTGATCAGAGACAGGCTGCATGCACCAAATGGCTAAGGAAAGAAAATGCCCACTTTCTAAAAGAAGCATTTTCGGAATTGCAATTTAAGATCCGACTTAACCATAAGCTGGGATTTTAAATTAGGATTCCAGAGACACCAAACCTGATCCGGTTATATCTTCCTGTTAGACCTGATACTCTTCAGGTAGCATTTCCCTAAATGTTTTCTTTTCCTCCCAGGTTTTGTTGATTCTCTTGTAGTGGGATTCGGGCTCTGGGCACTTTCTCACTGTAAATGCAGTGTGGAAGTCTGCTTGCCCTTCCTACACACGCAAGGAAGTGGTGTTTCCCTGATAATTTCTAACCAAGTGTCCAGCCTGCCATTGCAGGCTGGTGTGCACATTTGCACCTACGGTGATTCTACACATGTATCCAGAGCCTGCCATTGCAGGCTGGTGTGCGCATTTGCACCTATAGTGTTTCTAAACAGGTGTCCAACCTGCCATTGCAGGTCTGTATGTCCACGATTGTGCTTTTACTCAGGCTGGCCTTTCTAAATCACTAGCCATCCTGAGAGGACCTTTCACTACCACCAGAGCATCCCAAGGGTACATCTTGAGGGGTGAAGCGACTGGTACGTGAAAGGCATGGCAGGTACACACGTGTGTTCCCTGCCCAGGTAGTGAAGAATACCCATGTGTGTTTTCACTATCTATGAGATTTGCTCTTCCCATAGGCTAACATGGGGAGATGGTTGATATTACTTTAGGCTGCAATAGTGGATTGTAGTGGAGCAGCCTCATAATGTTTCCTATCATTGGATTCGTAATGACAAACCCTTTCCAGTGGTAAAGGTGGTTTTGTCAATACTAGCTTTGAAATGCCACTTCTAAAAAGTTGGCCTTTCTTTGTGCTAAAACTCTCTGTGTGCCTTTTTGCTTGGCTCCAGTCCACCCTGGAGGCTCGGGGAGCACATCTGGCAATTCTCTAGCGACAGCGATAAAACATTGGGCGTGCAACTGGAACGACAGACCTCTGCTATTTGGGGGCCTGGCTGGATAGATTGAAGGAAGAGGTTTTGACTCTTGACCTCGGGAGCCAGATCATGGCCCCACTAAAGATTAAGATCTGCATTCCGCAGACTCATGGCAGACAGGGTTGAAGTTTAGGGGAGACATCTGTGGTAGAACCACCCCCAACTTTAAAGGCACACTAGAGTATAACTACTGGTGTCATACTTCAGCAAGGTAGAGTTACACTTGTGGGGACATGGGTCCAGAGGACCTAGAACTGCGTGGTGCACACTTCCAGAAGAATCTGTTGTGCACAAGGAGGATTACTGCCATTGAAAGGGACTATGCATCATTCCTGAATAGTGGCTGGCCTGGGCTGACTACCTTCTGCTGTGTTGCACCCTAAAGTGTGCTCTCCAAGGGCTTGTTGGCTTGCCCCCTGTTCTTACAGAGATCTCAGGGATAACACAGATCTCCTATGAGGGGCCCACATCAACTATTTGTGATACCTGGAGAGCGGTGCCCTCTTAAGTGCCCACATCGTCTGCTGGATGTCAACTGGTAGCGCGGCATGAGCGTGGAACTAAGAATTGTGCCTGGAGACCAGTTTGCCTTGTGCAGAGCCCCAGAAGTCTTGCCCGCATCTAAGGCATGTGGCCCCTGCATCATGGGGACCTCATCACGCATAATCATCTTGTTGGTGGTAAGCGGATTCACCGGTTGCGGTACCCCGTGTGGTCTGCTTCGTCGACTGTGCCACATCTCTCTCATGTGACACGCCGACTGCATACTCATTTCGTGCGGTGTCAGATTCTCAGGTTGTGACCCTCAGAGGTGGGGACGTAACCGTAGTAGTGCCTCATTCTACCTTGTGAGGCACTGCCGAACTTGCACCTGTATGTGTGACCAGGATTTGTCTGGTGCGACCCATATCAACGCGCACCAGGCATTGTGCCTCATTTCCAGGGAGGTACGGAATTTGCAGCTCTTCATTGTGTTTGACTAGAATTGTCTAGTGCGACCTGTGTCATTGTGCACCAGACATTTTGCCCCAAATGGCTGGGTGCGACTCTGACTGACATGTACTTGACGGGGTGCCCCCTTCTTCCGAGGGGCTCCCCTGCTTCATTCTCCATTCATCGATGTTCCCTTTTGGCCCTCAGTGCAGCGGACCAACTGCCCTCTCCTCACCTGGCCCCCAATGACATCATGTTGCCAGGTAGTATTGCCCGGCGCGGGCTTGGGTGGTGAGAGTGATTGACTGGGCTGGAGCAATCGGAAGTGGGTCAAGACACCCCCTGTGCTTCGCAGAACAGGGCTGGTGTCGGAAGGCCCCAGTGGAAACTTTTTGAGTGAACGACCATTGCCCTCAACCCGCTTCTGCTCCGCATCCTGTGGGTGAACCCCCTTTTGCTGACTACCTCCTAATTAGTCCTGCTACCTACCCCCACCTGCTTCCCAGGGACACTGACTAAGTGTGACTTTGGTCACGTGCAGCCTAGTATCTGGGGGGAGGAGGGCTGGTTATCTTCAATCTGTGGGTGTAGGACAGTGTGGGCGAGCTAGATGGCGGAGGGAGGCTTGGGTCACGGGGTCTGTACTGTGATATCTATTGACCTGCTGGGTATCAGCTGCACCGCATTAGGGTGCTGAGTGCGTATGTGTGCGAGTGCGTTCCATACGGAACTGCCTGATATCCGTTGCACCATGTATCGGTGCTGAGTGAGTTTGTGTATGGGAGTGATAGTCTGCGGCCCGCCTATGATTCATGATACTGGATGGCGGTGTTGCTTTACACGTTGATTTCTTGCCAGAAGAATACTACGTTTGACATTGATTTTACTCGTGCGGCCTCAGACCAAGGTGCTGTTTAAAAGTGGTATAATTCTTTGTATGTATATATTTCTAACATCGTTGTGACCCGGGGTGCACCCGATAACTGTGTGGTATTGAATTATAAGAATTTCTATGGTTGACCTGGGTTTGACAATGTGTTGCACCGCATAAGGGTGCTGGAGGTGTTAGAATAGGATCTGCTCCAAGTGTGCATATTATTGATATCATTTCAATACAGTTAGGCCTAGTACTGCTAGTAATATCTCCAAGTGTTATTTGTGCACCAAAATATATTATGTTCACGTTGTGTTGATTATTGTTTTTGTTGAATACAAACGTTATTTACATACATCACTTGTGAAGTCTCTTTGGTGACGCTCAGTGTATTTATCGTGAGTGAGTGCTGTGCCAATGCTTTACATATTGCCTCTGTGATAAGCCTGGCTGTTCAGTGCCAAGCGACAGTGTGTGTAATCACCCGCCCCTGACGGGAGTGGTAGGTTCTGCCTGGCTAAGGCATAGCCTCAGCCAACCAGAAAGTACCAGTTCCAACACTTCCCATTTGGTAATTACATTTACAAAACGTATTAGGGTAATCCCAATGTTCTTTTTTATTTTTTTTAAATTTTTATGGAGTTTTATATAGCGCGAACTTGACCTGAAGGTATCGGGTATCAGTGCGCTTTACACAAGCACCAGTTGTGTTACATGAGCACACATTCATTTTTGTTAGGCACGGGGAGATTAAGTGATTTGCCCAGAATCACAGGATGTTGCGCATGCTTGCCGAGACTCGAACCCGGTTCCCCAGATTTGAGGTCGACCGCCCTAGCCGTTAGGCCAACTCCTCTCCTCTTCTTCTTCTATAGGAGATATAGGCCTTGCAGTAGTGAAAAATGAATTTAAGAGTTTTTCACTACCAGGACATGTAAAACTTAAAAGTAGATGTGCTGCTTTTTAAATACATTGCACCCTTCCCTCTGTGCTGTCCAGGGCCTTGCCTAGAGGTGACTTATATTTATTAAAAAGGAAGGTTTGGACCTGGCAACAGGTGTAACTTGCCAGGTCAACATGGCAGTTTAAAACTGTGCACACAGGCTCTGCAGTGGCAGGCCTGAGACATGTTTACAGGGCTACCTAAGTGGGTGTCACAACCAGTGCTACAGGCCCACCAGTAGCATTACATTTACATGCCCTGGGCACATGTAGTGCGCTTTACTAGGTACTTATGAGTAAAATATGACAATTGTGGATAAGCCAATCTTACCACGTTTTAAGGAAAGAGCACAAGCCCTTTAGCACTGGTTAGCAGCTGTAAAGTGTGCAAAATCCTAAGGCCAGCAAAAATGAAGCCAGCAAAAACAGGAGGTCTGTAAGCAAAAAGTTAGGAGAAATCATACCAAGGATGCCAGATCTAACACTACTCAAATATTATCAGTGCATATTAAGATGTTTTTGAGATACAATACATAAACAATCACATAAGGATCTCCTTGAATCATGAACTGGATGGAAAACTGTAAGTAAATGTTACATATAACTCCGTACCCTTGAGTCAGTCACAGGGCATTGGATGACATAGGATACCACACCAATTACCTCCTTATGTGGTAGAAAGCAGTTGAAATATTGCATATTTCAAGGATATAAAATTCTAAGAAAGATTTGACTTGCCAACATTTAGGGAGGTCTTACAATTAGTGAAAAGGTATATTGAAACAGCAACATTTTTGTAGGAGCCCTGTGCCGGAATAGCTATGCAGTTAGGTGAAATCAAAATGAATCAAAACCGTAATTAGTGAATTTGAAAAGTTGAGAAGTACCAAACGTTGACATTCAGTCAACCTCCGCTGAAAATGTCAGCCAAATAATATCCTGTTTCCCAATTCTAGGACTTTTCTGGATTAACGTGTTCAAGTTAGGATACACAAATGTGAGATTATGTCCAGGGTGAGAGGGGAATAAGTAAAATGGGATCTGAAATGTGTGTCAGAAAGTGGAAAGGAAAGGACACACGTGAAAGAACATCTACTGCAGCACGCAGAGATATAGAAGTCAGGGAAAATGTAATTGATAATTTAGGGTTTTGCAAAACTTTACAATCCCTATAAATTGGTGGATCTCCTACTCGGACAAACTGTTTATCTGCCTCTTAAAGAGACAGGGAATTTTGCAAATTTATGACAGCTGAGTGTCACATGGCTCTGGCGATAGAAACCTTCAACCACTGGCCCATCAACAGCTAGGTTAAAAGCTAATTAACTTTTTACAGCATGCCCTGTTTTCAATTTTATTTCCTGGAACAGTGTCTCCCAGAAAATTGAATCTTAGGACTTCAAATGTAATTATTATCTTTGTTGGTAATAATTTTAGTTATAAACTATTAGGGTTTAAAAACAATCTTATGTTTATGTAACATCATTGAAGTTAATTTATTCTCTTATACATTATATTAATTTTTGAGAGGAGAGTTTAGTCTTTAGGAGTTATATATTTATTGGTTCTCCTTCAGTTGAAAAGTGTAGTATATTTGAACCTCATATTTTAAATAATTACAAAAAATTGATTTAGAACAGTAATTTTGCCACCCAGCTATTTCTATACTTTCTTGACTGTTTTTGGACATAGTAAATAAAATTATTTAAATTATGCACTTTTTTCAGTATTTGGAGAATGGGTTTTCTGCCCCTATAAATATAGATTCTGTCCAATGTTTATTGGACCGGAGCTATCATAGTAAATCCAACCCCTACAAATGATCAACTTATTTCAATGCTTTGATCTCTAATAGTATATTTAACCCCTTCCCAAAAGTATATGTTTAAATTGGTTTGTCTACAGTTAGAATAGTAAATGCAATCCCTCCATGTTTTGCACATGTTTTCAGTGTTTGGGGGTTTGGTATTAGAACAATATATTTATGACCCCTTCCCACCATATTAGACACTCTCCCCCATGTTTGTTGGACTTGAGTTAGAGCAGTAAATGTAACCCTTCTAAACTATGCGCATTCTTCAATGTTTGGAGGTTTGGAGTTAGAATAGTTTATTTGCACACCTCTATATACTTTCACGAGTGTTTGAGGATTGGGGTTAGAAAAGTAAACCAAACCCTGCCAATGTATGCCCTTTCTTCAGTGTTTGTAGTTTTGGCGAGTAAACAGTCTTTGCCACCACTCCCAAATATACTTCTTCTCCAATGTTTGTTGGACTGGAATCAAAATAGTAAATCTAGGTACTCACCTTATGCACGTTCTCTTTTCGGGATTGGCGTTTGAATAGTGTATTTGCATCCTCCTGCCCCCCATCAATAAATAAATTGTGCACTTACCCTAATATTTGTTGGATGGGAGTTTGCATAATTTCAATCAATCATTCAATCAGCAGTTTGTATAGCGTGGCTACTCACCCATGAGGGTCTCAAGGCGCTAGGGGCAGGGGGGCTGCTGATTCGTCTGGGCATGGAGGTTCAGTCGAAAAGCCAGGTCTTGAGATCCTTCCTGAATTGGGTCAGTGACAGGGATTGCCTGAGGTGGAGGGGCAGGGTGTTCCAGGTCTTGGCGGCGAGGTAGGAGAAGGATCTTCCTCCGGTTCTGGTCTTGTGAATCCGTGGGATGGTGGCCAGGGCAAGTTGGGTGGAGCAAAGTTGTCTGGCGGTTACATGGAATGAGAGGCGGTGTTTCAGATATGCTGGTCCTGCGTCATGGAGAGCTTTGTAGGCATGTGGAGCATCAATTTGGAGGGTTTAAATGTACTATTCTCTTTCCACAATGTTTGGCGGACAAGGGTTAGTTTTAAATTTTTATTTAAAATTTTCTTTAACTTACAAGCAGTACCACATTAGTGACAATATGTGAAATATGTTGTAGAAAAAACACAGATTTGCTCTATGGTTGCAAGGAAGAAAGAGCAAAGTAAGCAATTGGTTCTACACAAGCAGCAATAAATGTATCAGTTCATGAGCCCAGCACTCATCACATAATTACATATATAGCTATTACAACCATAACAGACCCAGAGGGAAAACACTGAGTTCTGATGTACATAGGCACTAACCTAGTGAAAGTCAGTCCGGTTTGCCTACGCCTTGTTGCTGTAAATATGTGTGCAGTGGATGCCAAATGTCACGGGAACGGGATGTGGGTGGCTGCATTGAAGCATTGGTGTCACAGAATATGAGACTTTTAAGCCACTTACCAGCAATGAGACAGTGACTACTTCCCCAGCATATCGCAATTTCCCATTTTGCCAATAAAGTGCATCAGAGAAATTTAAAGTGTATCAGTTTGTGTCTGTGATTTGGGGAGTCTAATTTGGTTTGCTGACAGCAGTAGTACCAGACATCGTCAGGTAAAGGACGCTGTAGATCCTCCATCCATGCCCCACGCAAGCGCTCGTCTGCATTAGGCAGCATATCCAGGCACGCTTGATATAGTTTAGATACCAAGTGACAACGGTCCGTATCCTCTATGAGGTTCATGAGGGGGGTAAAGTCGGCAGGAGCAATGGGGTACTTAGGGATCTGGGCATGTAGAGCGCTTTGAATACGATGTAAAATAAATCTGTCAATTGGTGTAGCATTAGCAAAGAATGTGTCCCCCGCCCAGGAGATGGAGTGGCCATCTGGAAACAGATCCCAGCAGTGTGTAAAGCATAGCGTCTCAAAGTGCTTTTGACTATGGCTTCCAACATAGGGGGGAGCCACCGATTGTCAGCAAGCGGCATTGCAAGGGAGTATAGCCGCCCCATCCCCAGCAAACATAGGAGCCGGTGCTACACCCATCACGTGGTAGAGAGTGGTTAGGTGTCTGTGGGGTCCAGAGGTAGACCAGAGGGGAGAATGGCATTTAGTGGGGCACTACCAGTCTGGTCGCGTTCAACACAGTCAAAGGGGAGGTGAGCACCTCTATGGTACCAGTGGTACGCGTAATGACATTGTGCAATCAAGTAATAAAGGTAGAAATTAGGTACCCCAAAGCCACCTCTCTCATAGGGGAGGACCAGCGACCGCCATCCCACCTGTGGCCGACAGGCAGCCCAAACAAGATGCAGGAGGAGGCCTTTCAAAGTGCCAAAGAAATTATTCATGAGAGGAATGTTGAGACAAAATAAAGAAATCAGGGCATAACAACAATTTTGATAATGGCAATTTGACCGGCCATTGATATCAGCAATTTGATCCTCCTCTCAATTTGCGTTGTTAGCTTATCGACTGACGGGCCATAGTTCAGTCGGAGGAACTGCTCTTTGTCACAGTGAATATGAACTCCCAGGTATTTAACACTGAACCTGCTTCATAACCACTGTGAGCAGAAATAGCTCAGATTTCCCCCAATTAATCTGAAGCCCGGAGTAAATCTTTGAATTTCTTGGATGACGGGATTAAGATTTGTGGCTGGATGCCTAAGGAAAACTAATATGTCATCCGCGTATAATGTAAGAAGGAGTGGACCAAGGCAGAACTGCAGCCCACAGTGGAGGTGTCTCTCCTGTAACTGTCTTACTAAGGAGTCCATGGCGATGATAAATAAAAGTGGGGAGAGTGGACACCCATGTCTTGTTACCCTGGCCAAAGCAAACGGGGAGGTTAAGGACCCATTGACCCGAATACGGGCCGTCGGTTTAGAGTAAAGAAGCATGATGAGGGACGTAAACCCCTGTGGAAGGCCAAATTTCCGAATGTTGCTAATAGGAAAGGCCATTCAAGGGAGTCAAAGGCCTTCTCCACATCAAGCAGTGCAGCAGCGCTGGGACATCAAAGAATATCCTGTTCAATACTAAAACAGCGTTCACAAGTTGATGGAGGTAGACCGATGCGGAATAAACCCAGATTGGAGAGGAGAGATAAAGGTTTCAAGTAGGAGAGAGAGTCTAGTGGCGAGTATTTTAGCAAGGACCTTATTATCAAAATTCAGTAAAGACAGTGGTCTATAAGATTGGCAATACGTAGGGTCCTTCCCTGGTTTTACCAGAAGGACTACAATCACTTTGCGCAGTGTATGGCGCAGAACACCTACCTCCAGCGACTCAGCGTAAAGCTCCAGAAGACAGGGTTCAAGAAGGTGTTTGTACATTTTATAAAATATTCCCTTCAAGCCATCGGAGCCGGGGGTCTTGGATCCATCCATGGAGCTAATAGTGGAGATAATCTCCTCCACTGCTATCGGTTCTCTAAGAAATTGTGGCTGCGGAGTGGACAGCCACACCATAGCCTTCTCTGAGAGGTAATCCGCCAGCGCACAGTTCTCCCCAGTGTAGTGGGAGGTGTAAAGCCCAGTGGAATAATGCAATAGTTCCGCCAGGACCTCACCATTATCTGCGGTCTGCCAGCCATCCTCAAGTGTGAGTTCTGGGATATAATCACAACCCCTCTGCGGGTGAAGCAGTCTAGCCAGTGTGCGGCCAGGGCGCTTGCCCTCATCGTAGCGGCGGGCCCTTGCGTACTTCCTAAGTAAGTTCACCTCCCGATCGGCAAGGTTACGAAACTCCTCCATCGCTTTCGATTGGAGTTGCAAATGGTCGTCTTCAAACTGCTGGGTCGCGGCAGCGTCTATGTGCTGGAGGGCCGCTTCAACCCGCACCAAGGATCGACGTATATCACTCAGTATCCCGCACAGTTCAGCTATAGTTACACCGCAAATATTAGCCTTAAAGGCCTGCCAGAGAGTGGCCTGTGTGGCAACCGTACCCTCGTTAAGCTCAAAATAGTCAGTAATAGAGGTTCAGAGTTCCATGCATGATACCGAGTTGAGGAGAGCCTGACATGGAAATTGCCACATACGTTCCGCACCCCCCAGGAATGGAATGCTTAATAACACATATACAGGGGCATGATCCGACAGTGTGCGGGGAAAGTATTTCAGCTCACCCAGCCAAGGAAGAAGCGACATCGGCAACAACCAGTAATCCAAACGCGACTAGGTACCGTGTGGCGCAGAATAGAAGGTGTGCCCTGGAGATAGGGCGTGTCAATGCCGCCATGCATCTCTGAAGGAATATGTGGCACATATTTCTTGAAGTACGTGAAGTACATGGGGCTGTCCACTCAGGCCACCCGCTGTTGAATCCAGAGCAGGATTAATGAATAAGCAAGATCACGTCCCATTATGACATGGTCGACATCTACTCTCTCCAGTCTCTTTAACTGTCCCTGGAAGAAATCTGGAGAATCCACATTAGGTGCATAGACATTTAATATTAGCACTGTCTGACCTGCCAGGCGGCCAGTGACCGCCACACATCTCCCCTCTTTATCAATGAAACTATCTTTAATTGTGAAAGGAACTGAGCGGTGAATTAATATACAAACCCCACAAGAGTACGTTCTATAGGTGGAGAAAAATCTGTGTGGACCCCAAGAGGAGGCATAGGATAAGGAGGAGCCAGGAGAGAGGTGCATCTCCTGCAGGAACTCAACTTTGACCCCATGCCGGACTAGATATTGTAACACTTGTTTACCCTTTTGGGGATTGTTAATGCCTCTAATGTTCCAAGTCATAAATGGGATTTCCACCCCATTGGTCGCAGTGTTATGAGACATGGGCATCCACTACATATGCCATGTAGAACCTACACAATATAAAGTCACAAATGTCCTTTCAATGCAGTACACATTCATAATTACAAAAAACAACCCCTATACCAGTGCCACCGCCCACCCATCCTGGGCCAAAAGTTGTCCAGTGAGTCCCCATTCTATAGCAAAACAAAAACCTCAACAAACAGAACAGATAACCATTGCGGTGTACACCTCAGGTGGTGGGCAATGCATCAACAGCTAATCCCCATTGTATACATGTATCAGCAGTTATAGAACTGGATAAAGGATACTTGTGAAAGAAAATTAGTAGCTATAAGCCAGCCAGTGTAGTCATGACAGTATAATGTCCCGCCACCTTGGTCCACCGCAGCGTCTTTTTGCACGCAGCCGTGTAGAAGTCATGCCATGGAGCAGTGCCCAATGTCAGTCCGAGGGTAAAGGGTCCAAGCTGTTAGTAGCCTGGAGGTCCGGGCCAAGTGCACCTAAGAATTTCTGGAATTAGGCTGGTGTTCCATAGCATAGTTTCTACAAAATGCCTGGGCGTCCGCTGGGGAATCAAAAATCTGTGGATTGCCTTGCACATCTAAGCGAAGGCGTGCTGGGTACAGCATGCCATACCTCAGCCCCAGCTCCCTGGGTGTGGCCTTCACCTCTGCAAACTTTCGATGAGCCTCCTGGACCATCAGGGTAAAATCAGGGTAGAAGGAGACAGTAGTTCCCTGGTACAGGACCTAGTCACGCTCCCATGCCAAACAAAGTGTGGTGTCTCTATCTCTGAAATTTAGCATTCAGGTAAAAATAGGATGAGGTGTTGCCCCAGAAGGGGGCCGAGTGCCCAGAGATTGGTGGGTTTGCTACTACCAGAAAGGCAGAGAAGAGCGCTTTCGGTCCAAACAGTTCCTCCAGCAAATGTTCCACAAATAGATCCATTTTGCAAGTAGCCCTGGCCTCCACAACACCAATTATAAGAAGATTATTGCGGCGTGACCTGGCCTCTAAATCTTCATTTTTAATCGCCACGATTTTGATCTGGTGCTCCAACGTTGCCAGACGCTTTATCATGGTGTTGGACCCATCCTCCAGTGTGGTGATCTACTCTTCAGTCCCCTCAATCTGGGCCTGGTGTCTATCAAGGCGCTCGCTCATAACATCCAGCCTGCCCGATAATGCATCAAAGCGAGCATCCATGGCTTTGAACCCCACTTGGATTTCTTCCAACAGGTCATCCGCGGTTGTGCAACTTCACAGGGTCCCTCCGCCGTCTCCGCCATTTTGACAGGTATTGCCACCTCGTACCGCTCAGCTGCGCGCTCAAATGGCAATTTTCCCCTGCTTGGGGTTTGTGCGACCCATTCGGTGAATAATGCAAAGGCAGGCGTGGGGGAGGCCCCGCAGGTGAGGGTTGCATGTACCAGGGACAGCAACGATGTGTCAAAAAATGTAAATGGTGGGCCTCAGTTAGACTTGGTTTGGTAGCAGAGTCACCTGGTGCTGGATCCTGATAAGCCAGAGTTATGGGGGCTGTAGTATGCAACACAATAGAGCCTGCCAGGGTGGTAAAGAATCTCCCCAGTCCACAGCAGTCGGACCCCATTCCCCAGTGCAGAAGAGAACCAGGGCTGCTGGCAGTCCCTTCCTCCCAGGAGTTGCAAGCAGGGCTGTAGCTCGCTGCCCCCGGGCGATTCCGCCGCAAGCCCCCGCAGCAGTAGCAGACTCAACAAGGCAGCAGCGATCACCGATAGCAGGGGTCCGAGCAGCTCGGAGCCTGCGAACCAGCCAGTCTGCGTGAGGCAATCCGAAATGGCCGCTGATCAGGGGCCCAGCGGTCCACCACCTTGCTCAGCAGGACCTCGGTTAGTTCCAGCATCACAGGGGTGGAGAGACGTGAGCAGGCGCTCAGCAGGGGGGCCCAGCAAGGCTCAATAGCCCAGGCCATAGGCTCACCCACTGCCCCTGTCGCTGTAGGGCCTCCAAGGCTAAACCGGGCCCACCTGGCAATCTCGCTCGCTCCTGCTCATGCCACGCCTCCCCAGACTGCTCGCCGAGCTAGGTGTGTGTCCGCATCGCAGCAGGAGGGCAGATGCAGTTTCGGGTGGCAAGGATGGATCGGGGGCTATGCAGATGTGTCTTGGATAAGCTGGCAGAGCTTCAACGCCATGCGGCCATCTTGATCACCGGCATGGCCACGCCCCCTGAGGACAAGAGTTAGGATAGAAAATCTAACCCCTCCAAACTGTGTACTTGCTTCTGTGTTTGGGGATCTTGAGTTAAAATAGTACATTTTAACTCCAAGCCTCTATCCCAAATAAAATTATCCACAATGCCTTTTCATTGGAGTTTAAGTGCTCATTTTAATCAAATTATTATTAAATTCACAATTCATTTAATTAGTAAACTGAATTTTTTAAATGCATGTTTTTATACCTAATTGATAAAAATAAATGAAAGATAAAGTAATTATATATTATTATTATTATCTTAAATAGTTGTAAGTGCAACACTAATTAAACTGAAAACTCAGCTGAAATAATAAATAACAAGTTACATTCTGGCACATGCATCAAGCTAGGATTTTGCGAGTCCTTAATAGCGAATATTAAGGATTTGCAATTAAGGATTCGCAAAATCCTATGCATGTAGGAATCGCTATAATAATAGCGATTCCTTCACATTCTTATTTGCAACTCGCAAATTGCGAGTCGCAAATAAGGAATGGCTTCCCATTCATTCCTATGGGACTACAGGCCCATAGGAATGAATGGGAAATTATGAGCGCTATTTGCGAGTACCAATAGGTACTGCAGAATTGCGCATGCTATTCAAGGTGCAGGAGTGTCAAAAGGACACCCTGTTGCACCCTAAAATTGATCCGCGCACATATAGTTGCGACACACATGTCCCAAGGACATGTGTGTGTATAACCTTCAACTTTGAAAAATGCACTTTAGTGCATTTCTCAAAGTTTTTGCAAATTACCATGAAGTTCAACTTCATGGTAAATTGCGCCCTAGTAGCGAAATCGCTAATTTTTTTACTTTTTGCATTGCATTTAAGGAATCTCAATTTGCGATTCCTTAAATGCAATCGCAATTTAAGTAATCGCAATTTAGAGATTACTTAAATTGCGATTTTTGCATTTGGGATGATGCATCCCAAATGCAAAAATACCGGTCGCAAAGGGGCAGATTCTGAGAATCTGCCCGTTTGCGACCGGTTTTTCTTTTGATGCATGTGCCTGATATTGTATAAACAAATCATACATTTATTTGCAAGAAAATATTGATCACATGTACTTCTAAATATATTATATAAACATTTAAGTCATTTCAAAATCGAATAAAATATAACCTTGGGGATACATAATTACAGTCATTTCAAAGATAATACAAAGTTCTTAATTCACAATATATTCAGTAACAGTACATATTAAAAAGACTGCCATATATTTTAAAGTTAGGAAAATTAATCAAAAAGTAACTTTGTTTGGCATTTAAGATAGTTCAATTGTTTTCCAACACCTATTGTATATTTAAACCATTTACATTATCTAACATTTCTTATCATGCTTTTGTAAATTAATTATTTTTGCACATACATTTACGTACATACATAAGCTGGATACAGTACAAAAATATACTTTTTCACAATTTTTAAATGAAAAACAGTAAAAATATTTTAGTTAAATAGTAATGTAGTTAAATGCAGAACAAAAGAAAACAAAATACAGCACTATTAACTTCATTTGTAATGAAATATTTAATGTAAATATATTAAATGAAATAAAAATTATTTTTCAGAAGTTTAATAAATTAAAAACATTTTTACAATGCATTAATAATAGTTAATTCATGGAATTAATTAAAAGTTTTTTTGTGGCTTTATTAATCATGGTAATGTGCTCATAACAGCCATTGGAGAATTATTATGTACTCTTCCAATTTGTTTGATCATTTGTAGTGTTTTCTTTGGAGTCAGTGTATGTGATAAGTAGTTTTCCCTTTTGAGTTGTAGTATATGCAGGTTCAGTTGACATTATTATTGGATCTTCAAATGGTATACATTTAAATAATATTGATTTAGTTGTATATTTTCGAGTGATATTATTATTAATATTGTATTCATAGTTAGGCTTAAAAATATATATATATATTTTTAAAACAAATTTTATTAGTTTTTTCATTTAACAACCGGCTTTAGCTAGGTACATAATTCAGCCCAATGTCGTAATGGTACATATCTCAATGTGCAGATGCATTATACAATCTATACTCTTGCTTACAAACTGATGCTCATTTAAATCTTTGTGTTGCATCCGTCGAGTTCTGGTCCGAGACATCGGCTATATAACAATAAACCTATCTGCTGGCCGATAAAATGATCCATTAATATGCCGTTATTAAATAGATCTCACACTGTGCTAACTCCGTCATTTAGCCAGGCCCCTATTCTACGTTTTGTGAGCTTACCGCTTGTTAGTGGAATACCTATTAGCGGGATAATCCCGGCATAGGGTTTGCATCTGGATGTGTACTGTAGCGCCGACTTCCAACATTGGAGTGCCATGCGCAATAGGGGTGGGAGGTGCGATGGAATTTTACATTGTGGTAGCAGTAGTGTGTGTAGGCCGCCTTGGTTTATGTCGTGCTGCGTGTACCCTATCTCCTGTAGATTGCGTCCCGCCGTCCAGTAGGACAACCAATGGAGTGTCCAATGTTCTAAAAGTAGCTAAGGGTATCGTGATCGGCAAGTTGGTGAAGTAGTACAGGAGCCGTGGGAGAACCACCATTTTTGATATGGCCGCTCTACCCATTGCAGAGAGAGGCAGTGTGGTCCAGAAAGCGACACTCGCACGTATGGTTCTAATCGCTCTAGTAAGGTTGCCTTCCAGCATGTCCGCATGTGATCTGTATACGTGTATTCTTAGGTATTTAAAGGTGAGACTAGCCACCGGGAGGGTGCTCGGCGCAAATGTCACTTCCTCTGGGTGGGTACCCTCCCTGAAGAAGAATACGTTGGATTTTGCCACGTTAATAGCAAGGCCTGATATGTGTGCAAATCTATGGAATATACCAGGGATGGGGTCCAGTGCGTCTAAGAGATCTCGTATATATATTATTATATTGTCCGCATATGCTGAGACCAAATGCGTTGCTCCTGCTATCGGGATCCCAAGGTGTTGGGCTTCTAATCGCAGTTTAAGTGCTAGCGGCTCTAGCGCGAGTATAAATATTAACGGCGATAGGGGGCATCCCTGCCTTGTGCCTCTATACACTGAATACTCCCGTGAGATGTGTCCTCCTGTTCTGACTCTTGCAGTGGGGGCATCATATAGCAGACGTAGCCACCGGAGGTGCTCTTGGGGTAGGCCAAATTTCTCGAATGCTTTAAACATATAGCCCCAGGTTAGTGTGTTGAACGCTTGTCTAAGGTCTAATGCAATACATCCTGCATTTATGTAACATTCTGGAGTGGCTGTCATTGTATGATGCAGTCTTCTGGAATTTAGGGAGGTACTGCGGGCTGGTAGGAACCCGCATTGGTCGATGTGTATGAGTTTATTTAGATATGGAAGGAGCCTAGTGGCAAGTATTTTGCTTAATATTTTATATTCTGTCGCCAGCAGTGATAGCGGGCGATACTGGACATATCTGTTCTGTCTCTTCCTGGTTTCGGGAGTGAAACTACTACCGCCTGTGCTGTGGTAGGGGGGAGGCAGCCCGCTTCCAGTGAATTATTGTAAAGAATCTCTAGCTGGGGAATCAGGAGCTCCGCATACGTGTCGAAGAAGAACTCGGCTTGGAGTCCATCAAGTCCCGGCGCTTTATTACGCGGGAGCCCTTTGATTGCCGCTTTGATTTCGGCTTTAGTGATTGGGCTTGCTAGCTCTTTCCGGGACTCGACGGTGAGCTTTGGGTAGGGTAAGTCATTTAAAAAATTGTCTATATGAGTTTCATCTATTATTTCTGGTTTGTCGTACAGTGTAGCATAGTACTGGCTAAAGCCCTCGTTTATGTCTTGTTGAGTAGTGAGAACTTCTCCCCTAGGTGTTGTGATTTCACTAATTATGATCGCCGGTGGGTCATCTTCCAATATTCTGGCTAGTAGCGTTCCAGACTTGTCTGCGTCTGTGTGTTGCATTTGGGTGTATGATCTATGATCTATGACCCTATCAATCAATCAATCAATCATGTCACTTATAAAGCGCACTACATACCCGCGAGGGTCTCAAGGCGCTGGGGGAAGAGGGGGGTGGTGCTGCTACTGATCGAAGAGCCAGGTCTTGAGGAGTCTTCTGAAGGCCAGTAGGTCTTGGGTCTGTCGGAGGTTGGTGGGGAGGGTGTTCCAGGTCTTGGCGGTGAGGTGGGAGAAGGATCTGCCGCCGGCGGTCGTTTTCCGGATGCGGGGGACTGTGGCGAGGGCGAGGCTGGTCGAGCGGAGCTGGCGGGTGGGGGTGTAGAAGCTGAGTCGTCTGTTGAGGTAGGCTGGTCCGGAGTTGTGGAGTGCTTTGTGTGCGTGGGTGAGGAGCTTGAAGGTTATCCTCTTGTTGACAGGGAGCCAGTGCAGGTCTCTCAGGTGGGGTGTGATGTGGCTGCGTCGGGGGATGTCGAGGATAAGACGTGCAGAGGCGTTCTGGATGCGTTGCAGCCGTCTCAGGAGCTTAGCCGTCGTTCCTGCGTAGAGGGCGTTTCCGTAGTCCAGCCTGCTGGTGACGAGGGCCTGGGTGACTGTTTTTCTTGTTTCGGTGGGGATCCACTTGAAGATCCTGCGGAGCATTCGGAGGATGTTGAAGCAGGATGAGGAAACGGCGTTGACCTGCTTAGTCATGGAGAGGGTGGGGTCGAGGATGACCCCTAGGTTGCGTACGTGGTCGGTGGGTGGCGGGGCTGTTCCCAGTGATGTTGGCCACCAGGAGTCGTCCCAGGCTGAAGGGTTGGAACCAAGGATGAGGACCTCCGTCTTGTCCGAGTTCAGCTTCAGGCGGCTGGTCCTCATCCATTCGGTGACGGCCTTCATTCCTTCGTGGAGGTGGGCTTTGGCGGTGTGAGGGTCTTTGGTGAGGCAGAGGATCAGCTGGGTGTCGTCGGCATAGGAGATGATGTTGAGGTTGTGCTGTCGGGCGACGTGGGCGAGGGGTGCCATGTAGATGTTGAACAGCGTTGGGCTGAGGGAGGAGCCTTGGGGTACGCCGCAGATGATCTTGGTGGCCTTGGATCGGAAGGGGGCGAGGCGGACGCTTTGTGTTCTGCCGGAAAGGAAGGATATGGTCCAGTCCAGGGCCTTCTCTTGGATCCCGGCGTCGTGAAGGCGTGTTCGTAGTGTGTGGTGGCAGACCGTGTCGAAGGCGGCTGATAGGTCCAGGAGGATGAGGGCTGCTGTTTCTCCGTTGTCTAGCAGGGTCCTGATGTCATCGGTGGCGGCGATGAGGGCGGTTTCGGTGCTGTGGTTGCTGCGGAAGCCGGACTGGGAAGGGTCCAGGATGTTGTTCTCCTCGAGGTAGCGGGTCAGTTGTTTGTTGACGATTTTCTCTGTGACCTTCGCGGGAACGGGAGCAGAGAGATGGGTCGGAAGTTCTTGAGGTCCTTGGGGTCTGCCTTGGGTTTCTTGAGTAAGGCGGTGATCTCGGCGTGCTTCCAGCTTTCCGGGAAGGTTGCTGTCTCGAAGGAGATGTTGATTATTTTCCGGAGATGGGGCGCGATGGCTGTACTGGCTTTGTTGAAGATGTGGTGAGGGCACGGGTCTAGCGGTGAACCGGAGTGGATGGTGTTCATGATCTCGCTGGTGTCCTCGTCATTGATGTTGGTCCAGGAGAGCAGGCGGTTGGTGGTTGTGGGGGCAGTGGTCTTGGTGGTTGCCGGGGCGGTCGTGGTGTTGAAGCTGTCGTGGATGTCGGCGATTTTGCGGTGGAAGAAGGTGGCCAGTGAGTCGCACAGGTCTCGCGATGGCTGGATGTCGTTGGTGTTGGAGCTGGGGTTGGAGAGTTCCTTCACGATGTTGAAGAGCTCTTTGCTGTTGTGTGCGTTGTTGTCTAGGCGGTCTTTGAGTGAGGCCCTTTTGGCGGATCTGATGAGGTGATGGTGACTGCGGGTGGCGCTCTTGTGGGCGGCGTAGCTGTCCGCTGTCCGTTCGTGGAGCCAGATCTTCTCCAGTTTTCGGCATGTTCGTTTGGAGGCCTGGAGGTCTTCGGTGAACCAGGTGGCTTTCTTGCTGGTGTGGCTGTTGGGCGGATTCTTGAGCGGGGCGAGGGTGTTGGCGCAGTCGTCGATCCCCTGTCTGAGGTTGCGGTGTCGGGTCGGAGGGTTCGGCGGGTGGGGTCAGGGCGAGGGTTGCGGTTAGCTGGTCTTCCGTGACTCTGCTCCAGCAGCGGCGAGGCATTTGTTCGGTGCGGTGGTGCGTGGTGGGCTTCCTGTAGGTGAAGTGGATGCAGTGGTGGTCAGTCCAGTGGGGTTCGGAGGTGTGGTTGAAGGAGACGTGTGGGCTTGCGGAAAAGATGGAGTCTAGCGTGTGGCCGGCGGCGTGGGTGGGTGTAGTCACGAGCTGTCTGAGTACGAGGGTGGCGAGGTTGTCGATCAGGGTGGTGGAGTTGGTGTCCTTGTTGTTCTCGAGGTGGAAGTTCAGGTCCCCGAGGAGGATGTAGTCCGTGGAGGCGATGGCGTGTGTGCTGACGAAGTCAGCAATGGAATCGCTGAACTGTGGTCGGGGTCCGGGGGTCTGTAGATGAGGGTTCCTCTGAGGGTGGTGTTGGGATCGGTGTGGATCTGGAAGTGCATGTGTTCGGCGGTGCTGAGGGTGTCGTCGGTGTTGGTTGAGACTCTGAGGGTGTTCCTGTGGACGATGGCGATGCCTCCTCCGACTCCGTTGGTGCGGTCCCTGCGGGTGATCTTGTATCCGTCCGGGATGGCAATGGCGATGTCGGGGGCTGAAGCAGGATTCAGCCAGGTCTCCGTCAGGAATGCGACATCTGGGGAGGTTGAGTCGAGAAGGTCCCAGAGTTCGATGGCGTGTTTGCGGGCGGAGCGGGTGTTGAGGAGGATGCATCTGAGGTAGTTGGGTTCTTTCCTGGGCCGTGGTTTGGCGGGGCGGGTGCTGGCGAAGCTGCAGTTCCGGCAGGTGAAGGGCCCTTGGGTGCGCTCGGGGTGGCCTGGTAGCAGGCGTGATCTTTTCCGGGGTTGAGTGCGTGGAGGGTGCTGGCGTAGTATCGGCGTCTGTTGATGTGGCGGGCGCGGGGATGCCCGGACCAGGGGTCTGGCGCTGGGCGCGGTCACGGCGCGGACGGGCGCAGACGGGCGCAGACGGGCGCAGACGGGCTTGCCTTAGGCGCACCTTCGGCGCGCCAGCGGCGCGGCCGTGCAGCGGCCGCCATAAATGGGGAGGTGGGAGGGAGGAGCAGGGAATGGGGCAGCGAATGGGCAGTGAGGGGCGGGGCCGCAGGGCGCAGCGGCGGGAAACAGGCACAGAAGGGAAAACGAGCACAATCAGGGCATCAAGGGGGCACAGAAAGGAAAAAAAATGAGCACAATCAGGGGCAGCAAGGGGGCACAGAAAGGAAAAACGAGCACAATCAGGGGCAGCAAGGGGGCACAGAAAGGAAAAACGAGCACAATCAGGGGCAGCAAGGGGGCACAGAAAGGAAAAAAACGAGCACAATTAGGGGCAGCAAGGGGGCACAGAAAGGAAAAACGAGCACAATCAGGGGCAGCAAGGGGGCACAGAAAGGAAAAGCGAGCACAATCAGGGGCAGCAAGGGGGCACAGAAAGGAAAAAAAGCGAGCACAATCAGGGGCAGCAAGGGGGCACAGAAAGGAAAAACGAGCACAATCAGGGGCAGCAAGGGGGCACAGAAAGGAAAAACGAGCACAATCAGGGGCAGCAAGGGGGCACAGAAAGGAAAAAAAAACGAGCACAATCAGGGGCAGCAGCAGGGCACACAGACGGAGCTGTGTGGTGGGGGAGCGACCTACCAGTCAAGGGATTCTAGTAGCTCAGCATGTTGAATTTGCGCCTCCTGTAGCGAGGCCTGCTTCGAGGGTCGTGCACTGCCTCCTGTTCAAGTGTGTTCATCTTAGCCTCCGTTGCTTTCAGATTTTTGTGGATTTCCTGTCTAGCGCCTACTGTGGAGCTGATCGCTGTGCCCCAGATAACCGCCTTGAATGCATCCCATTCGACGGAAACAGAAGATGCTGTGTTGTTATTCTCTGTAAAGTAGTTTGTTATGGTGTTGGCCAGGGTAGTGCGGAATACAGAATCTTCAAGTAATTGGGGCCGCAGTTTCCATATGGGCACTGGGGTGGGTATCCTACCCCAAGTAAAAGTGATTTCCAGGGGGTTATGATCCAAAAACGTCTTGGCTATGTATCTGGTGTGGGTGACTTGTGCCTCTATTGTTCGGGAACAGAGTATCCTATCTATTCTTGTGTGTAATAAATGTACCGGAGAGTAAAACGAGTATTCTTTGTGCGTTGGGTGCCTCATTCTCCACACATCACTCAGTGCCCACCCGTCTGTCCACCCACAGAGGGCCTTTGCCTGCTTAGTCATGCTCGCTCCTTGTAGGGGGGGTGTGAACGGTCTAGCAGAGTGTCCATTACGGTATTACAATCCCCCCCTATGATCCACGGGTATGTTTCCCATCCTGTTATTGCCTGGCTGAGCCTAGCGAAGAATTTATCTTGATTGAAGTTGGGGGCATATATATTACCCAGAACAACGTGCGTTCTGTCGAGTGTACCATGTAGGAGTATGTATCTGCCTTGTGTGTCCGTGCGGCGCTCTAGCTCTACGAACGGTACTCCGTGTCTAACCCATGTCGTTGTCCCCCGGGCAAAAGCAGAGTAATTAGTGGAGAAAATCTGTCCCTTCCATTTTTTGCGCATTTTTGCAGTTTCTGATTCAGTGAGGTGCGATTCTTGCATAAATACTATTTGTGCTTTACGCCTGAGTAATTGCGCATGCACCCCATGCCGCTTCTGTATAGACCCTAGGCCCCTTACATTCCATGTGATTAAGTTGTAGGTGTTAAGCATATGTGTCGTGGTGTGGTGTAAAGATCTACAGTGTGAGTGTTGGTGAGAGAGCACATCCTGTACTCAAATGGTGCCTTCATGCCAGAACTTTTTATCCCTCCCAACCCCCAAATACCAGGCTCGGATGGAGAACTATACCGGGCCAAACTATTGAACACAACCTGTGTAACTGTGCTATATTTACATGTTGCCTTAACTAATCGGGGGTCGTTGCTTTCGCCACTCATGGTGCTATTACTGCACATGTGTGGGCTCTGAGGAGCCCGGGATTAATAAACTTTTAAAATTTTATAGCCATTTAGTCCACTTAAAAAAAAGGATATGCTTTATGCAGACGCTTTGGGTGCTACTTCTTAGTTAGCATAGTGACCGTCTGGACGTTCTGAGTGTTCCTTCTTGGCTTATATCAGTCCAGTAGGCCGTCTGCCGTCTGGGGCGTCACGCTGGGGAATAAGGTCAGGCTGCTTTCCGAATCTGATCTGATTGTGCTGCTTTCTGAGGAGTCCAATGCCATAGTAAGTTCGCATTCTCTAAACTTAGATGCCGTCTCGATGGCCGTGTCCTTACTCTGCTGCACCTGCTCTTTTGGGGGGCTGCGCAATTGTGATTGTAGATTGTGAACTGACTTAACATTACAGCGCGAACGTCTTCCTTGTGTGCATCCTGGGCTGGTAGGAGGACTCCGAGATGGGTTTCCCGACAGCGCGGTTGGATCCCTGACTTCGATCCATTCTTCTACGTCCTCCGGGCTTTCAAAGAAGTATGTTTTGTGGTCATAGATGATTTTTAGTCGGGCAGGGAATAATAGCGCATAGCTCAAGTTCATGGCTTTCAGCTTTTTCTTGACCGCTATGTAGGATGGTCTTTGTCTTTGGACCATGATAGTGTAGTCCGGGTATAATGATATTCAGCAGTTTTCAAACCTTATCTGCGCTTTGTCACGCGTTTTCTGGAGTAGTGCGTCCCGGTCCCTGTAGTTTAGGATCTTGGCTATTAATGGACGTGGCGGAGTGCCTGTTTTAGGACTCCCGGTGGGTATCCTGTGAGCCCGTTCTACACAGAAATATTCCGACAAGCCCTCGGGGGCCACGTGGTCCCTTAACCATTGTTCCATGTAGCGTGCAGCGTCGGGGCCCTCGCTGCGTTCCGGTAGGCCGATGACTCGCACGTTGTTTCGTCGAGCCCTACCTTCTGCGTCTTCCGCTCTCTCCTGAAGGCCATTAATCTGCTTCTGCAATTGTTGGATTTGCAGTGTGTGCTCCTTGTGTTGGGGTAGGATCTCGTCTAGCACTATGTCATGAGTTTTTACTTTGTCTGCCAGTTTTTTGTGGTCTGCCTTGAGCAGGGTAAAGCCTGTGGTGAGGGCGCCAACTTGTTGTTCTATAGCTTTCCGCGATTCTCTGACCTCTTGCAAGATCAGATCGAGCTTGTCCAAGGGGGCTTCTTCATTTGTAGGTGGTATGCTAGTGAGCGATGGGGATGTCGGATTGTTCTCTGCGACATCCATGGGTTGTGTATTATTTGTAGTTGATTCCGTTGTCTTTCCCATGGGACGTCCCATGGCGTGTCCTTGTATTCCTTTCTCGCTAGTCTCCCCCTGGGCTAGTTGGTACTCCCTGCTTGCGCCTTTCTCTTTGGGGCTGCTGGGCAGGTGTGCTGTGTTGGCACGGGCTTCCTGGTTTTACACGCCGTATGTTGCACTGCGGTCTTCCGTGTATTTCTGATTGGCCTGCTCAGGCCGCCCTCGGACTGAGCTACTGCGGCTGACTGATGTTACACTGAGGTTCACGGCGATGTAGTTATCGAGCTGATCATATACTCCTCTGTTCTCGGCCAGCTCACTCTCGGCAGATAGGCCGGTTATAATGGACAGCGTATTTATCTGCACAGCTTTGCGTGCTAAGGGGCGCCCCCAGGTTACAGCAGTGGATCGGGTTGTAATGTCCTAGATTCTGGCTCCCTGGAGGGCTGCTCCTCCTGTCCGCACTACTGGTGGCCTGTGATGCTGCGTGCCTAGGTATCCTTGCAGCGCTTGACTTTTAGGCTGGATTCGGGGTTACCCGGAAAGGCACCGTCTGTTATTCATTGTGATCTCTACCCCCGCTGCCCAGCGCCGACCGGCAGTCCACTCCTCTTTTCCCAGCGCTGAGTCTCGGGGACACACTTCAGTCTTCAGTCTAGTGCCCACAGACCCAATGCAGCCCCGCCCGCGCCCCCTCGGGCCTTTTTTGACACTGTCTTTGGCCTCGGACCCACTGGTCGCGGGCCACGTTGGGAAGTGAGGGGGGGGGGAAGGGGGAAAGAAAAACAAAACAAAACAGGGGGGCGCTGACTTTCTGTGTCGGAGGCAACGGACGCTAAGCCTCTCGCACTTGGTGTGCTCACCTGCAGAGTGTCTCTCCCGTTCTGCGGTCAGGGCCTCAGACTCCTGTGATCACGGTCTAGGCCACCCAGTCGTCCTGTGCTGGCTGTTGTAGGTGGCGCAGCTCAGGTGTTGTGTATGCCTCTAGGCCCCGGCGACCGGGGGGGTCAGCGTCAGCGATCGGCGAGGGTCCCCTCTCCTCCACCCGGGCGGTCTTCTGGCCCAGCATCGCCCTCCAGCCGCCCCCGCAGGGCTCGTGGTGAGTTTTGTGGTGTGTCGTATGGGGAGAGCGACAGTGATATCCCCCCACACAACGTAGTGGCTGGGTCCCCCTTCAGGAGGCCTCCGCCGGCAGTATTCTGTAGCGTTTTCACTGGGCGGGGCCCCGCTGCTGCCGGTAGGCCGTCGGGCCCGGTCCAGACTTCCCTGCCTTCCCTCAACTGTCCGTACCACCAGTCCAATGTTCACCGCAGGCGCCCCCCGCCTGCTGAGCTCAGCATATGATTTGGCCTAACGCCGAGTTTGCTGCATTTCCGGTCCGATAATTCACCCCAGCGGGAGCATTCAGGGCCCAGGTACCTGGAGCGATGTGGGCGTCCTTGGGTCTTGACAGGGCACTCCAGTGGTTGTTACTGGCCCCGCGTAGGCAGCATGTGTGTCGGTTGTTATCGGCACGCCCCAGGGTTGGCTCCCTGATCCACGCCCCTCAGGTTTCTCGCGGTCTCACCGGGTTCCCGGCTGGCCTCGGCCAGCGCGACGCCGCCTTAGGCTAGACCGCGCTGCACATATCCGTCGTCAAGTCAATGACTATGGCGCCGCCGTCTGCATTCGTGCCCGGTGTTACCTCCTTGTTGCGCCGCACCTTCGAACAGGTTTCGATGGGTTAGTGTGGACGGCAATGTGGCAGGATAGGGATTCCCGGGCTTGGAGCTCTTTCAGGCTGCGTCCGCCATGTTCGGCGGTTAGCCACGCCCCCGTTAGGCTTAAAAATATATCTTTAACTTTAAATTGTTTGTCTTCTTTGGTCATACAATTTTAGATTTCAGCAACACATTTTAGGTGTATTCCCTTATAGTACATTAACTCAGGCATATTGTTAGAGGAATTGCCTGTAGTGGGAATAGAATAAGATATTCTTTATGAAATGTTTCCTTTATTAATAAATGCAGGCATTAGTTGTGGGTTATTAGAGTTTATCTAATTTTTAATGTTAATGCACTATATGTTTATTTACTTTAGTTTGGCTTGTCGTTGCTTTTGTGGTGCAAAATAACGTTTTGGCATAATTTTTGATTGTTTGAGGCATCTTCTGTTTACAGCCCTCAATAATTAGTTGTGGTATCCTATTTGTTACCCATTTATGTTTTGAATGGGATTTGTTCCATTATTTAATTAGTTAGACTTTACTTTTTAATTAATACATGTTTTAAAGTTGGCATTTTACAATTTAATACATAAATCCTAATTTGTTTTGGATTAGAGTTTTTTTTCTTAAGCAATTTTTATTGCAGGATTATCATGACATTATGTTACAGCTTAAGCACAGGTTACTTAATCCAGTGTATATTACGACATACATTTGCATTCCACTTATTACAATCATACAATTTCTCGCTGTGTGCTATGGAGCTAGTAACAAGGCACGTCAGTACTAGGTTACATATCCCTATTTTTCCTGTTACAACCAAACTATATTTACAATTTGCCGTTAGGGATATTGAACCACAAACATCACAAAAACATAAAAGTATAGCAAGGCTGGTCAGCAGTTAATTTAGCAAGTTGTAGTATGTCACTTAGTATCGTGTGGGGTTGTGTTGCAGCAGTTTGTTCCAGAACAATATGTCATCCTGTATATCAAGCGTATATCATGTTGGGTGACTGATGGTGTGTTAGGCCTCCCTTCTTTGTATGCCCCTCTTATTAGGGCTGATATGTCAGAGGCTCCCCCTGTGGGTAAATGGCATATGTGACTTAGCTCACTTAGTTAGTTACCCCCCACCCCCGATCAGGTGTGGCATGCTATACATTTGATGTTGAGACCGAGGCAGCGTTGCTGCCTCCAGATCGTGCAGGCTGGGAGCCAGAGTGCAAGTAGGAGCTCATTCCCTCCTCTGCCTGGCCACGGGACTGTAGTTCAGTTAGCAGTAGCCCCCATGTTTCCAAATCCCACTCAGCGTTCTCATCTGATCAGACTATCCGTAGTCGTCTCTCCTCTGCCACTCCCCACTCCTGCATGTCCGCCACCCATTTGCGTATTGTAGGTGGAGTGGTCCGCGTCCAGTGTATCGCAACACGCCGTCTGGCAAGTACCAAGCCTAAGTGTGCAAACCTGTGTTGCATTTTATTAGTCGTCTCTGGGGTCGGGAGGACACCCAACAGGCAGTGCTTGATGGTGCTCTCAATTTGGAGACCTGTCGCTTCTCTGAGCGTCTCCAATACCCCCTCCAATATTGCTGACGTTTAGGGCAATCCCATGTCATGTGTATAAAGACAGCCGGTTCCATGCCACAGTGAGGGCACTCTGCAGATCGCGCCGTATTGATGCGTGCCAGTCTGTGGGGCGTCATATATGTGCGGTGCAGATAGTTAAACTGTATGAGCTTGAAACGGGTGTTGCTGGCCACGTTTCGTACCTGCTCAAACGCTTTCTTCCACTCACTGTCCATGAGTGGTGTTGGCAAGTCCGCTGACCATCTCTCCCTGACCTGTGCGACATCAACTTTCCGATCAGCCTTGAGGGCCCTATATAGGATTGATATTAAGCCCCAGTGTGTGCCTGGGTCTAGGATTACCATCAGTGTGTGGGATTCTGCTGTTTCTTCTGGGAAAGTGATCCATATCTCCCGCGCGGTGTGGGATATCTTTGCATACTGCAGATATTGTCCATCCGGGAGGTCAAAACACTCCTTCGCCTCCCTAAATGTAAGGAATGTATTATTGCAATATGTCGCCTGCAGTGCTACAACCCCCCTCCGACCATTTCACCAGGTCCATAAACTCTTGGATCTGGCAATAGCCACGTAACAATTGCAGAGGCAGCGCTCGCGCGTAAGGCGCTTTACGCAGTACCAGCATGACCACCCTTTCCCAGGCCCTTGCTACCTGCCTTACCACAAATAGGTAGTGTGATGGTGTTCGAGCACCCATCATGAGGCACTTCGGTAGGTTATTTTCTATCCCCCAATCTGCTAGGACTTCCTTCTCTACGTTGGGGCCTTCTGCACACCAAAGAGTTGCGTATTGGGGGAGAGATGCCATGTAATATAATTGTAGATCCGGTAGGCCCAACCCTCCCTGCTCGATGTCTAGCTTTAGAATCTCCAACTTCACTCTTTTCCGTTTTCCAGCTCAGACCAGCGATAGTAGAAGGCTATTAAGGGTCTTAAAAGTAGAGTTTGGGCAACGCAAAATGAGTTCTGTATAACATATAGGCACCTCGGTAGGAGCACCATCCTAGCCAGTGCTGCCCGTCCCATGACAGAGAGAGGAAGGCGATTCCAGAAATCTATGGATGCTCTTAATCCCCTGATCACCGCGCCTACATTCAAGTCATGCTGCTCCTCTGTTGTATGCGCAACCTGAATCCCCAAGTAGCGGAAGTGTGTGTGCCTCCATTGAAATTCCGTGCAGGGGAGCGCCGCTGCATCCATTGTTGCTAATGCAGAGAGCGGAAACAAGGTAGATTTACCGTTATTAACTTTTAGTCCGGACATTGCGCCAAAATTCGTTAGTATGTCTAATAACTTAGGCATCGCCTCCTTGGGTTGGGTTAAGTATAACAAGGTGTCCTCCGCGTCTAGAGACACCACGTGTACCCGCCCATCTACCAATATGCTCCAATTTGACAGGTCCCGTTGCAGCTTAATCGCCAGTGGCTCCATTGCCAGGGCGAATAAGAGCGGGGACAACTGGCATCCCTGCCGCGTACCCCGTTCAATAGAAAACCTTTCGTAGATTACCCCACTGCTACGCACCCGTGCGGTGGGTACGTGGTATAGAAGGTGTAACCAGGCAATATATTCCCTGCCCAATCCCAAGATTATCAGTACCTCCCAGAGATAATCCCATCTCAGGGTATCAAAGGCCTTTTCAATATCTAAGGCAAGCCCCTAGGCTCTGAGATCCTTTGTAGCTGTGGCGTGCAAGATGTGTGACAGTCTGCGTAGATTCATATGGGTGCCACGTCCCGGCATGAAGCCGCACTGATCCGTGTGGACTAGATGGGTAATTACCCTGCCCAGTCATTTCATTCATTTCAAAAGACTTTATTCGGTGAACAAACGTTTACCATAAAAGTACATCACATAAAAATTCTAAGCTACTCAAGACCATTAAAATCTGATCCCATCTACATAATCATGGTTTTACGAAGTTTAGAAACATCTTTTAAAAATTCAATCATTGAAGCAATAACTAAAACATCATCTAAAATTTGCAACATTACGAAAGCAGATAGGCAGTGTCTTTGACCATTTTTTCTTAAAATTGGTAATATCCACTTCCGTCTAGCATTAATATAAAATTTACAAAAAAACACGATGTGCAAAGTGGATTGTGCAGCAAGGTCGTCACATGGACATTTACATAAGTATTTAGACCAATCATTCTGTACGGGGAAACTAACCAAACGAAAGAAAATGTTCAGTCTAAAACGCGTCAATAAAAATCTCGCATAATCGTTCATTATCAATAAAATATATGGTTGTATTTTGGGCAACGGTGTTATCACATAGTGTGCCATTACAGAAACCTTTCTTGCTTCTCGCAAGGCTCTTTGATCACCAAGATAACGTAGACAAGTGGCTTTAAATTCCTTTCTTGAAACATCATGCATAGATTCTGGGTAATGAAATTTTTTATATACCCCAGATTAGTTAGAAAAATTTTAATATATTCCAACCAACTGATACGTCCTTTCCTGTCCAAGCTCAATGCATCTTTCAAAACAGATCGATTAAACTCGGTCTCATCTGCGGTCCACACTTTATACCACAGCATCAATGGTTGGATTTTTATAATATCTTCAAGGTATAACATACCCAGTTCGAGATGGCAAATCGCATTTGAAGTACTTTGCGGGATCCCTAAAAGAGATTTAAGAAATCTATTTTCAGCCACCTGTAGTATACTAACGTTAACATGCCCCCAAAGGCCCGCCCCATATGTTGCAATTGCCACACATTTAGCCTTATATATTTCGATTAAGACCGCCGGTGATCGTTTCCCCATTTTCCTGCTAAATTTAAGAAGAGCCATGATCGAATTCATAAAAAGCAACTTCCGTGTTTTAACCGCTTGGAGCCAATTTCCCCTAACATCAAATAATATTCCCAAATACGAAAAAAAATTAATATTCTCTATAGGCTTTGAATCTATAAAAAGGGTCCTGATGTTCTTTATACTTTTGGGGCCACAAAACATAGTAAAAGTTTTAGAACAATTTACAATCAAACCTAGGCCGGACATAAAATTTACAAACGAGTTGACTACCCTTTGGAGGCCTAGTGGGGTACGTGAGATCAATACTGCATCATCCGCGTACAAGAGGGCAGGGACCGGACGAGTATTAATCATCGGCAGGTCCCTGCACTCCTGCACAAGCTTTTGTTCCAAACCGTTTATATAAAGTGTGAAGAGGAACGGTGCAAGTATACATCCCTGCCTAACACCCTTTCCCACTTGAAAGTGCTTAGTACATTCACCGTTCCTCCCATATCGTACCCTGGCTTGTGCCCGTGAATAGAGCTGTCTTAAAAATGCAATAATTACAATATCCACACCCATTCCATTTAGAAGTTGCCAAAGCTTTTCATGGATCACACAGTCAAAAGCCGTGGTCAAATCAACAAAAGTTAAAAACAAATTTTCATTTTTTGCCCTATTATATTTTTCTAAAATAATAGATAAGTTAAGACCTTGTTCAATCGTACCCCGATCTTTACGAAATCCATATTGTAAATCACTAATAATGGCATGGTCTTCTGCCCAATCTTGCAATCTTTCAAGTAATATCCTACCTACTATTTTAATTGTCGAATCTAGCAGGGAAATTGGGCAGTAGCAGGCTGGGTTGTCCCTATCTCCTTTTTTAAAAATTGGGATGATAATAGAATCATACCAGGTAGGGATAAAACCACGAACACCACATGCGTTAAAAACCTGGGTCAAAAGAGGTCCCCATAACTCTAAATTAGACTTAAAAAGATCAACCGGGACGCCATCCAGACCCGGTGCTTTACCACCCGCACTCATTTTTATAGCCTTGATGACCTCGCTTAAAGAAAATTGTAAAGAATGAAAAGACTCATATTGCAGGGACTCCGATTTCACTATGTTAATATTTTGGACCTGTGCCTGTTGTTCAGTACTCGAATACAACTTAGAAAAATGAGCTATCCACTCAGTCTCAGTAATTGAAATCTCCAAAGCAAAATGATCTTTTTCATCAAAGAGTGGAGCATTGACTACCTTCCAAAAAGCCTTGGGGTCACGATCCATAGAGGCCCTTCTAAGACTTTCCCAGGCCTCATTTCTTATAATCTTTTTCCTTTCTTTAATGGTTTTATTATATACCATTCTTGCCTCTCTAATTTTCCCCCTGTTTTTATTTTCCTCCGTTAAACACAGCTTTAAGCTTTTATATGCTTTAGTACATTTATGGTCAAACCAACCTTCTTTCGCCTGTTTGCCTCTCTTACTGGTTCTGTACATGGAATCCTTTATCTCTTTAGATACTTTAACAAAATTATCTATAATATCCTGTTCAGAACTATTCTCATCTAGGCAAATCGCAAAACTGTCCCTGCATTTAGTAATAATTGAACTTATAAAGATTTCCGGTACCAATTTTGTCCACTTAATTGCGTAACCATTTTGTCTATTTCTACCTACATTTTCCACCCTATGTGTTAAATCAGTCTTTGAATTAAAACCTTTTTATGGGCTTCTATTTCAATGCTAATTGGAAAATGGTCACTTAAAATAACGTTATGTCTAATAAAATCACCCACTCTCTTTGCATGGGTATTAGAAATCAAAATAAAATCAATAGTTGAAAATAATCCACGTCCATTAAATGTTGGACTGAATGCGACAGCAGGTGTACACAACATGTTAGCAAAGCCTAAGTCATTTTGAAACAATAAGTCGTTTAAACGCTCTCCCAAAAATGTATGTGCAAAATGAGCAAAACCCTGACCCTTTTCAAATTGAAAACCACAAACACCTTTGTCCGAGTATTGACATAATGGGGAATTAAAATCCCCTCCCATGATGACTAACGTATCTTTGGATGAGCTGATTTGCATATTATGCAATTCATTTGTTAAACCATTTAAAGTATCATCAGTTCTCTCTAGCGGTACATTATTATAAAAATTCACCATAATAACATAAATCGATCGATCTAAAAACAGCCCAACAATTTGATAATAAGGATTACAAGCGTTTCTATAAAGAATCTTAAAATCAAGATAATTTGAAACATATAAAGAAAGACCCCCTTTTGCTCTACCATGTGGCGATGCCACTGCTGGGGAGTGAAAAGTTCTAAAACCATTAATATGGACTGGTTCCAATGTCCATGTTTCCTGCAAGAATAATATATCAAAATTTGTCACAAACTTAACCCATGCACTGTTACCCACTTTGTTTTTTAATCCTGCCACATTCCAAGAAAGGAACCTGCACTTATGGTTTTTTACTTTAGATCGACTATTATTCAACGACTGTTCTGCACTTACCATCACAACTGGGTTATATTCAAGAACCGTATCTAGTTCAACTAAGTCACTGGTTTCCATCTGCAATATATCTAAATTAGAACTGACCTTTTGTGGGCAATCCTTTATTGTTATAGTACCATCTAAACAAATTTGTGGATCCTCAATTAATACCAACTCCGGCCCCTCCCGCCCTAACTCTTTATCCATTGAACTTGTTGGAGCTGGATATTGCAGTCAATCTATTTCTTCCATATTCGCCAATAAATTAAAGCGATTGTGCAACGGGAGATTAAATGAAGGCCTACTGGCCCCAATTACAGATTCCCTTCCTGTCAATATCATGTTACTAGTGGGACGGTAAAAGAAACCAAGGGGAACTAAACTCACACCTTGATCAGATATCTTTTCTCTACTGGCTCTACTCAGTAGAGTTTGAACAAGTTGTGGCGTTTGTAAAGATAAAACCACACAGTCCCCTGAGAATAACTTCGTACCCTTACCAATCCAGTTTACTCGCCTAATCATTTTAAATTCTTCAAAAACCCTCTCTAGCAAGCCTGTCCTCACACTTATCCAATTAATAGTTCTATTCCTTAAGGTTTCCCACGATTCAATCATACCTACTTCTAATTTCGGTACGTTAACTAAAACGACCACATAGGGAGTGACCGCCGGTGGCAGTTCCAAATTAGGTAAGGTGTTCTCTGCTCCAAGATGGGTTGCAAGTCTCAGACTTGTCTGCTCACGAATTGGAGTCCGGAACTTATTCATATGCAGGATAGGATGAACATTCCTAGAATGTTTATCTATATCATTATGACAATGCAAACTACGAGCTGTAGTGTTCTTTGTCTCTAAGACAATCTTCTCTTTTGAACATCTAGCCAATTATTAGACCCGTTGTAATCCAAGGAAGCGGTGGGGTTTTGATTTGCCTCTGTACCCACCCCTTTCTCACTCAGTTTCTCTAAGGGATGAGTTCTTTCTAAACACTGAGTTAACATAGTCTCAATTTGCGCTGTTTTACCTAATAAACCATCCATTCTCTCTCTTACAAATGAATCTAGCGTATCCACTTTTAATCTTAACTTTTCAATAACTTCAAAACGCTCGTTTGAAAGTCATTTCCTACTTTAACTAAGCCGAGCTTGTGTTTCGGCTTATTGGTATACTTTCTAATTGGCTTTTTTCGTGTTACACTCAGTTCCTCATTTATACATACTGCTGAGTTCGATATATGATCTGGTGAGATAACTGGATTTCTAGGCCGCTTTGAAGGGGGTTGGGTTTCAGAATCATATTCGCTCACCAAAGTGTCGTCCATTACCGTCACTACGCAACCGTTAGACTTTGAGGTCTTTTCCCCCCCCTCACTGCCTCTTCAACTTCTATAGTCTCGTTTGCCTTCCTCGTTAATGCTAAATGCTCCACATCCTTTATATTAGCATGCCCAGGTTTTAATGCCTCCTCTACCGTGATAATTTGTTTTTCAATGGCACCCACTGCACCAGTAAGATAATTAAGTAGAGTCTGCCGTGGGCCTTCCCCTATTTTTCCCTGCCCTTTTACTTCTGTGGTTAAAGTTTTCCTTTTCCCCATTTTTCAAATTCGCAAAACTCACTAATGATCTACCTTTATATCACCTTCTAACCCTTACACTAACAGCATACAATTCCTCCAAGTTTAACTTCGTTGGTATAATTTGAAAATTACCCCCCCAAAATAAAATAAAAAGAAATAATATATATTTCACAGCCACTTTTAGTCTCTAGGGTCTTTAAATTCCTTGGACCTTGAATAATCAAAATAATCCCTTTAGTCCCCTTCTCAAATGGCCTCGTTACTGGCACTATTACTGTACATATATCTTACAGTACCTTATGTGAGAAATATAACAGATTTTAGACCAAAGGACCGAGGCCCAGCCCAGCCTACTCGCCCGCGCGCGTCCCGCGTCGCGGGAACCGCGAGGCTGCTACTTGTACTGCCGCCGCCCCTCCAGGGGCTGTCTGTAAAGTGCATCGTGCAAAGTCAAAGGAAAGGGAGCAGGGATCAGTGCCACCAACAACGTTCAAATCTCCCGCCCAGTCATATCGCGAGAGCCTTAGATTTTTGTATCCACTCCCAGCATTGAGAGCGGCTGGTAAGATCCTGGTGCACATGGGTCACCCCCTGGCTTGGGGATCATTACTATCTGGGCTTCTCTCATTGACAGGGGCAACCTCCCTATTTTCTTGGCCTCCTGCAAAGTTTCCAGGAGTCGAGGGAGCAATATGTCGGCATATGTTTAATAGTACTTAGTGGGATGCCCATCCGGGCCTGGGGATTTGTGGCGGGCCATCGTGGTCAGCCCCTCCTGCAGATCCTCTAGTGTGAGCTCCATGTCTAGGCCCCTGCGCTGGTCGTCAGTGAGGCTGGGTAACGCCAAGTCCTCTAGGAAATGCGTGAGAATGTCTGGGGGAACTTCTGTGCCCTCCTTGTAAATATATGCCAGATGCGTGTGTAGGATCGTGTTAGCGCCCATTTGGGTGGCAACGTAGCCACTGTCTGGCATCCGCAGTGTGAGGATGATTGGGGGAGGTCGCTCACATTTTAGCAGCCATGCTAGCAATCGGCTCGACTTATCCCCCTCCCGATGGAGCAATTGGCGATATTCGCGGCGTACTAAGCAATCCAGTCTATCTCATATCTCACCCACTCGGCGGTGAGCACTCAGCAGTTGTTCTGCCACCTGGGGTCCCTCTGGAGCTGTCTTCTGTATCTCAGCTCGGGTACCGTCTGCTAGTATCAACTCTTTTTCTAGTTGCCACCGCAACGGTCCCACACGCCTGCAACATTTCCCACATGTCACTATATTCAAAGTTTCCCATTCCGTCCCCCTTCTATCTGAGGACCCCCAGTTTATCTCAAAAAAGGTATTCACTGCCTCCATGAGCTCCTCCCTTAAGGGTGTCATCCTTCAACATGTGTGGATGCAACCTCCATAGTGGAACACTGGGCCTGCCGCACCATGGCCCCCACTCCAGTAGCACTGGAGCATGATCCGAGAGGTAACGTCCCAGCACCTGTATTTGGAGCGCTTGTACCGCCACTTCACCTGAAAGCAGAAAACGATCCAGCCTACTAAGGACTGTGCACGCCAGGGTGTAACAAGTGTAACCTCCATCATTCGGGTGCTACGTGTGCTACGTATCTGAATACCCCAATCTGTCCATCACTCCCCGCAGTGTGTATGTCATGTTCGGCTTCGAGGCTGCTGTGGGAGGGTGCCTGCCTAGTGTTGCATCTAGCACGCAATTAAAGTCCCCCACCCATATCGTAGGTGTGCCTGTGAATGACAGCAATATAGCCTCTGATTGCAGAAAAAAATCACGGTCATCTATGTTGGGGGCATAGGTGTTCAGTATACATATTTCCTTACCATCTAGTTTTGCTGCACCCTGATGCATCTTCCCTCGATGTCTGCTTCACTACTGAGGAGTTTGAACGGTACCCACGGGGCCACCCAAGTAATCACCCCTTGGGAATACGTAGAATATGTTGCTGCATACATCTGACCACTCCACTTCTTGTGGAGCCTGGTCACCTCAGTCTCAGCCAAATGCGTCTCCTAGAGCAATGCTATGTGTATGCCGTGATGGCGGAGATATGTGTGCACCCTATATCGCTTAGTAAATGAGTTGAGGCCCGCACATTCCATGTCACAATTTTAAACTGCGCCATCTGTCCAGTAACCTTGTACTGTCCCCACAGTTCTGCTATGCTGCCTTTTCTGCCAATGACTATCCTTATAACTCGAACAAATCCCCACCCCGCCCCCTGGGTAAACACTGAGCGAACAATTCCTGCCTCCCCAATTGTATAGCAAACCCTAAACATTATTACATAACAACCAAAAGTAACTGATCACGCATTCAAGAACGCTCCCCCTTTCCACTCCCAAATACACTCACTCCTATTTCGTGAATTCCTCACTCATTCAATGTCAATAGCTTGCTGGGTGATATAAGGCACCCGGCGAGGTGGGTCCACCTCGTCTGTGCTCCTATTCCCCCCGCCGCTCAATCAGACTCACTCATACTCCGTCCCTCACACATACAGAAGGAATTAGAAGATAACCAGTCAAGAGAAAACCAGCATATAGATACAGTGGAGAAAAAAGAGATGTGAAAAACAAAAGATAGAGTTGGGGGGTGGTCCCTCCTCGGCCCACCTCGCATTTATACCCATCATCCCCTTCGCCGTCCTTTGCGAGGACTCCAGTACCAGTGGGGCTGAAATTATCACACATATCAATTTCTAGGTTCTCTAGCCCAATTTAGCTCATGACCCCCGCCCACCATTTATCTTAACGGTCTGTTTAAGGTTCTGCCGGCTGGGTGCTAACGGGTTATGGATCGTCTGGTTGCGGCGTGTCCTCTACAATGCCTCCAGTGCTTGAGTCAGAGCCAGACGCAGTCACAACTTCCACTAGGACCTTGGCTTCCTCCCTTTCGATTTGCATTTGTGCCGGGTCCATGTGGGGTGGACGACTCTCCTCCGAGACCGTGGTGGCCCTTTCCATGTCAAGCGATCCGTCTTGCCACACTACTATCCTCTGGGAGAAGCGGCTGGGTTGCTTGGCAGATTGCCGGCGTCTATTAGGTTTATGGGGTTGTTGAATGCCCCGACTCACGGCGCTCGACCCTCTCGAAGGGCAAGGGAGGCCTCTCCCCCACACCTCTAGTCAGTCCCACACCACCTCAGGGGAGGTTAAGAAATGTGAACGGCCTGCATGTATTACTTTAAGTTTTGCTGGGTACAGTAGCATGTACTGCAACTGCATGGCTCTCAATTTTTGCTTTACTCCTGTGAACGATATCCTTTGTTGCTGGACTAACTTCGTGTAGTCCGGGAAGATACGTATGGTGTGATTTTCAAATTGAGGGTCTCCAGTCTTCCTGACCTCCCTAACAATGCAGCTTCGGTCTCTATAATTTAATATCTTCGGTATGAGAGTACGAGGGGAGCGCCCGCAGGAGGTGCTGGGATCAAAGCTCAGTGCGCCCTCTCAATTATGAACAGACCAGACAGAGAGGCCTCCGGCAATGTTGACTTGATCTAGTTTTCCAGAAACTGTTCCAGCACTCTCCCTTCCGCGCCCTCTGGAAAGCCAACAAACCATAGATTGCATCTCCTTGAGCGTCCTTCTTCATCTTCAGCTCTTTGCTCCAGGATCGTGGTCTTTGTTGTGAGGTCTGAGAGCACTGTTTTTCAGGTCATCAGCTCCGCCTGCATTTCTGTAACTGTTTGCTCTGTGGCTATGGAGCGGTCTGCTACTGTTCGCAGGTCCACCCTCAGTAATCCAACATCCAGTGATACTGCCTCTATTTTTGCTTGGGCTGCTGTACTGGAGGCCTCGATTGCACTCCCGTGGGGTCCTGTTGTGGGGCTTCCGCCAGCCTCTGAGGGTCTTGAAGCGCCTCACCTCATGCTTGATTCCCCTGTGCAGTGTACTGGTAAATTCTCGTTTGCTGGGCTCTTCTTAGCGGCCTGTCTTTCGCCATTGCTTGGCCAATTACTTCCGCCACTCCTCGCTCCGGGTAGTTCTATGTATGTTTTCCCTGTATGCCCACGACCTCTTAATACCCCGGTGTCCGCGTGCAGACGCTCGGACAATCCAGGATGTCGTCCAGCCCGCCGCCTGTATGTACTGTCCAAGAGAGGGGGGCATCGACCACCTCTCAGCCCCCAGACGGGCACCTCCGGACCCACACCGCAACTACAGCCCCGGCAGCTGTCGACTGGTCGGATGGGTCTATGTCGCTGATCAGTGGGACACCCACCGGGAGCCGCCCTCAAAACAATCCACCTCAGTACCGAGCCCCGGTGTGGACTTGTATGAGTTTGATCTCCCCCACCTGCGACATTCCTGTAGCGTGTGGTGCTCGTTGGTGCAGTATCAGTTATCCACACTTCATTGTTATATTCCCTCCTGCGTGACTAGCGTGAGCCAATTTTGTGAGGATTCTCCGCGTAATGCCCCCTGTAAGGTTCTTCTCTGTTTGGTGTGCTGCCTGCTACTGTTTTTTTGTGGCAACCGTACCAGCCGGCTGTCGCTTTGCCCTCCTAGTGGACAGCTGCATGTGCCTTATGGGCTACTGGTGTTTTGGCCAAGTCGCTTATTTGCTCGGGATTAGTGTTATGCTGTCAGCAAGCTGCCGAGCGTGATCTCCTGACCCAGCTCCAGTGAGTTGTGCTTTTCGTTGGGGGTCGCAACCTCCCCCTCACTCCTATGTTGCGCGTCGATGTCCGCCACCCCGGTTGTCAGTGTCCGCCAGCGCTGCGTGTGTTCTAGGTGCTCTGGGTGCAGAGCTGCCTCCTCAGCCAGCCCGTGCACACACGTAATGTCCTTTGCGTTGTTGGACAGAATGTCTCAGGTCCCGGCGCCGCCAGCCTATTTATTACAAATATGCCATGTGCGTTGCAGGTCGCCCCTCCCTCGCGCCACCGCTGTAGTCACGTATCTGGTGTTGAGTGCACCCTCTCATCGTGGTGGCTCCCCGGTCCTTCACCGCTGCATCGGGTGTCTGGGAGGAGGGTGGGGCGGCATCCACCGTCGGCTCCTGTTTACGCAGCCAGCAGGGTGTGCTTCAACGTTTCCCATCCGGCTTCTGTGGTGCAGCCGACAGGCACTGCCGATGTATTGACGTGGGCGGCAGCTCCTCCCATTCTTTCCGGCCGGCGAGGCGATCACCGTGTCCCCCGCCCGACCTCCGCCGTGCAACTGTCAGCCCCGAGCTGACAATCGAGGCTGGTGATCCTAGCCCGCTATAGGCCGCGGCTCAGTCTCGCGGCCAGCGAGGTGCACGTCGGCTCCTCATCACGGGGGCCCCCACTGAGCCACCGGCACAACCACTCCGGGCTGTGGTGCAGGCTTCCCACCCGCTGGGTCAGGCGAGAGGGCAGGATAATTTAAGGTTATTTGGTGGGCTGGAGCGGAGCTCTCTAATCTGCCTCCGCTTCGGCCGCCATCTTGGCCACGCCCCCCTATAGTTTTGTTTTTAATGGGTTTTAACAATAATTTAGTTCACAGTGTTTATATTGTCGATATTTAGTGGCATTTCATTAATTGTGTGCTAAAATTATATTTTGGTATTCTATTTGTTTGGTGTCTCTATTGTATTTTACGTAAGGTGTTTAATATGTTGATATTTAGGCAATAATGTTTTTGTGGTTAGATGTTTTTTGTGATTTATATAGTGACATTCAACACTTGAGATGGGACATTTGTACCTGGGGTATGTGGTGCATTTGAAGGTAGTTTACTGAACTGTTTCACTTACCTTAGCCTCGAAGGTAGAGACAATCCTGTTGCATACATGCTACTTCCATTTCATTTTGTTTGTCCCAAGTCCTCTGATTAATTTGGCCTTTGCATCTTTGTTAGTGATGCGCACAGTCCTCACACACTCAGGGCCCGGATGGCTATAAACCTTTCAGAAACTCTCAAGGGGGATCTTATTTGTTTTACTCAGGAAGGCAATCACTCCCTGGACTTAGGATATTCAAGAAGGAACGCATGACATTCTCTGGTGCCCTATTACTGGGGTTGCTTGTGTTCCCATTGAGAATAGACCTGGCCTAGCCGTTAGTGCTGAACTGATCTTATTGGACCAAGTCTGAATCACATATGGCTAGTTCCTCTTTGAGGTGGCACTGTGGGCAAAAAAGATGGACTGAGATGCAGTGCCACATAAATATCAGTGGCTGGGATTAAACCAAGTATTCCATCCATCCCTTTTTTGTTTTGTTTTTCTCAGTGAGATGTTGTAAGTGTGATGGGTATATGTGTTTCCTGTCGCTCATTGTGCCTTGTGACCAGCTGCGGCTCCTCCGTAAGGGTGGAGGAGCGTCGCCCCACTGCTCAAAGCCAGCAGTTCAAAAATAAAATGATAATACCATTTTTTTATCATCTTATTTTTTAAGTGACTGGCTGAGACTGTGAGCCATGCATGTGTATGGAAGGGTGGGGCAGGGCCATGGCAGGGAGGAGGAGTGGTGGGCACTGTAAGTGTGCATGTCGGTTTTGCCGGCCATCTTAGGACAGTCAAATTGACCTGCGCACTTAGGTTTCTCCAACCCAGCTGTGTTCCACAGCTTGGTGGAGAAACTGCACAGACTCCCTGTGCCTGAGCGAGCGTCAAACCAGCCTGCTCAGGCCAATACCGGCACTGCTCTCATGCTTGATAATAGCATGAGAGCAACGTCTGGATTTGATGGGGAGCCTGTGATGGTGTCCCAGGGCCTGCTGGGAACAGGAAAGCAGAGGAGCACTGAGGCACGAGGCGGCGAGCAGCATCAGGTAAGTCTTGTTTTTTTTTTTTCTTATTAACCCCCATCCCCCGCCACTGTATATTGGCAGCAGCCGCGACTGCTTGGGACTCAAGCTGCACCTCACCTCACTCATGGTGTCCAAAAAGACTTAAACCGGGCTTAGTTTGCTTGTGTTCCTGTTCAGAGGGGACTGGGCTGGGCAATTCAGGATGGACTCTTTCTATGGAACCAAGGCTTGTTTGCTTACAGCTGGTCTCTTAGGTGATGCAGTGGGCAAAAGATGATTAACTGGATTGTGGCCCAAGTATTTACTAGTGGTTGATATTAATTCAAACATTCTACCCATTCTTTTTTGTTTATTCAGTGAGTCTGTTCCTTTGTAATCAACACAAAGATTTGGTCTAATGAGTTATATGGCATTCATTTGCATAACAAGACCTTTGAGACTTAGAAATACTTTCTATGTGTCTGATGGCTTCACCTACATTACAGAAAATGCCCTTGTTCCTATCTCTTTTGTGCACAGCACTGATCCTGTGCAAATTATCACTGGTGGATATAGAAATAAGAGGCGTAGCCTATCACTTGGAAGCATTGCATCAACCTAACAGCATCTCTACCAATATTATCCACATTTGTACCCCCTAATGTCACAGGTATTAACCCTTGCGAACCATAGCATGGAGCATAGTATTTGTATGGCTTCAGCCTAATACTCAGTAATGCTAAGTGCATCGAGAAGGCTTAGAATAGCCCGAAAACTTTTTATGAAGTGTTGGTAGCAATCTGTGATGATATCGCGTCGCGATTGCTTGCTACGATTGATTGGGGTGTAAACTTTCTGTTTTGGGAACCCCTCTTTCTTCCTTTGCTTAAGATGAAAGGAGGCGTCTGTACACAGTTCCAATTCTTTCAGTTTTGACAGGTTATTGTAGGTGAATGGTCTAAGCTGTGCATAATGCCTGAAGTATTTTATGTGAGCTTGTTTTTATTAAAGATTGCGCAAAGAATGACTGAACTGAATTATCAGCAAAGCAGTCCTACAAAATGGGCCCTTCCACCTTCATTTGGGCTGGGGTTGTTTCAAGCCAGTCACTGATGATGACATCAGATCAGATTAGACAGAAAAATGAGTCACCTTTCTCGTCCCGCGTGACGTAAACTGGAAGGACCATAAAAATAATTTCCTCATTAAAGGTGTAGTGATCGTGGGAACAGAGGGTTACAGCTGCTGGGTCAGCACTGCATACAGTCCCTCCAGGACAACATGTTCTGTGCTCACCATGTTCACTGGGCAGCTGGCCACCCTGAGTACCTGCAGGTTCAGATGGCATCTCATGGTCGGTCAGAATCTATTCCAGGATCTACGTCAGGCCAGGGGAGCAGCGTTACCCTTCTTAGAGTAAAAATGAGCACTGTGAACTCACCGGCAACCTCTGGTTTCATTAATGTTTCACAATGCAAGTTGTACTAGACTATGAAGGTTACTCATGGGTCTTGAGATAGCTGTTTGAGCCCTCAGTCGCTCGAGGCAAAAAGCCGCTCACTCATCCTCCCAGTCAGATACACACTTGGGGGCTTATTTAGGAGAGCCTTGTGTGACGTTTGCACCACGCAAAGTGGTACATACGTGACGCAAGGCTATGAGTCAGATTTGTGAAGCCACACAAAGCCACATTGCGTGGCTTTTAGTGACCTCATAAATCTTGAGTAAAGCAACTCAGCGCAAACCGCTGCATCACCTTCCTTTGCGCAAGGGAGGTGTTCCATGGGTGTTCCCATGCAACTCCCATGGGTTTTGATACATTCCCAGATTTACAAGGACTTGTAAACCTGGGAATGTGTCAAAATCTTACGCCTCCCCAGGGCAGGCATAATGAGGAGAAATATCTTTATTTCTCGTCGTTTTTTCCTCTTTCTATACGTACTGCATTTTGCAGCACACATGGTAGTTGAAAAATACCTGTATGGATTGTTTTTGTGCAGGAAGGTCCCGCTTCGTGCACAAAAACAATCTTGCCAACAACACAAGCACCCTTATACCATGGTGCAAGGTGCCTGCTTTGGCCCTAGGCTGCCGAAACGGCCCTAGGCTGCCGAAACGGCACCAGCGCATGGGAAAAGGACAGGAATGCACCTTATTTGCCAAATATGGTGCATTCCTACCCTTTTACTGTGGCGCAGGGCAGTGCAGGTAGGTTACTTGCTGAGCTGCCCTGTGCCACCAATTCCATAAATGAGGCCTTTGGTCACTAACTCAGCTTGCCACCCACTCACCCATTCACTCACACAACCAGTCATTCATCCACTCAAATTCTCTTCCCTCAAAACAGAAAGAATACCACCCCTTACTGCTAGTGATACATGTAGCAGGTAACAGGTACTGCAGAGCTGTTCTCCTCCTACTACATATTGTGCCATGAAACTCGGTACAAACGGACAGGGGTCTCATTCCCTTGCGTGGGTAAGAACTAAGGAAACTGACCTCCTATAAAGATCCTGCAGTGCCAATGGGTTACCAGGTTCACACATGGTAATTGTATTTGTATTTATATAGCGCTTACTACCCCTGGCGAGGCTTTGAAGCGCTTTTCAGCAAGTAGCATACTTTGGAACCGAAAGGTGTGTTAGTGGTGGATTAGTAGAGGAAAATATAAATTGTTATTAGATGTGGTGGACATGTGAGCCTGTGAGTTGGATGAGTAGAATAAAGGATGGATAGAGGAGGGAAGAGTTTAGAAAGGATTATTTGGGAGTTCATTGTAGTAAAATAGGTTTGGGGTGAGTCAGTGGAATGGAATGAATAGAATAAAGGATGGATAGAGGAGGGAAGAGTTTAGAAAGGATTATTTGGGAGTTCATTGTAGTAAAATAGGTTTGGGGTGAGTCAGTGGAATGGAATGAATAGAATAAAGGATGGATATAGGAGGGAAGAGTTTGGAAAGAGTTATTTGGCTTTTTCTTATGATCTGGTAACACAGTCACTTTGATATTTACCATATCTTAATAGTGCCTCCACGGTGTCTTCTTAGCATATACAAAAATGGACTGACATCGCATGATAGTGCCTGACTATCACATGACCGTTCATAAAGAAATACAGTTCGCACCTGTACTTGTTCATAGAGTAGTCTATGTATTCTGCAGCTGTTAACTATATTCATATTCTACAGACCATGACTTCATAAATTAATTTCTTTATCTGTCAAACAGTCCTGTGGCTTGAGTCACAACAATAGTACCTTCCTTAGGTTAGGTCCATCTTTCGTTCTAAACTACTCAGATGTGTCAACCTCACAGAGACTCCTGAAGGATGGATATTTTTTCTGCCCTGCAGAAATATAAAGTGTGACTATTACTAATGAAAAGGGCAAAAATAAAAAAATTGCAACGTTTTTCAGTTTCAGAAGAATTTCTCCTCTTTAGATCATGCAGTTGGTTAGCTTATGTCAAATCTTAAAGGAGGGCATCACTCACTGAAGACACCCAGTGGGGGTTTCTCGGCACTATTTCAGCATTCTCAGCCAACTAATTTGGATGTTGACCAATTTAACTTATGAGATGTAATCTAGGCGTGTGTGAAATTATCTATGTTTTTTGGGGGTGAGGGAGGATTATCGGGAAGATTATTCAAAATGTGGTTTGCTATTTTCTGGGTAAAAACTTGTTTTACTCGAACGAGTCTCTCTCTAGCAAACATTATGTGAAATTGCTTAGTGAGATATTTCTGAAAAATTCCCGATTTGGCAAATTCTGCACACATAATCATACTTTCGCCGAGGCTAAGTGTATTTGTTTCAGTGAATTCTTGAGGAGGGATCATTCTCTCAAATAGGACAGTGCATCTTCTCAGTTTACCCACATCATGAACATCACGAACCTTGTCTGCCAATTGTATTTAATCTCAGCATCACTCAGCATCACTGTGGGAAACCTTGGTACAGCTGACAACCCAGTGGTATTTAAGGATAATCTTTCTACTGTACAGGGCTTCACATGAGACTGTAGAAGATTCTTCCTAACATGATTTGCAGTACCAAGTTTCCCTAACTTTCTCTGGAGCAATCAGGGCAAACATTCACACAGATGATTGGCCCAACTTAATTAGACTTCACCTCATTCTTCAGACAGATGCAAAGGTTGCGCTATCGAACCAGGTTATGAATTGATATTCTCTCTCTCTCGTAAAAATGCACAACATACTATGGTGAGACCCCAAGGGTGCTCCTGCTATGACTGCCCCTAGAGGGTTCCCTAATGAAAGCATGAATCAAGTGTATCCTTACACACATCACTTCAATGCACCCATATGGGACATAGATTAACAGTTAACTGAAATGACGTGAAAACCCACTCAGACCTAAGCATATGCAATGAATACACCAGCTGACATACAAAGAAGCTGGAATTAAATTCACACATTTCCGGATATTTTCACAGTAGTGATCTTCAGCGTCAATGTGCGTGTCTGATAAACTGGAGGTTTCTAATTCAGCAGAAGTTAAAACTTCCCAGAGAGAACATGCCCTGTACATCACTTGCAAGAGTGAGCATTCCTAGTAGGGTACTTGCCAGAGTGACCATTCACAGTGAGGCACTCGCCAGAGTGAACATTCCCATTAAGGCACTTGTCAGAGTGAATATGCTCAGTAAGCCACTCATCAGAGTGAATATATTCAGTAATTCGCTCATCAGAGTGAATATATTCAGTAAGCCGCTCATCATAGTGAACATCTCCAAAATACAGAAAACAAGGTCCTAGCCAGGCTTTCTTCTGTGTCACACCTTACCTCTAGAATCAAGCCTTTTAGGTCTTTCTCAGATAGTGGCATCTGGGTACGACTTAAAAGCCTTAATAGGTATCTCCTTCTACCCAGAGACTTAAAAGCAACAATTACTGGTGGGCTCTGTATGTCATCTCCCTCTCCTTATTGTTATCTGGGGTCCCTTTCATGAAGATACTTTTAGCAACTAGATCTTACCAGGCTGCTATGTTTTCCGACCAGTCTATAAAGTGACCTCCAAACATTTGCAGTGAATTTGTGATCAGACCTCTCTCTTTAACTTATAATTTTTCAGAACATTTCAGCATGTGCATTTCATATGTACCTGGAGGCGAACTTTTCTTATGTAGCACATACTGTATGTTATCTTTAGACACAAATGCTTTTGGAAGAAAATGCAAGACCTCCAGGATTTCATATTTCTCCTAACCCCACCCAGTGTTCAAGAACATTTCTATGTTAACCTGGGTTTAGATAGTACATTCCTTGAATACCACCTATGACTCCATTAATACTCCTAGCCTGCTGAGGTTCCATAAATCATCTATGACTACCCAGAGATATTGCAGGAAACTGACCTTACTAATGACCAAGGCTGCTAGTTGCTAATTTGAGAGGTGCTAATACATTGCTTTGTCTTATCACACCTCAGCTCATTCATGAGGTAAAGTCATGCCATGGTTTGCGTGCAATAAAAGACCCAGTTTCATGTGATGGACCAACTTAGCAGCTAGTTTGTGGACTCTCCCCCGCTGTTTTGTTGCATTAAAGTCTAAAATTGTATCTGAATGCCATTAACAAGAAGACCGGCACTTGCAAACCTGCCGGTACCAATAGAACTTTCAATAAGACCAGCTTTGTTTGGGAGCATCTATCTCAGAATACCCTGTGCAAGTTACTCAACGTGACCATTGAGAGCACGGATATACCTAAAGACCGTCTCTTGCGGCAAACTGGTTTAACTACAGGAAGAGAAGAAAAGCTGCAGACCCAGCAGAACGAAACTCCAAAGTGCTAAAAATGTATGCAGTAGAAATAAAACACACTCCATGTACATTTTAACATCACTTGCCCAATCAGAAGAAAAAATGAATAATACACCCCAAAAATGTAGGATCGATACAACAAGCAGTGGTGCCTACTGGAATACAATAGGCTGACTGTGTCAGCAACTGGATATTCAAGGGTTTTGGGTTCCTTATAAAAGCCTGTGCTCTTGAAGGCATTTGCAAGTAAGTCAGGTGAGGTTTTACAACCTAAAAAGAGACAGAAACTACCATTACAGAGCATCAGACCGCACAACTCCAACCGCCTTGGTGAGGGTAGAAGTGCAAGTTTATTCAGCCGACAGTGTGCATTGTACATAAATTACAGCACATGTCAGTGTTCCTTGTGTTTATTATGCTGGTAGTCTTACATAGCTGAACTGCATGCAACCCTGTGTCCCCCAAGACTTGTAATGTTGACCCCTGCCTACCTTAGCAGACTCAGCCTCCTTCCCACTCTGGTCTTGCACTGGAAGGGCTCCCTCTGAAGCACAGACCAACCCTTGACGCTCCACATTGCTTCAGTGCAGTGCTCCAATAACTTAATAGAGCCAAGTCCTGTTATTTTCGAACTTCAGTTTGTTTACAAAAACGTGCCCTGCAGCAATATTCATGTGTAATAAAAAACTTGGCTATCAATGCCGTTGAACATTCCCATCAAAATTTCCCAATGCACAGCAATGACTGTTAAACACTTGAAATATGCATGAAAATAAATGCCTTATGTACCTGTTTCCGACTAAATCCTGTGGGTTTTGCTCAAGAAGGGCTGAGCGTTGGAAATGAGCTTCTCTCAAACATGTGGTCAGTTGTTTTTTGGAATAGTGTAAAATACTGAGTCCATGAGCTTCCAGTATTGTTCTTACCAGGTTAAAGTGTGAGAACCTGCGTTGAAGAACGAATAACTTATAATGATTTTGGAGCGGGCGGGCTTTCAGACCAGCCAATCACATTTCAGCTATCTGCTCAATGAGATTCAGTGCCTAGCCTACATCTTAGATAGGGAGGGCTTTCACATGAACTAATTCATAGCAAACTCGTAACATGAAATATCTGATCAAGCTAGAGACAAATTATGCTTCACTCTCTCAGTCTCAAATCACAGTTATCGATTCCCTCAGAGCCCTGCCTCTAAATGTCTCACATTTCATAGTTGATTTAATGAGTTGCTAAGTCTTTGATAGTAAAAATTACTGAAGTGTAGAACTGTTCATACAATTGGTTGTTTATCAGTTCAGAAATCGTAATGTCACTCATACTGCTTTACCTCACTTCTGTGCTTGAGTATCATTCCTTATAATACATAGTCACCTTTCCCACAAGCCAAGTGACGTCTTGCTCTATCATATGCAAGAGATAGTATTGTTAGAGTCAACAAGAGTAAAAGCAAAATCATTAGTCTAAAATGAAACCACCAAAAAGCAATTGCTAATTTCTTGCAAAAGGAATGTAGAATCAATTTAATGTCAGTTAGATGAAAAAATGCTGTAGCACAGACTGTGCAGAAACACGCAGAGATGCTTGATCTATCTTGAAATGATCAATAGCATGCAAAAAAATAAATACACCATTCCCGGCCAATATCTTAGAGAAAATCATCAACAGATGCCTCACCAAATACCTCAACCACCACAAACTCCTCGAGACTCTTAGTCTGGTTTCAGGCTCAACCATAGCTCAAAAACGGTCCTCATCGCTGCCATAGGTGACATCCGCATGAATCTGAATGGAGGAGACATGGTGACCCTCATCCTTGTGGAACTCTCCGCAGCGTTTGATCAGTCTTCCATCCCATAACCACCCAACGCCTACATGACATTGGATTCCAATGACACAAACTCTGATAGATCTGTTCCTTCCTGACTGGAAGGACTCACTCAGGCATTCTTTGACGCCTGCGACCTCATGTGCAGAGTTCTGCAAGGATCCTCCCTGAGCCCGACCCTCTTCAATGCATACATGATTGATGTAGCCAGCATCATCTGCTCTCACGACATCAACATCCTCTCCTATGCCGACGATATGCAACTCATTCTCCCCTTCATGGGCAAGATGCCAAGTACCTGGATCAAGTTCAATACCTGCAAGAATGAAATCATCCACTGGATGAAGACCAACTGTCTGGAGCTTAACGCCGACAAGCCAGAAATAGTGATCTTCAGAAATTGCGGATCCTACTTGATCTTCTCACAGAAATACATTAGACTGAAGAGATAAATTGAGTGCCAGCCGAAATGATTGGTTGTTTAAATTAAAAATAAGTAAAATTCTGTTTCTGCTCAGCATCTTATGGTGCGTTTTAATCAAAAAGCGACTTTTCATCTGTGCCATTTTACATAGCAAAACCTAATGAACATATGTGTGTACCTGCCATGCAATGATGAAACACAAATTAATGAATAAAGATGTTCGGAAGAAACTACAGGCCCATGCTATCATTTATATGTCAAACTATGTGACAAATTGCATGAGGTTTGTGATCATGCTATGCTTTCATTAACCCTGAATAGCCTCTTGACATATTGAGTGGTAAACAAAAAAATATGCTACTTTTTATCAAACAGACTCAAAGAAAAAAATTCGATGCCATTTTTTCCTGTTGTAAATTATCAGCATCTTTTATATGTTAAAGCAAAATTGAGCTTTAAACTGAAGCTGTGCATTTAAAAAGCACTGTTTCACTTAAACAAAAAATATAAGCAGCATGATCTATATATTCAAAGAGCTAATGGCTTGGTGCCATCACACAGATAGGAGTGAGATGCGGCTTTGATAAGTGTGAGGAAGGGTTATGAGTTGCTTTAACTTTTATTTCTGAAACAGGCTGGAAGTCGGCCATCCTTCCTGGGATGAAAGGGTTTCCTGTAATAAAAAGGGTTTACCATCCTCCAACGTTTGTCGCCCCAGGCAAATATTTATGCATGCCAGATTAAATAAGAATTGGCAAAGGCAATGAGTCTCACCTTTAGGGGCTATTAGCTTTGTGAACTGCTTTTGGTGGGGCTGTACAGCCTTGAGACACTGTGCAGCCCAGTCAAAATAAAAAAAGGTGCAATGGCAGTCATGCTGTTCCACTGTTGGCCTGTGCAAATACCACGCTGGCTCCCTTTGATTGAAAAGATCAGCTTTCATTCCAAAAAATTGTTGCTCCTTAATAAGCTCACTCCTTCTCAAGGCCCATTTTCTCAAGTGAGAGGGTTCTTTGCCACATCATTGCTAGAGTGACCAGATTTTCAGAACAAAAAACCGGGACGGGGCACGGACATAGAAAGAGGTCTAAATGTCCTATTAGGTTTCAAGGCATCTTATATACAAAGAGATATATATATATATATATATATATATATATATATATATATATATATATATATATATATATATATATATACACACACACACACATATATGTGTGTATATATATATATATATATATATTTACACACACACACAAAGATATCTGTTTATATATTTATATATTTTCACATTTTCCCCTTTCTGTGAAGAGCTGCTGGTGGGCCTGGCCTTGAGGTACAGGCTCTGCTGCCCTGATTCACACCCCATTAAATCCTGCTGTGCTGCATGAATGAGGAGAGTCTAAACAAGTAAACTTCTGTCCACAGTTTCTGAGAGGGCCGGTTGAAATGTAAGCATGCACAGCACTGTGGTTAATGTACAGGTTCACCCAACCCTCCCTTAAAACCCAGGAAATGTTTTTGTTTTAGAAGAAAGCATCAGGACGCCAGGACAGTCCTTCAAAAACCATTACTGCCTGGGCAAATCTGGAACGTCTGGTCAAATTAATCATTGCCCTTCTCTGCAGATCGTAAAAAATCATTCCTTTTTATTTATTTAAGGCCATATTATGTTTTTCCATACATTTCCATACATAAGCAGTACCCCAAGGACCTGTTACACACCCCTACCGCAATTTATATATAGCTCTAAAAATAACATGGAGCTGGACAAACGCTGCAAAGATTCTGAAATGGCAGGGTCTTCCCATCACCATGCCCAAGCAGTCTTTCCAGAGTTCAAGAATTTTAGAATTTGTGGATGGTGTCTCATTCCCCAGAGTATCCAAAGTGTTCAACAACATGGCCTTGTTAACATCATCCAATATATTTTATAATAATTCACTTTATTTTTAGACTTGGTTCCACCCCTTTTTTGGGAAAAAAAAGTGAAATCCTACATGCCCAAAATCGACCTCAAGATGCTAGTGCAGGGCATAGTCATCTCTTACTTGGCCGGAGGCAACCTCCTCTTCTTTTTTTGTCCTCATTCATTAATAAGTAATTTCATCTTTTCGAGGTATATGCATAGGGGTGGATCCAAATAAAAAAAAGGGGAACCTTTGTGATGACATTTTCTAGCCCCTTCGGTGGTCCCCCTAACGCCGACCTCAAGACAACCAGACTGGCTGAGGGAGGGACAATGACCTGGGATATAAACACCTCCAGCCAGTCAAGGTATTACTTATTGCATAATCATTGGATAACTGGTTTCCTCTTCCCATTCCTCCCAAACCTCCCAAAACCTAGCTCTTTTTTCTGACAGATAACCCCAATCCAGCCTGTTAACTCTTTTAACAGAGTTAATCCAGTCTAAAACTATCGGAGGTAAGGGGAGATCCATTTCAGACATATCTCTCTTCTTGCCAATAATATAAAAGCGAATAGCAGCTTTTCTAACTGGACTGTTAGTTTAATTTGTGACCCCTCCCAGGCTGGATCCCGAAAATAACTAGAGCTAAAGTTAGCTCAATCTCTCTCCTCATAATTTCGGAAATCAATTTACCAACATCATCCCAGAAGCCCTGGATCTGAGGACACTGCCAAAACATATGGATATCGTCTGCATTTACGGCAAAGCACTTGGGGCAGCATTTGGTTCCTTGGCCTCTCTACTTTGACAGCCTTTTAGGGGTCCAATAAGCTCTGTGTACTGTAAAAAAATGATTTCTTTTTAAATTAGCAGCTTTAACAACAGACCATAAAGTGCGCATCGATACTTACCGTAAATGTGTGATGTCAGTCCTAGGCAGGTCACTCCTCCAGGACTCATCCAGAGACGATGAAGGCGAGTCTTCCTTTACCAAAATCCAGTACCACTGGGCCACCTCCTTCCGCTGGAAAAGGAGCCTCAGTAACTTGCTTTAGCATTCTTTATTGCCTTCCCCATCTTTACCAAGCCCACGTGCCCAACTAAGTAGTTGATAATATTTAAACCTTGAGATTTTATGAATCGTGATATTGTCAAGGAGGTCCCATTCGACTAATTTGCTGTTCAATAGTAACTGACCCCATTTATTTATTCCTGGTTGATGCAGAGGCATGGTCAGCTTGTCCTGTAGGCAATTTGGGGTCCCGGGAGAGTTCCAGATTGGTGTGGCAGAACTATAGTAAGTAATCTTCAAAGTTTTCCGAATCTGGTACCAGAGCTCACTGGCTGCTCTCAAGATCTTTAATTTGATTTTCCTAAAAAAATTTGGGTGGCCAAATTTAATAAGGAAGCTGTCAACACAAAATGGTAAGTTTTTCATCATGGCTAGATGGAAAGAGGAAAAAGAGACTGCTTTGCCAAAAAGAGATCTAATGTTCTTTAATTGAAAAGCCCAGCAATAAAAACGAATATCTGAGCCAGCGATGCCTCCTTCTAGTTTCAGCTTCCTTAAATTATTCCAAGCTATCCTCACCCCTTTATTTGACCAAATAAAGCTTGATATGTCCCCTTGCAAGGATTTTAAGGCCTTGGAGTTAAAGGTCAGCAGAATTGCATCAAAGATGAACATAAATTTTGGGATGATCAACATCTTCACCATATTGGAGCCTCCTAAAATTGAGAGTGGTAGGCCCCCCAGAGCCTCAGCATTGCCTTAGCCTCCTTGATTTTATTGTCGAGATTTGCCTGGGTCAGCCTATTAAGATCTTGAGTTATTTGGATCCCAAGATATCTAATCTCCTGCTTTCTCAGAAGGTTATTTGTTTGGGTGTTCCAGGACATAATCTCAGTTTTTAGTGCATTAACTTTGTAACCTGAAACTTCACCAAATTTAGACAGCAGAAGGGCGAAAGCCGGAGAGGATTGAGAACAATCCCTTGTAAAAACCATCAGATGAACGACAGAGTGCCACTTTTTTTACCCATCCATGCCATTCAAATGGCAAAACATTTTGATCTGCTATAATTTTGCATGCAAGGGGTTCTATGTATAAAACAAAAAGAAGAGGGGAGAGAGGGCATCCCTGCATGGTCCCCCGCTCTATAGTAATCGAATTGGTGAGGGACCTATTAACAAGGATCTTAGCAGAGGGGGTCTTATAGATGGGGCAAATAGCTCTAACAAACCTCTCACCAAAACCGAGTCGGTGCATTGTACATCAGAGAAAACGCCAACTAACTCTGTCGAAAGCCTTTGCTGCATCGAAGGTAAAAACAGACAAGGGCAGGTGGTTTACCGATGCTACATCGATTGCACCGATCAGTTCATGCGTTAAGACATGGAGCTTGCGACCCTTTATAAAACCCTTTTGGTCGAGCTGAACCACAAGGCCAATCACTGACTCCAACCTCTTAGCAAAAACCTGCGCATAGATTTTATAATCACAGTTCAGCAGGGAGATTGGTCTGTAAAACTCGCACCTCTTAGGATGCTTGTCTGGTTTTAAGATCAAGCTGACAGCCCCTTCCTCCCACGTTTTTGGGCATCGCATCTCTTCTGAGAAGATTCCATCTATCAGTCTGACCAAAACAAGGACTATTACCTCTTGAAGAGAGATATAAAACTCATTAGTTAATCCATCCAGCCCCACCGCATGAACTTTCTTTAGATTTTTAATTACGGACTGGACCTCTCCTAAAGTGATTCTCTGGTTAAGCAGTCGGGCCGAGTTTTCGCAGAGCGAGGGAAGCACTACACTATCAATATACTCATTCACCTCAACCTCCGAAGCTGTAAGATCTTCTGTATATAGATTTTGAAAGAAGGCCATCTGAGGTTCACGGCCCTGTTAAAAATCATGTGGGATAATAAGATGTATAATTTTATGGATCCAAAAAAGGCTGAAAATGTATGCAAGCAATTAACGACCCACAGCAACGTAAAGAGTAGATGGTCTTACGCCGGAGTGAGGGGGTAGCAAACAATCATACCCTATGTTTTGGGGGAGGGTTCCCCGCGGTGGGTTGGGGTCATTTGATTTAATAGTTTTGTTAAGATTTCACTGGGTGGGGTGCAGCAAGGGCAAAAAAAATATTTAGCCTTCACTTCTAAGTTTCTAAGGGCCCGATTCACAAAAGTAATCTGAGACAAAATCCTAACTTTACGACTTTTGGTATTCACAAAAGGCATTTAGGAGTAGTAAAGTTAGGATTCCTAACTTTACTACTCCTAAATGTCCTTTGTGAATACCGAAAGTCAAAAAGTTAGGATTTTGTCTCAGTTTAGGAGTACTGAAGGAAGCGACCCAAATAGGGCCACCCGGGTCACTCTCGACCTTCTCTAGCCTTCTACTTAATGAAGAGTCGATGACGCAGTAGAGAACACAAACAAACTAGTTTATTCACAAAGTACACTGCAGTGGAGTCCAATCTGACCAGCCTCCTATTATGGCTGACAAGGGACTGACTCTAACAAGCATAAAGTTACATTATGTATGTTGCAGAGCCCACAAAGACCCGCCCATTATGGAAAAATACAGCTTGGGCAAACACTGAACAAAAGGGAGGCACAGAAGGATGAGCTAAGAGTCTGAGACCGGGCACACACTATCTCTCTGGCAAGGTCATACAGTCTGTGCTTGCAGCTGGAATAGTGGGAGCACCCTCTATCTCAGGGAAAGGTATGCGTTAACAAGCAACTTTCTCATGCTTCAGTGAGGCCTAAGCTTGGAGATGCAAATGCATCCCAGCAGCTTTCTGCTGAGGCAAGCAACATGAGACAGAAGCTTGATCTTAGTTACAGAACAAGATGGCGCCAATAAAGGTGGCGCCATGGATGCTAACTTAACACGGAATAGAGTTTGAGCATAGCAAAGGGAGCATTTCGATCCTGTGCATTACGGAAATAACATTTCAAATCTAACAGACCCTCCTGTTTAGCATTCATGCTAAGCTTTATTGGTGCCATCAGGTAAGGGTCTTTACAATTCTAAAAGAAAAGGGGGAAAAGAAATGCTCAAAAAATAGGCAACATTTAGTAACTCATTTGGCTACCAGCAAAGGCTGAACGTCCATACAATATATAACAGACACCGATCAAAGGTAGACAGGCAGGAAGGCAGGAAGGCAGTGTATGCACAGACTGCATGTCAAAATGATGCCAGCTATGGCAACTAGGAAAATGATAATCCTTCAACCTCAAGACGCGACTAGGCCCCAAAACCACCCGTGAGTGACCACGTGCCATTTTCTTGGTGTATGTCAGATGCAAGCTTATCCCTTCAATATCTTTCTGAAGCATAGTCCTATATCTATTTTACATAACTCACAATTGACTTCTTAAGCAGTAATTCTCCAAACTCTACAGGGATGTAAATGTAAAAGAGATAGCGTCCTCCAACTTTTTTAGAATCTAATAAAAACAACCATCTGATAAAAGCGCAAGCTAAAATTTTTACACGATTAAAAGAAAAATATATAAACTGGGACAATATACCCTATTCATATTTACACTGGTGTGGACCTTTGCAATTTCGACGCACAGTTCTTCCCAGGATACTACATTAACAAACCCCGCCGTATGTGCCACATAAGATTTAAAAAGCGTGATACAGCAAACACAATTGGAGGGTGTGTATCATATTTTAGAACTCTGTAGGCCTCTAGGCAACGCACGAATCCTAGGTTTCTACATATTTGAGTTAACCAGCGTTTGCGAGGCAGTCGATATGCAGGGCAAAAAAACAGTACATGAATTTCAGACTCTACCTTGTAGTTGCAAGCAGAACAATAACCCGGATTCTCTATAGCCCATTTGGTAGTGTGTGCAAATAATGGAAGGTTCCCTTGTCTAAACTGCACGTACAGTTTCCTGGCTATTGGGGGATAAATCACATCCAGGAAGTGTTCCTTTCTATATACATCTTTTACTTGTAGAAACTCTACTGTTAACCGACCGCCAGTGGAACTTTCCTGTATGGACAGTATGTTGCATTGCCTATAATGTTGCACTAGATCCAACCTGGATATCATTGGACATGATGTCTCAGGGGTTTTCCAGAGGTCCATCCTACCTAACCTTAAGGAGAGATCCCTTATATGACAGAGCCACAGAATTTTCTTGGTGGCAGAACTAGACAAAATCTCCTTAAGCTCGGCTTTATAAATGGATAACTCCAGGGTCACCCATACCCGGCGCCAGAATGTAATGGGCCTAAGGGCAATCTCTTCGTCAATGGGCCTCATGCCCAAGTCCATGCGGAGGGGTACTAGGGGGGTGCTACGGGGAAGGCCTAGTAACTGCCTCATAAAATTGTTCTCCACCTTCATGAGATTAGAGGTAGAGCAATGCCCCCACAGTTCCGCCCCATATAGAGTGGCCCCCCTTGCTTGGGATTTATATATTTCCACAACAGGAGCAGCTGGCTTAAATGCAGAAGTTCTGTGCAATCTCATAATCCCGCCCACAGTCTGGGTTAACCTGAGTCTTGCTTTGGCCATCTGGGACCCCCACTCAAAGTGCTCTGATAGTGTATCCCCCAGATAGTCAAATATCCCCAACCTTTCCAAGAGTGTACCATTTAGGGAGGGATTTGGGGGGGTTGTCTTAGGGGGATTGAAGACCATATATTTGGTCTTAGTTAAATTGATCTCCAAGCCCCGCATCTTACAGAAATCTGCAAAACCATCGAGAATGCGCTGTACACCCGTTGGAGATTTTGACAGTAATAGGGTATCATCCGCGAACATCAACGCGGGAACCTTCCCCGAGACTAACTTAGGGGCATCGTTATCCTTGATGTTTTTGAGATGGTCTATGAGCCCATTGATGTAGAAACAAAATAAAGTGGGGGCTAGAACACATCCCTGGCGTACCCCCTTTTTAACGGGGAAACGTGAGGAAAGTTCCCCGTATTTTCCACATCTTACTTGCGCATAATTTTCTGTGTGGAGCCTCACTATCACATTGAGAAGGTAGGGTGGAATCCCAAGGTCACTAAGCACTTTCCAGAGATTATCCCTAGGTACAAGATCGAAGGCCGACTTCAAGTCGACAAATATTAGGTAGAGGCTGCCACCCTCTATGGTCACCGTTTTCCAGAATAGTAGCTGTAATCTAAATATCTGGTCTACGGTTGACATATTTGTTCTGAAGCCGGCCTGGTAGGGACTTAGGATCTCCTCCTCCTCCATCCAACCCTGTAAGCGGTCCAAAAGGACCCGTCCCATCAGTTTTTGAGTGATGTCAATTAAGCTGATAGGTCTATAGTTTGAGGGTAGAAGAGGGCAGCCTTTTTTAAATATGGGAACTATCTCTGCCCCACGCCAGGTATCGGGGGGATCCATGCCCTTCAGGATGGCATTAAATAGGGCACACAAGTATGGTACCCAAATTTTGGGTTCCTCCCGAAAGAGGTCCCCCGGAAGTTTATCTAAACCTGGCGCTTTATTGCGATGAAGATTATTGATAGCATTTCCCACTTCGGTCATGGTGATCTCCCAACCCCCCTCCTGTTGGCACTCCAGGGATAAACTCGGAGTGCCCGTGATACCACTGCCACCATCCTCGATGTCATACAGTGACCCAAAGTGTATCTCCCAAGCTTCAGGCGCTATGTTGGGCTCTAAGGCCGATCTCCCTTCCCTGTCGCCCGAGCTCACTATTGACCAGAACGTTTTCAAATCTTTATCATTCAATGCTATCCTAAGGGCTTCCCACCTATCTAGTTCCCAGTTTTTCTTTTCCTGCTGGATGGTCCCTTTGTACCTGGCCCTGGCAAGTTTGATTTGTGGCCTATCCTTCGCCTTCACCGCATCCAGTAGGCCCTTTTTGGCTTTACAACAGTTATCATTGAACCAGGAGCATTTGGGTCGTTTATTTTCCCTCATCTGCGTCACCGGATAGAATACATCAATCAATTTTATGGTTAGCTCCTCGTGAATTTTACTTGCCTTATCTCGATCCCATGTAAGAACCTCCACCTGTACTACCTCCCACATTTTGGTTATCACTGGCAATGCTAACTGATAGATTTTAGCCAACTTTAGGGGAGAGTGTTGGATGTGGCTCCATCTGACTTTCCTTCTGTTGTTGGATAGCGTTAGTGCGCTGGGCTCATTTGCATGAAGGGGTGAAGAGTTGGACATACCAAAGTCCCCTGTTTTTATGATCACTATCAGGGCATTATGGTCACTGTCCTGCCTCTGCTGGACGTAGAAGGCAGAGACCTTTTCCCAGAATCTAGTTTCCACCAAGATGTAGTCAATTAGGGAGGCCTGCCCCTCTCTATTAAATGTGGGCTGGCCCGGGTGGTCAGATTTAGTCCTACCATTGCATGCCCTCAGGGAGAGAGCTAAAGTAAGTGAGTGGAGTTGCATTGCCAATGGTGACCATACTTTAATTGGAGTAATCTGCGGGTCAGGTATTGACCAATATAGATCTTCTTCCGTGGACGCGGAATGATTTGGATCAGTAAGGGGCTCGAATTGGCAGTTAAAGTCGCCCCCTACGATCAGCCACGTCGCTGGGTCCAAAGTTAGTATAAAACGCCCCAGGTGATCTATAACAACAGATTCTTGTCTGTTGTTCACGGGTTTAGAGTACACATTAATTAGGGCTATTTTTGTCTTTGTGGGAAATGACAGCAAAACACATTGGATATCATTTGTGGGTGATGTCAACTGTTCGGCTCTGCAGCCAAGGTGTGTGCCTACCCATATAGTTAGGCCACCAGAGGGTCTCCCTCTCCCCCCCATGGTGGCCAGGATGTTAAATGACGCAATGCCCACCCGCTGAAAATCTTCCCTAGCCCAAGTCTCTTGGAATATGCAAATATATTGTTTATCCACAAAATGCCTTTATTCTGGGCAGGGCAGTTTGTTTTTGAGTCCTGCCAAATTCCAGGATAAGATCCGTAATCCACTGCCCTGTGCTCTTATCCCTCTCAGTGCCTCAGAAGCGGTGGCGGAGGGGGAAGGAATGTCACCTGGGTGGGCCTCAAGATGTCGGTTGGGTGCCCCACTAGGTTCACATTCTTTGTTTATGTCCCTCGCAAGAATTGGGGGTATGGTGTCAGGTACCCTTCTCGGTTGTATCCTAGCTCTTAGTGGGCCAATCCACTGAGCGGTATCAGAACTACTGCCCCCTGTTGGTCGCCTCCATCTACACCCTTCTTCGCCCTTTAGGTCCTGGCACTGCATTTCTAGGTTCTCACCTTTAGGCGAACCCTCCCCCAGTCAATATACCTCCTCCAAACTTTCATATCTATTGTTCACCGGGATGTTGAATTGAGGACGCCTGTTGAGGGCGCCCCAACTTCCCTCACATCGGGGCCCCTGACCCATTATTGGGATTGGGGGTGTTACACCACCTCTTGTAGTCATTTGATGTTGAGGGTAGAAGAAATCCAAGGGACGGAGACTAATTTCTGTTAGTGCATTATGGCAGTTGATGGTAGATTTCAGCAAATTTCTAACAGTGTTAGGATTTTTAAAATTGATAATTACACACTACCCTGGTTCTGATTTCCGATGATTTCCCACCCACCCTACTCTTCGAACCATTATAATCTCCCCTGCTCTAGCATACTCGAAGTGTTTATGTCTTGTAAGCCAAAATAGGCATTTTTTTCTGAGTTCAAGTTGGGTTTCCTTTACATTGGGTGCAAATGGAGGGGTTCCTGTCAGTATAGCTACATACGGGGCACAAGCAGGGGGAAGGTTTATATTGGGCAAGTGTATATTTGTAATCACATTCCTCTCTACAGTGTGATCTTACACTGGTTGCCTACTCTTTATCCTTGAGGCATCCGGATCATGGGGGTTAGATTTGTCACGACACCTATCATTAGGAGATGTGGTTTTCGCACTAGACTCAAGGCTAACACTCCTATTTCTCATCTCCTTATTGGTGCTCAATTTCTCTGTCTCATCGCTAGTGGAGGGATCCTCGTGAGTGCGCACCCCCACCCCGAGTGAATGTGTTATGCCTGAAATATCCACCTGGCAGCCTTTTTCAATCCCTCCCCTTGGCTGGCTGGTGGAATGATTTCGTCGAACTATTGACCCTGCATCCCCTGCTGCCAATACTTTCTCCAATTTATCTAACCGACTAGTTAGGGGGGCCAGTTCTTCTTTAATAGTGGCTCTCAATTTATTGTGCAAGTCTGCCATCAGATTCAATGCCCACGGTGGATAAGTAATGTCTGCACTAGCAGTTTGAGGACTGCCCCGATTTTGTACTCGTTCAACGCCCCCCCCCCCCTTGTTCGACTGTGGTGCCTTTGCAGAATTTCTTTTTTTTGGATCCGACCTCAGTTGTTAATTTGCGTTTACCGTTCTTGGGGCTGTTAATGACAGTTCTACCCTTACGCGGTGCTTTCTTTGTTGGGCCAACCCGTGGGGGTGACATAATGGGATCAACTAGCTGGGATTGAGTCGTGTTTGTCAGCGTGGTCGGGTCAGACGGTGCAATGAATATATCCGGGGTGAGTGACAGCCGCCTTTCCGTAAGCTCAATTTCAGTGTCCACCACCCCAATGGCCCTCTGTAACATTTTGTCTATTGATGTTGGAGGGAGAGAGGAAGCACCTGTGGTTTTATTTCTGCCTAGACCTACCCTCTTCCCCATTTTTTCACTTTCTACCAGTCAGGTCCTACCACAGTCTACACACTGTCCTATTCTACCTATACACATACAGTTAACCTGCAATTGGGCAAAAACACCAAACACCACAATTAAAGCGAAAGTCCAGATGGAAATGTCCCCTTATTCACTCCAATTTTCAGCGTACACAGCCCATTCGTGGCCTCACCAACTCCCAAGTTATGTTGGCTTGAAGCACCAGTCTAATTGCCGACTGTGCCGTTGGTAAAGCAAAGTTGTAGTTTTGCTGTCTCGGGCACACGGCAAATGGTCAAAACTGTCAATATTGTCTCTGCCTATTTAGCGCAGGGTCAATGGCGGAAAGATGATTATTATAAGTCTTACCCACTGGCTAGGAACAAGATGGGTATCAATGTATGCTGCCAAGGGAGGTGGCCCTGATCTGCCTCTTCCTGGCAATGACGGCCTTGGCCCGTGCGGGCCCGTGCGCGTCCCACGCCACGGGATGCAACCGGCGCTTAAATGGCCTGGGGTAGCGCCTCCCTCCCAGCTGGAGCTGATGACAGCCACGCGTTGCACTCTGGGACTGGAAGTCCCACCAGAGTGTGAGATCGAGTCAGAGTTCGTGCAGGTGGGGGAGAGGTACGCACAGTAACTGGCAGGTGGCCAAAGGGGCGCAGGATCAAACGCAACCCCCTTGCAGCAACTCTTGGCACCCACCGCAAGTTTGTGTAACCCGCGCCGCGGGATGCAACCGGCGCTTAAATGGCCTGGGGTAGCGTCTCCCTCCCAGCTGGAGCTGATGACAGCCACGCGTTGCACTCTGGGACTGGAAGTCCCACCAGAGTGTGGAGATCGAGTCAGAGTTCGTGCAGGTGGGGGAGAGGTACGCACAGTAACTGGCAGGTGGCCAAAGAGGCGCAGGATCAAACACAACCCCCTTGCAGCAACTCTTGGCGCCCACCGCAAGTTCGTGTAATGATATCACTTAATGATATTTTAAATAAATGTGGAATTTTTAAAAGTTTGGTCGGGCCGAATATATCGAAATCAACCTTGTCCCACACTATACCATCAGGTATAGGAACTGCTGTAATGTTCACTGATGACAAGTCTCTTTGTTCTCGATGAGATGATTGATGTGGTTTTAAAATTAAATTCACCTTTTGGGCTGCAGAGCTTTGCCGAATGTATTTTCCATCAATAAGCATGTTAAAAGCTATCACTAAGCCTAACCAGAAAATAAAGTAAAGTACCCCGGTAATTATCCATAGTTCAACCCACGGTGATACCAAGTAAGTTCTTTTAAGAAAGTTCAGAAAGTCTTTAACTTGCTGCTTGTGTGATTTTTGGGCTGGCGTCGTTTCAGGTTCACTTGGATCCAAAGAAAACGTATCAAAGTTTATGAATTAGCCAGAAGCAGTTCAATCAATTGTTGGAATTGCATCAGGATTTGTTGAAATCGTACCTTGCTCTTGTCGAGGCATGTTGACGTAGACATCTGTATTTGGTCTAATAGCAATTTGTCTTTGATTCCGAGTTTGATTTTGAAGTTGAGCTTCAGGTTCAAGAGGAACGAGTTCCATAGCATTGTTGCATAGTCCATCATTCCGTACAGGGGACTCTTCGAACGTGATGAGTCTTTCTGTTTGAACTTCTTGAATTTTAGCGAGAGGAGGGCGTCTGCTACTTTGGAGTCCACGTGTCCTGCTACTTAGTATCGGCCACATAGTGTGGTTTGATTAGGTCAATTGAGACAAATCTTTTCTCCCTTTTTCCGGAAAGAGGCAGTAGAAGTACAGTTCTGGTTCCTTCGACTGCTAGGACCTGTACAGGGTTTCTGTAGGATGGTCCACATTTTTTCTTGTCCGCTATTCTCTCTCTGACCAGATCCCTGACTATTGGGATCCAGACAGGTCTTGCCGTGACTGATTTGACTTCCCCAGTGGCAGTCTGCTTCAGGTGGACATTACTTTGTTGTGTCCTGGATTCATCGAGATCCTGTAAAACAGCCAAACGATCATGGATGTCAAAAGGTTTTTCATCCGCCACTGCGCCTTCACAATCAAGATCAGGTACCCACATTCTTGTCCCAAATAGGACCTCATAAGGAGTGACACCCCCTAGAGAACTTATTGGCATGTTGTTCAAAGCTCGCTGGACTCCATACAAATGTTTTACCCAACTTTCGCCCGTGCCTAATACTCTAGCCATTTCGTTTGGTAGAGGATATTCTTGTTCGTATTGCAGAAATGCTTGTGTTTTTAGATTTGGGTCGTACCTGTATTCTACATCTGTTGCAGTGAGAGAATGAGCCCATTGTATCCATCTCGGATGTAAGGCTTTAGGGTTAGGTACGCTTGCCTTTGTCGCAGCCTCTAAGGCTGGAACTGGGGTCACGACTATTACACGTTTCTCCTGAGCCAGTGCTCTTTCTCTCACTACAGCAGTCTGAACCGCTGTTAGAATCATTTCTGTAGATGCAAAACGCATCTCAGCATTTGTGTACAAATGTGATTTGTAAGCAATTGGTACTGTTTCACCTTCATTATATGTTAGATAGGTGTACCCAGATTGACCTGCAACTATACGGATCACCAGGTTGCGTACGTTTACGCGTGCCTGTAAGTGTTTGGAAGCTATCATGTCAGCTTGTAATGAACGAAGTGTATCTGTATGTTCCAGTGTCCATTGTTTTGCTGAAAAATCAGGTTTTATTAAATCGTAGAAAGGTTTTACTCTTTCTGCGTAATCCAAAATGTATGTTCTACCAAAGTTTAGGAATCCCAGCATTGATGGTAAGTTTTTCAATGATTTTGGAGGTTGGAGCAGCGCGCATTTTTCAAAAAAATTGGCTGCCAGGCTTTTTCCTTCACTTGAAAGCTCATATCCTAAAAACAGGACACTGAGATGGGCAATTTTTGATTTTTTAAAGTTGAATTTGTAGCCCTCAGATGCAAAACCCAAAATTATGGTATTCACTCTGTTCAAGTGCTCCTCCAGGTCATCGTCCGTCAGATAAATATCATCCACATAGGACAATGCCTCTTCATCCAATTTTTGAAGTAACTCAGTTACTCAAGCCGAAAACAACCCCGGGCTGTTCCTATATCCTTGGGGAAGTCGTCAAAATTGCCGCTGGGTTCCTAGCGCTGAGAAGGCTGTTAGATACCTGCTTTCAGGTGCTATATTTTGGCAGAAAAATCCATTTGAAATATCAAGTGTTGTTTTATATTTTTTCCGCACAATGTTATTCATTAATGCGGCACTGTGTGCATTTTGGACTGCAAATGTTTAAATGTCTGTACTCTAAAACTAGACGATATGAGTTGTCCGGTTTCATGACAGGAAACAAAGGATTGTTCATTGATGAGGTGCAAGTTTCAATCACCCCTTGGTATTCAAGTTGATCTAAGATCTCCCTGACCTGTTTTTTAGCTTCTTGCTTTATTGGATACTGCCTTTGTGCAGTTGGAGTGTTCTTTAAAGGAATAATGTGGTGAGTTGAATCCTCATCCCATCCAATATGGTTCTTGTATAATGCTGGAGCCTGGGCTACCGCCCACTCCTGCGCATAAGTGTGTTGTAAGTGCCTGGGAATATGGTCTGAGAAGGCCGGAAGAATTACCATTTCTCCTTTAGGGCAATCCATGACGAATGCTGGCGGCCAATCTTGTTCAGCTAATAAAATATCATAGCCAAACGTCAGGTTCTCCCAAAAGAGACCTCTCACTGTTCTACATTTGTCCCCCTCCATTTGGAGCGTTATTTCATATACCTTATGTGCAACACTTGCCCTAGTATCGGGTGTTTCTACCGTGATATAATCATTCAAGTCCGCTGTCACCAGAAATTCCATCAGGTTCTGGCGAGCTATTGTTATTTCTGCCGCAGTGTCTAGCATCGTCAGAGCCCATTCCCCGTTCAGTAGTCGAGTCCTCAGAATTCTGGGCATGTTTGATCTTTAGACCTGCAACCTTCTTCTTTTTGAATTGTGGCTTTTGCTTTGGCTTCTCTTCTTTTTTAAAAGTGTACTCCTGAGCGTGCCGCTTGTCACTGGACTTTGTACGCTCTTCTTGTCTTTCAGACCGTCCTTCCCTCTCAGAGATTTTCGATGAACCCTGAAAGGATCGAGAGGAACGTGTATCAGTATCCTGATACCTGTCAGGTTTCCGAATATTATCCCTATTCCTAAGGTTGTACCTCTTTTTGGAGGGTTCCTGTGGAGGAGATCTACCTCAGGATTGAGATCTGTTTCCTTTAAAGTTTTGTTGTTTTTTATTTTCCCACTTCTTCTTAGTTGAAGCAGGTGTCTGGAAGTGTCCTTTTCAGGACTGCCCATCAGTTGCGGTTTTAAAGCTTTCCCACCCAAACTGTCTCTGCCTAATTCTGCATATGCAGTTTCAATTATTTTTGGTAGTTCGTGTTCCTGTTCTAAAGGACTGAACTCCCTTAGGCATTGGCGGATTGCCAGTGAAGCTGCTTCCCCTTTAATATTAGCTAGTATTATGGCTGATACCTGGGCATAGTTACCTAGTAACTTCATCCCTAAGTTCAGAGCAGGCTCTGCTCCGTACTCGTTCTGTATTTGTCTTAATACATCAGGTACTACTGCTAATGACGGGATACCATGAGTTCTGGTATAAATGGCAGCAAAGACTGTACCCCAAGTGGTACAATCCTCTAATTGTGGTGTTATCCCCATGGGCAAGCAGATTGTTAGCATTCTGTGTTTTTCATACAGGGTAGTATATCATGATGAATTGCGTCAAGTTTCTATAGATTTTTATTAAATCTTTATGTTGTACGAGTAAGTCTCCTGGTGGCATTGTTTCAATGTCAGGATGTAGTGTGTAGGCCGCTAATATCGGCCATGTTGCCCCTTCTCCTCCGAGCAGGCCGAGTCTTACTCTTCTTCTTGTATGGGGTAGGGTGCCTTTAAACCAGTATAAATGTTCCTGGTACATGAGCGGAACCTCAATGTCCTCAAACGGACAATATTCCGCTGGTGCATTTCCTTCTGTGTAAGAGTGAAATGTTTTTGTTCTTGCATTTGCTGTTGGGAATGTAGCCCACGAATAAAATACCTCTTTTTAATTTGATTCGTGTGCCTCAATCACGAAAGCTACTATGCCACCCCTAGGTGTTAAACCATGCTCTAGCAGTTTCAGGGTGACTGTATTTCTGAATTTTTCTGCAATCGGAATTGCGTCTGCATCTTCTTCTCCGGCTGAGATGTGTATATCTACTCTTTCGTTATCTCTAGCCTCAGTCATTTTGTAAAGAAGAAGTTTTCCAAGGGAACTAAGATAAGGTGTTTATGCACAATTTAGGAACAATGTCTCCTTCAAGCTTGATTAACCAACAGCCAATAAATAGGATTTTTTAGCCTACTCAGCTGTGGCGGAGTTTGTGCCCACCCACTCCAGACGTTTCTGGTGTTTTGTGAGTAGGGGTCTCTGGGAATAGCACGACTGAACTACTCAGATTCTACTGTTAAATAAGTACCCAACCAACGTTGGCGGCGCCATGTCGTGTAGTTCCTATATATCCTATACAGGATCGGCGCGTTTGGAAAACATAAACTGTGGGACTGGTGGCGGACTGATTCCGTGCACCCCCACTGGATACGTTAGCCTGTCTGTATCAGCTAGCTCACAGTGCCACTAGAATCTCCTCTTATCGGGGAGAGAATAGTTCTTGGCAACCTCAGGACATGACAACCCTGATCCCTCAGAATCATGGAAACAATATACTACCTTTCGCTCAGTCACTCGTGCTTACTTAGTTTGTCTCAGAGAGATACACAGAATAAACAGTCTGGGCGTTTTCAATAAGTATTTATTGAACCGTTGTTATTCTGGTGTAGAATAGATGAGCTGCAACAACCATTAGACAGTAGCAGAGATATATGATTAGCAATACTACAAACGTAAAGGGATGGTATAGTTCTACCATCTTGCAGAAATCATGAATATACACATGTACATAAAACACATGATAAAAAGTGCATACTCCTACAATGCCTCCCTAACTAGATGTACCTAAATGTACCTAGCATCGGCGTAGGTGTTATGCCAAGAATCCCTCTAGGATCTAGTCAATGCCATTACCTGAGAGTTAGAGAATGTGGGACCACGTCCTGGTCTCGAGTTGGACACCCCGCGAGGGATGTTAGACCACTGCTAGCTGGAGAGTCTGCATGCAGGAACCTCAGCGTCTCTGGTCAGTGTGTCAGCCGGGAAGTCACGGTCTACTCTGTCTTTCTAAGCAAGACATGATGTATATATACCCATATGTCTCCCCAGGGGTCCTACCTTGCTGTGTTACTGTGTCGGCCTAAACAATGACGTCGGGCCTGAACTTTATACAGAGATATTATACAGGAGATGTCAGTCCTGCTATTAATCCTGCTGTGCTTCAAAGAAGCCTCATGCATAATGTATGAGATTCGAACTAGGGAAAAACCCGCATTCTGAATGCAGTGTCGTATCTAGGTAAAAGGTCAGGCCCTATGAACCGTTATCTATGTAATGGAGGGAAGGATATAGGTGAAAGGTTGCAATGTTACCTGAGCCTATATAGGGTACCGATATGAAATATAACAAAACCACAAGTCAGTCCTCAGACTGCACCAAGACAAGACAGTCCTCAGACTGTACCAAGACAGGCTCTAGCCCCAGGCCTTTTCAAGAATAAGCCAAATCAACAAGTGGCCTGGCAGAAAGTTCAAAAAAGCTCCGTATCACAAGGGTCCGCAGACCCACCAAGTTAACCAAGACGGCGCCGCACTTACCAAAAATCAAGATGAACTCGCCTGGTGCACACAAGTCAAACAAGATTATTCTCCACTGCCAACTCTTTGGACCAAACGGTCAGATCCAAGGGTTTCACCTTTTCAGGACCTCAGCCGAGATGACCACTAGACAAGGAGCCGCCCGATCAGACAGGCGGGGCAGGCGCGAGAACCAGGCTCTATCATATGGGGATCTCCGATCCGCCCATCCGACTGGACGCAACCCCGACCCCACAGCCCGACTACGGGCAGGATGGGCCACCTGGTGGAGTCCCTGTTTGGGCGCCAACTGAAGGAAGTGACCCAAATAGGGCCACCCGGGTCACTCTCGACCTCCTCTAGCCTTCTACTTAATGAAGAGTCGATGACGCAGTAGAGAACACAAACAAACTAGTTTATTCACAAAGTACACTGCAGTGGAGTCCAATCTGACCAGCCTCCTATGATGGCTGATGAGGGACTGACTCTAACAAGCATAAAGTTACATTATGTGTGTTGCAGAGCCCACAAAGACTCAGCTTGGGCAAACACTGAACAAAAGGGAGGCACAGAAGGATGAGCTAAGAGTCTGAGACCGGGCACACACTATCTCTCTGGCGAGGTCATACAGTCTGTGCTTGCAGCTGGAATAGTGGGAGCACCCTCTATCTCAGGGAAAGGTATGCGTTAACAAGCAACTTTCTCATACTTCAGTGAGGCCTAACCTTGGAGATGCAAATGCATCCCAGTAGCTTTCTGTTGAGGCAAGCAACATGAGACAGAAGCTTGATCTTAGTTACGGAACAAGATGGCGCCAATAAAGATGGTGCCATGGATGCTAACTTAACATGGAATAGAGTTTGAGCATAGCAAAGGGAGCATTTCGATTCTGTGCATTATGGAAATAACATTTCAAATCTAACAGTACTCCTTAATGCCTTTTGTGAATACCGAAAGTCGTAAAGTTAGGATTTTGTCTCAGATTACTTTTGTGAATTGGGCCCTAGGTTTTAGGACTCAGAGGTACAGTCAGTGGTGAAATAATGAAAAATCTAGGTCAAGATGTCAAACCTTAAAGGCTCTACCCCTAAAAATTTTAATGTGGAATGTGAATGGGCTTAGAGTTGCTAGAAGAAGGAGAAGGATCCTGCAATATCTAAAACAGGCTGATGCAGATGTAAAGATTTTTCAACAGACCCATCTCTTACTTGAAGAATGGAAGAGTTATGTTTCTAAATAGAAGTGGATCGCAGACTCAGTCCACACCAACCAAACATACTGTACTAAGGGAGTGGGTTTAATCCTTAAAAAAACGGCTAAGGCTCTTTTGGGGGAGTGTAAAGTAGACGTCGGAGGGTGGTGGGCCCTAATCAACGTTAAAATACTGACTACATGGTATGTGTTGGCCGGGTTTTATGGCCCAAACACTGACGATGAGGCTCCCCTGAAATCCTTATATTATCACTTACTGGAAGTTAAAGCTCCAATCATTCTGGGAGGTGATTTTAATATTCTGTTGAACCCCAAACTTGATAAATCTACAAAAAGGGGAAACATCAGCTCTCCAAAGGTTAGACGGTTTAAGGAAATAATGATGAAAATCTGAGTTTAGTTGATATACAGAGAGTTAAATCGAGGGGGGCTAGCAGCTGCCAAAATTATACCTTTCACAATGAAAAACATGGACACTCCTCTAGCATTGATTTCTTTTTGGTGGATTCAAGGTTGGTGAGTAGCGTGAGAGAAGTTAGCCATGTCCCCGAGCACCTATCGGATCACTCGGCAGTAGCCTTAGATCTGCTACTAGAAAAGGGGCCTGCTAAAAATAGATGGACTCTCGATAAGTCTCTGCTATGGGATCCTACAGTTATTACTCAGCTGAAGAGTGACTCTCTAGAATTGTTTACGGTTAATGACTCTTCAGCACCAACTCATGTGATATGGGACACTTATAAAGCTTTCATCAGGGGTAGAAAAATTAGTTTAGCAGCAAAAAAAATGCAGAGTCTAAATACAGGTTAAAAACTCTGGTAGATAATATTTTAAAAGCTATGTCTAAAAGAGGTTCGCAAATAGGGGAGCAGGACCAGGTCGAGGTAGATAATGAAATAAAGTCAGCAAAACAAGCTTTAGCAGACCATCTAGATGAAATCTTAAGGAAAAAATGGGAGGCAAGTAAATTAGCCCACTATGAGTACGGGGAGGGATACGAGAAGCTCCTTGCCTGGAAATCTCGCTCCGAAGTTATGTGGAACATAATAAAAGAAATCATATCTAATGATTTGGGGAGGGCTTACACCTCCAGCGAGGAGGCAACCTCCTGTTCAACAGCCTCACCAAAACTCCTAAGCCTGTCAAAGGCCAGTCCATGTGACTGGGGTGATCTCAACCTGCTGCTCTGCCTCACACTGTGCAACACCGAACGGTCCAGCCATCGATGTCATCTGCACCCCGAGACCTGATGAAGGAGATGCCTGAGAGACATTACGTGGGGCTGAGGCTGGGGCTGAGTGTGTGTTTACTGTGGAGGCGGTACAACAGAAACGGAAATGTGGAGGGTTCTGTTGTGGTCTTCCACATTTCTGTATTGGGGAGCAAGGATGTGTGTTCTTGCATATCTTGGGGTAATTGTTAATAGATTTAGAAAACATTGTGCTATTGTTGGAGATAACAGGTGCTTCGCCTTTCAGACTGCTTTATTGCCATTCATATTTCTATCCCCCATCACTCAGTCCCACTCTAGAGTAGACACCAACCATTTTAACAAACTGAAAGTGATATAAGACTTAGGTCATCTTCACCAGGGTAAGAAGCTTATTTCTTAGCATAATGTAAATGCTAGATGTTAGGACATTTTGAGGAGTATTTGGTTGACAATGTCTACAATATCTCACCAACATGATCTACTCCCTTTCCTAAACCCCTTACCCACATTTTTCCTCATTCTTTTGTGGTTATTAATTGTGCAATAGTTCCTATAAAGTGCGGGTGGCTGCTTTCTTCTCCAACATAACTATTCAGAAGCTAACCAAGAGGTTGCCCAGTGCATACCCAACATGTTGCTGGACAAAAACCTGCCGTCCCCAATTTAAAAAGAATCATTAATTGAAAATAAGCAAACGAGTAGGGATTGGCCAATCTCCCATCCCAGCTAAAAACACTTAGGGCCATATTAATCATGTAGTTGTGTGCTCTCACACCACCCAAAGGGGTGCATCCACGACACAAATACTAAGTGCGATTTATCAAGCCACACAAGGCCACCTTGCGTGGCCCTGAATGGCTTGATAAATCCAGAGTAACGCAATGCAGAGCAAATTGATGCGTTGTGTTACTCTGCCCAAGGGAGGTGTTCCATGGGTGGTGCATTGATGTTCCCATGCAACACCCATGGATTTTGATGCATTCCCAGATTTACTATAAGTGGTAGACGTGGGAATGCGCCAAAACAGTTACTCGTACCCAAATGAGGCATAACGATGAGAAATATGTTTATTTCTACTTGTTTTTTCCTTTTTCTATTTGTGCTGCATTCTGAAGCACACACAGAAAGAGGAAAATGCCTCAGGAGATTGTTTTGTGGCGGAAGGTGCAAGATTGCTTTTGTGCAGGAAGGCACCCCTTCCTGCACAGAAACAATCCTGCTTACAATGCAGGCACCCTTTCACCATGGTGCAAGGGTGCCTGCTTTGGGATTAGGCAGCACATTATGCGGCAGCGCTGGGAAAAGACGGAATGCGCTGTATATTGTTAAATAGAGTGCTTTCCTGCCCTTTCTCTGTCACACAATGCAGCACAGCAAGGTGGCTTGCCGTGCTGTGCTGCGTGACATTTTGAAAATAGGCCGCTCTGATATTAACATTCTTGAGCACCTAAAAGAAACATTTAGTCATGATGCCTTCTGTCACGAAGAGCCTACCTGTGACTTTCGGAGAGGGGAAAATGCGGACCAGTTTCCCTCTCATATCTCCCCTCTGCTCTATTTCCAGTCGGCCTCCGGTTACGAGCCACAGGAGCTGCACTACCCCTTTAAGACAGCTGGTGCCTGGGATTCATCTCCGACCCATGTGACGTGGTCACATGCTCCAATCAGCGGAGAGTATGGGGAGGCAGAGGAAGTGAAAACGAGGCCGGCCCAACCTCAGGACGCCGAAGAGCCCCGCTACAGGACCGGAAGAGAAGTGGAGCTGCCCGGTCGCCAAGCACCCGAAGCTACGGAAGCGGATCCCCCTCCATGACGAGAAGCCTCCCAGGAGACATCAAAGGGTGACTACGCCGCCGAAAAGAGGGAGCCGGACCCTATCCGGCACCACGACCACGCCTGCCACGTTCCCGTAGGAACGTGGCTTCAAGAGGTACGTGATCGGGTTCGTACCTTTTGGGGAAGGAGGACTCCCGCTAGGAATCCCCTCCAGAAATAATTGCGGGACCATAGTCAGCAGAGTGCGCTGCTAAAGAAACGTGCGCTGCACGTGCGTCACTGGTGGAGGAACACGGGTCTCAGTCCCCACACTCCCTACCCTGAGTGTTTACTGTTTCTTTTATTAAGGACCCCTCCTTACCTTGTTTTTTTTTTGTTTGTTTGTTCCTGTTTTGTCCGGCAATAACCTGGGGAAAACCGAGAATCCCAGAGGAGGGCACGCCTATTTCCCTACAAGCTGCGGGGTCACTGACTGAAGCCGGACACCCATATGAAACGCTACACCTACTAGCCTGAAATTCCCCTTATGAAATAAATAGTGGTGGAACAAAGCTGTTATCTCGTCATTTGTTTATTGCCCAGCGTAACACGTGGTGGAGAATGCGGGCAATATAGCTCCATAGACTCAATATGGAGAACTTAATTCAACAGCTGATTGCAGGACAACAGAAATTAGAATGGGCGCTGGATAAACAGATGGCGTCGGCCCAGGCAGATAGGGAACTGTTTAAGGATACCATGAGCCGACAGGTGGATTGTATACAGAAGGTTGCAGGCGGCCAAGCCCAATTCACCTCTCAAATAAGACCCGATATCCAATCCCCTGGCCCCAACATATCCTTACAGAAGTATGTTCCTGGTGAGGACCCGAATGCCTTTATGATGAACTTTGAGAGGGCTGCTCATGCCTGCGGTTGGCCAGAAGCGAAGTGGCCTTTCTTTCTGGCCCCCCTATTGACGGGGGAAGCGCAAGCCGCATATCAGGTGGCTAATCCCTCGGGGAACACCCCCTATGCAGAGATAAAGAGAGTTATCCTGGACCATCTGGGGCTGGATCCCGAAGCCTATCGGGTCCGTTTTAGGAAGGAACGAGGTATGCCAGGGGACAATCCCAAGACTTTATATTTCAAGCTCTAGGCTGCTGCTGATAAGTGGCTCAAACCTCATGAGAACACCAAGGAGGAGATCATGGAACTGATTTACCTAGAACAATATATAGAGGCCTTACCATACCCCACGCAGAGGTGGCTGAAGCAACACTCGCACCTAACCGTGGAACAAGCCGTAGACATGGCCACCACGTTTGCTAGGGCCCAACCCCGTTCAGTAACAGGAGAAAACGACAGGAGCCGCCCAGCTATAACCACGCACAAACTGAGAAAAGAACACCTAAGTCCTCCTCAGAACCTCCCTGACCTCGCTTCCGCCCCAATCTTCCCCTATCGAAGGGTCCCCAGTGTTTTGATTGTGGGGAGTGGGGCCACATAGCCCGATTCTGCCCCCACAAAAAGACAACAGAAGAACCCATGGACGTTAGCTGCATACCACGTTCCATCCTATTCACTGAAGAGATGGGGCTTTGCTTTTACGTAAGTGTGCAGGTGGAGGGGAAGAGGGTAAAAGCCTTACTGGACTCAGGATGCCGTCAGTCCGTCATCCTTGAGTCCTTGGTGAAACCGTCGGCCCTTTCAACAGAGGAACGTATACCCAAAAGGTGCGTTCATGGGGATGTCCGCGTCTACCCTGTGGTACAACTACCCATTACACTCTGGGATGGTAAAACCTTGCTTGCCAGATTAGGAGTACTGCCCAATCTTCCGGAGCAACTGATCTTAGGTCTAGATAATCCTTTGTTCATGCCCCTACTTAAGGTCAACATACACCCTTCCAAACCCCGAGAACAGGCTTCCCTCCTAACCCAAGCCCCTTGGGTCTCTGATAAGAGTTTTAGGTATAACCAAGAGCATGACCCCACCCTCCAATCCGCTTGGACCCATGCACGGCAGTCAGCCACAGCACCACATCCTGTCTACCCCCTCTTCCACATAGAGAACGGCCTACTATATAGGAAAAGTGACCATGGTGTGTCCTCCCAGCTATTGGTACCCCAAGCCTTTCGGGATCATATCTTGTTTTTTGCACATACACACTTACTTGCAGGACACAGAGGCACACCAAAAACCAAACCAAACCAAAAACCACTGGTGTTGCAACATTTTTATTGGCCAGGAATATATTCGTACATCACCAAATATTGCCAGGAGTGCGAGATATGTCAGCGAAAGAACCCATACAAGACCCCTGCCGTCCAACTTCAACCCCTCCCCATTGTCGGAAAACAATTTGAACGCGTGGGGATGGACCTTATAGGGCCACTCCCTCGCACTAAGAAGGGCAGCCAATACGCGTTAGTCATAGTAGACTATGCTACTCGGTACCCCAAGGCCTTTCCCCTACGAGCTCCCACGACTACTAACATCAGTGACAAACTCCTCGAACTGTTTTCGCGTGTAGGCTTCCCTAAAGAAATCCTCACAGACCAGGGGACTCCTTTTGTCTCACGGATGATGAACCAGATATGTAAATCACTGGACATCTCGCATATCAAGACTTCGATATACCATCCACAGACCGATGGTCTGTGTGAACGATATAACGCCACATTGAAGTTATCTCTTAAAAAGATGCTCACGGCCGAGGGACGGGACTGGGACTTACTCCTTCCCCTGGCTCTTTTTGTGATCAGGAGTCAAACGCAATCCAGTTTGGGTTGTTCACCTTTCGAACTCCTGTACGGGAGACGCCCCCGTGATCTTTTAGAGATAACCAGGGAGGCATGGGAACAGGAAAAACAAGAAGAGACCCGGTCTTTTCTTGACTATACCCTGGCTTTACGCACCAGACTACACAAATTAAGGGAGTTCGCTGATGCGAACCTAGAAAAAGCACAAGTCAAGCAACAGCTCTTCTACGACAAAGGGAAGAAATGGCGTCATCTACAGGTGGATGACTGGGTACTGGTGCCTCTACCATCCAGTCTACCCAAGGGCCGTTCTGAATGGAAAGGACCCTTCCGTATCGTCAAAAAGGTTGGTCTGACTTCCTATTTGATACAACTCACACCAAAACGTACCCAATTATACCATATAAATCTTCTAAAAAAAATGGCTAGGTCCCATACCCCAGACCGTACGCCTCACTGTCCCCTTTCTCGATCATAACAACACCCTAGAGCAATTGGTAGTGAACGACACCTTATCTGATAACCAAAAAGAAGCCTTCCATACCACCCTGCTGCCTTTTTCTTCTCTGTTTTCCGACCTCCCTGGGAAAACAATCCTGGTAGAACACACGATTTCCACTCCTCCCGGGAAAACAGTCAAACTAAGGCCCTATCGCATACCTGCAGCCCGAAGAGAAGCTATTAAGAAAGAGGTCGAAAACATGTTGGCCATGGGGGTGATAAAACACTCCCAAAGCGAATGGTCCTCTCCCATAGTCCTAGTACCAAAACCGGATGGATCCGTCCGGTTTTGCATAGATGTTCGAGCCGTTAACGCCATTTCCAAATTTGACTCCTATCCCCTACCCCAGAGTTCTTCAATCTGTGGGGCGCGCCCCCCTGGGGGGGCGCAACACCCTCTCCAGGGGGGCGCGCACTCCATCCTAAACTCTGCACAATCTCACTAATTTCGAGTTGTTCTTGTTCTGGTGAATTTCCCGCAATTATGCACTTACCAGGCGCGCAACACCCATTGGGCTCACCCCCTCCCGCCGTCGTGTGAGTCAGCCCGGCTGAGACAGCTTCGAGGGCTGGCGACGTCTAATTGCAGCCGCACCCAAGTACTTCAAAGGTCTTTAAAAGACCATTTACTTGTTAATGAGGCTTTTGTTCTGTTTTCACCCCTTCTTTAGAGCCGCTCTGCCTATGGCCGGAAGAATTACCCCTCCCCCCCCCCCCAGTTGCCCGCCTGGAACTTACACCATGCCCACAGCACAGACACCGGTCGCAGGAACACAACATTTATTCCTCAGAGTTTAGGAATGAACGTCCGCTGTAGGCTGTGACATAACAGGGCATGCGCTGGCGGTCCTCGTGGGCAGCACCTGCAGTGTTTTTTGTACATTCTCTAACTAAACTGCAGCAACTTCTCGGCTGAGGGTGTGCTTGAAAAGAGGGGGTGACAGGTCATTCTTTTATCATTCTCCGTGTCTCCAGTCACATCTACCTGCAACTTCTCGCATTGGTTTGGTGAATAATGTCTTTTGTTTTTCACACATGTGAACCCATTAGCAGTGAGATGCTGGCAAATGTATCTGATTAGCTACCTCTGCCTTCTCATCCACTGGGCTGTTAACCCGTGTATGCCTACATGGAAAAAATGCACAAAGCTAATAACTACATTCAATTTTGTTTATTTCAACTGTCATTCTGACATAGAATAGTGAATATGAAAGTTCGAACACCATTCATGCTTAGGGGATATTCTAAGTCTACATCTGGAAAATCCTGTTGCTGTCACTTGGAGATCTGCTGTTTGTATATATTATTTGGGTGAATGGATGGATAATGAGAGAAAGGATGGATGGGTGAGTGGGAGGATGGATGAGAGAAAAGGTAAATAGATGAATGTATGAGTGGAAGGGTGGATGGATGAGTGAAAGGGTGGATGATGTGCGAGTGAATGGGTGGATTGGTGAGTAAAATGATGGATGGATGGATTGATAAGTGAAAGGGTGGATGGACAGATGAATGAAAGGGTGGATGTAAGGATGGATGAGTGAGTGAAAGGGAGGGTAGATGGACAAAAGGATGGGTAGATGAGTGAAGGGGTGGATGGATGAGTGAAAGGATGGATGAGTGATGGGGTCAATGGTTGGATTCATGAGTGGATGAGTAGATGGGTGGGTGGATGGAAGGATGGATGGCTAAGAGAAAGGGGAATGGAGAGAGAAAGGGAGGATGGATGGATGACTAAAAGGGTGAATGGGTGGAAGAGTGAGTGACTGGGTGGATGGATGAGTAAGTTAAAGAATGGCTGGATGGGTGTAAGGGTAAATGGCTGTATGGATGGACAAGTGTACGGATGTATAGGGTGAAAGGGTGGATGGAGGGATGGATGAGTGAAAGGGTGGATGGATGAGTGAAATGATGGATTGAAGGATATATGATGGATAGGTTTGCAAATGGTTGAATATGTGTGGCTATGGTTGGGCACACAGATGGAAGGACATGGTGAAATGAATGAATGGTGAAAGACTGAATGATGGATGAAAGACTGATTACACCTTGTAGCCCCCATTATCTTAAGTACATTGACTTTCACATTTATATGAGTCATTGTCTTTATATAATATGTGTGTGATGTAACGCACTCCGACACTCTGCCATACACACTTGGGACGAGTAGCACTATAAAAGAAATCAAATACACATGAGAAGCAGTCTATGCGAAGATGAGGGGCACCATTGGGTGGTAGCAAGGCCGGACTGGCCGCTCCAGGTATCAGGCGTTTCCCTGGGAGGCTGGAAAGGTGGGGTTGGTTTTGTTACTGGGGGCTGACACTGCAAAGTACCTTGTATATCCAGTAGTTTTTAGGCAACAATAAAAGCGTCATCACTTATATTCAGGTGTGGTTCACCAGTGTCTGGTGACTAATGTACCGGCGGGAAAATTGAGTTTTGAGCTGTGTAATAAGCCTCTGTCATTTAACCACACCCACTCACAAAACTGCAGTTAACTAAACACACTTACTGTGTTGAACATTATTTGCCGGATATGGCCCGGGATATGTGGGTGGCGGACGATTATGTGGTGTACGAGATTCCAGAAATTTCTGTCAGGTGGAGGGGGGGGCCCAACATTTAAAAAAAGTCAGCTGGGGGGCTCAGCCTACAAAAGTTTGAAGACCTCTGCCCTACCCCGAGTCGATGAGCTGACAGAGAAGCTCGGTGACGCACAGTACATAACCACCCTGGACCTTACCAAAGGCTATTGGCAGGTGCCTCTTAGGGCCCAAGACCAGGAAAAGACCGCTTTTTCCACTCCTACGGGTCTCTATGAGTTTACTGTCCTGCCCTTCGGCCTCAACGGGGCACCTGCAACCTTCCAACGACTCCTGAATAAGGTACTCTCAGACCATCAAGGGTATTCATCCGCATATTTGGACGACATCGTCATCTATAGCCCTACTTGGGACCTACACTTACACCACTGTCAACAGGTGTTACAGGCACTAAAACAGGCAGGCCTTCACATCAATGCTAAGAAATCCCGGGTTGGGTTCCACAAGGTCAGGTACCTGGGCTATCTACTCGGGAACGGGATTATTGAGCCACAACAGGAAAAAGTTAAGGCAATCATGAACACCCCCTTCCCATCCACCAAGAAAGAAGTCAGGGCCTTCCTTGGGTTACTAGGCTACTATAGAAGATTCATCCCTAGGTACTCAGAGATAGCAAGCCCTTTGACAGACCTCCTTCGGAACCAAGTGAAAACAAGAGACCTCCTGAATCCACCTTCTTTGGCCATACAAGCATTCCAGGACTTAAAAACTGCCATTACTTCCAGTCCCATTCTGAAAACCCCGGACTTTTCCAAACAGTTTATCCTCCAAACCGACGCCTCCGAGAACGGCCTAGGAGCCGTATTATCACAAACCTCAGACGAAGGAATAGATCACCCGGTACTGTTTATCAGCCGGAAACTGTTTCCCCGAGAGCAACGATACCCGGTGATAGAGAAGGAATGTCTTGCTATCAAGTGGGCAGTAGACAAGCTCCGCTACTATCTGGAGGGCTCCCATTTTCTCTTGTACATGGACCACGCTCCTTTACTTTGGTTGAGCCGTAATAAGGGCAACAACCCCCGTATCCTACGGTGGTTCCTCTCTTTGCAGCCCTTTTCCTTCGAGGTTAGACACCGCAGGGGTGTTGACAACGGGAACGCGGACTTTCTTTCCCATGTTCCCCTGTTCCCCGAACGGGAACAATCTGGGGTGGGGGTGTGTCACGAAGAGCCTACCTGTGACTTTCGGAGAGGGGATAATGCGGACCAGTTTCCCTCTCATATCTTCCCTCTGCTCTATTTCCAGTCGGCCTTCGGTTACGAGCCACAGGAGCTGCACTACCCCTTTAAGACAGCTGGTGCCTGGGATTCATCTCCGACACATGTGACGTGGTCACATGCTCCAATCAGCGGAGAGTATGGGGAGGCAGAGGAAGTGAAAATGAGGCCGGCCCTACCTCAGGACGCCGAAGAGCCCGCTACAGGACCGGAAGAGAAGTGGAGCTGCCCGGTCGCCAAGCACCCGAAGCTACCGAAGCGGATCCCCCTCCACGACGAGAAGCCTCTCAGAAGACATCAAAGGGTGACTACGCCGCCGAGAAGAGGGAGCCGGCCCCTATCCGGCACCACGACCACGCCTGCCACGTTCCCGGAGGAACGTGGCTTCAAGAGGTACGTGATCGGGTTCGTACCTTTTGGGGCAGGAGGACTCCCGCTAGGAATCCCCTCCAGAAATATGGGCAGGACCATAGTCAGCAGAGAGCGCTGCTAAAGAAACGTGCGCTGCACGCGCGTCACTGGTGGAGGAACACGGGTCTCAGTCCCCACACTCCCTAACCTGAGTGTTTACTGTTTCTTTTATTAAGGAACCCTCCTTACCTTGTTTTCTTTTGTTTGTTTGTTTGTTTGTTCCTGTTTTGTCCGGCAATAACCTGGGGAAAACCGAGAATCCCAGAGGAGGGCACGCCTATTTCCCTACAAGCTGCGGGGTCACTGACTGAAGCCGGACACCCATAGGAAACGCTACACCTACTAGCCTGAAATTCCCCTTATGAAATAAATAGTGGTGGAACAAAGCTGTTATCTCGTCATTTGTTTATTGCCCAGCGTAACACCTTCACACTTTTTGATAACAAGGATCCCCAAAAACGCATACTAATATTTTCTACCCCACAAAATCTAGGAACCCCTAAAAATAGCAATATTTGGAAGATGGATAATACCGTTAAAAGTTATCCTCATCCATTCTCTCAAATGTACACCTTACATGATAAAAGAAATGATAATCACATGCCACTGGTGTTGAATCTCCTGCCTGACAAGCATTCCTCTACTTATACCTAATTTTTAAGTGTTATAAGAAAAAAACAACAAAAAGGTGTCAGGGAAAATTATAATAGATTTTTAATTATTGATTTGATTTTTGATTATTTAAAATCTACTCTGGGAAACATTCAGGGATGTTTTTTTCCACTTTTCTCAGGCAATTTGGTGTAAAATACAAAAACATCCCTTGCAGAGATTACATAAACTGTAAACAGAAGTTTGGAATTAGAAAACTGTCTTAGCGTTTGTTCCCCCGATCAAGATGATAAACATTTTATAGTGATTTTTCAAAGTGAATACTTGGCTTTACATGAAGAGTAACTGGCTCCTCGAATAAAATGATTTTATTGTACACAGATTGCCCATCTCAGTAGTCTGGGCCTCAAAAGAAGTCCACTTTTCAGCATGAAATTGTGTTTGGGGGCAGGGCGGGGCAAAGACTAAGAATGCCGAATTGAGAGAAAGTTAACGAAATTCCTTTGCTGTAACTGGAAAAAAAACACATTCTATCATATATTGGAATTTGTATTATAAAAATTACAATGTTTTCAAGAAATGAGAGAAGAGCAATCTTTTTCAGGTAGTCTACACCATAACATTTAGAAAAATATAGAAATGAATGCACAACTTTCTTAAGAGTTCATCAATTTGTCATGCTTTTAGGGGTAGATTATCTGAACAAATGTACATAGATTCTGTACTACCAATCATTTACTACCTTGATTCCTGCTCAGTTGCCTTAACAGTACCCCAAAAAGTAAAACAAACATTACCAAACTTCTGTGTTGCATCCTAGTAATCTAAACTACACAAAACCTTACAAAATTAGAAACTCCAGTTCAAAATACATTTAATAATGTGAAGAAAAAACCTACTGACTTTTAAAAGACTTCAATCTTTGAAAAGAGGGGGTTGATGTTAACTTACACCTCAACTGAGTAAAAATACAAGTGCCTTGAAACCATACAGATCCACAGTCCAATACTCATATGACCCAAATCTGAAAACATTGTTCAAAAATAAAAACACGCTCAAAGAAAACCAAAAAGAACCCCAGGATTTTATATAATTAGTTATTTCCCGGCCCTCATTAAAAAATATATAGCTTATTAGAGCTCCCAAAGAACAATTTGTATGTCGAAAATCCAAGCTCACCAGCCCTATTTGGGCAGAAAGCCCAATGATATACCATGCCACAATAGTGAGTGAGGGCTATTCTCCCAAAAACATTTGGACTGAATGTCCTTTTTCATAGTATATGTATTGGAAATATCTGATAGCCCATCATTTTCTTTCCTGAAAAAGTTCATCTACTGCAGAAGCTACTTTCTTATGACTGAGGTAGAGGAGTCCTCTATTTGTAATCCTGAGGTGCTGTTTGCCATACCAAAAGAAGAAAATGCACCTCAATACCCAGGTAAAATTCGGGCCAAGGTACTACTGCCAGAATCAAGTAGATGCAGCAGACATTGATGCCATCTATAGGAAGTGCAAAAAGAACAATTGATGGACAGAATGCAGAACAATGTCATACATTCACCCCAGTACAGAGATCTGGGCCTAAATCCATTGTTTTTGTGCTCCACGTGCCATTCCAGTTTGAACCCAGCCATATGCAAATCAGTCTTGACCCTGCCCCTAATGGGAACAGTCGAGCCCGAATTGCCAGGCCAGGTCCTCCCTGGAATGGAAACAAGCATCCTAGGACCAGTTTTGGGGTTTCACCCCTCATCAGCCAGGATAGCTTGACTCCAGTGGCATGGAGAGCACTGGACCCACATCTGGGCATACCCGTCCCACTCGGGTTGACAAATGCAAAAAGAACAATTGATGGACAGAATGCAGAACAATGTCATACATTCACCTCAGTACAGAGATCTGGGCCTAAATCCATCGTTTTTTTGCTCCCCATGCCATTCCAGTTTGAACCCAGCCATATGCAAATCAGTCTTGAGCCTGGGCCCAATGGTAAGAGTCCAGCCTGAACTGCCAGGCCAGGTCTTCCCTGGACTGGAAACAAGCATCCTAGGACCAGTTTTGGGGTTTCACCCCTCATCAGCCAGGATAGCTTGACTCCAGTGGCATGGAGAGCACTGGACCCACATCTGGGCATACCCGTCCCACTCGGGTTGACAAATGCAAAAAGAACAATTGATGGACAGAATGCAGAACAATGTCATACATTCCCAGTACAGAGATCTGGGCCTAAATCCATCATTTGTTTGCTTCCCATGCCATTCCAGCTTGAATCCAACCATACGCAAATCAGTCTTGACCCTGTGCCCATTGGGAACAGTCCAGCCTGAACTGCTAGGCCAGGTCCCCCCTGGACTGGAAACAAGCATCCTAGGAACAGTTTCTAGGATGCTTGTTTCCGATCCAAGGAGGACCTGACCTGGCAGTTCGGGCTGGACTGTTGCCATGAGGCACAGGGTCAAGACAGATTTGCATATTGCTTTGCCTAAACTGGGGTGGTATGGTGAGCAAAAGAACGATGGATTTAACCCAGATCTCTTGACTGGGGGTGAATGTTTTGAGTTGTCCTGCATTCTGTCCATAATTTGTGTGTCTTTTCCTTTCTCACCCTAAGTGCGCCAGGTATGCCCAGACGGGCGTCCCGGGCTCACTGTGCCACTGGATTCAAGCTAGCCTAGCTGATGAGGGGTTAAACCCTGAAACCGGTCCTAGGATGCTTGTTTCCGGTCCAGGGAGGGCCTGGCAGTTCGGGCTGGACTGTTCCCATGAGGCACATGGTCAAGACTGATTTGCATATGGCTGGGTCTAAACTGGGGTGGCATGGTGAGCAAAAGAACAATGGATTTAACCCAGATCTCTTGACTGGGGGTGAATGTTTTGATTTGTGCTGCATTCCGTCCATCATTTGTGTGTCTTTAGGAAGAGCACGGAGCTTGGAGTTGGCAGGAGAAAATTTTCACAACCGCACCCAAGCTCGTGGAGGAACTGATCAGGGGCTCAGTTGCAGTGGCCCCGGAATCATGTGGAGGCCGGAGAGTTTTGTTGATTGAGCACAGTGTGGTTGCCATGGAGGCAGACAAAAGTGCTCGTGCCCCCGGAGTTAGCGGGCACTCCTGGCATTTCATTCCTTTGCCTTCCAGTCTTGTTGGCCGGGGTGCCAGCTGGGGCCGGTTCTGTTAGAGGAGTTGGTAGTGCGGGTTAGGATGAGGCCAGCTGCAAATGGTGGTGAAGGCAGCCCTGGTACAGCTGGCAGATCCTCTTAAACTCAAGGCTCCATAAAGGTCCCCCAGGAACCTCTGTTTGCTTTGTTTCTTTTGATCAATTAAGTGATGGAGCATTGAAGCAACTCAACCACGGTTACTGCCATTGTCTATCATTAAAATAAAACACATACCATTATCTTCTTTATTAGCAAAAAAGGCCACTTTATTAAGACAGGTATGTAGCATAAACTTCATGAATACAAAAACATTGTTAATATCTCAACCTCACTAATACATAAAAGTCTAAACGCTCCCCCCACCCTTAAACTCCCCAATTTGCATAACATTGGTTCAAGAAAGAACCCCATGCTATTCCACCTTTTCCCATTCTTCCTTCATTCACTGCCTTTTTTGCTTGCATACCCAATCCCTCCACATCAAGCATCCCCAAGCGATCTGCTCTAGTGTTGGTCAAAGCCACTTTGTTTACTCTTCACCTCCCCTGTGTTTTGTCCTCCCCCCCCAAGGGATGGATAAGCTCGCTCCAGTCTGTCCACCACCCAAAAAACTGCCACCCAGGAAAACTGTAGAGTTTACCTGCCCCAACCAAAATGATATTGAGTCTTTGCACTTTTAAATGTTTTGCTAGAACACCACAGTTTCTCATTCCACAATTTTGTGAACAATGCCCTAATTTCCAACAAATAGTACTCTTGCCCCATTTGTGATAAATGCACCCCATCAGAACGAAAATATTTGCAACACTTTCAGTTAAATTCCCATAAGCCAATATTATAATATCTAAATTAGAACAAAAAAACTCCCCATTGCCCTATTTAGCTTTCTTCTTGCGTTGTCCAATGACGCATGACACTTAGCTCTTCTCCACTGCTTCCGAGATAGGAATTCTGTCCAAATTAAGCACGTACTACCCCAGTTGTTTTTTATGACAGTTAAGTCCACTTTCATCTGCGTTATCAATGCTAAACCAGATAAATGTACTAAATCATTTTCACCTAGATGAATTATCAACATATCAGGTACTCCTCTAATCAAGCAGAGTTCTTCTGAAATGGGCAACAGACCCCCCAAGTGCATCCCACTTTTTCCCTTCCATACCACCTCATGTCTGGAACTCGGGAGTCCAAAAGAGCGGCCATAAATTTGCTGTTCTGCATACAATGCTGCCCATTGTATGAAGGAATGTCCTACCATCCAGGAACTCATTTTTACAGATAAAGGCTCATGAACACAAACTAAATATTTTTTAAAGGAATTAGTTACATTTTCAAGACGATAAGTGATTATTTTCTTACATATCGTTCGCAACATTTTGATTTCTATCTCCCAATCCTTCTTATGTCTGACAAAGGCCAACCCAATCTTGCCGCCTCAGTTGCTGCCCCAATCCATAAAGAATGTGTTCCATATCGCCTAGCATCTTTACCTAAACCAATCAATGTTTTTCGTAGTACATCTAGTGAAATTTGAACTAATCACTTTTTTTTTACCATCTGCATGATGGAAAAGTTCACTGTTTTGAGCCCCTAATGTTTTTTGAAAATGTTTCCGGTCTTCCACTGGGCAGCAACCCTTAACACCACTCTCCTTTAAGCAGACCCACTTACCTCTACCCAATTGATCTGTTTTAGATGCTCTTAATCAAATGCGTATTCTATCTTGCTCCAAAAATATCTCTTCTCTTTGCATAGCTACCTGTAACTCTGATGCTCTAAAAGCCCTGAAAAATAAACACAACATGCATAGCCTAAATAATAATGTTTCAAACTCATCATAACAACAAAGAGGTAACTGCAATAACTGCTGCAACAGGTCACAAGTCACTGGTTCCCTAAACAATTTTTTATTCTGTTGTTCCTTACTGAAACCTTTTAAAACTTTCCCAACTAACACACCTTGATTTGGATCATGTCCCCACCATAGCTGTCCATAAAAGGAAATACATGCTAATTTTCCTGAAATAGTGGTGTATGACAACTTTCTGTATCAAATGCAGCATAAAACCTCAGATAATTTGCTCCCTTTTGGACACTATGGGGCCGATTCCGATTCGGGCAGGAAATCTCTCCGACCGAGCCGGACCCGGAGAGATTTCCGACCGAAGCGGACTCTAGCAGCCGGACCGAACGAGTACGATGCGAACGGTCGGACTCCCATTGAAGTCAATGGGAGCCGGTCGTACAACGCGTACACGGGCTCCCATTGACTCAATGGGCACGACGCGAACAAGGGCGCCCCCTACAGCGGGTTCGCGTCGATGCGGGTCGCGCCGTACATGCACGTGTAGGGGGGACCCATGGGTCCCCCCTGTGTGCGACTCGTGCGGCTACGCGTGCAGGGGGGTCCGACACGGACCCCGAAGTCCGGCTCCGACTGCTCTTTGGAGCCGGACGGCGCGAGTCGGTCGGACTGTTCGAGGCGCGCATCGTACTTGCTCGGTCAGGAAACATCTCCATTGCGCGGTGCGAGTCGTGTCCGTGCGAGTCGGTCAGAGCGGTTCGGACCCGCGAACGAGTCGGTCGGCGATTTCGCGTGCGCTCGCATCGTACTCGCTCGCCCGGACGCATGCACGCATCGGTCGGAAAAGACGCCTCCGAATCGGATCCGGTAAAGCCGAATCCGATTCGGTGCCCTACCGGCTGAGATCGGAATCGGCCCCTATATTTTCTTTGCAAAACTTATTGTTTCCATAACTTAAGAATTCTCTCCATGGTTTCTGGTAACTTCTTCTTATGGATGAGGCTAAAAACTTTTCTACAAGCTTGACTATCCTCAATCCTCCCAGGGCCAAAACGTTCTGCGGGATCTGTGTCTGGCTGCTCTCTGTACCCGATGCCAGGCTGTGAAATTTTCCACAGCCAAATTGTCCACATTAAACATAACTGACCTATTACAAAACTCTTCACCCCACACGTACAAAACCACAACCAAAGGAAATAACTCTAAAAAGGCTATACTACGACCTTGTGTCAACTAGTGCTGTGGCCAGCTTTCTGCACACCAACAACCTTCCCAGAATATACCAAAGCCGTTGGAACCGGAGGCATCAGAGTAGATCTGAATCTGCCATAACATGTCTTCATCCATGAAACACCATTGAAATCCTCAAGAAACTTTAGCCAAATAGCCAGGTCTTCTCTAAGAGCTCTGGAAATTCTTATCCTGTGGTGAGGTAAATAAGGTCCAGACATAGACATGCCTAATCGTCTGCAAAAGGTTCTTCCAACTCTGACTACTCTACATGCAAAATATAAGTAGCCTAATAATTTCTGCATCCTCCTGAGCTCCAATTTTTTCTCACCAATTACCAGAAACAAAAATGACCTTATTTCCTGAACTTTTGCCACTGGAGGCCTAGCTATCATTTTGCTATTATTTTTGTAGTATCTCTTTCGATGCCTAGAAATGTGAGTCTTGTACTTGGCCCCTCTGTTTTTTCTGGAACCAATGGTAGACCAAGTTCTTTTGCTATGTATTCAAAATTCTGTAAAGCTTTCATGCACTTGCCTGTATTCTTTTCTCCAATGAACATAAAGTCATCTAAATAATGACATACCAGTTTGTGACCACTTGTTTCCATGTAAAACCATTGCAATAAAGTGCTAAAAGTCTCAAAAAAAGCACATGAGACTGAACATCTGTCAGAACTGTGCTTCCACAATGCACGGGAGCAGAATGTCGCAAGTTCCCAATGCCCCACTACGATTCCTCAGCAACACACAATTCTATTAGCATGAATGCCGATGAAACCCCAGGGGGGAAAGGGATGGGACAGAGAAGAGACAGTCACACTACGCCTGATTCTTCCTTCAGTCTCAGACGTCTGCTGCTCGTCTTTTCTGGCAATTACTGGAATGTTACTGTAGAGAAAGAGCACACATTAAGATATCCTGCGCATTTCTAATTTACGACTTAATCTCCCTCTGAATGTAACCTACCCAGAATTGGTGTGACCTATGCTTCTCTTCTATTTGGTGATTACTTGACTGCTGTATTCTGTAAATGATATTTCAAGATTGTTAGAGCCTTTTGTTCTAGTGTATATTATCTAATCCTTCTCTCTCTCTCTTTTAATTGCAGATTCCTCACCTCAAATAATCTCAGCAGCGTTTATAATCTGGATTCTATTTTATTGGTAAGTATTTCTTCTGTAATTCTAATTTTCCTCGTGAATGACTTGTACTTTTCTCCTTCTCCGTATATAACTCAGGAACTAAATATCTAGACTTCTTGTGAAGTTAAATCACTTCGCACTAAATAACTAAGGCTAAGTATAATTGAACTATACCTCAAAAACTCCCTCCTCAGAGTTCCTAAAAATAATACAACTTGCCCAAAGACTTGTGCTGACTCTGACTTCAAGCAATACTGACAGACTCTGGTTGTTGCGCATGCTCTAAGCACTAACACTTGCTCAGGGCGGCTGCGCACTCCTTCGAATTCAAATAACGGAACAGTCTTACTTTAGTCTTCCTCAGCTTAACCTCTAGATGCAATTCTCGCCGGAGTTCAAAAGGGGTGAGACGCGACGAAAGCTTCCCTCACTAAACTTTCGCGGCGCTTCCTACAAAGACGTCTAACTCTCCTCCTGAGTCAGGTGAAGTGCGCAGTAACGCGGGCATCGCACCTGGACAATCCTGATTACGGTCATGCACTAGAGCGCTAACGTGCTGCTCTAGAAGTCGTCTCCTGGCGGCCATTTTCAGGGTGGCACCTGCTAGCGACTTAACCTGCATTCGGTTTTCTCTTCTTTTAACCCTGGCCCTAAGATCACTGATACTCACTGAAAGTCCTTTTCTCTGTGGGGGGCTTGCGATCCTGACAGTACCCTCCCTCAAAGTAGAATCTCCCGGTTTGGGCTTGTCTGGGAACTTTTTGTGAAAATTCCTAATCAATCTAGGAGCATGAACATCAGAAGACAACTCCCAAGATCTTTCCTCAGGTCCATAACCCTTCCAATCTAACAAGTAGTACAATTTTCCCTTCCGTATCTGTGCATCCAAGACTTGTTTAACCTCAAATTCCTCTCCCTTCTCTGGTTGAATTGGTTTTGGAGGTTTGCTTATTCGTACATCATTTAGCACCTTCTTTAATAAAGAGACATGAAATACCGGGTGAACTGGTAAACCCTTGGGTAATTTCAGCCGATAAGTTAAAGTACTTAATTTTTCTCAATCAAATAAGGGCCTACAAATCTTGGCTGTAACTTCCTGTTTCCTTTGAGCCTAAGATTCTTAGTGTTTAACCAAACCTTATCTCCTACTTGTAAATCTGGTTCCTTTCTTCTCTTCTTATCTGCGTAATGTTTGTAATTCTCTTTAGCTTTGGTTAAGTTTTTTGTGGCTAAACTATGCACTCTTGTCATGTGTTCAACTAGATCAGTTACTGCTGGTACATCTGCCTCTTGAAAACTTAATGATTGGTTGGGGTGTCTTCCTGCGTTCAAATAAAAGGGGGAGTAACCTGTGGACACATTTTTAGCATTATTATGCGCAAACTCCGCTGCCCACAGATAGTCTGGCCAATCTCCCTCTTGATCTAACAAACACAATCTAAGGTACTGTTCCAACTCCTGATTCGTTCTCTCTGTTTGGCCATCTGTCTCGGGATGATAACTAGTAGTGTACCTTGTTTCTATACTCAACCTCTCAGTGAAGGCCTTCTAAAAATGGGAGAGAAACTGAGAGCCCCGGTCAGATACTAGAACCTTAGGTATACCATGAGCTCGAACTATGCTTTGACTAAAAATGTGTGCTAATGTTCTAGCTGTGGGTATCCCCTTTAAAGGTACAAAATGGGCCATTTTGGAAAAAGCATCTACACAAACTAATATAGTATCAAACCTTTGACTAGATGGTAATTCTACGATTAGATCTAAAGTTACGGTATGCCACGGATAAGGTGGGGTGGGCAAAGGCTGTAATAAACCCTTGGGAGCTTGTCTCTCCGGTTTTCCCCTTGCGCAGATCTCACATGTGGCCACATATTGACGTATATCCTTAATCATATTTGGCCACCAAAAACGTCGCTTCACCAAGTCTTCAGTCTTCGAGATTCCTTTATGGCCTGCCAATATGTTATCATGACATTCCTTTAAGGCCTTTTGTTGCATTTCTGGAGTGGGCAAATAGAGAGCTCCATCTTGATACAGTAACCCTCCTCGAATTTCTCGTCTGGGATCTTCTTCTACCCAAGTCCTCATTTCTTCCTTGGTCATTGAATTCTGATCTTCTTCTTCTAAAGACTCTTTTAAAACAGCGCCAGTCACCTTTTCGGCTGGTGTTATTTTCTGATCCTTGATCTCTTCTGACAAACCTTCAGTACCCAATCTGGATAAGGCGTCAGCCTTACCATTATGTGAGCCTGGCCGATAAGTGATGATGAAATCATAGTCGGCGAAATATAAAGACCAACGCAATTGTCTGGGTGTTAATGTTTTAGCTGACTTTAAAAATTTCAGATTTCGATGATCAGTATAAACGGTGACCACATGTCTGGCGCCCATCAAGTAGTGTCTCCATTCCTTAAACGCATCCTTAATGGCCAATAGCTCTTTCTCAGTTATTGTATAATTGACTTCGGCCGAGGTCAATTTCCTTGAACGGAAGGCCACAGGATGCATTTGCCCTGTAGTTTTATGCCTTTGAGACAACACTCCTCCCAATGCCAAATTAGAGGCGTCTGTTTCCACAAAGAATGGCTCAGAGGGATCAGGGTGAAGTAAGATTGGTGCCGTGGTGAAATCCTTCTTTAACTGAACGAAAGCTTCCTCCGCTTCCTTCGACCAATCGAAGCTAGCACCCTTCTTCAGTAATCTGGTTAAAGGAATCAACTTCTTTGAAAAATCTTGAATAAATCTCCTGTAGAAATTTGCAAAACCTATGAAACTTTGAATTTCTTTCACTGTCTTAGGAGATTTCCAATCAATCACTGCTTTGATCTTAGTTTCATCCATGGTGATCCCTCTTGGTGAAAGCACAAACCCTAGAAATTCCACTGTAGTGACATTAAATGCACATTTCTCTAACTTCACAAACAGGCTGTTTTCCCGTAATCTCTGTAGCACCTTCTTAACGTGTTCTTCATGCTCCTCCACTGTGTCTGAATAAATTAGTATATCGTCAATATATACTATTGCATTCCGGTCAAGGAATTCCTTCAATACATCATTAATGAAATGCTGAAATGCAGCTGGAGCATTACATAGGCCATATGGCATCACTTGGTATTCAAAGAGCCCATGCTTGGTTCTGAAGGCCGTTTTCCATTCATCACCTTCTCGAATTCTAACAAGATGATACGCTCCCCTCAGATCCAATTTGGTGTAGACTTGCGCTCCTTTTACTTGATCTAATAGGACTGAAATCAATGGCAAGGGGTATCGATTCTTGACGGTGATTCGATTAATTGCCCTATAATCTATGCAAGTCCTTAACTCTCCATTTTTCTTCGGAATGAAAAAAAGTGGCGAAGAGACAGGGGATTGCGACGGCCTAATGAATCCATTTTCAAGGTACCCTTGCAGATAATCCTTCAGATGTTCGTCTTCTCGTTCTGTTAAGGCATAAATTCTGCTGTAAGGGAGATTGGAACCTGGTTCCAATTCTATTTTACAATCAAATACCCTATGTGGTGGAAGTTTTTCAGCTTCCACCTCATTAAAAACATCTCGGAATTCGGTGTACTCTGCGGGTAACTCAGTTGTTGTTATTACACAAATCGTTGCCTCTCTTTCACTTAGGTGAAACGCTGGGTTCTTCACATGGTCTCTCTGACATTTCTTGTAACAATTCTCCTTACAATACTCCGAGTCCAAGGCTATTGATCGAGCTCCCCAATCAATAGCAGGATTATGTTCAGTAAGCCATGGCAGACCCAGTATTAATTGAAACTGCGGAGCATCAATTAAATTGAATTGCAAAGTTTCAAAATGACCTTCCTCTGACTCCAACTCTACTGGCTCTGTATGGCTCACGATGGGTCCTGACGAAAGGTTAGTTCCATCGACTGCACGGACTGCTTCACTTCTTCCCTTCTTGATTGCCCTCAAACCAATCTTATCTGCGAACTTCAAGTCGCAAAAATTGCCCGTGGCTCCCGAATCCACCATTACGGTCACGTGTGTTAATATTTTCTCTCTGAATCGTAAGGTCATCATTATTACTAAATGCGGGGATGCAGACTGCAAGGTATTCGCCAAGGTATGCGATCCTGGAGCTGTTTCCGATTTTGCAACCACCAGTCCAACTCCATCTACTGGTGGTGCAAGGGGTTTTCCGCTGGTGTTTGCTTGGGCTTCTTCGGGCAATTGCGAACAAAATGTCCACTGCCTCCACAATAAAGGCATTGTTTATTTACTCTTCGTCTTTCCTTTTCCTCCTTGGAAAGAAGGCCTCGAATTGTTCCAAATTGCATGGGTTCTCCCCCACGAACTGTATCATTTTCTTTTGTTCCTTCGACCCTTGCTCGATCAAATCTTGGAACGCTGGAGCGAAAATCTCTCTTTTTCTCACCTCTTCTTTCGCTTTGTCGGAAGTCGATTTCCAGTACCAAATCGATTAATGCTGAAATTTCCGAAGGTCTATTGGGCACTTGTGCCAAAGCGTCCTTTAATTCATCTTTTAAGCCTCGATAGAACACCGCTGCTCTTTTGTTCTCAGGCCACTCCGTTTCTACCACCAATTTGTTAAACTGGGCCAGATAGGAAATCAGATCACGGTTGCCCTGTTTAATTTCCAGTAACTCATTGTCTGTTGCTTGCGAAGCCTTTCGCCTGTCAAAAATTCGAAGAAATTCTTTTTCGAATTCATCGAGGTCATATAAGATGGGATCATTCCTGGTCACCAAAGGCATTGACCATGACGCAGCGTCCCCACTCAAATATGATAGGATAAATGCCACTCGAGACTGCGCATCAGGGAAAACTGCCGGACGACACATAAAGTGTAAAGTACACTGCGTCAGAAACACTTGAGCCTTCTGTGGGTCTCCATTAAAACGCTCAGGTGGGGCTAAAGGTATCACAGGAGACAAGGAATGAATAACTTGTGTTGTAATCTTAGGCTGGGGAACAGATGCATCACTAGAAATTCCCTCTTGAGAAGCTGAATATTTAAAACTGGGTCCTGACACTAAACTACTCATCTTTATAGTCAGATCTGCAGTCTCTTTCCTAAGCTCCCCATTTTCCTCCCTGACCGAGATTAATTCTCTTTGAATTCCTTCTAGAACTTCCCCTAGTTTTTTTAAATCTAAACCTTCCGCCATTCTGCTCAGGTGCAAAATTTAACGTGGGCACTTCACTCTGTCAGAACTGTGCTTCCACAATGCACGGGAGCAGAATGTCGCAAGTTCCCAATGCCCCACTACGATTCCTCAGCAACACACAATTCTATTAGCATGAATGCCGATGAAACCCCAGGGGGGAAAGGGGATGGGACAGAGAAGAGACAGTCACACTACGCCTGATTCTTCCTTCAGCCTCAGACGTCTGCTGCTCGTCTTTTCTGGCAATTACTGGAATGTTACTGTAGAGAAAGAACACACATTAAGATATCCTGCGCATTTCTAATTTACGACTTAATCTCCCTCTGAATGTAACCTACCCAGAATTGGTGTGACCTATGCTTCTCTTCTATTTGGTGATTACTTGACTGCTGTATTCTGTAAATGATATTTCAAGATTGTTAGAGCCTTTTGTTCTAGTGTATATTATCTAATCCTTCTCTCTCTCTCTTTTAATTGCAGATTCCTCACCTCAAATAATCTCAGCAGCGTTTATAATCTGGATTCTATTTTATTGGTAAGTATTTCTTCTGTAATTCTAATTTTCCTCGTGAATGACTTGTACTTTTCTCCTTCTCCGTATATAACTCAGGAACTAAATATCTAGACTTCTTGTGAAGTTAAATCACTTCGCACTAAATAACTAAGGCTAAGTATAATTGAACTATACCTCAAAAACTCCCTCCTCAGAGTTCCCAAAAATATTACAACTTGCCCAAAGACTTGTGCTGACTCTGACTTCAAGCAATACTGACAGACTCTGGTTGTTGCGCATGCTCTAAGCACTAACACTTGCTCAGGGCGGCTGCGCACTCCTTCGAATTCAAATAACGGAACAGTCTTACTTTAGTCTTCCTCAGCTTAACCTCTAGATGCAATTCTCGCCGGAGTTCAAAAGGGGTGAGACGCGACGAAAGCTTCCCTCACTAAACTTTCGCGGCGCTTCCTACAAAGACGTCTAACTCTCCTCCTGAGTCAGGTGAAGTGCGCAGTAATGCGGGCATCGCACCTGGACAATCCTGATTGCGGTCATGCACTAGAGCGCTAACGTGCTGCTCTAGAAGTCGTCTCCTGGCGGCCATTTTCAGGGTGGCACCTGCTAGCGACTTAACCTGCATTCGGTTTTCTCTTCTTTTAACCCTGGCCCTAAGATCACTGATACTCACTGAAAGTCCTTTTCTCTGTGGGGGGGCTTGCGATCCTGACAACATCCCATTGAAAGGACTTAGTCTACATAAAAAACACTGCCAAACTGCATGCCAAGCAGTTCAAAATCAGAAGGATGTATTGTTAATAGCCGAAATGCTGATTGTACATCACTCTTAGCAAGTTCCGCTGCTCTTCCTGCTGTTCTAATCAGTTTTAAAGCATCATCCACTGATGCATAAGACACACTATATTCTGCTTGAGAAATAAAATCATTTACAGAATGTCCCACTGGCCATGATAAATGGTGAATCAATCTTTATTCACCCGGAGCTTTCTTTGGCACTACACCTAAAGGGGAAACTATTACATTTTTGAATGGGCACTGTAAAGAAGGACCTGCATCCTGCCTGCCTTTAACTCTGAATTTAGTTTTTGTTGTACTATATCTGGCAACTGCTTTGCTGATTTTAGATTATCTGCCCATCTTCTTTGTCTAGGCCCTTGATAGCCAAATCCAAAGTCAATTTTGAAACCCCAAAATAATTTGGATGCTGCCTCACTATCTTGATAGTCCATTAGCCAGGCTGATAATACCTCAAATCTAATGAGCGTATGAGCCTTTTTGTGTATATTGAAATTGCTTACCTCTACCTTTCTGAATTCTTCCTTGCTCTTCAAATTTTGATACTGCAAAACACTGCGTGAGAAGCTACTTTTCCCCACAGTGTGAGCATTCATGCTTGTAACGGCAAAATTGCCTGTAACAGAATCCTTTATTAAAATTCAAAATGCATATGATGATTGTTCCTTTCCATACCACCTTGCCCCAGCTTGGACGGGACGATACTGAAAAGTCCGATGTTACTGGTAAACCTCTTGCTGTATGGGTTGTGGCTGGAGGCTGGGTGGATGAAATCCATTGGAGCCATAATTCCGTCCCCCCATGGTTTATCATTGTTTAAACTGACCCTGGCCCTGAACTCTTCATTGTAGCTCAACCAGGCATATCTTCCAAAAAGCATTTGCGCTTTGTGTATAATGTCTATAAACTTAAAATTGCTACTGCTCTATCCTGATGTCTCTCACAATAAATTCTTACATACATTAAAAATGCAGATGTCCAGTTTTCTATTGTTTTGGGTACTTTTGGCCTCCCAGCTAACTCCCACTCCTCCTCCTTGGAGCCTTCTTTTGCTTCTATGTCCCTGTGTAACAACATGAACACATCTACAAATTCATGCTTGCATATTATATTCTCTGTTTTTGCCAGTAAATGAGATTCAAAGGCATTGCAATACCCATATAAGGTAGCCTTTTATGTAGATTCTTATCATCTTCACCATCTTTCTATTTATCCTACTTATCATCGTTTCCCCCTTTTTCACCTTGTATTTGTTTATCACACATTACTTTTTTAGTATCTTTTTCCTTTATCTGTTTTTGATGATCCTTAATAACATTCTCTTCCCCTTGAGCATCTGTACCACAATCCTTAACCAACTTCCTCTCCCCTACTCCAATTGATCTTTTGTTATTTGCAAGAAAATGTACCCTTATTCCCCGACACTGACCACCATGAGGCCCTAATGTTTGGTAGTTGTGATGACCACCTACGAATTTCTTCGGATTCGCATGTCTGTAGATTCTGTTTCCTGTCCTCTTGAGTAATTGCCGGGTCTGCTCCAGACTTCTGCAATATACTAAAAACACGTTTTTGCCCTGTTAAACCATGCCCTGCCACTCGTCCCTCCACATTCGTCCCTTTCATGCCGTCCTTCCACTCCCATTCTCTCAACTCCCCCCTCAAGCTCCTCACTGTCATCATAATCCAAAGTTTAATCAAACTCATTCTGATAACCACCACTTATACCCAGTCTTTCGCCATCCCCAACTCCACCATCATGCAACCTCCATTGCAATACTGACATTTGTTTGAGTTGCTCCCTCGATGAAGGAAAATTTGATATTGATCTACCTATTTCTTCAGAACAATGCTGCAAGCTGCTTCATGCTCTGCTGGGGCCTGTTATGATCTGCACAATTCTACCATTTGTTTTCCTGTAGAAATATTCATAAGGCTGCACTGAACTGAATGCTTTGCAGTGCCAAAACGTCTAACTACCTTATCCTCCAGATTAACTGCTAGTTCCTTATTTTTATTCTCCACCCACACTGTCATGGTGGTGTCAGGTGGGAAGGTCATGCACGTAAGGGAGACACATAATCTGGCTATTCCCTCCTTACGTTACTGCAGAATGACTGGAAGACGTGTGTGCATGCTGGACTACATTTCCCAACAGCCTCAGGGGCTGTCACAGGAAGTGGTGCCCGTGATCGGCTGTTAATGGAGGGCAGGATATAAGCCCCTCCTTACCGCCTACCCGGTGCTTGACAATCGGAAATTTGGATTCTCCTCCTGTGTTTGGAGGTCTTCCCTCAGACGTCTTGCCTCTGCCTGGATTTTGGTCATTTGGCACTCCCGTCGGGAATGTGTGTGTACGCGCTGTTTCCCTGGCGCGTCTCTCCTGCCACCGCTGGCTGAGCCGCGTTTCCTCCTTCCCGGTTCTGGCGTTTGGAGCCGCAACCTTCGGTCCTTGTGTGGGGCTGTTATATGCTGCCTTCTCCCGCTTCTTAGCCAGCTCTTCCTATCTTGCCTTCAGGGTGACGGGTGCAGTGCGGAGACAATGTATTTTCGTACTGCTGGTCACCCCCTCACATCAACCTGCATTGGTTAGCTCCTGTGAAGGAACAAGGAGCCATTGACAATCGGAATTCAGATAAGTGGGGGGAGTCTTATTAGTGCTCCTACAGTTCCTTTATTTTTGACTTTGGTTTATTGACGCTTGGGCTTATTAAACTGTACTTATGCAGTGGACTCTCCTGCAGGAGAGTGGTGATTATTGGACCTCTGTTGGTGAATTCATGTGGTGTACCGCATCATACGTTCTGGCGGACAACGTCTTCTTGGGCTCAGTACAATGCCAGTCAGCCCATTTATGGTGTGACGTATGTGAGGGAATGTGAGTCCACTAGAACAGAGGGGTGTAGTTTATAAGACAGGGCCTGTGTGTGTATGTGTTTCTTATCTTGTCTCCTCTCTTACACACAGGGCTTTTCCAATGAGGCTGATGATCCCCAAGACACCCTGGTGATCCACGTAGTCCAGAGGGTTTCTGGACTTGCGCTGCTCCATTAATTCACAGCCTTTGTTGTTTTCTACCATTCCCCTTTTCCCCGGTGCGCTTCTGACCAAGGCAGTGATCACTCAACACTCCTTGTTCAACAGCGTATAGGGGAATTGGAGAACTCATAGCCTTCTATCATCCCCGCTGGACGACTCAGCAGGCCAGTGGCGTTTCAAATCTGACAGACCTGACACCCACCCACTGACCTGTCAACCTTTATTTCTCTCCTCGAAGTCTTGAAAATATGCATGTTTATTGGTATTTAAATCAATAAAAACTCTTTGAGCAGGTTCACTAACCATACCATTTGCTCTGTTTCTTTTTCCACTTCCAAATTCCTGCAATGTTGCCCCAAATCAAAAACCTTTTCTTGTAACACATTTTTGTTTACTTGTCAATTTAACACTAGCTGTCATAGCAGTATTTTTATTTTCACAATTCTCACAATTAGATACTGTGTGTTGAACTACATTTCCCATAACTTCTGGGTACTGCCTGTACACGAAAATGTTTCCCACATAATGCTGGGAAGAAGCCTTTTATCATTCAAAAACTCTACTGCCAATTTTGCACTATTGATCGTCTTGCTTCCTTTCAAATATGACCCCTTCTGCTTCCCGCTCCTCAAAACTGCTACGACAGGGGTCGTGAACTGTGCATATTTACCCTCAGGCCCACCTCCGTCAGAGGTTCTGTGAGTGGGCTTGTCTCTGCTCTCACCGCATCTGCTCGATACGATTAACACGGCTGGTCAATGTGATACAGCACCCACCTCATCAATGTGCCGTGCGTTGGATTCCAACGATGCCCCTTCCTTGACTTGTTTCGGGCGTTCCTGTGTGGCCATCGTAACCAGCTTCTCCCTTTCTGCTCCTCTCTTTCGCTTTGACATGTCTCCCACAGCCCGCCTCCTTTTCTGAAATGGGATGGCACGATGACACTGCCTTGCGCTCTCCACTGTAATCACATTATTTTCCTCACAAGTTTCGCACAAGACTCAGACTGCTGCCCAGAAGAGTCTGCAGACACCCCCGCTTCATGTTGTAATTTTTTACTTTTTACCTCAAACTCTGTTTTTACTTTTGCCTATTTAATTCCGGCAAACATGCCACCACTGCCGCCGCTACGCCACCAGTCACACTCCTTTTAGGCTGCTCTAATCCCACCCACACCTCTCCCAGTACCCCCCAGTTGCAAAAGGTCCTCCCTGCCTGCCTCACATAAAATCCTTATCGCCCTTTTTTATTTTTTCATTATCCTCCATCCTATGTATTTATAAGTGATTTATAAAACAAAAACCTCTCAGACCTTACTTGACTAAAACTATTCCTGTCACTCAAAATTCCCTAACCGTTCTTGGCTCTCCCTCAGCGAGTGCCTTCCTGCCCAAAAACCTACCTATATAACCTACCGATAAGCCCCGCCCAAAATACCTACCCTATCTATCCTGTCCTGTGGCCAGTTCCATTCTATGAAGTCACCTAGGGGGTGACCGGCGAAGGCCTCGCTCACCCTGGGTCCCTGCAGTCTGCCGCTTGCCTTCCGGAAATAAGTCTGTTCCCTTTTTGTGGTCATAATTGATTAGGACTATTTTCACATGGCACAGACACAACTGGTGAGGCAAATGGAAGCCAACAAACCATCTTGTGGGCCCAAGGGAGAGTAAGACCGTAACCAACCAGGAATAAACTGGAGTAAATAGTGAAAAATAGGTGTTCTTCAGAAAAGTGGGAAAACGGAATTTGGGTTATTGAAAATTAATTAACATCAGACACGAGGTACAAAGAAGCCTTTTTTTCCTAGTTATTTGATTATGTCTTCCGTAAAAAAATTCCGGGATAAAGAGTTTTCTACAGATGTTCTTTTAAGGTGAGATCTTTTTACTGGCTATTGCTTGTGTATCTGTGCAGCACACCAGGAAAATAAAACAGAACAGTCTTACCTACTCAAATAAGACCTCTGGTGTTACAGATCTCACCTGGAAAATATTGAGATAAGATCTATGCAACGGACACCTGAGGATAGCCCTGAGTCCACAGAATTCATTTCCAATCTACAGAAATCCAGCTAAAGCCATATAAAGTCACACAAAGGGATGAAAACCAGGTCTCTAAAATTAAATATGGCTTCTCAGAGAAAACTCTAAGGAAGAACGCCTTTTAAATCTAACTGATGATGAAATAATTTGTGATCTATAAGACCTGAAATAAGCACACACTGCTCTTATATATAATGATGCAAAGGTTCAGAAAATACTAAAGAAGAACTTCATAGCAGAATGCTTCACAACCATATGACCCACAAAATCCTGTCAGTAGCCAAGACGCTAGTGAGTCCCTGTCTTCAATAATAAACATTGAAAATCTAAATAAGGTAGCCATGTCTCACTTACCCTCATTTAATAACACAATAGTCCCCACAGCACAAATAAATGGTAAGATCCTGAATAAGAACCACGCCTGGACTCTGACACGGACCTTGTGTTGGGTGGATACTAACCTGGCTTTCGCTTCTTCCCACATATGTTCCTTGTACTCCTGCTTCTTCGTGTTTAATCGAGTCATGGCAACGTCAGAGGGGTCTTGGGAGTGGATTGTCTCTAGGTTGCTTACTTCCTGCTCTAAGGCGTTCGCCATTTTTACCTTTTCCTTATTGTGCCCTGAGATTAGGGAAATAGCTTGCCCTCTGAGGACTGGCTTGTACGCTTCCCATAAAATAAGAGGGGAAGATACTGAATGTTCGTTTTCTGTAAAGTAATGTTGGGTGGTGGTGAGTAGGCCCTTCCAGATCTTGGGGCTTTTCAGATATCCCGGATATATTGGGAATATACGGCATTGAGTTGGGGCATGTAATGTGTATTTGATGAGGATAGGGGAGTGATCCGAGATACCTCTGGCCAAATGTCGCGTCTCTTCGAACCTCCCTATGATATCTGCCAGTGTAAGAACGTAATCAATCCTTGAGAGGCTGTTGTGCGCTCCTGAGTGAAATGTGTATTGTCGTGTCTGCGGGAATAGTGAGCGCCATATGTCTACCATGCCCAGTGCCTCTAGGAAGTCTGCGAGTCGGGAATGTGCTCGGTGTTGTGGCCAGGCGGGCATCCGGTCTATAGTGTCATTCAGTGTAGAATTGAAATCGCCCCCTACTATTAGGTCCCCCTCTGGGAGTCTGAGCAGAAATGTGCTGAGTGCCGGGAGCGCCACTGAGTGGAGTGCTGGTGGGACATACACCGTGACCATGTTAATTGTATGTCCTTCCCATTGGCCCGAAATAGCTGCGAATCATCCTTGGTCATCTGTCCAGGTTTGTTTGATGCTAAGCGGAAATTGTTTTCTGACCAAAATCCCCATCCCTCGGAGGCCTGGTGTGAATTCAGAGAGGCATATTCTCAAGGATCTATTGCCGAGTTATCAGCACTTTATCGCAGCCAAAGTCGCGATACATTCATCACCCCATTCACAAGCTGGCGCTAACAGCCCATAACACCAGTTTACCTGCGAAAGCAGTCACAAAAAACATCGCCACAGATGACCCCGGCAACTAACTCTAATGAGATGCAGAGTAGGCGTTCCCGTGCAAAAATCTGCGACAACACCACTCCACAACATTCTCAACGACCAGCCAGATCGGCGATAAGATCACAAAACATGCGATAAGGCGCGTTAGCAGCAGGAAATTAACACCTGCTCTTACCTGGTGTAAAGTTGGACGACAACCGGCACCAGACAAGGGAGCACAGCCATAGCCACACATGAAGAACAACAGATGCCCTGGAGCAACCCATCATGCAGCCCGGAGCCCCAATAGGTCAACAACACCACCCACCACCACCCCCAGGACCCCCCCAGGGGCCCCACCCCGGGCACCCCCCACACCCCCCTCCCTTTGGACAAAGATATTGCACATCAACTCCATGAAATCATGAACCAAACTAATCGCCTGAAGTCGCACAATCACAACACCTAACATACATGTGTGGTCAGAAAAAGGAAATCATACATTCATATCATAATATCCAAATAATACGTTTATTACAGAATAAACCAAAAACAACAATTCTGAAGAGGCATGGCGGGTCTTCTCAGGACATTCTGTAAGTCACAGCCTGCAAAACAGAAATCTGGATAAGAAGGTGTGCCATGCGCCCATCAAAGTACAGAGAGAGAGAGCGAAAGAGAGAGAGAGAGAAAGAGAGAGAGAGAGAGAAAGAGAGAGGGAGAGAAAAAGAGAGAGAGAGAGAGAGAGAGAGAGAGGGAGAGAGGGAGAGAGAAAGAGAGAGAGAGGGAGAGAGGGAGAGAGGGAGAGAGAAAGAGAGGGTGAGAGAGTGCAGACACTGCGGACCTAGGCCTCACTGCTCACCTGCTGCCACAGGCGTGTCTCCAACCACATGCCGGTATGCACTGCAGTCCCCCAGGTCCCTTATCTGAAACAGTGTCCAGAGACATGAATGGCAGAGTCCATACAGTTGCACACGCCATCATCGCTTGCCCGCCCCTGCGCACACAGGCTGCTGCACCCCAGCCCCTCCCGCCCCTGCACAACCAGGCCTCACTGCTCACCTTCCACCACCGGCGTGTCTCCAAGAGGGCCCACCACGTTCCGGTGGGATCTCCAAGCCCGGGGCCCGCGACCATGGCACCCTCCACATCATGCAGCCCCGCACCGCGGGCCACCAGGTCACTCACCTGATTCTTGGTCTTGATTTCACAATGGCAGAGACCACATCAGTGCACACGGCATCATCGCAGGCTGCACACCTGCTCAGCGCTTGAGGTGCCACTAACTCTGTGAACCGCGAGGCAACGCCACGTGGTGGGAGGCCCGCACTGCCCACTGGCTCAGTCCTACACTGCGGTCCAGCAGGGCTCACACTGATCCTTGCCAGTCCGGACCACCAGGACGGTGCATCATCGCAGGCTGCACACCCGCTCAGCACTTTAGGTGCCCCTATCTCACTGCACCGCAAGACACCGTCCCGTGGCGGTGTGCCTGTGCCTGCCGCAGTGTATCCGGTGCCACCAAGTCTGTGCACCGCTAGCCATGGACCCTTAATGATTGAGTTCCGTGGTGCGGACACCATCATGTCACCCCCGGCACTGGGCAATGTGAGGTGGCAGGGCCCTAGGCCCTCATGCATACATGAGAACTACACGGAGACACCCAGTTAGAGAGTGGAAATGGCGTCCAGCACGTGCGCCAGGCCCTTTTTATTGGCAGGGTCACATGTCCTGTGACGCCTGTGCTGGATGGGTGTGGTGTGGGTGTACACCAGCCATGAGGGAGTGGCTGTGGCATGCTGACAACTAGACCTGTGAGCTGCAGATCCCTACAGTGAAGACCTGGGACATGTGGCGTTGTCGTCCCCCCGTGTGCGTAAGCGAAGTGGGCTGTCCCGGCGTATGCCAGTCCAGCGTAAGGGTGTGAACAATGTCCCCGGGGCTCTGGCCGTGGTTCCGTCCTGGGCTGGACAAGGAAGTGACTAATGGATGTGTCTCTGTTGTAGTGTCGGCGCCACCTGGACCGCAATCGGCAATGTGTCACCCTGTGACAAAAGTCCCACAACATGAGCAACATGGACATAAGGGGGAATCACTGCCCCTACATTCATCCATACTTCCACACTTGAAAGATCATAGACATGACACATCTGTGTAAATATGAATGTTTATTGCACATTCAGTGGAGTGTTGCAGCTGGAGCAGTACAGGGCCATGCCATCCCCACTTAACATTGTTGGCCCGTGGAGGGCCAGCCAGAGTCTTTCAGGGAATGACAGGTACATCAGGAGAGGAGGAGTTCAGTCCGCAGTCTGATAGCTGTGTCATTGGTGACCAAACAGAATATGGCAGTGCATGTCGAGGTCCAAGGTGAGTTTCGCAGAGTGCATTGGGGGACAGTGGAAGGTGATGATGCAGAGGGCAGAACCAAGCAGAAACAGGCCACATGGCAGAGATGAATGCTACTGCGTCCTTCTGACCACGAAGGCAGATTCATCCGCATCTTCGTCCTCTGCTGTTGCATGTGCCTCACATGTGGGTGGTGGTGTTCTGTCTCCAGCACAGTGTGGCACTGACACATCAGGGGCCGGAGATGTGAATGGGGTGGTAGCAGCAGCATGCATCAGTGCCAGGCCTTGTGGCAGCAATGCCATGAGGAGGGTCTTTAGGGCATTGAGGGACCCAGCTACCTCTCGCTGGTGTGCAGCCGTGGCAGCCGCTCTTTCCGCCTGCGTCCGCTCCATGTTCTCCATGATCCTCCGCATGTATCCCAACTCCCGGGTGAGATCGCTGGAGGCACTCTGACTAGACAGTCGTTCTTGTCGCAGAGTCAGGGCTCTAGCGATGTCAGCCATGGTCCGTTGGAGAGCATGGAGCGGACTGTGGGTGTCCATTAGGGACTGTGAGTGGTCCCTGATGGGACTTAGACACCCACGTATGGCATCTAGTTTGGCTGCCATGCGGTCGAACCCCACCTGCACCTGTTCAGCCAGCTTCTCCTGGCACCCCAACACATGGCGTTGGAAGGCCATGTGTTCGTCGTGGGGGTCCTGGGAGGCAGCCGTGGTGGTGGGTGCTGCCTGCTGTGTGTTCTGTGCAGGGGGTGGGTTCTCCTCGTGGCAGCTGGGCTGCCCTGCTCCTGGAAGTGGGCTGCGGAGGCTCTCCACGAGCTGTTGGAGGGCATCGGAGTCGAAGGTGTGGTGGTCCTCTTCGTCATCAGAGAAGAGAGGTTCGGACTGCTCCGCAGGAGGTGTTGGATTTCCCCCTGCAATGTGTAGGGGAGATGCAGTTTAACATTGTGTTCACATGTATGTTGACGCATTGTACATGTTTACATTCAGACTGCATGACAGTGTACATTGTGACTGTTTGGGGGGAGCTGCCTATTTGATGCGGGACAGTGGACATTCCGACTACATCACGGATGTGTGTTTGTACTTGTACATAGTCAACTCACATTTCCCTGCAATGCCAAATGTGATTGGGCAGTTTCTACGCACATGCGGCACCAGTTGTGTCCTCTGTTCTGTTGTGGACGTGTTGCGGTTTGTACCACATCGTTGTCAATGTTGATGTGCTCTGCATGTAATGTGTGTGTGCCGCATTTTGGGGGAGTCGCCCCTGCAGTTCTGATTTAGCTGCCCCTTATCCCTTCCATGCGGTGTGCCTCGGGCTTCTGTGCTTATGCGGTGCTGAGATGTTGCATACCTGTGTGCATTGGTCTCTTGGTGGGAGTTGGGGGTCTGGGGCATGGTTTATCCGCAGATGTGCTATGCTTAATTGTGCATGTGTGCCATTGTGCCCATCTCCCCCCGTCCCCCCAGTCCCTGGTCGTTACCCTGTTGCTGTTGTGTCCGGTCATGTTGAGCAGTGTCCGGTCCCCCAACTCCTGCCACCGTCTCCCCACTGATGACTGTGGACACCATTTCCTCCATCTCGTCCAGCTCCTCCTGTGGCGCTGGACTCCCACCTCCAGTCTGCATTGCTGCCTTCCGGTTGTTTGCGAGTTTCAGCTTGGTTTTGCGCTTCACATCATTCCAGCGCCTCTTGACCTCGTCCATTGTCCTCCTCAGCACTCCGACTGCATTCACCTTGTCCACGATGGTCTGCCATATTCCATTTTTAGTTGCCAGTGACACAGTGGAGGTGACGAACAGTGGTTGATGGTGTTCTATCACCTCCGTTATCAGGATCCTGTTTTCCTGCGGACTGAACCGCTTCTTCCTACTCTTCTTGTCCTTGCCCTTCCCTGACCCCGAGGTCACAGGCTGGTCCTCCGGGGGGCTTGTGGGGTTCTGGTTGTCCTCTGTACTTGCTCCGGATGCCTCCATTGTGCTTCGCTGTTGTTTGGCTTTTGTTTGTATGTTTTTTTTCGACTTTTATAGTGCATTTTCCCGCATGACGCGTGGGAATTGCAGGCCTGTGGCTGGTTTTCGCAGATTTTTGTATCGCGATTGGCGTCATCGCTACTATTTTCGCGTTGGGGTTTCTCGTTTTTGCGGCGTCGCGTTGATTTTAACGCGTTCTTTTGACGCGTTATCGTGTGACTATCGCATGGTACTGCCGTGTTGGGAATACCACGTTCACACGGCGTTATTTTCCCGTGATGGACTGCGATGTGAAGTGTTGCGTTAAGCTGATTTTGCGGTAGTTATCACACGTTCTTCAGAATATGCCCCAGTGTGTACGGCCAACCGAAAGCCCCATCTGTCTAGGGCCCTGCGAGTTGGTCCCATCAGGTGAGTCTCTTGAATGAGGGCCACCGTCGGTGCTTGGAGTATAAGATATTGTAGGATCAGACATCTCTTCAATTTGTCCCTAAGGCCATTTACGTTCCATGAAATAAGTGATAGGTGTGGATTGCCCGAAGGGAGTACTTTGGGAGTGGGCATGATGTGATCAACCTGCGCAGACATCTGTACCATATAGATGGTTTGTCTGGGGGAGCTGGAAAGGATCTCAAAGTTGTGGAACTCTGTGGAAGTTGTCAAGTCATACCAATGACAAATTCGAACCATCGGAACTGATTAAACAATAACTACATAACCCTCCCGCCCTACCCTCCCCCCTCCCTGCCTCCCTGCATGACGGACTTAGAACTACCCGCCTCCCCAACAGTGCAGAGTGCCTATTACCCATTCCCGATACCTCTGTGGGGGGAGCATCTCTCGTATCCCCACTTGTCCATCCCTTTGTCTGTGGTGTAGAAAGCAGCGATTACACACTAAACAATACGGCTGACTGGAGGCGCGGCAACAGCAGGCTCCATGGAACTATACATTCGGTCGATGAGTGTCTCCTGCCCTTTCTGAGACCGCGTCCGGCCATGTGATTAGCTGAGCGCCGATCGTTATTTTGGGAAGTATGACAGTTAATTTCTGGGTCTGTACTGCTGTCTTTGAGGGGAAGACTGGTGTGCCAATTGCGTTTGGCTGCAGTTCTCTGTCTTTTGGGGTGGGGGGCCATCACTCCGACCCCATCAATTCCGCCACCCCGTTTGCTGAGGAGGGCTCCATGAGTCCCGAGTTCGCCACTTCTGATAATTGTCTGTTCTGTTTTTTCCCAGCCCTCCCTGGATTCGCATCCCGGCGCCAACCCTTCAGCCATTCATGTGCCTCCTCTGGCATCGTAAAGAACCACACCTTTCCTTCTGCTTCCACTCTTAGTTTTGCGGGAAACAACATAGAATATTTGAGTTCGCGGCTCCTCAGTTCTTTTTTAATATCGAAGAAGCTGCGCCTTTGTTTTGTAACTGCTGCGGTATAGTCCGGGAAAAAGGTGATGGTACTATGTTCAAAGCGCACCGGGGGGGCCACTCGGGCTGTTTGCAGTATGAGGTTGCGGTCCCGAAAGTTGAAGATCCGGGCTAGTATGGGCCTGGGGGGGCTCCCGGTCTAGGTCTGCCGCCCGGGACATGGTGGGCCCTCTCCACCAAGAAGTAGTTGGAAAGGCCTCGCGGCTGGAGATGGGTCTTAATGAGGTCCTCAACGAAGAGTTCCATCGCTGGCCCCCCGCCCCCTCCGGTACGCCAATAATTCTAACATTATTGCGTCTCGAGCGACCTTCATAATCGTCCAATTTTGCGGCCATCGCCCTGCTCTCGGTTTCCAGTTGTTTCACCTGACGTTTAAGAGTGGCAGAGTCTTCACAGAGAGTCGCTGTTGTGGCTTCCACCTCTGTTACTCTCGTGTTCATATTTTTAAGGTCTGTGCGCAGTAGCAAGATTTCCACGGAGACCGTGCCTATGCGTGACTCCAGGGATGTGTGTACCTTGTTCAAAGTGGCCATAATGTCTTGCAGCGTAACTTCTTTTACTTCTGATAGTGTCTGGCCTGTTGTTTGGGTGGTTGTTGAATCCATCGCCTCCGACTGACTCCTAGCACATGTGAACTTGCCCAGCTTGGTTTGATGTGTGTTCCGCGGGCCTCTTCCCCCCATCTTTCCCAGGCTCCTTCCAATGCGTCGTCTGAGGTGGAGGAGTGGTAGTACTCACCGCTGCCTGCCTGCGTGGTCTGGTGCCACACGCAGCCTGTCGGGTTTCCTACTGTGGATAGAGAACGTAGTTGTTTATGCGAGGCAGAGGAGGGAGTCTCGCCGCAGTCGCCCGCAGGAGGGCCGTCCTTTTTACTACCTTGAATGGATGTGTGGATCACCCCTCCTGCCCGGCGTGATGTGGCGTGATGCGGCCGGGGCAAGGCCAGATCTTGCCACCTTACGTTCCCACACTCCTTCAGGAGTCTCTCACTCCTCTATGCTATTCCCGGTTGGGAGTGTACTGCTGTGATTTGCGTCGGGTCCGCCACCCTGTCTCACCTCGAGCTCGCTGGCTTTCATCTTCTCTATGGAGCCGTCCAAGACTGGCAATTGCTTCAGAGCATTGCCTGCGGATTACGCCCCCCTGCCGCCCAGCCCGCCATCGTTCAGTGCTGATAGTGTCTATTCACACCCCAGGTGGAGGGGGGGAGGGGGAGGTTAGTCGTTTCTGGTCCCTGGTCTTCCCAAAGGATGTCACTGTGCCTGGGATCTGTCCAACGACGATCTGCGCCCCACACGCACCTTGTGAACTGTCTCTTCTGACCTGTGCACTCAGAACTCAGACAGCCGCCTCCTTTCCCGGCTCCGACCTGGCCCCGCCGCAGCCCGGCCCTGTGGCCGTACAGACAATTGCGGCCCAGGCCTCAGGACGCAGCCTGGGCCGTATCTCGGCAATTAGTTTCTGCCGTGTCGCAGGGGGCCCCCGACGGGTGTCCGAATCACTCAATGGCCGTCGCGGGCTCCGCTGACACAGCGCCCCCGGGGCCGTGCTCGATTGCTCCTCTGTAGGGGGTCCAGCTGCGCCTTTGATGTGCGGTCGTCTCACCACTCGAGGCCCCGGCTTCACCGTTCCGTGCAGGCCTTCAGTGGTTCCGGCCGTGTAGCCGCGCTGCACACCGTTCTTTTTGGGCTGCGGACACTGTGTCAGGAGCCCGACTCCCTCCGATGCTGGTTCCGCTGCTGTGGGGAAACTCGCACACGGATTACTGTACGGATATTCAGGGGATGGTCTGGGGGAACACAGAGCTGCTCTAGGCAGCGGCCATTTCCCTCGGCTGCCGGCCACGCCCCCGAGGCATGAGAATCTTGACTGTTCTTTATTAAATGTTCTGCACCCCTGGTTCTCAAAAGGGATATGATCATCAAAACTTTGTTCATATTGTTAGGCTTGATTGCTGATTGTAGCTCTAATCAGCAGTCTTTTCAACTTTTTATCCTTATTTGGTGTATTCTATTTTTGTACTCATGTTTTATAGTTTTTACTCTTTCGGACTTGACATTTGACTTCAGTATGGCTGTCATCTTTCCCCTGTACGGTCATTTTTCAATAAGTATAAAATAATCCACAGTGTCATATTTTGAAACCCTTGTGTATGCCACAATGAAGAATTTTAAGGTAAATTTGATGTTTAATAGCAATTCCCAGGTCGGAAGCCCATTGTTTAACTGCAACAAAGAGGATACTAGAGTTCTTAACCTTTCCAGTATATAGTGTTGTTCCCAGATCTTTGTTAAACAGGTGTTAAATACGTAGTTCCAAATAATTCCTCTATTTTCTCTCACTGACCCCGATCTGTAAAGTTGCTGAAATTAAACAGCTTCAATGCCCAGTTTAAAGAGATGTGAGCCATGATCACTTTCTGCCTGCTAGTGATTTAAAAATCCAAGCATTTGTGGAAATCCGTCACACAAACAAAAGGATAATTAATAAGTGACATATACTCTGCCAAAGTAAATGTGGAGCTTGAGCTTTTGGCAGCTCAATGGAAGATTAAAATATTACCATCCTTTAAATTTTATAATGATTTATGAATAAAGTTATCACTTGCAGTAGTATTATGTTTATCAAATGCTTGTTGAGGTATGTGAAATTGCTCATCTAGCGCTTCATAGGTGGCGATTTTGCTTTTACATAATACATTTGAATTGAAATCACCTGTTAGTAAAATGGTGCCTACTGTTATGGAGTCGATTATGGATTCTAGTACTGAGATTAATTGGTTAACTTGATACTTTTCCATTGCCAGAAACAGGGTTAAATGCATCCTGATTCTTCCTGTCGATACAGGAACAATACTGTTTTTCAGAATTAATGCTGAGATGCCTTTCCACAATACTTTTGCCTTAATCTTGCCTCTGGAAACAAGATTATAATTGATACCTGAATCTGAAGACAAGGAGACCAAGTCTATTGCATAAACAGATCTCACCATCTCCAAAACGTTCTTTTCTTTCCCCAGGAGTTTTATATAGAGCGAACTAGACCAGAAGGTATCAGAGCACTTTACATGAGCACCAGTTTGCGTTACAGACGGACACATTCATTTTTTGTTAGTCACAGGGAGATTAGGTGATTTGCCCAGAATTACAGGATGACGAGCGTTGCTGCTGAGACTCGAACCCGGTTCCCCAGTGTCGAGGTCAACCGCTCTAGCCGTAAGGCCACATCCACTCCACATCTGAATATTGATCTGCATTGCCGGAAGCCACACTAATGTAAAGCCTTGTCTTCATCCTCCAACATTCCTGGGTCTCCAGTCACACTCAGAAGGACTTGTACTTTTGACCTACAGGAGGGGTTATCGAGGCTGACTTTTTTTTTCCAAATTTCCCTGGATGGAAATGCTTCTGGAAAAAAGCTGCCATTTTCGAGGAGGCTGAACCCTTATCCTTGTGTGGCAAGACATGCATCTTAAAGGGTTTGGTAACCACCCGTTCCTGTTGTTCTCCAAAAAGCTTAGAGACTGGAAGGCAGAAAGTCCAGTGAAGACTGCCCTATTGAAGATTCCTTTTGTGAGAACTCATTCACATATTCCTTTCTATTAGAACTAAAGCATAATCTCTCATCCTTTCAGAGGAAATGTCTGATAAGAATTTGGCCTGCTGCTTCATCTGTTCTAGCAAGGCTAAGCATTTCTCACCCTCCTGCAGGGCCCCTGCCAGGGATTCAAAACCTTTGACTAACAGCTAAGCTTTATAAGTTGAGTAACTCTTGGTTTTCAGTATCCTGTTTTTTCCTGCATTTGCTTTTTTAAAGCCCTCAACCCAATTTTCTGTAGCATCTGTCTGGGTGTAGTCAGTTAGCAGATATTCGCTCACTTAAAGTAGCCATCATTAAATGAATGTATTTATTTATTTATTTATTTTTATTTATAAAGTTTTATATAGCGCGAACTTGATCCCGAAGGATATCAGAGCGCTTTACAATTTGAGGCAAGGAAGGTAACAAATCAAAACATGAGTCTAATATGGTGAATCTAATAGGCATGGAATCACATAGTGCACACATAACAGATCCTTTATAAACCTGAGTGAACGGGGAATGGGCTATACGATGGAGCAAAGTGACATAAGGGAGTAAGTACAATAATCATATACAGGAATAAAAACAAATACCAAAACAATAAACAAAACATGAGTCAAATGGGGAGTCTAATGGCATTGAATCAGATGGTGAACACCTACCAGATCATTTATACACCTGGGTGAACGAAGAGTGAGCTAGGCGATGGGGCATAATGACTTAAGGGGAGTAAATACACTAATCCTGTACAGGAATAATAACCAAAACAAAATAATAAACATATACAGGGATACTAATAAATGCTATGGTATGTCCGATGTGCTAAGATGGTGAATCTAATAGGCATTGAATCACATAGTGCACACATGACAGATCCTTTATAAACCTGAGTGAACGGGGAAATGGCTATACGATGGAGCAAAGTGACATAAGGGAGTAAGTACAATAATCATATACAGGAATAGAACCAATACCAAAACAATAAACAAACCATGAGTCAAATGGGGAGTCTAATGGCATTGAATCAGATGGTGAACCTCTACCAGATCATTTATACACCTAGGTAAACGAAGAGTGGGCTAGGCGATGGGGCATAATGACTTAAGGGGAGTAAATACAATAATCATGTACAGAAATCATAACCAAAACAAAATAATAAACATATACAGGGATAATAACAAATGCTATGGTATGTCCGATGCGCTTAGAGCTAACAAATGTCTCTCATGTTAAGGTAAGAACTTGTTCATGAGGAATCTTTTTGCATCCAGTTTGAAAGCATCCTTTGAAGAGATCTTCCGAATTTCAGGTGGAAGAGAGTTCCAGATTTTTGGAGCAGAGCCAGAGAAGACTCGTTAGCATGTTCTCTTTTTGCGGAAGATCTGTGGTTTTAAGAGAAGGGAATTTGCACTCCTTGACAGTCTACCCCCTCCGGATAGTTCTAGTTTTTGTGCAAGGTAGATGGGGGTTTTGAAGTGGAGGGCTTTGTGTGATAGGCAGGCAATCTTCAGTTGGATTCTAGCTTCGTAAGGTAGCCAGTTTAGAGATTTTAAAACCGGGGAGATGTGTGCCTTTCGCTTAGTGCCCGTAATCAATCTGGCCGCCGCGTTCAGTGACGCCTTTAGGGGGGTCAAAGTGTATTTGGGGAGGCCACATAGCGTAGCACTGACATAGTCAAGTCTCGGCAAGACAAGCGCTTGGACCACTTGCTTGAAATCTGCTTGAGGTAGGAAAGGTTTGAGATTCCTGAGTGTTCTCAGAAGGTGGTTAGCTCCCTTGCACACGTTGCTAATGTGAGTCTTCATATTCAGATGCTTGTCCAGGGTAATTCCTAGAGATTTAGCTGAGTCGATAGTGCGGGGGAGCAGTTGAAGGCGGTGAGTTGGTTCATCCATAGGTCGATTATAGGAGTATGTTTCGGGGGAGAGATGAGGAGGAATTCTGTTTTGGCGGTGTTTAGCAGTAGGTGGTTCTCAGTTAACCAGTTTTGGGTCGTCAATAGGGTGGAGTTGAGTGAGGTGATATCATCCGGGGAGGAGATTTTCAGATAGAGTTGGGTGTCGTCTGCATACATATGGAAGCGAATGTCCAATGATTTTAGAACATTAGCTAATGGTTCAAGGAACAAATTGAAGAGAATGGGAGATAAGGAGGACCCTTGGGGAACCCCCATGCTGACTGGGGATGGCTGGGAGAGAGAGTGGTTCGCTTTCACTCTTTGGGTCCTGTGCTGCAGGAAGGACGAGAACCAATGCAGCACCTGACCCGAAAGTGAGGAGTCAACATGAACTTTGGGCTGGGGAGATGATCCTGATCCCTCCACATCCACAACAAATCAAAGCCCTGATCTTATCATTAAAAGGAAGGGCCAACCATAAAAACCTTTTACATTGTGCATTCAGGGCTTGAGAACAATCCTGCTTTAGGTCTGTCTTGAGGAACCCCGGGTGTTCACATAGATGCTCCAGGACTGCTCACAGCATACCTAGTTCCATCTGAAGGCCCTGCTCAACAGGGGTTGGAGACTGCCCCTTCTCCTCCTGGTTCTTCCTCCTGGACCTCTCAGTCTCCAAAGCCATGGTTACAGCCTCCTCAATCATCCACTGTACTTCCAACTTATCCTTCTCCCCAGGAAGATCCCCGCAGGTGTCCATCGGAGGAAGAGGAGGAGTCTAGCCTACTCCTAGCTGAAGAGGAATCAGAAACAAGGTGTTTACATTTGGATGAGCGTTTGCTCTCTACCATGGTGGACAACTATCCTGCAAAAGTAAAGGCCATACATATACTAGGACACAATCAATAGAAGGTCAGAGTTCATTTTCTTTCCATAATACCCTTTTATTTTGGCTTTTCTGTCCTTCATTTCTTTTTTTTTTTAGGTCTGAGTAGACTGCACAGCTTTTGCCAGACCTTATGTGATCAAGCTAAATAAGAGTTTTCAGGAGTACTATTCAGAGGGGCTTTGGGTCCATCCATATGTTGATGTAAAGGAGTACATGTTTTGATTGGGCAAAAGTTATGAGCTTCCACAGAACAAAATGCTTACCCCTCAAGAGCTGCAATCATTTGTTTATCATGTCACAGCTGTTTGTCAAGTCTAGCTATTTTGTTACAACAGAGCTTGACCCTTAGGTCATGCACATGCCACTGCAATGACATATGTCTCCTAGACAATTAGATCATTTTGGTGTTTGCTCTTCTCTGGCAGCAGCATGGATGGGAGGAGGGTAGTCAGGAGGAATATGTTGCTGCATTCCAGTCCCAGCTACTCCGCTTCCCTTTTCATCATCATCTTCAGAGATACCTTAGCAGGGCACTCCTTAAGAGAATTGTGTTCTTTCTGTCTAATTCCTAGTTTTAAGATTTATGGGCTGGAAAGACTTAGTTTACACTCCTCAGATTCCAAAAGTTAATTTAATTGTTAAATATCGTTTTTTTTTTTACAATACATTAATATATTTACTTTATTTCAAATCCTAAAAAAATCTTACTGTGTGCATTAATTCTACCCTTCTCTGAACCCTAAAACCACCTCACTACCATTTATGGATACCTTCCCTGAACCCAAAAATCCACTTACTACCCATTAACACTATGCTTCTGTGAAACATAAACAATACTAATACTGCTTAACACTATCCTTCCATGAACCCTAACAACTCCTTGCTACAACTTAACGCTACCCTTCCATGAACCATAAAAAACCCTTACTATCCTTTTACGCCACTTTTGCCTGCATCCTAAAAACCTGATACGACCCCTTACTGCTACTCATTCCTGAACCCTAAAAAAAACCCTACTACTCCTTACCGCTACCCTTCCCTGAACCCTCAGAATCCTGTCCTATCCCTTGATGTTACCCTTGTCTGAACAGGAAAACATTACTATCCCTCCCTAAATGGCAAAAGCTCTTTACTACCCATTGATACTATCCTTCCATGAAACATAAAAACTCTTACTGCTGCTTAACACCACCCTTTCATGAACCATACACTCTGTTACTACCCATTAATGCTACCTTTCCCTGACTAACCCTTAGTGATACCCCTCTTTTATCCCCTAAACCACCTTACTACCCCTTAATGGTCCCCTTCCTTAAATCCTAGAAATTCCTTACTACTACTTAACACTACTCTTCCTGAACCCTAAATAAACCCCTTAGTACTCCTCAAAGCTACCCTTCTGTGAACCCTCAAAATCTTTACTACCTCTTAATGCTACCCATCACTGAGGCTTATTAACACCTTACTACCCCTTACAGCTACCTTCCCAAAACCAGAAAACCATACTACCCCTAAAAGCTACCCATCCCTGAACCCTAAAAAAACCCTTACTACACATCAACATTACCCTTTGCTGAAACCTAAAAATCTTATTACCCCTTAATGCTACTCTTCCTTGATCCCTAAAAACTCATTACTGCCTCTTAATTCTACCTATCTCTGAACCATCAAACCTTTTTACTACTCCTTAATACTACCCTACCCTGGCTAAACCTAACGATATTCATCCCTGAAACCTACAAACCCCTTAACCCGACCCTTCCATGAACCCTGCAACACCCTATCCCTTAATGCTACCCACTCCCTGAACCCTAAAAACTCAACACAACTCTTCCTTGAACACTACAAACCCATTACTATCCCTTAACAGTCCCTTCACTGTACCCTAAAAAGCTCACACTACCCTTCAATGCTATTCTCCCCAACTCCTTACTACCCATTAATGCTCATTTAGAGACCCTGCCTGATGAAAGCAGAGATAGCCTGAGAGTGAAATACTGGCAAAGATTGGTAATCAAATTACTGATTTTTCCGGTAGTTCCCCATTTCTAAGTCAACCCTCAGGGTCCCACTTGTGATCCCTTTTATTTATATTTCCACCCTCCTCCCTGCAGTTATCAACACCTGCGTATCAGGAACTCTGTTATACCAGAATCCGGTAATACCATTACCACAACCAGCAATCATAACATTACCGCAAATTTAGAGATAAGTGTGCAAGCAGTATTTCAGACTCTTTTTCCGCGATTGTTAGTGTACAATTAGCACCAACTATTTGCTTATGCTCTGGTACTAATAGGCATAGAATGCAGTAATATTTGCTTGGTTCAAAAGTAGCATTAAATGCGCTGAAAAACACTTTCCACACATTCTGCCATATTTTTCTTTACATCTTTTCACATTCTAAATAACTACCATTGTAGTATGAAATACACCAAATATTAGTGCATTAGTATTCTAATTTTCTTTTATTTGCAGTAATGGCCTATCTAAGTATGGTAAACACTCATTTTTAGCACTGACTTGACAATGCAGCTGTCTGGATGACATGTTTAAAAATTCTTTAAAATATGCATTGAGTGGGCTTTGGCTTGGCTACACCCAGAAGAGTAATACTGTCTCACCACATGGTACCGGCTGACAATGTATCATTCCACCTTCCAGGAAGTGCTTCCAATTGAATGTAGAATAGATTCTTCTAAACATGAGAAATAAACTCAACTATGCAGTTTGTTACATTCAGTTCTGTTTTTTCCTACAGGCATTCTTCAAAGAAAGCTATTTTTTTGCTACTTTTTTCCAGCACTGGTAAAGGCAAAAGGACAGGATTTGATGTGACGAACAACATTTGTGCATACAATGTATGCAGACAGCATTTGTGAATTTTGCAATTCAATCCAGTGGTGGCTGGGACACGGGTGCACACACCACAGTATACAAAATGTCAAGATTAGTAGTATTTGAATGCTCACAAGCATCCGGTGCTCTAGAAGGAGGAAGAGCCACCAAGTCTTCCCCAGCTGGAAGGATCCAAATATGAGAAATTGTCTCTGAGCACTCAATGAATCAAGGTTGACTTTGTGGTATCAACAGTTTTGTCCTTTATTTTCAAATCTGTTTTCTAACTTCACCCTTGCCAACATGTGTTTCGTCTGTGCTGACAGTGTTGCAGCAGACTTCTTCAGGGCTGGTCCTGTCGTGATGTGGCAAGAGAACCATGCTGTGTCACTGGCTTTACTTTGATGTGTGGGGAAAGGAAACCCGGTTAAACAGTGTGGTTGGAGTATTCTCCCAAAGATACAATGGCACAACTTTAAATAAGCGCCCCAGACAGCGCACACGTTTAGCAGGCGCGCACAAGAAACAAGAAAAACTGAAAATATCACTAGGTCTCTCTTGCTACATCATGACAGGATCAGCCCTGAAGAAGTCTGCTGCAACACTGTCAGCACAGACGAAACACGTGTTGGTGAGGGCGAACTTGGAAAACAGATGTGAAAATAAAGAACAAAACTGTTGATACCACGAACTCAACCTTGATTATTTGAGGGCTTGGAAACTATTTCTAGCATTTGTGAATGCCTATGTTTACATGTGTAGGCACATTAAAGCCAAATCTTGTTTTAAATGACTTTCTAAAACAATAGCCCCTAAAACTAAAGGCAAAAACAACAATTAATGGACAGAATGCAGAACAATCTCATACATTCACCCCAGTACAGAGATCTGGGCCTAAATCCATCGTTTTTCTGCTCACCATGCCATTCCAGTTTGAACCCAGCCATATGCAAATAAGTCTTGACCCTGTGCCCAATGGGAACAGTCCAGCCCGAACTGCCAGGCCAGGTCCTCCCTGGACTGGAAACAAGCATCCTTGGACCGGTTTCGGGGTTCACCCCTCATCAGCCAGGATAGCTTGACTCCAGTGGCATGGAGAGCACGGGACCCACGTCTGGGCATACCAGTCCCACTCGGGGTGACAAATGCAAAAACAACAATTGATGGACAGAATGCAGAACAATGTCATACATTCACCCCAGTACAGAGATCTGGGCCTAAATCCATCATTTTTTGCTCACCATGCCATTTCAGTTTGAACCCAGCCATATGCAAATCAGTTTTGACCCTGTGCCCAATGGGAACAGTCCAGCCCGAACTGCCAGGCCAGGTCCTCCCTGGACTGGAAACAAACATCCTACGACCGGTTTCGTGGTTTCACCCCTCATCAGCCAGGATAGCTTGACTCCAGTGGCATGGAGAGCACGGGACCCACGTCTGGGCAAACCCGTCCCACTCGGGGTGACAAATGCAAAAACAACAATTGATGGACAGAATGCAGAACAATGTCATACATTCACCACAGTACAGAGATCTGGGCCTAAATCCATCGTTTTTTTGCTCACCATGCCATTCCAGTTTGAACCCAGCCATATGCAAATCAGTCTGGGGTGGCATGGTGAGCAAAAGAATGATGGATTTAACCCAGATCTCTTGACTGGGGGTGAATGTTTTGATTTTTTCTGCATTCTGTCCATCAATTGTGTGTCTTTGCTTTCTCGCCCTAAGTGCGCCGGGTATGCCCAGACGTCGGTCCCAGGCTCACTGTGCCACTGGATTCAAGCTATCCTAGCTGATGAGGGTGAAACCTCGAAACCGGTCCTAGATGCTTGTTTCCAGTCGAGGGAGGACCTGGCTTGGCAGTTCGGGCTGGACTGTTCCCATGAGGCACAGGGTCAAGACTGATTTGCATATGGCCAGGTCTAAACTGGGGTGGCATGTTGAGCAAAAGAATCATGGATTTAACCCAGATCTCTTGACTGGGGGTGAATGTTTTGATTTGTTCTGCATTCCGTCCATCAATTGTGCGTCTTTTGCTTTCTCGCCCTAAGTGCGCCGTGTATGCCCAGACGTGGGTCCCGGGCTCACTGTGCCACTGAATTCAAGCTATCCTAGCTGATGTGGGGTGAAACCCCGAAACCGGTCCGAGGATGCTTGTTTCCGGTCCAGGGAGGACCTGGCTTGGCAGTTCGGGCTGGACAGTTCCCATGAGGCACAGGGTCAAGACTGATTTGCATATGGCCAGGTCTAAACTGGGGTGGCTTGGTGAGCAAAAGAATGATGGATTTAACCAGATCTCTTGACTGGGGGTGAATGTTTTGATTTGGTCTGCATTCCGTCCAGCAATTGTGTGTCTTTTGCTTTCTTGCCCTAAGTGCGCCTGGTATGCCCAGACTTGGGTCCCGGGCTCACTGTGCGACTGGATTCAAGCTATCCTGGCTGATGAAGGGTGAAACCCCGAAACCGGTCCTAGGATGCTTGTTTCCAGTCCAGGGAGGACCTGGCCTGGCAGTTCGGGCTGGACGGTTCCCATTGGGCACAGGGTCAAGACTGATTTGCATATTGCCAGGTCTAAACTGGGGTGGCATAGTGAGCAAAAGAATGATGGATTTAACCCAGATCTCTTGACTGGGGGTGAATGTTTTGATTTGTTCTGCATTCCGTCCATCAATTGTGTGTCTTTTGCTTTCTCGCCCTAAGTGCACCGGGTATGCCCAGACGTGGGTCCCGGGCTCACTGTGCCACTGGATTCAAGCTATCCTAGCTGATGAGGGTTGAAACCCCGAAACCTGTCCTAGGATGCTTGTTTCCGGTCCAGGGAGGACCTGGCTTGGCAGTTCGGGCTGGACTGTTCCCATGAGGCACAGGGTCAAGACTGATTTGCATATGGCCAGGTCTAAACTGGGGTGGCATGGTGAGCAAAAGAATGATGGATTTAACCCAGATCTCTTGACTGGGGGGAATGTTTTGATTTGTTCTGCATGCCCTCCATCAATTGTGTTTCTTTTGCTTTCTCGCCCTAAGTGCGCCGGGTATGCCCAGACGTGGGTCCCGGGCTCACTGTGCCACTGGATTCAAGCTATCCTAGCTGATGAGGGGTGAAACCCTGAAACCGGTCCTAGGATGCTTCTTTTCGGTCCAGGGAGGACCGGGCTTGGCAGTTAGGGCTGGACTGTTCCCATGAGGCACAGGGTCAAGACTGATTTGCATATGGCCAGGTCTAAACTGGGGTGGCATGGTGAGCAAAAGCATGATGGATTTAACCCAGATCTCTTGACTGGGGGTGAATGTTTGGATTTGTTCTGCATTTCGTCCACCAATTGTGTGTCTTTTGCTTTCTCGCCCTAAGTGCGCCGGGTATGCCCAGACGTGGGTCCCGGGCTCACTGTGCCACTGGATTCAAGCTATCCTAGCTGATGAGGGGTGAAACCCCGAAATCTGTCCTAGGATGCTTGTTTCCGGTCCAGGGAGGACCTGGCTTGGCAGTTCAGGCTGGACTGTTCCCATGAGGCACAGGGTCAAGACTGATTTGCATATGGCCAGGTCTAAACTGGGGTGGCATGGTGAGCAAAAGCATGATGGATTTAACCCAGATCTCTTGACTGGGGGTGAATGTTTGGATTTGTTCTGCATTCCGTCCACCAATTGTGTGTCTTTTGCTTTCTCGCCCTAAGTGCGCCGGGTATGCCCAGATGTGGGGCCCAGGCTCACTGTGCCATTGGATTCAAGCTATCCTAGCTGATGAGGGGTGAAACCCCAAAACCGGTCCTAGGATGCTTGTTTCCAGTCCAGAGAGGACCTGGTTTGGCAGTTCAGGCTGGACTGTTCCCATTAGGCACAGGGTCAAGACTGATTTGCATATGGCCAGGTCTAAACTGGGGTGGCATGGTGAGCAAAAGAATGATGGATTTAACCCAGATCTCTTGATTCGGGGTGAATGTTTTGATTTGTTCTGCATTCCGTCCATCAATTGTGTGTCTTTTGCTTTCTCGCCCTAAGTGCGCCGGGTATGCCCAGACGTGCGTCCCGGGCTCACTGTGCCACTGGATTCAAGCTATCCTAGCTGATGAGGGGTGAAACCCCTAAACCGGTCCTAGGATGCTTGTTTCCGGTCCAGGGAGGACCTGGCTTGGCAGTTCGTGCTGGACTGTTCCCATGAGGCACAGGGTCAAGACTCATTTGCGGGAAACAGCCTTAACCACGAAGGCTGAACAACGATCAGCCTTAACAACGAAGGCTGAACTACGCATGCCCTACCGCGCATATGTCTTAACGACGCATGTGCGAGGTTAAGGCATATGCGCGGTAGGGCTTGCGGCCGGACGGAAGCAGGAAGAGATCGTTGTGAGGTAAGTGGGGTTGGGGGGGGTGGGTCGGGGTTGATTTGTGGGCTTAGGGTGGGTCGGGGTTGATTTGTGGGCTTAGGGTGGGTCGGGGTAGTTTTCTGGGCTGGGGTGGGTCGGGGTTATTTAAAGTTAGGCTGGGACGGGTCGGGGGTTGTTTTTTTGGCTGATTGTGGGTTGGGGGTAGTTTTCTGGGTTGGGGGGTGGCTCGGGGTGTTTTGAGGGCCGAGGGCGGGTTTGGGTAGTATTCAGGGATTGGGGGGGGTTCGGGATAGTATTCAGGGCACGGGGTTGACGTTTTTGGGTTCAGGGCGGGGGGTAGGGATCGTGATAGAACTTAGTACTTAGGGGGCAGGGTCGATTTTAGGGCTTAGGGGGTAGTTTAGTTTTCAGGGCATGGGGGCCGTTTTAGGGTTCAGGGCGGGGGGAGGGTCATTTTTAGAGAATAGGGGGTAGTTTTTAGGGATATGGGGAGGGCGGAGGTGAAAAAGTGACTAGGGATGGGGGAGTGGGGTACTTTAGGAACTCAGGCCAGGTGCAGGGGTCAGGGGATTAAATTCTTAACCGCAAATATGTATTTACTAAAAATGCCTTAACAACTCGATTCGTTGTAAAGGCATGCGTGGTAAAGGCATATTCGTGCTTAAGAATTTCGTTGTTTAGACTTCGTGGTTCCGGAATGCGTGATAAACGCATTCGTGGTTCAATCATACAATCCTCATTTGCATATGACCAGGTCTAAACTGGGATGGCATGGTGAGCAAAAGAAAGATGGATTTAACCCAGATCTCTTGACTGGGGGTGAATGTTTTGATTTGTTCTGTATTCCGTCCATCAATTGTGTGTCTTTTGCTTTCTCGCCCTAAGTGCGCCGGGTATGCCCAGACGTGGGTCCCGGGCTCACTGTGCCACTGGATTCAAGCTATCCTAGCTGATGAGGGGTGAAACCCCGAAACCGGTCCTAGGATGCTTGTTTTCAGTCCAGGGAGGACCTGGCTTGGCAGTTCGGGCTGAACAGTTCCCATGAGGCACAGGGTAAGACTCATTTGCATATGGCCAGGTCTAAACTGGGGTGGCTTGGTGAGCAAAAGAATGATGGATTTAACCCAGATCTCTTGACTGGGGGTGAATGTTTTGATTTGTTCTGCATTCCGTCCATCAATTGTGTGTCTTTTGCTTTCTCGCCCTAAGTGCGCCGGGTATGCCCAGACGTGGGTCCCGGGCTCACTGTGCCACTGGATTCAAGCTATCCTGGCTGATGAGGGGTGAAACCCCGAAACCGATCCTAGGATGCTTGTTTCCAGTCCAGGGAGGACCTGGCCTGGCAGTTCGGGCTGGACTGTTCCCATTGGGCACAGGGTCAAGACTGATTTGCATTTGGCCAGGTCTAAACTGGGGTGGCATAGTGAGCAAAAGAATGATGGATTTAACCCCGATCTCTTGACTGGGGGTGAATGTTTTGATTTGGTCTGCATGCCGTCCATCAATTGTGTTTCTTTTGCTTTCTCGCCCTAAGTGCGCCGGGTATGCCCAGACTGTATTGTAGCTCCTATTTCCCTAATAGGCTATGCGCATTGGAATAATATATCCTATAGGTTTGACATAGGACTAAGGTCAGTATGTCCCTATCGAGTATATTAAACTTAATTACTTGTGCCAGCTAGCTCAGAGGCCACTAGAAACTCCTTGACAACAAGAAGGGAGTAGTTTCTGGCAGCCGCAAAACATGACCACTTTGTTTCCCTTTAGAATCAGAACGTGTCCCAGAGTCGTGGAAACAATAGATAACTATTTCACTCAGCTCAATCGTGCATAATTAGTTTTCCTCAAAGTTACACAGAAAGAATAGACGGGTGTTTCAATAAAAGGTTTATTGAGCAGTCTTGTTTCTGGTGTAAGTAAAATGTGCTGTTACGATCACAAGACAGTATGCGAGATAAATAATGTACAGTGTAAGCAGTAGAAATAAATAATACTACGATAGCATTATCTTTTAGTACATATGCCTTTACATAAATAACACAGACTAAAAATGCGAGTACTCATACGATGCGTTTCTAATCTAGTTCTACCCCAATGTACCTAACCTAACCTAGGTGTAGGGAGAGGTATGAAGTAGGTGAAGTATTCCTTACTATGGTATACTAAGAGTATGTTAAGTCTAGTATGCCTAGTATGCCAAGAGTCCCTCTAGGTTCTTGTCAGCTCCATACCTGAAGAATGAGAGCTAGGAATCTCTTTGCCAGACTCGAACTCCAACACCCCGCAAGGGAAGTCAGATCACTGGAAGCTGGACTCTCTGCGTGCAGGGATGACAGCGTCTTCTCAGTGCGTCAGGCCGGGAAACGGGCTCCTCTGAAGTCGAGGTCTCCTCTGATTTACAGGGGCTAGGGAAGGTATATTTATACCTGAGAAGTACCTCATAATGTTAGCATTGACGTGAGTCGGACAGCGGAAGACGTCATGAATGAACCCCCTAAGGAATAATGGTTCATGCATAATATATGAGTCCTTGAAGAAATCAATAGTCCTGGGCTAGGGAAACTCCCGCAGCCTAAGGGTCTGTTCTTCATGAACTCGTTGTGACGTTAGGGTGGACGGATGTCAGAGACCATGCCTGTATTTGGAGTGCACGGTTTAATGCCTAAATAAGGGCTGGGATTTTATGCCTATATAAGGGCAGGGCGAATTGTGCCTATATATGGACATGATACTGGAAAGCCCGTTTATGGACACCCTAAGAGGAATACAACACCCACTCCACTTTCGTGTGTACGATAATACTAAAATGCTAAACATTTAAAATGCTAAACATTAAATGGAGTACCGCATATTTTAAAAAATATTTCTTAAAAGCATTAAAAAACATAGTAAAAAATGCAAAAGGTACTGTACATCTGAAGCAAATGCTTTTTCATTTCAGGCATAAAGTTCGAAAATAAATGCAATTGGAATGAAACAAGCAGTAATATTTACATGTGACAGAAAATGATCGATAAGTTTCTCAAAAATCAAAGTCATTTCATGTCATGAAAATTTAAGAATTGGTTTAGACACACAAGATGACTAAGTGTCCGTGGAAGTACCGCGAAGTCTGTACTATAAGGCTAGTTTTACTTTAAGCAGATTGAAGTGCCATTTTTGTTCGAAAAAATGGGAAAAAAGTTCAAATTTGGTAGAGTTCCAAGTGTTCTTTTCTTTTTTTAAAATGAAGGCCAAATTGTTACTGCATCTCTGGAACACTGTGGGCCGAATCAGAGTCAGTTTAGGGGGCTGGTGTAAAAATGAGATTATCTATTTCTGTAGACAAAACATCATCCACTGAAGTTGGCGTCAGTTGGAACACCTCGTGTAATAGATTAATTGCACAGAGATGTGAAGCACCGCTTTCAGCATAGGTTGCCGCAGCAATGTTCGCGTCCGTTGTTACCTGTGTGCCTGTTGATCTTTCTCCTACCTCAGCAGCAGCTGGAAGCATCTGTGAGATCTCAATGAATGCTGACATCAGGAGTGGTAGCCTCTGGGGACAACACAGAGCATGGGCCGTTATCGGGACCAGCAGAGTATCGACATCCGTTGACGTAGCTGATGGAAATGTGAGACAAGTGTCTAACACGCATTCTTCCCCGCATAGCAGGCATCGTAGAACAGGTAAGATGCAATCTTGCCAGATTGGCCTGAATGACAGGAACCACGTGGTATTCAGGTCCCGTAGACGAGTCATGCCCAAAAGCTTTACTATTCGCTCACAACACTTTCGTTCAAGGAGAGCTTTCTCCATTTCGCTCGGAGTGATGTCTGCGAATAGGCTGTCCATAGCGCAATAGCAGGAAGAGAAATAGAATTCTGGCAACAAGTGCTAGAAGTAATGGTATGCCACCAAACACCGAATGTGCAAAGCTCGGGATGATTCCGAGTATTGCCTGGAAAGAGGCTAACAGACCGGAGCAGATGCTCTTAAATACATGTACAATTCCTGTTGTATCAGACATGTTAAAGATACGTCCTATCATTTCTACGAAATGTATAGGGCAGTTTGTACGTATTAAAGTCTGTATCTCAGCCGAAGTCCTTGCTACTTGTAGATCATAGGTTTCTTTGGCCGAGGTCAAAGGCACTGTTTGCTGTAAAAGCATGGCTTTCATTCTGCTCAAAGTATCAAATCTTATAAAAGAGACGTTCAGTGAAGGCCATAGAGGCGACTCCCTGACTGTGTCTATTGGGGCAAATAATACTTGCATACAGCAAGTGACCCTGGAGTTGACCGTTACTAGATATGGGATGCCTGGCAGCATGCCGCAGCAACTCTGATCATTCAACATAAGGTAACTCCCATTAGAAAGTTGTCCAAACGTTGGATTAATCACAGCAGCTGGTGTACCCTGCTGATGGCAAAACAAATTTGCCACAGAACCATTACAAGCCACGTGCAAGGAAATGTCCTGACATATAAGTGAACCGCTCAGTGCACGTTTACAGTGTGCTCCGCTCAAAAACACTTCACGACCCCCACTCCAACATCTATATGTATACGGTAAATCCCAAGATGTCTTAATGTATTCCTTACCCAATCTTTCATATTTGCCTGCTTGCATTTGTCTGAGGCAATACTGAAACTGAAAAGTAGTCACAGGTAATGTTATTTTGCCATGAATAAGCCATTCTGTAGCTGGTTTTTCTGCCACTGTGAATGGTAACCTTTCCAGTTTTTCAATGTTCAGCACTGTATACTTTGCTCCTCTTTGTGCCAATTCGATCTGTTTATCAGTTAGATTGTATTCTGCAAACAGTGCTGACGTGTTGATAAAACGCCAAGGCACATAGCCCGCTCGCAAAGATTGCAGCGTCCAGCTTAATAACACAACAGAACGTAATTGAGATTGGCCTTGCTGTAACATCGCCAAATCTTGTTCTAGTATGTCGATAGCAGAGGATACAATGCCATCCAATGAATATATTCTGGAGGACAAAGTTGTTAACCCATTGTCGACCACAGAGAGTGTTTTCTCTAAATTAATACGATCAAGTTCACGTATTCGTTCTGCGGCCTCCATCTGTGATACTTTCCATGCTTCATTATAGGCAGCATAAATGCCGGCATATATGAAACGTTTTTGACGCGGTTTTCTTGGTCCAAGCAAGAATTCCCTAAGGTCTGCGTCCTCTTTAAGTAAGGTTAAGTGTTGTTTCACATCCTGTAGTGTAGATTTATGCAGCCAATCGAGGCATAATTTTCCTACACTGTATGTTGTTACTACCCCCGGATGCTGTCTTTGGACGTATCTTGGGTCTGGCCTATGAATAGTAAAGCCCTGAGTTTTATTCAGCAATCTTTCCTGACAGTTATTCGTGTCTATGGGCCAGATCAACCATTTTTTCCAATCAGGATTAGATCTGTTGAGTTGTAATATATTGTCAACTGTCACCACTGCCTGTGTATTATTATCACTTGCAGGTGTTGGTACAGAAGGTGTTTTCATCTCTTTAATCTTGGCTAGTCCAAGACAAGATGTTTGTTGGACAGTTTCATTCAAAAACATTATTTGTTCAGGGATGACGCAGGCTCTAAATAAAGCTTCTATCCCCTGCACTTGCCAATCTTTAGTACCCCAGACAGTTTTTGTGTCTATAGTGTCTTTCCATAAGTCGAAACCCTGTCTAGACAGTTGGGCATTAAATAATGCAGAGTAAATCTGTTTTGTATTTGTTAACATAATTTTCAGTCCTGTCTTGTTTACATTTTTATAGTAAAACATTTCTGGATTAGATGTGTTGTATCCTGAAAAATATGGAAACTTGTTAGCAAATGTTTTTGAACTACCGTATGGTGGTGTAGGACAATGCTCCCATTGGTTAAACATAAACACATTCCTTGGATATGCAGATTTATGCAAATAATGATGACCATAGTGGTTATAACAATACAGTTGTTCATAGTCTGATGAACCCTCTAAATATTCATTTTTAGAAAATGCAGCAGATTTTTCTAGGTCAAACATTATGTCATTAACAGTCTCAAAGTCCCAATCATCAGAATAGGTACTGGACGAAATTAGATCACTTAGTGAAACTTTAAACAAATGTGGAATGTTCAATTGTTCCGTCGGGCCGAAGATATCAAAATCTGTTTTGTCCCACACAATACCATCCTGTATAGGAACAGCTGTGATGTTCACTGATGACAAGTCTCTTGCTTCACGATGGGAAGATTTATGAGGTTTCAAAAGTACGTTTATGTCTTTTCCTTCAATATTCACATGGATATATCTGCCACTTATAAGCACGCTTGCAGTTGTTACCAAAGCTAGCCAGAGCAGGAAAACAAAAAGTCCAGATGTAATCCAGAGTTCAATCCATGGAGAAACCAAATAAGTCTTTTTCAGAAATTGAACAAAGTCTTGTACTTGCTGCTTGAATTTGAATGATGCTGGCGTCGTTTCAGGTTCACTGGGATCTTCCGAGAACGTATCAAAGTTAATGAAATAGCAAGAAGCAGTTCTATCAATTGTTGGAATTGCATCAGGATTTGTAGAAATCACTGGAACCAGTTCATCACTTGCTACGTTGGTGTAGACAGGTGTATTTGGATGAACTGTTACTTGGTGTTCAAGAGGGATGAGTTCCATAGCGTTATTGCTTAGTCCTCCATCTGTTACAGCTGAATTCTCGATAGTTATCAGTCTTTCAGTCTGAACCTCTTGGGTAGTAGCGAGAGGAGTGCATCTGCTACTAGGTCGGAGTCCACGAGGCCTACTATTTAGTATCGGCCCCATACTGTGGTTTGATGAGGTCGATGGACACAAATCTTTTCTCCTTTCTTCCAGCAAGGGGCGGCAGAAGTACTGTTCTTGTTCCTTGAACGGCTAGGACAGGTACTGGTTGTCTGTAAGAAGGTCCAAATTCCTTCTTGTCCGCAATTTTTTCTCTGACTAGATCCCCAACTTTTGGAATCCAGACAGGCCTTGCTGGGACCGCCGATTTTTCCCCAGTGGTGGTTGGCTGTAGGAATATGTTGCTTTGTTTCGTTCTTAACTTGTTCAGTTCCTGTAAAACAGCCAAACGATCTTTGATATCAAATGGTTTATTTTCCACCACTGTGCCTACGTGTTCAAGGTGTGGTACCCACATTCTTGTCCCAAATAGGACCTCATACGGAGTGACCCCCCCTAGAGAACTTCTTGGCAGATTGTTCAATGAGCGTTGGACCCCATTAAGGTGTTTGACCCACCCATCACCCGAACCTAATACCCTAGCTGTTATAGACTGCTTTATGTCCCGGTTTTTCCTTTCCACAACCGAATTTCCCTCAGGATGGAATGGAGAGGAGTACCGCAATGCAATGCCCAGACTGGCCATGGCTTCTTTGTAAGCCCGAGAGCTAAACGCAGGACCCTGGTCAGAATGTAGCGTGCCTATTGCGTATGTGCCGATAAAGATTCGCAAATCTTTTATAACAGTTCGAGCGTCAGCCGAGCGCTGAGGCCATATCCATAGGAACCTGGAGCATGAATCCACTGCAACCATGATATATTTATAGTTACCGTCCCTTTGCAAGGGACCGCAGTGGTCCAGGTAAACACAAGCTAATGGTTTGTCTGAAATTAACAGGGGTGTCTGCGCAGGACGTTTCACTGTTGAGACTTTCTTCTGTTGGCAAATATCACATTCTAAAACATAGTTTTTAGTTTGTTTCCGAATGCCAGGCCACCAATATCTTTGCTTTAGTAAAGATACTGTCGCTGAAACACCTGCATGGGCAGAAGCTATCCCTTCGTGTGCTGCTAGGATTAGTCCTAATCTGCGTTCCTTGTTTGGAATTACCCTATCCCCCACTCCAGGGATTCGAGCAAAAGGAACGTTGTTTGCATCAATTACATAAGAGTACTTGAGTGGAAACTTTTTTGGTAACGCTGCACTGCTGCCTTTGCTTGAAGCATTGACAGCCAACATTATCTCACCGTCTATTTTTGTTTTTGAACGAGTGATCGCAGCTACGGAAGCCGTCTGCACAGCCCCCTTTGCGGCTTCGTCAGCCAATGAATTCCCTGCAACGTGAACGCCATCACGTTGATGACTCAGTGTGTGAATCACGTGAGCCTTTGGTAGTTCGTTTTTCAACTGAACTAGTTGTTCCCAAAGCGTTTTATGCTTTATTGTGCCACCTTTCGCATCTTTGAATCCATTGTCAAGCCAGTTTTGTATATATTCATTATACGACTGAACACAGTAAAAGGAATCACACACTATTAGTGTGGGGAATTCTCGATCTGTACTTTCAAGTGCCAGTTTGAATGCTTGTAGTTCAGCTCACTGAGCTGTACAATCTCCTAGAGACTGAGTTTTTGTGACCATAGGTCTGAAGATGCCATCTCGCATGCGATCTTTAACGATTGCACACGCTGCACTGTAAGCTTGCTTACTCCCTATTGCGGGTTGTGCGGATCCGTCAGTGTAAATTATGAATTCGTACTGATCGAGAGGCAGAATTTCAGTAGGCAGAGGACATTCTTGTTCATATTGCAGGAATGCTTGTGTTTTTAAATCTGGATCAAAAACATATTCAACATCTGTTGCAGCAAGAGAATTAACCCATTGTATCCATCTTGGATGTAATGCTTTAGCATTTGTAATGCTTGCTTTTGTGACCGCTTCTAAAGCCGGTACTAGGGTTACGACAATAATGCGTTTCCCCTGGGCTAAGGCTCTTTCTTTTGCTACAGCGGTTTGAACTGCTGTTAGAATTTTTTCAGTTGAACTGAAGCGCATTTCCGCTTGTGTGTACAAATGAGATTTGTATGCGATTGGTATTTTCTCACCCTCATTGAAGGTTAAGTAAGTGAATCCGCATTGACCCGAAATTATCCAGATCACCAAATTACGTTGACGTACGCGTGTTTGTAAGTGATTTGTTGCTAACATGTTAGCCTGGAGTGAACGCAAGATTTCTGTGTGTTCCTGTGTCCAGTTTCTGATCGAAAAATCAGGTTTGATTAATGCGTAGAGAGGTTTAACCCTTTCTGCATAATTTAGAATGTATGTTCTTCCAAAATTTAGGAAACCCAGGATGGATTGTAAGTTTTTTTGCGTTTTTGGAGGTTGGAGCAGCGCACACTTTTCTAAAAAGTTAGCTGCCAAGCTCTTGCCTTCACTTGAAAGCTCATATCCTAAAAATAGGACATTGAGTTGGGCAATTCTGGACTTTTTAAAGTTGAACTTGTAGCCCTCAGAGGCGAAACCCAGTATAATGGTGCTCACCCTGTTCAAGTGTTTGTCCAGGTCATCGTCTGTCAGACATATGTCATCGACATAGGACAATACCTCAATTTGTAGTAACTCCGTTACCCTCGCTGAGAATAAACCTGGGCTGTTCTTGAACCCTTGTGGGAGTCGACAAAAGTGACCCTGGGTCCCCATTATGGAGAATGCTGTTAAGTACCTGCTTTCAGGTGCTATGTTTTGACAAAAGAAACCATTTGAGATGTCTAATGTTGTTTTATATTTTTACGCACAATGTTATTCATTAATGCTGTGCTATGTGCATTTTGCAAAAGTTTTAGAACAAGTGTTTAGGTGTCTGTAATCCAAAACTAGACGATATGTATTGTCTGGTTTGGAGACAGGAAACAAAGGATTGTTCATTGAGGAGGTGAATGTTTCAATCACCCCTTGATATTCAAGTTGATCTAAGATCTCCCTGACCTGTTTTTTAGCTTCTTGCTTTATTGGGTACTGCCTTTGTGCAGTAGGTTCATGTTTCAGATGTATTTTATGGTGAGGTGAATCCTCATCCCATCCTACATGATTTTTATATAATGCTGGGGCCTGGGCCACTGCCCATTTCCTGGCATATGTATATTTTAGGTGAATTGGAATATGGTTGGAGAAGGCAGGCATAATAATGTCCTCGCCGTGTGGGCACTCCCTGACAAATTGTGGTGGCCAGTCCTTTTCTGCTAGAAGTATGTCATAGCCCCTTGATAGTTTTTCCCAAAAAGTGCTTTCACCTGTCTAGGTTTGTCTCCCTCCATCCGGAGTGTTATTTCATATAACTTTTGTGGAGTACAAACCCTGGTGTCTACAGTTTCTACTTTAATGTACTCATTCAAGTCCATTATCTCCAGAAGTTCCTTCAGGTTCTGGCGAGCTATTGTGACTTCTGCTGCACTGTCCAGCATTGTCTGAGCCCATTCTCCGTTCTTGAGTTGTGTTCTCAGTATTCTCGGCATGTCTGATCTTTAGACCTGCTACTTTCTTCTTGGAGAATTGAGGTTTTACTTTGGTTTTTGGAGCGTGTTTGTCGTCTTTCGATTTCACGCGTTCTTCTCTATGTTCCGATCGTCCTCTTCTTTCCGAAGTCTGTGATGAGATCTGAAAGGGACGAGAGGAACGTGTATCAGTATCTTGATACCTGTCAGGTTTTCTCAAATTATCCCTATTCCTGAGGTTATACCTCCTTTCAGAGGGCTCCTTTTGAGGAGACCTACCTCGGGATTGAGAACGTTTCTCATTTGAATTTTGTTTAATAGTCTCCCACTTCTTTTTTGAAGGTGTAGGAGTTTGTTTAATTGAGTCCTTCTCAGGACTTTCAGATAGCTTCGGCTTCACTGGTCTTCCACCCAAACTATCTCTGCCTAATTCTGCATAAGATTGTTCAATTATTCTGGGTAGCTCAGTTTGATGTTCTGTAACATCAAATTCCCTTAATTTTTGGCGGATCGCCACTGCTGCTGCCTCCCCTTTAATATTAGATAATATTATTGTTGAGACCTGGTCGAAATTTTTCAGTAATTTCATACCTAAATTTAGAGCAGGTTCCGCCCCGTATTCGTTTTGAATTTGTTTTAGGACATCAGGTATTACCGCAATTGACGGAATGCCATGTGTTTTAGTATAGATGGCAGCAAAGACTGAGCCCCAAGTGGTGCAGTCTTCCAGTTGTGGTGTGATCCTCATCGGTAAACTGATTGTTAGGATTCTGTGTTTCTCATACGGGCTAGTATTTGGAAACACTGCTTCTATTTGAGTAATTTTTTGAGCTATCCAGAATGGAATTTGCTCACGTTTTGTGGGCATTTTACCCATGACTGCGTAGAGAGTCTGTGGTGTAATTTTTAGTGTATTCCCCTGTTGGGGAGTTGGATTTGGAAGTGTCAATGGTGGTTGGACTGTGAAAGTCCGCATGACATATTGAACCAATTGTCTGTAGATTTTTATTAACTCTGTGAGTTGAGTAAGTAAGTCCTCGTGTGACATCTCTTCAATGTCAGGATGAGGTGTGTAGCCGGCTAGAATCGGCCATGTTGCTCCTGGTCTACCTAGTGGACCGAGCCTGGTAATGTTTTTGTGATGTTTTAGGGCGCCTTTAAACCAGAGTTGATGCTCTTGGTATGTTAATGGAATTTCTATATCCTCGAAAGGAATGTATTCCTCTGGTGGATCATCTTCTTTGTAGAAGTGAAACATGTGTGTTACTGAATTGGATTCAGGAAATATTACCCATGAATAGAATACCTCTGTCTGAAAGGATTCATGTGCCTCTATCACGAAAACTGCTCTACCTCCTCTTGGTGGTAGGCCATGTTTTATAAGTTTTAGAGTGATGGCTCTTCTTAAGTTTGGATGGATGTCTATAACACCCTCCTCGGTTTCATTTAAACCTGTAAAGTTAAAAGCTGTTACGAATGGGTCAGCCGCAGCCACACCGTTCTCGGTTTCAGTCATTTTGTTTTCTGAAAAATGTAGAACAAGTTTCAAGGAAACAAAGATAAGGTGCACAATATTTTGGAACACTGTATCCTTCAACGTTGAGCAAACCAAACAGCTAATATATAGGGTGCTTCCCTATGTAGCCTTGGTGGATACTTAACCCTGCCCACTCCAGACGTCTTTTGGAGTATAGGGGTAGGGGTCTCTGAGAGAAAAAGCACGGCTGAGTTACTCAGTATCTAACGTTGAATTACCGCCTTACCAAACCGTTGGGCGCCATGTAGTGTAGCTCCTATTTCCCTAATAGGCTCTGCGCATTGGAATAATATATCCTATAGGTTTGACATAGGACTAAGGTCAGTATGTCCCTATCGAGTATATTAAACTTAATTACTTGTGCCAGCTAGCTCAGAGGCCACTAGAAACTCCTTGACAACAAGAAGGGAGTCGTTTTTGGCAGCCGCAAAACATGACCACTTTGTTTCCCTTTAGAATCAGAACGTGTCCCAGAGTCGTGGAAACAATAGATAACTATTTCACTCAGCTCAATCGTGCATACTTAGTTTTCCTCATAGTTACACAAAAACAATAGACGGTCGTTTCAAAAAAAGGTTTATTGAACAGTCTTGTTTCTGGTGTAAGTAAAATGTGCTGTTACGATCACAAGACAGTATGCGAGATAAATAATGTACAGTGTAAGCAGTAGAAATAAATAATACTGCGATAGCATTATCTTTTAGTACATATGCCTTTACATAAATAACACAGACTAAAAATGCGAGTACTCATACGATGCGTTTCTAATCTAGTTCTACCCCAATGTACCTAACCTAACCTAGGTGTAGGGAGAGGTATGAAGTAGGTGAAGTATTCCTTACTATGGTATACTAAGAGTATGTTAAGTATAGTATGCCTAGCATGCCAAGAGTCCCTCTAGGTTCTTGTCAGCTCCATACCTGAAGAATGAGAGAGGTAGGAATCTCTTTGCCAGACTCGAACTCCAACACCCCGCAAGGGATGTCAGATCACTGGAAGCTGGACTCTCTGCGTCTTCTCAGTGCGTCAGGCCGGGAAACGGGCTCCTCTGAAGTCGAGGTCTCCTCTGATTTACAGGGGCTAGGGAAGGTATACTTATACCTGAGAAGTACCTCATAATGTTAGCATTGACGTGAGTCGGACAGCGGAAGACGTCATGAATGAACCCCCTAAGGAATAATGGTTCATGCATAATATATGAGTCCTTGAAGAAATCAATAGTCCTGGGCTAGGGAAACTCCCGCAGCCTAAGGGTCTGTTCTTCATGAACTCGTTGTGACGTTAGGGTGGACGGATGTCAGAGACCATGCCTGTATTTGGAGTGCACGGTTTAATGCCTAAATAAGGGCTGGGATTTTATGCCTATATAAGGGCAGGGCGAATTGTGCCTATATATGGACATGATACTGGAAAGCCCGTTTATGGACACCTTAAGAGGAATACAACATCACTGTGCCACTGGATTCAAGCTATCCTAGCTGATGAGGGGTGAAACCCCGAAACCGGTCCTAGGATGCTTGTTTTTGGTCCAGGGAAGACCTGGCTTGGCAGTTCAGGCTGGACTGTTCCCATTAGGCACAGGGTCCAGACTGATTTGCATATGGCCAGGTCTAAACTGGGGTGGCATGGTGAGCAAAAGATTGATGGATTTAACCCAGATCTCTTGACTGAGGGTGAATGTTTTGATTTGTTCTGCATTCCGTCCATCAATTGTGTGCCTTTTGCTTTCTCGCCCTAAGTGCGCCGGGTATGCCCAGACGTGGGTCCTGGGCTCACTGTGCCACTGGATTCAAGCTATCCTAGCTGATGAGGGGTGAAACACCGAAACCGGTCCTAGGATGCTTGTTTCCGGTCTAGGGAGGACCTGGCTTGACAGCTCGTGCTGGACTGTTCCCATGAGGCACAGGGTCAAGACTGATTTGCATATGGCCAGGTCTAAGCTGGGGTGGCATGGTGAGCAAAAGCATGATGGATTTAACCCATATCTCTTGACTGGGGGTGAATGTTTGGATTTGCTCTCCATTCCGTCCACCAATTGTGTGTCTTTTGCTTTCTCGCCCTAAGTGCGCCGGGTATGCCCAGACGTGGGTCCCGGGCTCACTGTGCCACTGGATTCAAGCTATCCTAGCTGATGAGGGGTGAAACCCCGAAACCAGTCCTAGGATGCTTGTTTCCGGTCCAGAGAGAACCTGGTTTGGCAGTTCGGGCTTGACTGTTCCCATTAGGCACAGGGTCAAGACTGATTTGCATATGGCCAGGTCTAAACTGGGGTGCCATAGTGAGCAAAAGAATGATGGATTTAACCCAGATCTCTTGACTGGGGGTGAATGTTTTGATTTGTTCTGCATTCCGTCCATCAATTGTGTGTCTTTTGCTTTCTCGCCCTAAGTGCGCCGGGTATGCCCAGACGTGGGTCCCGGGCTCACTGTGCCACTGGATTCAAGCTATCCTAGCTGATGAGGGGTGAAACCCCGAAACCTGTCCTAGGATGCTTGTTTCCGGTCCAGGGAGGACCTGGCTTGGCAGTTCGGGCTAGACTGTTCCCATGAGGCACAGGGTCAAGACTGATTTGCATATGGCCAGGTCTAAACTGGGGTGGCATGGTGAGCAAAAGAATGATGGATTTAACCCAGATCTCTTGACTGGGGGTGAATGTTTTGATTTGTTCTGCATGCCGTCCATCAATTGTGTTTCTTTTGCTTTCTCGCCCAAAGTGCGCCTGGTATGCCCAGACGTGGGTTCCGGGCTCACTGTGCCACTGGATTCAAGCTATCCTAGCTGATGAGGGGTGAAACCCCGAAACCGGTCCTAGGATGCTTGTTTTTGGTCCAGGGAAGACCTGGCTTGGCAGTTCGGGCTGGACTGTTCCCATGAGGCACAGGGTCAAGACTGATTTGCATATGGCCAGTTCTAAACTGGGGTGGCATGGTGAGCAAAAGCATGATGGATTTAACCCAGATCTCTTGACTAGGGGTGAATGTTTGGATTTGTTCTGCATTCCGTCCACCAATTGTGTGTTTTCCTTTCTCGCCCTAAGTGCGCCGGGTATGCCCAGACGTGGGTCCCGGGCTCACTGTGCCACTGGATTCTAGCTATCCTAGCTGATGAGGGGTGAAACCCCGAAACCGGTCCTAGGATGCTTATTTCCGGTCCAGAGAGAACCTGGTTTGGCAGTTCGGGCTTGACTGTTCCCATTAGGCTCAGGGTCAAGACTGATTTGCATATGGCCAGGTCTAAACTGGGGTGGCATGGTGAGCAAAAGAATGATGGATTTAACCCAGATCTCTTGACTGGGGCTGAATGTTTTGATTTGTTCTGCATGCCATCCATCAATTGTGTTTCTTTTGCTTTCTCGCCCTAAGTGCACCGGGTATGCCCAGACATGGGTCCCGGGCTCACTGTGCCACTGGATTCAAGCTATCCTAGCTGATGAGGGGTGAAACCCCGAAACCGGTCCAAGGATGCTTGTTTTCGGTCCAGGGAAGACCTGGCTTGGCAGTTCGGGCTGGACTGTTCCCATGAGGCACAGGGTCAAGACTGATTTGCATATGGCCAGGTCTAAACTGGGGTGGCATGGTGAGCAAAAGAAAGATGGATTTAACCTAGATCTCTTGACTGGGGGTGAATGTTTTGATTTGTTCTGCATTCCGTCCATCAATTGTGTGCCTTTTGCTTTCTCGCCCTAAGTGCGCCGGGTATGCCCAGACGTGGGTCCCGGGCTCACTGTGCCACTGGATTCAAGCTATACTAGCTGATGAGGGGTGAAACCCCGAAACCAGTCCTAGGATGCTTGTTTTCTGTCCAGGGAGGACCTGGCTTGGCAGTTCGGGCTGGACTGTTCCCATGAGGCACAGGGTCAAGACTGATTTGCATATGGCCAGGTCTAAACTGGGGGGCATGGTGAGCAAAAGAATGATGGATTTAACCCAGATCACTTGACTGGGGGTGAATGTTTTGATTTTTCTGCATTTCGGCCATCAATTGTGTGTCTTTTGCTTTCTCGCCCTAAGTGCGCCGGGTATGCCCAGACGTGGGTCCTGGGCTCACTGTGCCACTGGATTCAAGCTATCCTAGCTGATGAGGGGTGAAACCCCGAAACCGGTCCTAGGATGTTTGTTTCCGGTCCAGGGAGGACCTGGCTTGGCAGTTCGTGCTGGACTGTTCCCATGAGGCACAGGGTCAAGATTGATTTGCATATGGCCAGGTCTAAACTGGGGTGGCATGTTGAGCAAAAGAATCATGGCTTTAACCCAGATCTCTTGGCTGTGGGTGAATGTTTTGATTTGTTCTGCATTCCGTCCATCAATTGTGTGTCTTTTGCTTTCTCGCCCTAAGTGCGCCGGGTATGCCCAAACGTGGGTCCCGTGCTCACTGTGCCACTGGATTCAAGCTATCCTAGCTGATGAGGGGTGAAACCCCAAAACCGGTACTAGGATGCTTGTTTTCAGTCCAGGGAGGACCTGGCTTGGCAGTACGGGCTGGACTGTTCCCATGAGGCACAGGGTCAAGACTGATTTGCATATGGCCAGGTCTAAACTGGGGGGCATGCTGAGCAAAAGAATGATGGATTTAACCCAGATCTCTTGACTGGGGGTGAATGTTTTGATTTTTTCTGCATTTCGTCCATCAATTGTGTGTCTTTTGCTTTCTCGCCCTAAGTGCGCCGGGTATGCCCAGACGTGGGTCCCGGGCTCACTGTGCCACTGGATTCAAGCTATCCTAGCTGATGAGGGGTGAAACCCCGAAACCGGTCCTAGGATGCTTGTTTCCGGTCCAGGGAGGATCTGGCTTGGCAGTTCGGGCTGGACTGTTCCCATGAGGCACAGGGTCAAGACTGATTTGCATATGGCCAGGCCTAAACTGGGGTGGCATGTTGAGCAAAAGAATCATGGATTTAACCCAGATCTCTTGGCTGGGGGTGAATGTTTTGATTTGTTCTGCATTCCGTCCATCAATTGTGCGTCTTTTGCTTTCTCGCCCTAAGTGCGCCAGGTATGCCCAGACGTGGGTCCCGGGCTCACTGTGCCACTGAATTCAAGCTATCATAGCTGATGAGGGGTGAAACCCCGAAACCGGTCCGAGGATGCTTGTTTCCGGTCCAGGGAGGACCTGGCTTGGCAGTTTGGGCTGGACAGTTCCCATGAGGCACAGGGTCAAGACTCATTTGCATATGGCCAGGTCTAAACTGGGGTGGCATGGTGAGCAAAAGAATGATGGATTTAACCCAGATCTCTTGACTGGGGGTGAATGTTTTGATTTGTTCTGCATGCCGTCCATCAATTGTGTTTCTTTTGCTTTCTCGCCCTAAGTGCGCCGGGTATGTCCAGATGTGGGTCCCGGGCTCACTGTGCCACTGGATTCAAGCTATCCTAGCTGATGAGGGGTGAAACCCCGAAACCGGTCCTAGCATGCTTGTTTTCGGTCCAGGGAAGACCTGGCTTGGCAGTTCGGGCTGGACCGTTCCCATGAGGCACAGGGTCAAGACTGATTTGCATATGGCCAGGTCTAAACTGGGGTGGCATGGTGAGCAAAAGATTGATGGATTTAACCCAGATCTCTTGACTGGGGGTGAATCTTTTGATTTGTTCTGCATTCCGTCCATCAATTGTGTGCCTTTTGCTTTCTCGCCCTAAATGCGCCGGATATGCCCAGACGTGGGTCCCGGGCTCACTGTGCCACTGGATTCAAGCTATCCTAGCTGATGAGGGGTGAAACCCCGAAACCGTTCCTAGGATGCTTGTTTTCGGTCCAGGGAAGACCTGGCTTGGCAGTTCGGGCTAGACTGTTCCCATGAGGCACAGGGTCAAGACTCATTTGGATATGGCCAGGTCTAAACTGGGGTGGCATGTTGAGCAAAAGAATCATGGATTTAACCCAGATCTCTTGGCTGGGGGTGAATGTTTTGATTTGTTCTGCATTCCGTCCATCAATTGTGTGTCTTTTGCTTTCTCGCCCTAAGTGCGCCGGGTATGCCCAGATGTGGGTCCCGGGCTCACTGTGCCACTGGATTCAAGCTATCCTAGCTGATGAGGGGTGAAACCCCGAAACCGGTCCTAGGATGCTTGTTTTCAGTCCAGGGAGGACCTGGCTTGACAGTACGGGCTGCACTGTTCCCTTGAGGCACAGGGTCAAGACTGATTTGCATATGGCCAGGTCTAAACTGGGGGGCATGGTGAGCAAAAGAATGATGGATTTAACCCATATCTCTTGACTGGGGGTGAATGTTTTGATTTTTTCTGCATTTCATCCATCAATTGTGTGTTGTTTGCTTTCTCGCCCTAAGTGCGTCGGGTATGCCCAGACGTGGGTCCCGGGCTCACTGTGCCACTGGATTCAAGCTATCCTAGCTGATGAGGGGTGAAACCCCGAAACCGGTTCTAGGATGCTTGTTTCCGGTCCAGGGAGGACCTGGCTTGGCAGTTCGGGCTGGACTGTTCCCATGAGGCACAGGGTCAAGACTGATTTGCATATGGCCAGGTCTAAACTGGGGTGGCATGTTGAGCAAAAGAATCATGGATTTAACCCAGATCTCTTGGCTGGGGGTGAATGTTTTGATTTGTTCTGCATTCCGTCCACCAATTGTGCGTCTTTTGTTTTCTCGCCCTAAGTGCGCCAGGTATGCCCAGATGTGGGTCCCGGGCTCACTGTGCCACTGAATTCAAGCTATCATAGCTGATGAGGGGTGAAACCCCGAAACCGGTCCGAGGATGCTTGTTTCCGGTCCAGGGAGGACTTGGCTTGGCAGTTTGGGCTGGACAGTTCCCATGAGGCACAGGGTCAAGACTCATTTGCATATGGCCAGGTCTAAACTGGGGTGGCTTGGTGAGCAAAAGAATGATGGATTCAACCCAGATCTCTTGACTGGGGGTGAATGTTTTGATTTGTTCTGCATTCGGTCCATCAATTGTGTGTCTTTTGCTTTCTTGCCCTAAGAGCGCCGGGTATGCCCAGACGTGGGTCCCGGGCTCACTGTGCCACTGGATTCAAGCTATCCTGGCTGATGAGGGGTGAAACCCCGAAACCGGTCCTAGGATGCTTGTTTCCTGTCTAGGGAGGACCTGGCTTGGCAGTTCGTGCTGGACTGTTCCCATGAGGCACAGGGTCAAGACTGATTTGCATATGGCCAGGTCTAAACTGGGGTGGCATGGTGAGCAAAAGCATGATGGATTTAACCCAGATCTCTTGACTGGGGCTGAATGTTTGGATTTGTTCTGCATTCAGTCCATCAATTGTGTGTCTTTTGCTTTCTCACCCTAAGTGCGCCGGGTATGCCCAGACGTGCGTCCCGGGCTCACTGTGCCACTGGATTCAAGCTATCCTAGCTGATGAGGGGTGAAACCCCGAAACCGGTCCTAGGATGCTTGTTTCCGGTCCAGGGAGGACCTGGCTTGGCAGTTCATGCTGGACTGTTCCCATGAGGCACAGGGTCAAGACTGATTTGCATATGGCCAGGTCTAAACTGGGGTGGCATGGTGAGCAAAAGAATGATGGATTTAACCCAGATCTCTTGACTGGGGGTGAATGTTTTGATTTGTTCTGCATGCCGTGCATCAATTGTGTTTCTTTTGCTTTCTCGCCCTAAGTGCGCCGGGTATGCCCAGACATGGGTCCCGGGCTCACTGTGCCACTGGAGTCAAGCTATCCTAGCTGATGAGGGGTGAAACCCCGAAACCAGTCCTAGGATGCTTGTTTTCTGTCCAGGGAGGACCTGGCTTGGCAGTTCGGGCTGGACTGTTCCCATGAGGCACAGGGTCAAGACTGATTTGCATATGGCCAGGTCTAAACTGGGGGGGCATGGTGAGCAAAAGAATGATGGATTTAACCCAGATCACTTGACTGGGGGTGAATGTTTTGATTTGTTCTGCATTTCGGCCATCAATTGTGTGTCTTTTGCTTTCTCGCCCTAAGTGCGCCGGGTATGCCCAGACGTGGGTCCTGGGCTCACTGTGCCACTGGATTCAAGCTATCCTAGCTGATGAGGGGTGAAACCCCGAAACCGGTCCTAGGATGTTTGTTTCCGGTCCAGGGAGGACCTGGCTTGGCAGTTCGGGCTGGACTGTTCCCATGAGGCACAGGGTCAAGATTGATTTGCATATGGCCAGGTCTAAACTGGGGTGGCATGTTGAGCAAAAGAATCATGGCTTTAACCCAGATCTCTTGGCTGTGGGTGAATGTTTTGATTTGTTCTGCATTCCGTCCATCAATTGTGTGTCTTTTGCTTTCTCGCCCTAAGTGCGCCGGGTATGCCCAAACGTGGGTCCCGTGCTCACTGTGCCACTGGATTCAAGCTATCCTAGCTGATGAGGGGTGAAACCCCGAAACCGGTACTAGGATGCTTGTTTTCAGTCCAGGGAGGACCTGGCTTGGCAGTACGGGCTGGACTGTTCCCATGAGGCACAGGGTCAAGACTGATTTGCATATGGCCAGGTCTAAACTGGGGGGGCATGCTGAGCAAAAGAATGATGGATTTAACCCAGATCTCTTGACTGGGGGTGAATGTTTTAATTTTTTCTGCATTTCGTCCATCAATTGTGTGTCTTTTGCTTTCTCGCCCTAAGTGCGCCGGGTATGCCCAGACGTGGGTCCCGGGCTCACTGTGCCACTGGATTCAAGCTATCCTAGCTGATGAGGGGTGCAACCCCGAAACCGGTCCTAGGATGCTTGTTTCCGGTCCAGGGAGGATCTGGCTTGGCAGTTCGGGCTGGACTGTTCCCATGAGGCACAGGGTCAAGACTGATTTGCATATGGCCAGGCCTAAACTGGGGTGGCATGTTGAGCAAAAGAATCATGGATTTAACCCAGATCTCTTGGCTGGGGGTGAATGTTTTGATTTGTTCTGCATTCCGTCCATCAATTGTGCGTCTTTTGCTTTCTCGCCCTAAGTGCGCCAGGTATGCCCAGACGTGGGTCCCGGGCTCACTGTGCCACTGAATTCAAGCTATCATAGCTGATGAGGGGTGAAACCCCGAAACCGGTCCGAGGATGCTTGTTTCCGGTCCAGGGAGGACCTGGCTTGGCAGTTTGGGCTGGACAGTTCCCATGAGGCACAGGGTCAAGACTCATTTGCATATGGCCAGGTCTAAACTGGGGTGGCATGGTGAGCAAAAGAATGATGGATTTAACCCAGATCTCTTGACTGGGGGTGAATGTTTTGATTTGTTCTGCATGCCATCCATCAATTGTGTTTCTTTTGCTTTCTCGCCCTAAGTGCGCCGGGTATGTCCAGATGTGGGTCCCGGGCTCACTGTGCCACTGGATTCAAGCTATCCTAGCTGATGAGGGGTGAAACCCCGAAACCGGTCCTAGCATGCTTGTTTTCGGTCCAGGGAAGACCTGGCTTGACAGTTCGGGCTGGACTGTTCCCATGAGGCACAGGGTCAAGACTGATTTGCATATGGCCAGGTCTAAACTGGGGTGGCATGGTGAGCAAAAGATTGATGGATTTAACCCATATCTCTTGACTGGGGGTGAATCTTTTGATTTGTTCTGCATTCCGTCCATCAATTGTGTGCCTTTTGCTTTCTCGCCCTAAATGCGCCGGATATGCCCAGACGTGGGTCCCGGGCTCACTGTGCCACTGGATTCAAGCTATCCTAGCTGATGAGGGGTGAAACCCCGAAACCGGTCCTAGGATGCTTGTTTTCGGTCCAGGGAAGACCTGGCTTGGCAGTTCGGGCTAGACTGTTCCCATGAGGCACAGGGTCAAGACTCATTTGGATATGGCCAGGTCTAAACTGGGGTGGCATGTTGAGCAAAAGAATCATGGATTTAACCCAGATCTCTTGGCTGGGGGTGAATGTTTTGATTTGTTCTGCATTCCGTCCATCAATTGTGTGTCTTTTGCTTTCTCGCCCTAAGTGCGCCGGGTATGCCCAGATGTGGGTCCCGGGCTCACTGTGCCACTGGATTCAAGCTATCCTAGCTGATGAGGGGTGAAACCCCGAAACCGGTCCTAGGATGCTTGTTTTCAGTCCAGGGAGGACCTGGCTTGACAGTACGGGCTGCACTGTTCCCTTGAGGCACAGGGTCAAGACTGATTTGCATATGGCCAGGTCTAAACTGGGGGGGCATGGTGAGCAAAAGAATGATGGATTTAACCCATATCTCTTGACTGGGGGTGAATGTTTTTATTTTTTTCTGCATTTCATCCATCAATTGTGTGTTGTTTGCTTTCTCGCCCTAAGTGCGTCGGGTATGCCCAGACGTGGGTCCCGGGCTCACTGTGCCACTGGATTCAAGCTATCCTAGCTGATGAGGGGTGAAACCCCGAAACCGGTTCTAGGATGCTTGTTTCCGGTCCAGGGAGGACCTGGCTTGGCAGTTCGGGCTGGACTGTTCCCATGAGGCACAGGGTCAAGACTGATTTGCATATGGCCAGGTCTAAACTGGGGTGGCATGTTGAGCAAAAGAATCATGGATTTAACCCAGATCTCTTGGCTGGGGGTGAATGTTTTGATTTGTTCTGCATTCCGTCCACCAATTGTGCGTCTTTTGTTTTCTCGCCCTAAGTGCGCCAGGTATGCCCAGATGTGGTTCCCGGGCTCACTGTGCCACTGAATTCAAGCTATCATAGCTGATGAGGGGTGAAACCCCGAAACCGGTCCGAGGATGCTTGTTTCCGGTCCAGGGAGGACCTGGCTTGGCAGTTTGGGCTGGACAGTTCCCATGAGGCACAGGGTCAAGACTGATTTGCATATGGCCAGGTCTAAACTGGGGTGGCATGGTGAGCAAAAGCATGATGGATTTAACCCAGATCTCTTGACTGGGGCTGAATGTTTGGATTTGTTCTGCATTCCGTCCACCAATTGTGTGTTTTGCTTTCTCGCCCTAAGTGCGCCTGGTATGCCCAGATGTGGGTCCCGGGCTCACTGTGCCACTGGATTCAAGCTATCCTAGCTGATGAGGGGTGAAACCCCGAAACCGGTCCTAGGATGCTTGTTTCCGGTCCAGAGAGAACCTGGTTTGGCAGTTCGGGCTTGACTGTTCCCATTAGGCACAGGGTCAAGACTGATTTGCATATGGCCAGGTCTAAACTGGGGTGGCATGGTGAGCAAAAGAATGATGAATTAAACCCAGATCTCTTGACTGGGGCTGAATGTTTTGATTTGTTCTGCATACTATCCATCAATTGTGTGTCTTTTGCTTTCTCACCCTAAGTGCGCCGGGTATGCCCAGACGTGCGTCCCGGGCTCACTGTGCCACTGGATTCAAGCTATCCTAGCTGATGAGGGGTGAAACCCCGAAACCGGTCCTAGGATGCTTGTTTCCGGTCCAGGGAGGACCTGGCTTGGCAGTTCATGCTGGACTGTTCCCATGAGGCACAGGGTCAAGACTGATTTGCATATGGCCAGGTCTAAACTGGGGTGGCATGGTGAGCAAAAGAATGATGGATTTAACCCAGATCTCTTGACTGGGGGTGAATGTTTTGATTTGTTCTGCATGCCGTGCATCAATTGTGTTTCTTTTGCTTTCTCGCCCTAAGTGCGCCGGGTATGCCCAGACATGGGTCCCGGGCTCACTGTGCCACTGGAGTCAAGCTATCCTAGCTGATGAGGGGTGAAACCCCGAAACCGGTCCTAGGATACTTGTTTTCGGTCCAGGGAAGACCTGGCTTGGCAGTTCGGGCTGGACTGTTCCCATGAGGCACAGGGTCAAGATTGATTTGCATATGGCCAAGTCTAAACTGGGGTGGCATGGTGAGCAAAAGAATGATGGATTTAACCTAGATCTCTTGACTGGGGGTGAATGTTTTGATTTGTTCTGCATTCTGGCAATCAATTGTGTGCCTTTTGCTTTCTCACCCTAAGTGCGCCGGGTATGCCCAGACGTGGGTCCCAGGCTCACTGTGCCACTGGATTCAAGCTATCCTAACTGATGAGGGGTGAAACACCGAAACCGGTGCTAGGATGCTTGTTTCCGGTCTAGGGAGGACCTGGCTTGGCAGTTCGTGCTGGACTGTTCCCATGAGGCACAGGGTCAAGACTGATTTGCATATGGCCAGGTCTAAACTGGGGTGGCATGGTGAGCAAAAGCATGATGGATTTAACCCAGATCTCTTGACTGGGGGTGAATGTTTGGATTTGTTCTGCATTCCGTCCACCAATTGTGTGTCTTTTGCTTTCTCGCCCTAAGTGCGCCGGGTATGCCCAGACGTGGGTCCCGGGCTCACTGTGCCACTGGATTCAAGCTATCCTAGCTGATGAGGGGTGAAACCCCGAAACCGGTCCTAGGATGCTTGTTTCCGGTCCAGAGAGAACCTGGTTTGGCAGTTCGGGCTTGACTGTTCCCATTAGGCACAGGGTCAAGACTGATTTGCATATGGCCAGGTCTAAACTGGGGTGGCATGGTGAGCAAAAGAATGATGAATTAAACCCAGATCTCTTGACTGGGGCTGAATGTTTTGATTTGTTCTGCATACTATCCATCAATTGTGTGTCTTTTGCTTTCTCACCCTAAGTGCGCCGGGTATGCCCAGACGTGCGTCCCGGGCTCACTGTGCCACTGGATTCAAGCTATCCTAGCTGATGAGGGGTGAAACCCCGAAACCGGTCCTAGGATGCTTGTTTCCGGTCCAGGGAGGACCTGGCTTGGCAGTTCATGCTGGACTGTTCCCATGAGGCACAGGGTCAAGACTGATTTGCATATGGCCAGGTCTAAACTGGGGTGGCATGGTGAGCAAAAGAATGATGGATTTAACCCAGATCTCTTGACTGGGGGTGAATGTTTTGATTTGTTCTGCATGCCGTGCATCAATTGTGTTTCTTTTGCTTTCTCGCCCTAAGTGCGCCGGGTATGCCCAGACATGGGTCCCGGGCTCACTGTGCCACTGGAGTCAAGCTATCCTAGCTGATGAGGGGTGAAACCCCAAAACCGGTCCTAGGATACTTGTTTTCGGTCCAGGGAAGACCTGGCTTGGCAGTTCGGGCTGGACTGTTCCCATGAGGCACAGGGTCAAGACTGATTTGCATATGGCCAAGTCTAAACTGGGGTGGCATGGTGAGCAAAAGAATGATGGATTTAACCTAGATCTCTTGACTGGGGGTGAATGTTTTGATTTGTTCTGCATTCTGGCAATCAATTGTGTGCCTTTTGCTTTCTCACCCTAAGTGCGCCGGGTATGCCCAGAAGTGGGTCCCAGGCTCACTGTGCCACTGGATTCAAGCTATCCTAACTGATGAGGGGTGAAACACCGAAACCGGTGCTAGGATGCTTGTTTCCGGTCTAGGGAGGACCTGGCTTGGCAGTTCGTGCTGGACTGTTCCCATGAGGCACAGGGTCAAGACTGATTTGCATATGGCCAGGTCTAAACTGGGGTGGCATGGTGAGCAAAAGCATGATGGATTTAACCCAGATCTCTTGACTGGGGGTGAATGTTTGGATTTGTTCTGCATTCCGTCCACCAATTGTGTGTCTTTTGCTTTCTCGCCCTAAGTGCGCCAGGTATGCCCAGACGTGGGTCCCGGGCTCACTGTGCCACTGGATTCAAGCTATCCTAGCTGATGAGGGTGAAACCCCGAAACCGGTCCTAGGATGCTTGTTTCCGGTCCAGAGAGAACCTGGTTTGGCAGTTCGGGCTTGACTGTTCCCATTAGGCACAGGGTCAAGACTGATTTGCATATGGCCAGGTCTAAACTGGGGTGGCATGGTGAGCAACAGAATGATGGATTTAACCCAGATCTCTTGACTGGGGTGAATGTTTTGATTTGTTCTGCATGCCATCCATCAATTGTGTGTCTTTTGCTTTCTCGCCCTAAGTGCGCCGGGTATGCCCAGACGTGCGTCCCGGGCTCACTGTGCCACTGGATTCAAGCTATCCTAGGTGATGAGGGGTGAAACCCCAAAACCGGTCCTAGGATGCTTGTTACCGGTCCAGGGAGGACCTGGTTTGGCAGTTCGGGCTTGACTGTTCCCATTAGGCACAGGGTCAAGACTGATTTGCATATGGACAGGTCTAAACTGGGGTGGCATGGTGAGCAAAAGAATCATGAATTAAACCCAGATCTCTTGACTGGGGCTGAATGTTTTGATTTGTTCTGCATACTATCCATCAATTGTGTGTCTTTTGCTTTCTCACCCTAAGTGCGCCGGGTATGCCCAGACGTGCGTCCCGGGCTCACTGTGCCACTGGATTCAAGCTATCCTAGCTGATGAGGGGTGAAACCCCGAAACCGGTCCTAGGATGCTTGTTTCCGGTCCAGGGAGGACCTGGCTTGGCAGTTCATGCTGGACTGTTCCCATGAGGCACAGGGTCAAGACTGATTTGCATATGGCCAGGTCTAAACTGGGGTGGCATGGTGAGCAAAAGAATGATGGATTTAACCCAGATCTCTTGACTGGGGGTGAATGTTTTGATTTGTTCTGCATGCCGTGCATCAATTGTGTTTCTTTTGCTTTCTCGCCCTAAGTGCGCCGGGTATGCCCAGACATGGGTCCCGGGCTCACTGTGCCACTGGAGTCAAGCTATCCTAGCTGATGAGGGTGAAACCCCGAAACCAGTCCTAGGATGCTTGTTTTCTGTCCAGGGAGGACCTGGCTTGGCAGTTCGGGCTGGACTGTTCCCATGAGGCACAGGGTCAAGACTGATTTGCATATGGCCAGGTCTAAACTGGGGGGCATGGTGAGCAAAAGAATGATGGATTTAACCCAGATCACTTGACTGGGGGTGAATGTTTTGATTTTTTCTGCATTTCGGCCATCAATTGTGTGTCTTTTGCTTTCTCGCCCTAAGTGCGCCGGGTATGCCCAGACGTGGGTCCTGGGCTCACTGTGCCACTGGATTCAAGCTATCCTAGCTGATGAGGGGTGAAACCCCGAAACCGGTCCTAGGATGTTTGTTTCCGGTCCAGGGAGGACCTGGCTTGGCAGTTCGGGCTGGACTGTTCCCATGAGGCACAGGGTCAAGATTGATTTGCATATGGCCAGGTCTAAACTGGGGTGGCATGTTGAGCAAAAGAATCATGGCTTTAACCCAGATCTCTTGGCTGTGGGTGAATGTTTTGATTTGTTCTGCATTCCGTCCATCAATTGTGTGTCTTTTGCTTTCTCGCCCTAAGTGCGCCGGGTATGCCCAAACGTGGGTCCTGTGCTCACTGTGCCACTGGATTTAAGCTATCCTAGCTGATGAGGGGTGAAACCCCGAAACCGGTACTAGGATGCTTGTTTTCAGTCCAGGGAGGACCTGGCTTGGCAGTACGGGCTGGACTGTTCCCATGAGGCACAGGGTCAAGACTGATTTGCATATGGCCAGGTCTAAACTGGGGGGGCATGCTGAGCAAAAGAATGATGGATTTAACCCAGATCTCTTGACTGGGGGTGAATGTTTTGATTTTTTCTGCATTTCGTCCATCAATTGTGTGTCTTTTGCTTTCTCGCCCTAAGTGCGCCGGGTATGCCCAGACGTGGGTCCCGGGCTCACTGTGCCACTGGATTCAAGCTATCCTAGCTGATGAGGGGTGCAACCCCGAAACCGGTCCTAGGATGCTTGTTTCCGGTCCAGGGAGGATCTGGCTTGGCAGTTCGGGCTGGACTGTTCCCATGAGGCACAGGGTCAAGACTGATTTGCATATGGCCAGGCCTAAACTGGGGTGGCATGTTGAGCAAAAGAATCATGGATTTAACCCAGATCTCTTGGCTGGGGGTGAATGTTTTGATTTGTTCTGCATTCCGTCCATCAATTGTGCGTCTTTTGCTTTCTCGCCCTAAGTGCGCCAGGTATGCCCAGACGTGGGTCCCGGGCTCACTGTGCCACTGAATTCAAGCTATCATAGCTGATGAGGGGTGAAACCCCGAAACCGGTCCGAGGATGCTTGTTTCCGGTCCAGGGAGGACCTGGCTTGGCAGTTTGGGCTGGACAGTTCCCATGAGGCACAGGGTCAAGACTCATTTGCATATGGCCAGGTCTAAACTGGGGTGGCATGGTGAGCAAAAGAATGATGGATTTAACCCAGATCTCTTGACTGGGGGTGAATGTTTTGATTTGTTCTGCATGCCGTCCATCAATTGTGTTTCTTTTGCTTTCTCGCCCTAAGTGCGCCGGGTATGTCCAGATGTGGGTCCCGGGCTCACTGTGCCACTGGATTCAAGCTATCCTAGCTGATGAGGGGTGAAACCCCGAAACCGGTCCTAGCATGCTTGTTTTCGGTCCAGGGAAGACCTGGCTTGGCAGTTCGGGCTGGACTGTTCCCATGAGGCACAGGGTCAAGACTGATTTGCATATGGCCAGGTCTAAACTGGGGTGGCATGGTGAGCAAAAGATTGATGGATTTAACCCAGATCTCTTGACTGGGGGTGAATCTTTTGATTTGTTCTGCATTCCGTCCATCAATTGTGTGCCTTTTGCTTTCTCGCCCTAAATGCGCCGGATATGCCCAGACGTGGGTCCCGGGCTCACTGTGCCACTGGATTCAAGCTATCCTAGCTGATGAGGGGTGAAACCCCGAAACCGGCCCTAGGATGCTTGTTTTCGGTCCAGGGAAGACCTGGCTTGGCAGTTCGGGCTAGACTGTTCCCATGAGGCACAGGGTCAAGACTCATTTGGATATGGCCAGGTCTAAACTGGGGTGGCATGTTGAGCAAAAGAATCATGGATTTAACCCAGATCTCTTGGCTGGGGGTGAATGTTTTGATTTGTTCTGCATTCCGTCCATCAATTGTGTGTCTTTTGCTTTCTCGCCCTAAGTGCGCCGGGTATGCCCAGATGTGGGTCCCGGGCTCACTGTGCCACTGGATTCAAGCTATCCTAGCTGATGAGGGTGAAACCCCGAAACCGGTCCTAGGATGCTTGTTTTCAGTCCAGGGAGGACCTGGCTTGACAGTACGGGCTGCACTGTTCCCTTGAGGCACAGGGTCAAGACTGATTTGCATATGGCCAGGTCTAAACTGGGGGGCATGGTGAGCAAAAGAATGATGGATTTAACCCATATCTCTTGACTGGGGGTGAATGTTTTGATTTTTTCTGCATTTCATCCATCAATTGTGTGTTGTTTGCTTTCTCGCCCTAAGTGCGTCGGGTATGCCCAGACGTGGGTCCCGGGCTCACTGTGCCACTGGATTCAAGCTATCCTAGCTGATGAGGGGTGAAACCCCGAAACCGGTTCTAGGATGCTTGTTTCCGGTCCAGGGAGGACCTGGCTTGGCAGTTCGGGCTGGACTGTTCCCATGAGGCACAGGGTCAAGACTGATTTGCATATGGCCAGGTCTAAACTGGGGTGGCATGTTGAGCAAAAGAATCATGGATTTAACCCAGATCTCTTGGCTGGGGGTGAATGTTTTGATTTGTTCTGCATTCCGTCCACCAATTGTGCGTCTTTTGTTTTCTCGCCCTAAGTGCGCCAGGTATGCCCAGATGTGGTTCCCGGGCTCACTGTGCCACTGAATTCAAGCTATCATAGCTGATGAGGGGTGAAACCCCGAAACCGGTCCGAGGATGCTTGTTTCCGGTCCAGGGAGGACCTGGCTTGGCAGTTTGGGCTGGACAGTTCCCATGAGGCACAGGGTCAAGACTGATTTGCATATGGCCAGGTCTAAACTGGGGTGGCATGGTGAGCAAAAGCATGATGGATTTAACCCAGATCTCTTGACTGGGGCTGAATGTTTGGATTTGTTCTGCATTCCGTCCACCAATTGTGTGTTTTGCTTTCTCGCCCTAAGTGCGCCTGGTATGCCCAGATGTGGGTCCCGGGCTCACTGTGCCACTGGATTCAAGCTATCCTAGCTGATGAGGGGTGAAACCCCGAAACCGGTCCTAGGATGCTTGTTTCCGGTCCAGAGAGAACCTGGTTTGGCAGTTCGGGCTTGACTGTTCCCATTAGGCACAGGGTCAAGACTGATTTGCATATGGCCAGGTCTAAACTGGGGTGGCATGGTGAGCAAAAGAATGATGAATTAAACCCAGATCTCTTGACTGGGGCTGAATGTTTTGATTTGTTCTGCATACTATCCATCAATTGTGTGTCTTTTGCTTTCTCACCCTAAGTGCGCCGGGTATGCCCAGACGTGCGTCCCGGGCTCACTGTGCCACTGGATTCAAGCTATCCTAGCTGATGAGGGGTGAAACCCCGAAACCGGTCCTAGGATGCTTGTTTCCGGTCCAGGGAGGACCTGGCTTGGCAGTTCATGCTGGACTGTTCCCATGAGGCACAGGGTCAAGACTGATTTGCATATGGCCAGGTCTAAACTGGGGTGGCATGGTGAGCAAAAGAATGATGGATTTAACCCAGATCTCTTGACTGGGGGTGAATGTTTTGATTTGTTCTGCATGCCGTGCATCAATTGTGTTTCTTTTGCTTTCTCGCCCTAAGTGCGCCGGGTATGCCCAGACATGGGTCCCGGGCTCACTGTGCCACTGGAGTCAAGCTATCCTAGCTGATGAGGGGTGAAACCCCGAAACCGGTCCTAGGATACTTGTTTTCGGTCCAGGGAAGACCTGGCTTGGCAGTTCGGGCTGGACTGTTCCCATGAGGCACAGGGTCAAGACTGATTTGCATATGGCCAAGTCTAAACTGGGGTGGCATGGTGAGCAAAAGAATGATGGATTTAACCTAGATCTCTTGACTGGGGGTGAATGTTTTGATTTGTTCTGCATTCTGGCAATTAATTGTGTGCCTTTTGCTTTCTCACCCTAAGTGCGCCGGGTATGCCCAGACGTGGGTCCCAGGCTCACTGTGCCACTGGATTCAAGCTATCCTAACTGATGAGGGGTGAAACACCGAAACCGGTGCTAGGATGCTTGTTTCCGGTCTAGGGAGGACCTGGCTTGGCAGTTCGTGCTGGACTGTTCCCATGAGGCACAGGGTCAAGACTGATTTGCATATGGCCAGGTCTAAACTGGGGTGGCATGGTGAGCAAAAGCATGATGGATTTAACCCAGATCTCTTGACTGGGGGTGAATGTTTGGATTTGTTCTGCATTCCGTCCACCAATTGTGTGTCTTTTGCTTTCTCGCCCTAAGTGCGCCGGGTATGCCCAGACGTGGGTCCCGGGCTCACTGTGCCACTGGATTCAAGCTATCCTAGCTGATGAGGGGTGAAACCCCGAAACCGGTCCTAGGATGCTTGTTTCCGGTCCAGAGAGAACCTGGTTTGGCAGTTCGGGCTTGACTGTTCCCATTAGGCACAGGGTCAAGACTGATTTGCATATGGCCAGGTCTAAACTGGGGTGGCATGGTGAGCAACAGAATGATGGATTTAACCCAGATCTCTTGACTGGGGTGAATGTTTTGATTTGTTCTGCATGCCATCCATCAATTGTGTGTCTTTTGCTTTCTCGCCCTAAGTGCGCCGGGTATGCCCAGACGTGCGTCCCGGGCTCACTGTGCCACTGGATTCAAGCTATCCTAGGTGATGAGGGTGAAACCCCAAAACCGGTCCTAGGATGCTTGTTACCGGTCCAGGGAGGACCTGGTTTGGCAGTTCGGGCTTGACTGTTCCCATTAGGCACAGGGTCAAGACTGATTTGCATATGGACAGGTCTAAACTGGGGTGGCATGGTGAGCAAAAGAATCATGAATTAAACCCAGATCTCTTGACTGGGGCTGAATGTTTTGATTTGTTCTGCATACTATCCATCAATTGTGTGTCTTTTGCTTTCTCACCCTAAGTGCGCCGGGTATGCCCAGACGTGCGTCCCGGGCTCACTGTGCCACTGGATTCAAGCTATCCTAGCTGATGAGGGGTGAAACCCCGAAACCGGTCCTAGGATGCTTGTTTCCGGTCCAGGGAGGACCTGGCTTGGCAGTTCATGCTGGACTGTTCCCATGAGGCACAGGGTCAAGACTGATTTGCATATGGCCAGGTCTAAACTGGGGTGGCATGGTGAGCAAAAGAATGATGGATTTAACCCAGATCTCTTGACTGGGGGTGAATGTTTTGATTTGTTCTGCATGCCGTGCATCAATTGTGTTTCTTTTGCTTTCTCGCCCTAAGTGCGCCGGGTATGCCCAGACATGGGTCCCGGGATCACTGTGCCACTGGAGTCAAGCATCCTAGCTGATGAGGGGTGAAACCCCGAAACCAGTCCTAGGATGCTTGTTTTCTGTCCAGGGAGGACCTGGCTTGGCAGTTCGGGCTGGACTGTTCCCATGAGGCACAGGGTCAAGACTGATTTGCATATGGCCAGGTCTAAACTGGGGGGCATGGTGAGCAAAAGAATGATGGATTTAACCCAGATCACTTGACTGGGGGTGAATGTTTTGATTTTTTCTGCATTTCGGCCATCAATTGTGTGTCTTTTGCTTTCTCGCCCTAAGTGCGCCGGGTATGCCCAGACGTGGGTCCTGGGCTCACTGTGCCACTGGATTCAAGCTATCCTAGCTGATGAGGGGTGAAACCCCGAAACCGGTCCTAGGATGTTTGTTTCCGGTCCAGGGAGGACCTGGCTTGGCAGTTCGGGCTGGACTGTTCCCATGAGGCACAGGGTCAAGATTGATTTGCATATGGCCAGGTCTAAACTGGGGTGGCATGTTGAGCAAAAGAATCATGGCTTTAACCCAGATCTCTTGGCTGTGGGTGAATGTTTTGATTTGTTCTGCATTCCGTCCATCAATTGTGTGTCTTTTGCTTTCTCGCCCTAAGTGCGCCGGGTATGCCCAAACGTGGGTCCCGTGCTCACTGTGCCACTGGATTCAAGCTATCCTAGCTGATGAGGGGTGAAACCCCGAAACCGGTACTAGGATGCTTGTTTTCAGTCCAGGGAGGACCTGGCTTGGCAGTACGGGCTGGACTGTTCCCATGAGGCACAGGGTCAAGACTGATTTGCATATGGCCAGGTCTAAACTGGGGGGGCATGCTGAGCAAAAGAATGATGGATTTAACCCAGATCTCTTGACTGGGGGTGAATGTTTTGATTTTTTCTGCATTTCGTCCATCAATTGTGTGTCTTTTGCTTTCTCGCCCTAAGTGCGCCGGGTATGCCCAGACGTGGGTCCCGGGCTCACTGTGCCACTGGATTCAAGCTATCCTAGCTGATGAGGGGTGCAACCCCGAAACCGGTCCTAGGATGCTTGTTTCCGGTCCAGGGAGGATCTGGCTTGGCAGTTCGGGCTGGACTGTTCCCATGAGGCACAGGGTCAAGACTGATTTGCATATGGCCAGGCCTAAACTGGGGTGGCATGTTGAGCAAAAGAATCATGGATTTAACCCAGATCTCTTGGCTGGGGGTGAATGTTTTGATTTGTTCTGCATTCCGTCCATCAATTGTGCGTCTTTTGCTTTCTCGCCCTAAGTGCGCCAGGTATGCCCAGACGTGGGTCCCGGGCTCACTGTGCCACTGAATTCAAGCTATCATAGCTGATGAGGGTGAAACCCCGAAACCGGTCCGAGGATGCTTGTTTCCGGTCCAGGGAGGACCTGGCTTGGCAGTTTGGGCTGGACAGTTCCCATGAGGCACAGGGTCAAGACTCATTTGCATATGGCCAGGTCTAAACTGGGGTGGCATGGTGAGCAAAAGAATGATGGATTTAACCCAGATCTCTTGACTGGGGGTGAATGTTTTGATTTGTTCTGCATGCCGTCCATCAATTGTGTTTCTTTTGCTTTCTCGCCCTAAGTGCGCCGGGTATGCCCAGACGTGCGTCCCGGGCTCACTGTGCCACTGGATTCAAGCTATCCTAGGTGATGAGGGGTGAAACCCCAAAACCGGTCCTAGGATGCTTCTTACCGGTCCAGGGAGGACCTGGCTTGGCAGTTCGGGCTGGACTGTTCCTATGAGGCACAGGGTCAAGACTGATTTGTATATGGCCAGGTCTAAACTGGGGGGGCATGGTGAGCAAAAGAATGATGGATTTAACCCAGATCTCTTGACTGGGGGTGAATGTTTTGATTTGTTCTGCATTCCGTCCATCAATTGTGTGCCTTTTGCTTTCTCGCCCTAAGTGCGCTAGGTATGCCCAGACGTGGGTCCCGGGCTCACTGTGCCACTGGATTCAAGCTATCCTAGCTGATGAGGGGTGAAACCCCAAAACCGGTCCTAGGATGCTTGTTTCCGGTCCAGGGAGGTCCTGGCTTGGCAGTTCGTGCTGGACTGTTCCCATGAGGCACAGGGTCAAGACTGATTTGCATATGGCCAGGTCTAAACTGGGGTGGCATGGTGAGCAAAAGCATGATGGATTTAACCCAGATCTCTTGACTGGGGGTGAATGTTTTGATTTGTTCTGCATTCCGTCCACCAACTGTGTGTCTTTTGCTTTCTCGCCCTAAGTGCGCCGGGTATGCCCAGACATGGGTCCCGGGCTCACTGTGCCACTGGATTCAAGCTATCCTAGCTGATGAGGGGTGAAACCCCGAAACCGGTCCTAGGATGCTTGTTTCCGGTCCAGAGAGGACTTGGCTTGGCAGTTCGGGCTGGACTGTTCCCATGAGGCACAGGGTCAAGACTGATTTGCATATGGCCAGGTCTAAACTGGGGTGGCATGGTGAGCAAAAGAATGATGTATTTAACCCAGATCTCTTGACTGGGGGTGAATGTTTTGATTTGTTCTGCATTCCGTCCATCAATTGTGTGTCTTTTGCTTTCTCGCCCTAAGTGCGCCGGGTATGCCCAGACGTGCGTCCCGGGCTCACTGTGCCACTGGATTCAAGCTATCCTAGCTGATGAGGGGTGAAATCCCGAAACCGGTCCTAGGATGCTTGTTTCCGGTCCAGGGAGGACCTGGCTTGGCAGTTCAGGCTGGACTGTTCCCATGAGGCACAGGGTCAAGACTGATTTGCATATGGCCAGATCTAAACTGGGGTGGCATGGTGAGCTAAAGAATCATGGATTTAACCCAAATCTCTTGACTGGGGGTGAATGTTTTGATTTGTTCTGCATTCCGTCCATCAATTGTGTGTCTTTTGCTTTCTTGCCCTAAGTGCGCCAGGTATGCCCAGGCATGGGTCCCGGGCTCACTGTGCCACTGGATTCAAGCTATCCTAGCTGATGAGGGGTGAAACCCCGAAACCGGTCCTAGGATGCTTGTTTCCGGTCCAGTGAGGACCTGGCTTGGCAGTTCGGGCTGGACTGTTCCCATGAGGCACAGGGTCAAGACTGATTTGCATATGGCCAGGTCTAAACTGGGGTGGCATGGTGAGCAAAAGAATGATGGATTTAACCCAGATCTCTTGACTGGGGGTGAATATTTTGATTTGTTCTGCATTCCGTCCATCAATTGTGTGTCTTTTGCTTTCTCGCCCTAAGTGCGCCGGGTATGCCCAGACGTGGGTCCCGGGCTCACTGTGCCACTGGATTCAAGCTATCCTAGCTGATGAGGGGTGAAACCCCGAAACCGGTCCTAGGATGCTCGTTTCCGGTCCAGGGAGGACCTGGCTTGGCAGTTCGGGCTGGACTGTTCCCATGAGGCACAGCGTCAAGACTGATTTGCATATGGCCAGGTCTAAACTGGGGTGGCATGGTGAGCAAAAGAATGATGGATTTAACCCAGATCTCTTGACTGGGGGTGAATATTTTGATTTGTTCTGCATTCCGTCCATCAATTGTGTCTCTTTTGCTTTCTCGCCCTAAGTGCGCCGGGTATGCCCAGACGTGGGTCCCGGGCTCACTGTGCCACTGGATTCAAGCTATCCTAGCTGATGAGGGGTGAAACCCCGAAACCGGTCCTAGGATGCTTGTTTCCGGTCCAGGGAGGACCTGGCTTGGCAGTTCGGGCTGGACTGTTCCCATGAGGCACAGCGTCAAGACTGATTTGCATATGGCCAGGTCTAAACTGGGGTGGCATGGTGAGCAAAAGAATGATGGATTTAACCCAGATCTCTTGACTGGGGGTGAATGTTTTGATTTGTTCTGCATTCCGTCCATCAATTGTGTGCCTTTTGGTTTCTCGCCCTAAATGCGCCGGGTATACCCAGACGTGGGTCCCGGGCTCACTGTGCCACTGGATTCAAGCTATCCTAGCTGATGAGGGGTAAAACCCCGAAACCGGTCCTTGGATGCTTGTTTGCGGTCCAGGGAGGACCTGGCTTGGCAGTTCGGGCTAGACTGTTCCCATGAGGCACAGCGTCAAGACTGATTTGCATATGGCCAGGTCTAAACTGGGGTGGCATGGTGAGCAAAAGAATGATGGATTTAACCCAGATCTCTTGACTGGGGGTGAATGTTTTGATTTGTTCTGCATTCCGTCCATCAATTGTGTGCCTTTTGCTTTCTCGCCCTAAGTGCGCCGGGTATGCCCAGACGTGGGTCCCGGGCTCACTGTGCCACTGGATTCAAGCTATCCTAGCTGATATGGGGTGAAACCCCAAAACCGGTCCTAGGATGCTTGTTTCCGGTCCAGGGAGGAGTTGGCTTGGCAGTTCGTGCTGGACTGTTCCCATGAGGCACAGGGTCAAGACTGATTTGCATATGGCCAGGTCTAAACTGGGGTGGCATGGTGAGCAAAAGTATGATGGATTTAACCCAGATCTCTTGACTGGGGGTGAATGTTTTGATTTGTTCTGCATTCCGTCCACCAATTGTGTGTCTTTTGCTTTCTTGCCCTAAGTGCGCCGGGTATGCCCAGACGTGGGTCACGGGCTCACTGTGCCACTGGATTCAAGCTATCCTAGCTGATGAGGGGTGAAACCCCAAAACCGGTCCTAGGATGCTTGTTTCCGGTCCAGAGAGGACCTGGTTTGGCAGTTCGGGCTGGACTGTTCCCATGAGGCACAGGGTCAAGACTGATTTGCATATGGCCAGGTCTAAACTGGGGTGGCATGGTGAGCAAAAGAATGATGGATTTAACCCAGATCTCTTGACTGGGGGTGAATGTTTTGATTTGTTCTGCATTCCGTCCATCAATTGTGTGTCTTTTGCTTTCTCACCCTAAGTGCGCCGGGTATGCCCAGACGTGCGTCCCGGGCTCACTGTGCCACTGGATTCAAGCTATCCTAGCTGATGAAGGGTGAAACCCCGAAGCCGGTCCTAGGATGCTTGTTTCCGGTCCAGGGAGGACCTGGCTTGGCAGTTCGGGCTGGACTGTTCCCATGAGGCACAGGGTCAAGACTGATTTGCATATGGCCAGGTCTAAACTGGGGTGGCATGGTGAGCAAAAGAATGATGGCTTTAACCCCGATCTCTTGACTGGGGGTGAATGTTTTGATTTGTTCTGCATTCCGTCCATCAATTGTGTGTCTTTTGCTTTCTCGCCCTAAGTGCGCCGGGAATGCCCAGACGTGGGTCCCGGGCTCACTGTGCCACTGGATTCAAGCTATCCTAGCTGATGAGGGGTGAAACCCTGAAACCCGTCCTAGGATGCTTGTTTCCGGTCCAGGGAGGACCTGGCTTGGCAGTTCGGGCTGGACTGTTCCCATGAGGCACAGGGTCAAGACTTATTTGCATATGGCCAGGTCTAAAGTGGGGTGGCATGGTGAGCAAAAGAATGATGGATTTAACCCAGATCTCTTGACTGGGGGTGAATATTTTGATTTGTTCTTCATTCTGTCCATTAATTGTGTGTCTTTTGCTTTCTTGCCCTAAGTGCGCCGGGTATGCCCATACGTGGGTCCCGGGCTCACTGTGCCACTGAATTCAAGCTATCCTAGCTGATGAGGGGTGAAACCCCGAAACCGGTCCTAGAATGCTTGTTTCCGGTCCAGGGAGGACCTGGCATGGCAGTTCGGGCTGGACTGTTCCCATGCGGCACAGGGTCAAGACTGATTTGCATATGGCCAGGTCTAAACTGGGGTGGCATGGTGAGCAAAAGAATGATGGATTTAACCCAGATCTCTTGACTGGGGGTGAATGTTTTGATTTGTTCTGTATTCCGTCCATCAATTTTGTGTCTTTTGCCTAAAACTAAAGGTGCAGTCAAAAAATAAATCAAGATGACAGGTGAGATTATATTTTTACTTACCAGGATGTCTCTGAAGTGAAATATGGCCTTCACTTTGTTTCTTTAGCAAGGCCACCTCTTCTGCCAATACTGCTCATCCCGATGGCATCCGGAGGAGCAGTTGACCATGCTCCTCACTGCCGACCTTGAATTTCAGCAACAGTCCAGCCATACAGGTCTCGTTGCTCAAACATGACCTAGGGAGCACTTCTTCCCCCAATGCCGGCAAACACCCTCTGCCCATTTGCCCCCGGTCCAAGCCCCGCAGACACTGAAAATCAATTTATATTGGTGCCTGCACTTCACACTAGGTCCTTCATCAAAATAATGAAAAACTAAATGCAATTTAAAAAATATATATATTAGAGTTAATTTCCGTAAACCAAGATTGGGAGTGCAAGCCCAGAAGACAGATAAAACAGGCTGTCTTCTGGGTAGGGGACTCAAGATATACGTCTACTGGAAGGTGTGGGCAGGGTTTAAAGTTAATTAGAGTAGAAATTCGCAGATAAGGCCGGTCTGGGAGGTGGCCTCACTTCAATTAGTTAGGGCTGGAATGATAAAGTGGACGAAGAGGTAATGCTCAAGTGGCAATGTCGAGATCAATGAATAAGCCTGCGTTCTGCTCGGGCACGTTCTGCGTGCTTTACTGCTCAATATATATGAAGGCTTCAGCCATACACGTGCTCTGGAGACCCTGTGGGAGTTTGCAGTGTTTGAAAGTCCTTGTGTGCGTTATATGGAGAGGTGAGGATCACCTACTTAGATTTGTGTATTTCCTAGATTTCAATACTCTTTGAAACAGTCCAATGACTGACCTGCAGCTTGTTGAGCGGATATAGTAGACTACCTTCCCATTATATGGACTGAGTTTTGACGGATGTCACATCTAAATATTTAAATTAAAGGTACGGCCCCCTAACATCCAGATGTGGGGTGGGCTCATTCCAGATCATGGTTTGGCTAGGTTGTCAGAAGATACTCTTGCCCAAGGCAGAGCACGTGGGAAGCTGTGTGGATGGGGGAGGGCTTGTTTTACTTCTATTCAACAGGTTATTGGCAGGAAAGCATGCAATCTAGTAGCATGCTCTGCACGCTGTCCAGTGAGTTAACTGTTTTTGCCACATCTAATGTCTACTCTAGTTGGTATTTGGAGGATGCAAGGTATTGTTGGGATTTGTCCTTGCTGTCTTTTGCGGTTGAGGTTTACTTGTGCTTTAGTTTTGGCTCAAGCTTGCTTGAATATATGGTCTTATTTGCAGAAACGTTAAGCAGAGAAGTCCTAAAGAAATTGATCTTTTTCCCGTGGCATATCTAAGGAACTGGCAACGATGGTTTTTCATGCTGTACTATGATTGGCTGACTTAGAAATTGTTTAATCCTACCTGCTATTTGGAACACATTTTAAACAGTGACAAAAGAATGTTGGCAAGAATTACTGTAAAGCAGCGCCATTGTTAATAAATCACTTATCTGGAGTAGTCAGCATTTTAAATTCGTTTATTAAATTGTGAAAAGGGTTTGTACAGTAGAATATACAAAAACTTCACAAACAAGAACATTTTGCACTATTAAAACGAATAAAATATTGAAAAGTAACCATGTCTTAAAAGGATTCATAAAATGCCCCTTGATGTGCAATTTTTTATGCTCGATAATAAAAACAATACACGTTTAAAAAACGCAATACATCTCATTGTGTTTTCTTTCCATTAAAAGTGCGAGTGTATTTTTACGAATACATTTTTTTAAATGCTTTGATAAAATAAACGTTTTGGTTTAAAAAAACGGTAACATAAAAGGAAAGACTAAGGGGTCGATTCCGATCCCGGTCGGAGGCGCACCTAATACCATTCGGCCGGGAAAAAAGCCAGGCGAATGCCTGTTTCCCGACCGATTCGCACATACGTCCGAACGAGCAAGTACGATGCGCACAACTGCCCAAATCCCGACCCAGTCGTACTCACCCAATACAGGTCCAGTTCTCCGACCGATGCGGATCCGGAAACGCAGAATCGAGTCGCACGGAAGCCAAAATGCAGCCCCGTCCGGCCGGACAAGTACGATGCGCTTTCCGTACGCGCCGAACCCGTCGCTACGCACGGCACGTCAAAGCATCCGGGAGAGGCGCACATAAGCTCCGATTCGCGCCACAAGACGATCCACGGCTACGAGACGAACACGCCAGCGACGAGGACGAGGCGAAACAAAGAGAAAGACGAACGAGACGAACCAACCATGAATCCCATCGTGCCGATCCTACCAATATTCTACATCTATTACCGGAACAGGCACGGACGCGTACGGCGCAGAAGGTAAGTCAGACACCAACCACAAAAACAAACTACACGTACCCGACATATCACACACACACAGAGGGATGCAGAAATTACTTACACCAGCAACAGCAGCACCAGCACCATAGGGGCGGGATGGCCATCACCAATGCCACATATACACATAGGGGCCTTGATGCCACCAACTAACACCACCCCTACTCAGGCGGTGCCAGATGCCTACCACTACTACCACCTCTACCCATGGGGGGCAGGATGCCTACCACCAACAACACCCCCATTCACAGGATGGCTAATGCATGACACAACAAGCACACACCAACATAAGGAATGCAACAAAAAGACATCCCCCCAACACCATGACAAGCGTGTGTAGACTGTGTCAAATGCCTACAACACTGAACATGACTTTGAACATACAATGTGACCCCCTATCACATGTGTCACACATAAATGTGTGTGGCCCCCACAATGCAAGCAGACCATGACCACTGTGGCAATGGGGTCTAACCCCCATCATCACAGTGACCAAAAGGTAAGTGTGGGGTCCATAGCTGAAGCACATTTTGAACATTGTGGCAATGGGGTCTAAACCCCCATCATCACAGTGACCAAAAGGTAAGTGTGGGGTCCATAGCTGAAGCACATTTTGAACATTGTGGCAATGGGGTCTAAACCCCCATCATCACAGTGACCAAAAGGTAAGTGTGGGGTCCATAGCTGAAGCACATTTTGAACATTGTGGCAATGGGGTCCAACCCCCATCATCACAGTGACCAAAATGTAAGTGTTGACATTGAAAAAGCTGCAACTGCCAAACTGCATGGATGATTCCTGGTCACAGAACAACAAACACATCAATGGCAAAGTAGTGCTTGTGTCCCATAGCAACATAGATTGTGTGAGGCAAACAGTGCAGTGCAAATAAGACATACCTTTGGCCATGTGCAGACAAACATCACCCATGGGGGCTGACACTGTCAACATCCATCAATGACACAATGACAGAAGTGACCATCATAATGTAGACCCACATATTTGCACCAATGGGCACACAAATGTAGATACCCTGTGGAGACTGTAGATGTGAGGTGAACAAATAACATACCATGGCAGCAATGGGACACACAAACAATGATCATTGTGCTGACTGATGACCTAGGAGTCCCAGGGACAGCAGGTGAAACCCACCAAACAACATACAGCCAATAGCACACTAAAGATATGCCAATGCAGTGGTGCGGATGCACAAACAGGCAGACCCATACTCCACATCAAACACAACAGGTGAGGGGGGGGGGGTGCCAGTGTCCCCAGGCAACCACACAACACATGATGAGGCCTGGATACCAATTACACAGATGCACATACAGTGCCACACAAAAGTAACTCATGGATCCAAATCCCCTATGTGGGCAATCAGGCATTGTTAGATGAGAGGGAGCACAAATTACACATGTCACACAAGCTTGTAGGAACAGCAACTAACACAGCAAGAGACAGACCCACCACAGCACTACCCCCAGGGACCCCATATTGTGCTGACACTAGCCTGCATGATAATCCCACTGTGATGACAATGTCAGATGTCGTTCACACTGTGAACCCCAGCCATGTGTCCTGAGCAACTAACTACCATCACACCTACACAAGCTCCAATCAATCAGCACGGCCTGCCAGCCAAGGCCAATATGGAGGTAAGGGTCTGGCCGTGCAACAACTAACTTTTGCACACACTCAACACCACAAACCCTTATCTCCACTAATGTGCAGCAGTGAAGCTCACATGGACTGGTGACATTGTACATGCACCCTTGACAATACCAGGGGTGGTGGTGGGAACCAAGGTGCAGAAACCCATCACACATGGCCAGTCAACAAGACTTGTCAATGTCTGACACACAGCACAGTATGCTGTACATGGGCATGATGTGAAATCCACCACAATCAATGGGATCCTGGCCATAGTCACACACCAATGAAGAAGCCAAGGTAAACACACGAAGAACACACATACACAACTACCAACATTGCAGCTCTGACCCTGAGGAGTGGCAGCAGTCACACACACAACGTGTCACAATCACTGTAAGCTAACACAAACTGTAAATCACATTACTCGTGTAAACAACAAGTGCAAAGGGGAATCCTGAATGTGTCCCATCTGCGTTTGCCCACATCCCCAGCACTGACAACAAAGACAACCTGGGATGACAACCTCATGAACATTAGTTTGCCATGCACCCACATCACAGAGAAACCAGGTCCAAGATGCTGGATGAACACAGAACAACTCAGCAAGCATCACAAACAGGAACATCCCTAGGGACACAGTCTGTGTAGGAAAAGGGAAGGGAACACGCACAGACATGCTTACACAACACAGGCCCACGCAATCTCACCAGATTACACACTGCCATGAGGGCACACCACTCCTGTGGAAGGTCCGCTGTGCCAAACCTTGTCTGTGCACGACCCAAACATGTCAGCAGAACACTCCGTCAGTGAGTCAACAACCACAACACACAGAAGGCTCTGCTCACATCAGCCTGGGTACGGGGGTGTCACGTCAGTCATTTGCACACACACCAAATACGTGTCAAGCAAGTTGCACTGTATACACAGATGAGTCCTTCGACATTGATGTGCAAAACTGCATGTCCAGTGGAGCTGGGCACACAGTCAGGGAAATCGGAACATTGAACAGTGGTAAGCCCACCAGATGTGCATCAGTGTAAGAGAAAGATGTTCATTTACAAATGCAAAAAGGACATCCCTGTGTCAAATGCTGAACATTACACCCTCAGACTGTAGCAAAGGATGCCATAGATCCAGAATACAACAGGACACATATCCCATGGACCACATGGAGTCCATCACTGCAACACTTCATCGTCCTGATGTGAACACTATTACAACTGCAAATGCAGGATGCTACTCATCCACATCATGTACATCAAAAGAAAACCCAAAAGTAAACAAAAAGAGGCTTTATTCAGCAAATGTCAGGGTAAAAATGGAAGTCCAAAAGAAACTAAGGCCAATGGCCAGTCCAAAATCACAGTACCAACGGGGTGAGAAGTGACAACTGGTCACACATTGCTTGCCTGCACTGGTACGGTTGGGGGACATCACCCTTGGAGGGGCATACAAGGGGCAGGCCAGGCACTGCAGGGACAGGATTAGGGGATGGCAGAGTGGGGTGGTGGGTGCAGAAGTGTCACCGGCAACTGCAGTGGAGGTGTCTGACTCAGGGGGGGCCGGCACCACCGTGGTACACAAGTCAGTTGTTGTGGGTGCCGCAACCACTGCAGTGGGCTGGACTGATGTAGTGGACTGGGTACCCACTGCAGTGCCCAAGTCAGACATGGTGGTTGTGGACTCCACTGCAGTGCATGACTCCAAGGGAGTGGAAGGGTGGGCAGATGAGGTGGGCAGGACAGAGGGGGGGGACCCGGTCCCCACAACAGTGCCACTAACAGGCAGAGCATCTGGGTTGGAGGTGGAAGAGCAAGTGGCAGGGGGGGAGGGCCTAAGCAGTCTGGGGATGCGGTATCGGTGTGTGGGGGAACCTGGGGCAGGGTGTGGCGGGGGAACCTGTGCAGTGGTGGCCTGGGGGATGGAGGAGAGAGACTGGGCGCTGGAGCTGCGTGGTGGTGGTGGTGGGGTCTTGCTCTTCCTGCTCCGGGGGACTTCCGAATGGGCTCCTGGGTCTGCCTGCGCCTGGGGGCGGGTGTCCGGGGGCGAGGGGCACTCCTCTCTGTGTGGGTGGACTTCCTCTTCCCCTGGTGTGCTGGGTCAGCAGGAATGGTGGGGAAGAGGCCGAGGTCACACAGGAAGACCTGCTGTGTATGTGGGGTAGCAGGCGAGGCAAGGGAAGGGGTCTTGGAGGGAGAGGATTTGGAGGACTGCGGAGTGAATGTGGATGCCTGTGTGTGTGTGTGTTCCCCATCCCCTGTGTCTGTGGTATCAGTCCCCTGAGGATGCTTGTGTGCACGTCTTGCCTTACTCTTGGGTGTGTCTGTGCTGCTCGTGTCTGTGTGTTTGGATGACTGTGCAGGTGTGCATGTGCTTTGGACAGGTAGGGGGGCAGGAAGTGTGGATGGGGCAGAGGTGGGAGGGGTGAGGGACTGTTGGAGGAGGGACACTGCTGCCGTCAGGGAGGAGTCCATGGACCTATTGCTCCTCTGTAGGGCAGACATACCCGTCGAGATGCCCTCCATGAACGACACCAGCTGTGTCAACAGAGTGGTGTGTGCATGGAGGACACTCAGCATTGCTGTCTGCCCTACATGGAGCTGCCGAAGGAGGTACACAGACTCCTCACTCAGGGCAGCAGGGGACACAGGGGCAGGGGCTGCGGTGCCTGGCACGAAGGAGACACGCTCCCGAGCAAGGGAGCCTCCACGGACCTCAGGAATGGGAGCCGATGGGAGGGCGGTGGTGGTGGTGGCAGGGCCAGACAGACTAGCTGGCCTTTGGTGGCTGCCGAGACCCACCTCCACAAGGGAGTCATCCTCTGAGCTGCTGTGGTCCCCAGATGAGGTGGATGGTGCTGAGGACTCCTCGGTGTGGCTCCCCTCGCCCTTCGTGCCACTGGGTCCCTCTGACCACTCGTCCGATGCTGACCCAGTCTGGCTCTGCTGCTCCTCCTGGTCCGTGGAGCTGTCCCCTCCTGTGGCCGTGGATGTATCTGCAAACAATTAGGGAAACAGACAAACATCAGTCACCTGCACTGACCGCACACACCACTGTAAGTACAGCACATTACAGAGCAAGCCCTGGCATCCTTAGTTGAACATTGCCTAAAGTCCTCACACAGATTCAGGGAAGCCAATTGTCAGTCTGATGGTCAACCATGGGACTCACACCCCTCCTGCCCTTGCACCCATCTGTCTGGTGCCTGTCTGATGGTAAGACCCCAGTGTGGACACATGCACCACCTACACAGTTGTTGGACATTGCAGGGAACACGGTGAAGCATGTGAACATGCACACATCACATCTCTTGCCACTGAGTCAGTGCAGGTGTCGGGATAAAGGGATGGCCAGATTCTAATTAGAAATGCATGTGATGCATACCAGCACCAGACACCATGATGCACCCATGTCCGGATAGTCAATGCCACAATGGGGTGCATGTTGCACATGTCACTCCCCTGCAGGATCAGTCCCAGGAAGTTGAATGCCATGACACAGGAATGTGTGCAAAGTCATACATTACTGTCTCAAGTCACATGGCCATGGCAGCCAGACAACAACAGTCTGCACTGTGTCACAATCCGAGGGCATGGGGAATGCAAGTTATGTGACTGACAAGTGCACATGTCCATCCCCCAAAAACCACATCATCTGTACTACTATTTGTCCACGTCATACCAACTGGACATATGGGGGACATGAAACACAACTCTCTGAACATGAGCACCTGACAGTGTGCTGTGAATGAAAATACGCAAAAGACTGATTTGCATATGGCCATGTCTGAACTGGGGTGGTGGAGTGAGCTAAAGAATGATGATGGATTAAACCCAGATCAGTTGACTGGGGGTGAGTGTTTGATTTGCTCAGGCGCTCCGTCCATCATCCCCTTTGGTATCGCTTTGTTCGCCCTAAGTTGGCAGGGTATGCCCAGACGTGGGTCCCTTGCTCACTTTGCCACTGGATTCAAGCTAGCCTGGCTGATGACGGCTGAATGGCCAGAAACCGGTCCCAGGATGCTTGTTTCCGGTCCAGGGAAGACATGGCTTGGCAGTTCGGGCTGGACTGTTCCCATGAGGCACAGGGTCAGACTGATTTGCATATGGCCATGTCTGAACTGGGGTGGTGGAGTGAGCTAAAGAATGATGATGGATTAAACCCAGATCAGTTGACTGGGGGTGAGTGTTTGATTTGCTCAGGCGCTCCGTCCATCATCCCCTTTGGTATCGCTTTGTTCGCCCTAAGTTGGCAGGGTATGCCCAGACGTGGGTCCCTTGCTCACTTTGCCACTGGATTCAAGCTAGCCTGGCTGATGACGGCTGAATGGCCAGAAACCGGTCCCAGGATGCTTGTTTCCGGTCCAGGGAAGACATGGCTTGGCAGTTCGGGCTGGACTGTTCCCATGAGGCACAGGGTCAGACTGATTTGCATATGGCCATGTCTGAACTGCGGTGGTGGAGTGAGCTAAAGAATGATGATGGATTAAACCCAGATCAGTTGACTGGGGGTGAGTGTTTGATTTGCTCAGGCGCTCCGTCCATCATCCCCTTTGGTATCGCTGTGAATGAAAATACAGCTGCCTGAAAGTCACAGTCTCAAACACCTGTGTGCACAGTCAAGTGATCAGACACCTATAAGTCACAGAAGTATCGTCTATCATGGTCACATCTCAGATGGCATGCTGAGCCCCAAACGATGAACATACCAGTAGTCCTGACAACGAAGACACAGCACAATGAGACAGAGGCAGACACCTGAGGGTACATTTCACTGATCACAACATGCCAGATGATACACGGGAGTGGGAGTACAGAGTGTATTGTATGCACTGGAGTAGGCATGACTGTCCAGCTCCACCTGTAAGAGGGATGAGTCCTGGACAGTAGGCAGGTGGCCAAATATTGTTCCCACCAGCAGCATGGGTGTGTGCCACATTCCCCAGGGACATGTGGTAAGTCAGAGCAGCAAGCGGACCACATATCAAAGTTACACGCAGATCACATGTCAGAACTTAGGCATTGTGTAAGTAATTGACCCACCCATGAATCGCACAACATAGTCACGGGAACAAATGCTGTCCCCCACCTTGAGCAAAGCTAAATGCAATGACACAGTCCCCAAGTGACACAATTTCCTGACTGTAAGGGCCACACATATGCGTATCAGAGGAGAAGTGGGCATGTAACAAATGAGGGACATGGGTCCTGGACCACATGACTGATGTACTGTGGAAGTTTACTCAGGCCAGAGGAGGGCACATAGCATGGCAGACAAAGTGCACAGTGCAGTCATGGACTCACCCCCTCCTTGCTGCTGTCTGTCCTTCAGCTGCCCATCCAGGTCAGGGAAGACCACCGCCAGGATCCGGAGCATGTCGGGGGTCAGGGTCCGGTGTCCGCCCCTCCTGCGAGGAGGCGACAGCTTCAGCTGGACCCTTGCGATCCTCCGGGTCCAGCCACGAAGGTCCTGCCACCTCTTTTGGCAGTTGCGGATCCTGCGCCTGTAGACCCCACGGATCTTACTTTCCGGGCGATGGTCAGCCAGATGTCCTGCTTCTGGTGGGCATCAACCTGTGAGGATGACAAAGTGAAAAGGCCATTACTACACATGCAACATATACGTGCATCACACAGTTGGATATACATGTCTCAATTACAGGGGCATATGATGTACACAGGCAGTGCAACAATGGCTATGAACAGTTTGCCAGCAGTCACTACATGGTATCATTGCATGGGAAGTAAACCTAGTTGGAATGCACTGTCACTGCACTGTACCAGTTCAGTGCATGTAACTACACACTTTGGGGTGTGACAACTACTCAGTGGGCATGCTAGCCAGTGGTGTGCACAGTGAAAGTCCTGCTAGTCAGACAACATGCACAATTAGTGATGCAGTGGACAGCACACTCACCTGCTCCCCTGGTTTCCCATACAGCTTGCTGTACTGTGGAAGGAGGCTGTCCAGCAGGGCCTGGTTCTCCTCAAGGCTGAAGGCTGGGGCTCTCTCCACAGTACGTGCCATTGCAGAAGCCAGAGGATGCATAAGCAGCAGCAGTGTTGGTGGCAGATGTCGTCCTGGAGCATGTAGTGCAGGCAAGTGAGCTCTCAGGGGAACAGCCAGCATTATATGTGTGCTGCAGAGGCAGATACTGTCCCATGTGTCCAAAGTGATAGGTCCAAGTTGTTTGCATCTTCTAAATCTGACCAATCCATGGTATAGCAGCACTAATACACGCCCACAGCATCCTTCAAATCTTCAACTTCATGACACCCATGATTATGCAACATTGTTGTGGCTGGCCAACTGAATTCACTGCATCAGACTCGTTGGAGCTTCGAAAACGCGTCCGTTGCCATGCCAGGCCCCAGCCAATGTGTGCGCACCGATCGGTCCACTGCTGTACAACGCGTACCCGGGATACAACGCGTACCCGCTCACATTGAATGCAATGGGCCGGCCGGGCACACCGATCGGTCCATTGCAGTTCAACGCGTACCCGCGATACAACGCGTACCCGCTCACATTGAATGCAATGGGCCGGCCGGGCACACCGATCGGTCCATTGCCCTACAACGCGTACCCGCTCACATTGAATGCAATGGGCCACCCGGGCACACCGATCGGTCCATTGCCCTACAACGCGTACCCGCTCACATTGACTGCAATGGGCCGGCCGGGCACACCGATCGGTCCATTGCAGTTCAACGCGTACCCGCAATACATCGCGTACCCGCTCACATTGAATGCAATGGGCCGGCCGGGCACACCGATCGGTCCATTGCAGTTCAACGCGTACCCGCGATACAACGCGTACTCGCTCACATTGAATGCAATGGGCCGGCCGGGCACACCGATCGGTCCATTGCAGTTCAACGCATACCCGCGATACAATGCGTACCCGCTCACATTGAATGCAATGGGCCGGCCGGGCACACCGATCGGTCCATTGCCCTACAACGCTGCACCGCTCACATTGAATGCAATGGGCCGGCCGGGCACACCGATCGGTCCATTGCAGTTCAACGCGTACCCGCGATACAACGCGTACCCGCTCACATTGAATGCAATGGGCCGGCCGGGCACACCGATCGGTCCATTGCAGTTCAACGCGTACCCGCGATACAACGCGTACCCGCTCACATTGAATGCAATGGGCCGGCCGGGCACACCGATCGGTCCATTGCAGTTCAACGCGTACCTGCGATACAACGCGTACCCGCTCACATTGAATGCAATGGGCTGGCCGGGCACACCGATCGGTCCATTGCCCTACAACGCGTACCCGCTCACATTGAATGCAATGGGCCGGCCGGGCACACCGATCGGTCCATTGCAGTTCAACGCGTACCCGCGATACAACGCGTACCGCTCACATTGAATGCAATGGGCCGGCCGGGCACACCGATCAGTCCATTGCAGTTCAACGCGTACCAGCGATACAACGCGTACCGCTCACATTGAATGCAATGGGCCGGCCGGGCACACCGATCGGTCCATTGCCCTACAACGCTGTACTCGCTCACATTGAATGCAATGGGCCGGCCGGGCACACCGATCGGTCTATTGCAGTTCATCGCGTACCCGCGATACAACGCGTACCCGCTCACATTGAATGCAATGGGCCGGCCGGGCACACCGATCGGTCCATTGCTCTACAACGCGTACCCGCTCACATTGAATGCAATGGCCAATGTGTGCGCACCGATCGGTCCATTGCTGTACAACGCGTCCCTGTACAAGTCACTGGCATATGTCACCATGCCCGTCACAGGTGAACATATGCCAGCCACATATACTTCCCAGGGAGTGAGGGGCACACCTACAACACCACAGCCTGTCCACACTGTATCCTAAGGCATGTAAGGCTGCATTACATGTTCCGTGTATGGGGGTCAACATGTTGTTTTTTGGGTGGCACTTGGGGCAGCCACTCCCAGGCTGTGCACGTGTTCATGGGGACAGAATCCTTGGTGTGTTGTGCACATGAACACTGTGGTGTGCAACTGTTCATTTCAGGGCATGTGGCATGGTCACATTTCACGGTTGTGTATGTGTATGTCATGTCACATACCCCCTGAGTCCCATGTGGGACGGTATGTACGTCCCAGGGTGACCCATTGCCACAATTGTGATGGCCCTCCACAGTCTGTGTGCATGTCGTGTTTACAATGTCTCTGATTCCATGTGCACAATGGGAGACAGTCTCCACATCCACGTTGTTTGTGCATGGACTTTGATGTTGTGCGTGTGTGTGTCACAGACGTCCATGTCTGTCCTGCCGAGGCAACAGGGACCGCTACCTGTGGGGGTCATGGTTGTTTAGCTGTGGTGTATTCATGATGCACCATGTCATGCCAGTGTCCATGTGTCAATACAGGGTCCCTGGGAATCTACCTGTCGATGAGCTGTGATGCCTGGGGCACATCTGTCCTCACATGTCACTGTGGTGTGTGTTTGGAATGTGACAGCAGTACATGGGTACTGTGACACAGCCTAATGATATCCCATAGCACAACCTGGGACTTGTTGAGGACACATGTTGAACTGTGATTTTAGATGTTAGCCATGTAGGTGCCATACATGTCCTTACGGAACGGCACAAGCATCATGTACTTGTGTCTCGTAATGATGTATCATGTGATATTGAGTCTGGTCTATGCCACATATGTGGGGTGACTGACAATCTTTCTTTCCTCACCTATGCACTGCAGGGCACCAGCTGTCCATCGGCCATTCCCTGACCTTGCAATGGTGGTTGAACAGGACTGCATCCGACGGTACCGCTTCACCAGGCCACTGATTGAGGAATTGATGGTGCGGTTGGCCCCACATTTGGAACCTGGCCGGACATACCCTACAGCGCTGACCCCCAAGGTGAAGGTGATGGCAGCCCTACACTTCTTTGCCACCGGTACCTTTCAACACACTGTGGCGTCTGCTGGTGGGATGTCACAGACCATGTTCAGCCGTGTGCTCCGCGACGTTTTGGAGGCTATGTTGGGGTACCTGAACCAGTACATCTATTTCCCTAGACTTCAACAACTCACTGACGTGAAGAGTGACTTCTATGCCCTGGGGAGGATGCCGCATGTCATTGGCTCCATAGATGGGACACATGTGGCTTTGGTACCACCACAGGCCCAAGAGAAGGCATACAGGAACCGCAAACACTACCATTCGGTCAATGCACTGGTGGTATGTCTTGCAGATATGAGCATCACACACGTCTGTGCCCGTTTCCCCGGTTCTGCACACGATGCCTACGTGATGAGGAGTAGTCGCATCCCGAGGATGATGTCACAGATGCGGAACCAGCGTGCCTGGCTTGTTGGTGTGTACTGACTTTGTAGCATTGTGTGTGTTCTGCAATGTAGTGTTCCACCCTCTTTTCTAACTCAGCTAATGTGCAATTGTCTGTATGTAGGTGACTCCGGATACCCCAACATGCCGTGGTTGTTGACGCCCCTCAGGAACCCTGTGACACCAGCCCAGATGCGCTACAATGAGGCACATGGTCGGACCAGGAGAGTGATTGAGCGGACATTTGGTCTCCTGAAGAGCCGCTTCCGCTGCCTAGATAAGACAGGAGGGGCCCTCCCATATGCCCCAGCAAAGGTGTGCAAGATTGTCATCGTCTGCTGCATGCTACACAACCTGGCAGTGCGGAAGGAGTTGCCTCTCATCCTGGATAACGATGACCAACATCCGCCACCTGTGGAGGATCCTGGGCTGGACCACGATGCCAGTGGTGATGATGATGATGAGGGTGATGTCCGCACACAGCTCATCACCAACTTCTTCAGCTGAATGTGAGTATCCAGGGATGTTATGTCAATGATGTGAGTTTGCATGATATGTGTTGGTGGTGCTCTGGTGCTGTTTGAGTGTGTCCATGTGCTACTTGACTGGATGCGTGCAGCAATGTGTCCTTACAGGTAGTCTGTACTCCACAACAGTGTTGACATGCTAACTTGGTCCTGGGTGGGTATCTTGTGACATGTATTGGGCATGAGTATTGCAGTTCTGTCCTGTTCTTCAGTGCTTTTGACTGTGTGTCATTTCTGTCCTTCACAGGGTACTTTCAGAGTTGTTTGGTCAACTGTGATCCCCCGTCACCGTGAATCAACTTCCAGGGTGGTAGCTGTCGTTTCCCTACAGGTGATGTGCGCCACACCCATGGACTTCCTTTCTTCTAAACTTGTTGACTGTGTGCCCACTGCCAGGTGGGATACCTTGCATCTGTAGTGGTTACAACATGTTGCAAATGTGTAATAAACCTGTGCTTCACTTTGTGATGTGCGTTGTCTGTGGTCACACATCTGACTGACATTTGCTTCCTGCACCAGTGGGCTAGTTCACACAGACTATGAATAGGTGTTGTGTCTGTGCATTGCACCGTATTTCCTGGCAACATCAGTGTAGGCGATGAGTCAGATGGCCCTGGTGTGTATGTGTTGTGTAGCCCTGGTGGTGTGTCTCCCTCATATGTGTCACGTCGCCATGACTCACATGACGGTGTTGTACTTGCTGTAGCAGTTATCATGCACAGTGTCATTTCACAGATCATCATCTCCACTTCAGAAACAACGTCGTAATCACAACAGAGGCAAGTATGGTGTATTAGTGAGTTTATTGACATACATGTGTGAGTATAGTGCACAGGATGGTGGGTACTGTACATTGTGATTGTAATCCAAAGTTCCTAGATGATTTGGAAGTCCTGATAGCAGAAATGTCCTGAGTAAAGTCCACAGTCATCTGATACATTGGTCCAACTTGAGCTCCCCATGTCATGTGGGAGAGTTGTGTTGCATTCGACAGGGTGAAGAGTTTGCGCACAAAGGTGATTTTCCGGAACAGGTGTTGGCTTCCTGGGGGTTGTGCATGGCCATCAGCCTGTCAGTTGTCCTTCCTCGGACGACCCCTCTTCTTTGGGGGGGGGACCCTCAAGTGCAGGCTGCTGCGGTGCAGGGGACTCTCCGCCAGACTCATCCTCCCTCCCTGTGGCAGTTGCAGTTGTTGCAGCACCAGATGTTGTGGGCACACAGGGAGGTGTTGACATGTTGGTGCACATCTGGCGGAGGCATTGTAATATGTCCCTATGCACCGCCGTCTGTTCTTGCAATGTGTCCCACTTGGACTCCATGCGGGACATGTGTAAGTCCAAGCGGGCATGATGGGCAGCCTGCTGCTGTTGAATGTCCCTGAGGATCCGCACTACCTGGCTGAACTCCCCGGTGCTAGTCTGGTACGCATCAGCTATGCGTACCAGTTGTGGGTCATCATGCAGTCCAGACCCCTCTGCAAGCAGCGACCTATGTCTACCACCCCTCCCACCACCCCTGGCGACATGTGAAGGACCTGCGTTGGCACGCACAGGTGACCCTGGGCCCCCTTGGGGGTTGTTGCTGGTGTTGGTGTCCGTAGCTCCACGTTAGGCCGGGGTCCGTGTGCTGTTGGTGGTGGTGGTCCTTGGTCTGTCCATGTCGGCAGGGGTGGTCTGTGTGTTGGCAGTTGTTGGAGGGGTAGGTGCAGGGGGTGCAGCTGGTGGTCCTGCTGGTGCTGCATGATGACTCACTGCGGAGGTGCCAGGTAGGTCTTCGTCATCCGAGGTGGGCAGAGGCTGTTCCACACCAGTGAGCTCAGTGTCCCCCAGAGCCTGGGACAGGGACTCCTCAGCGTCTGCTGCTGTGTCTCCATCATCACCTGTATTTGGAAGAGACACACAATGTATGTAATGTTTCTACAGGCATCAATGGTTCAAACACCTGACAGTTGTGACTGTACCTCTGGATGCGGGCCTGTACATTGCATTGTCCTAAGTTGTCACAGTCAGCTGTTGATATTGGTGTAGCGCATTGTCCTGACAACATGAAGCATTTCAATGTGAATGTTGAGGTGTGTGCATAGCCAGCATTGGTGGTATTTGGTTGACATCTGGACATCCTTCTCCCTCCAGCCCAGTTCTCCCACCATGAAGCATGCCACCCTTGCAGTGGGTGCAGGTTGACTCTCAGGATATCAGTCAGTGGTGTCCTGCTGTTGGTTGGTGGCCAGTTCCCAGCAGGGCCTTGTGCTCCCCACAGCTGAGGCCAGTGTCAGACATCTTGGAAGTGGCTTTTCACTCACTCTCTTGTGGAGCACGGTCCCAGGTGTGTTGTTTGGAGTTAGTGGAAGTGGTGTGTGTGTAAGGGCCTTCCCGGAACCGGCATTGCAGGTTAGGTCCTCCGCTGAGTGGGCGCGAGCTGTTGACACATGTTGAATCAACGTGTCCATTCCTTGCCGGTATCTGATGGGGCTGGCTTTTAACTAATTTTCGACTGGCTACAGCACCCATGAACATTGCACGTCACCGATGTGACAAGACTGGTAATATCTAGGTTAACATACCCCATTACCAATGGTTTAGTGTAGATTTCCAACCCAGATTTAGGTCCTGATGAATTGCCGCTTGATCCATTAGGGACTACTAGGGCAAGAAACATGTTGACCGTATGATTTAAAGTGCAACTGCCTTTCACATTACTTGAGACAGTTGCCACATTTCTAGTTTTAATCAGGTGGGGAGTCAGGAATATTAAATTAGTTGCCCTGGTTTCTCCCAGACCTGTTTTAATTCACTTTGTCTCCATTGAGCACTATACACTTCACTGCACTTCTACACTATAGGGCCCCTCACACGCACCTCACCAAACGGCAGGAATAAAAGATCTCCGCCAAAGAGCCCCCACTGAGGGTGCCCGTCGGGTATTGCAGCGCCGACCCGACGAGGAGCATGCCCAATGATGAAGCATGACACCCAGCGGGCTGGGTGTGTGAGGCACTATTTCCGAAAGGAAGGATTCCCCATCCTTCCTTTTTGTTAGCCAGTTATTGATACTTCCATCGCTATTTTCCCGCCTTTCACTTCAGGAACTGCATACCCTCTTTATTGCTATTGATGCTAGGGCCCGTATGCTGGACCTTTATTGCCCTTTTGGTCTCTCTTTGTTGTTGACAGTTCCCAGCATGGCCTTGTGCTCCCCACAACAGAGCAGCAGTGTCAGACATCTTTGATGGGGCTTTCCACTCTCTGTGAGGTGTGCATGCTTCAGTGTGAGCTTGCTGGGCCATGTGGGGGGGGGGGATGTTGAGCTGTGACTACCACTCCCATCATGCTATTGCCTCCAACCCCCTTCCCAGCATGCCCATACTTCCTTCCTTTTGAGTGTACTTCACTGTGTGTGGGTGTGACAGCAATTGCAAGATGGCTGACAGTGGTGTCCTGCTGTTGGTTGGTGGCCAGTTCCCAGCATGGCCTTGTGCTCCCCACAACAGAGCAGCAGTGTCAGACATCTTTGATGGGGCTTTCCACTCTCTGTGAGGTGTGCATGCTTCAGTGTGAGCTTGCTGGGCCATGTGGGGGGGATGTTGAGCTGTGACTACCACTCCCATCATGCTGTTGCCTCCACCCCCTTCCCAGCATGCCCATACTTCCTTCCTTTTGAGTGTACTTCACTGTGTGTGGGTGTGACAGCAATGGCAAGATGGCTGACAGTGGTGTCCTGCTGTTGGTTGGTGGCCAGTTCCCAGCATGGCCTTGTGCTCCCCACAACAGAGCACCAGTGTCAGACATCTTTGATGGGGCTTTCCACTCTCTGTGAGGTGTGCATGCTTCAGTGTGAGCTTGGTGGGCCATGTGGGGGGGAATGTTGAGCCGTGACTACCACTCCCATCATGCTATTGCCTCCACCCCCTTCCCAGCTTGCCCATACTTCCTTCCTTCTGACTCTGCTTCCCTGTGGGGTAGTGTGCCTGTGCTGAATGGATGGCTGACAGTGTTGTCCTGGCGTTTGTTTGGCTACAAGTCCCATGTGTGTCACTGTGCTTCCCACAGCATGACCCAGGGTGGTGGTTCTTTGTGGGATAAATATTTTTAGTGTGAGGCAATGCATTTTCCCAGGTGAGTTGTGTGTAGTTTGGGTTAGGGGTGTGTGTGGGAAGAGCTGCTGGTAACTATGGTCATAGCTGTCAGTCCTCCTTCCCACCCAGCCAGATATCCCACCACGGAACGTGCTTCCATTGCAGGGTGTGCAAGTTGTCTTTCAGGATGTCAGACAGTGGTGTCCTGCTGTTGGTTGGTGCACAGTTCCCAGCAGGGCCTTGTGCTCCCCACAGCAGTAGCCAGTGTCAGCCATCTTGTCAGTTGTTTTCCACTCCCTGTGATGTGAGCATGGTTCAGAGTGGTGTTGATGGGCGTATTGTGATGGTGGGCAATATCTGTGACTACGACTCCCATGATGCTATTGGCTACACTGACTTGACCAGCATACACAGAATTCCTTCCTTTCTGTGGGATTCCCTGTGTGGTGGTGTTGTAGTGGTGGCTACATATCTGACAGTGTTTGTTGGTTAGATTTGTGCCACTGCCTAGCTTTATTTGTTGTAGGGTTTGTACATGTCATGACACAGTTACATATCAGTATGAGATGGCATGTATTGTGTTTATCTGACTGACATACACATCTTGGGATGATTCTGGTTTTGTTGCTGTGGATTTGCTAAGGGTGCATGGTTTGACTATCCCCTTGACAGTGATGTGTGTGTATTGTCACACGATATTGGGTATATTGGTTGTGTACTCACCAGGCTCTGGGATGTCTTCTAGTCCATAGACGCTCACTGGTGGGAGGATGGCCCGCACCTTCTCCTCCCAGGGCCTGAGGTATAGTGGTTTGGCAGGAGGGCCACTGCCGGTGTGTTGGCTCAAGATGTAATCCTTCTTCAGTAGGTCCCTGACCCTCCTGCGCACATCATACCACCTGTTCTGGATGTCTTCCTTTGTGCGCAAACATGGTGATTGTGCGTTCACCCTGTCAACGATCCTCGCCCACATCTTGGTTTTCTGCAACATGGGGGTCTGTTGGACCAGTGTACCAAACAGCTGTGGCTCTACCCTGAGGATCTCATCTACCAGGACTTCCAATTCACTATCTAGGAACTTTGGATTCTTCTTGGGGGGCATGGTGATGGGTGGTGGTGGTGAGTGATGTGTGTGTTGGTGTGCAAGTGAGGGTGTGTGAGTGTGTGTTTTGCTGGGTGTATGTGAGGGTGCTATTTGTTGAGGTGCTGATGGTGTGTGGCTTGTGTGATGGATGAGCTGTGAGTGTGTGTGTGGTTGCTGTCTGTTGGTGTTCTGTGCTGGCAGGTCATTTGAATTTGCAAAGGATCATGGTAGGGATTTGTGTCCTTTATATGGGTGGAGTTGTGGGTGTGTCTTTGTTCCCTGTTCCCCCCCAGTATTTATTGGCTTTGTAATTGCTTGTTTGGCATTTTTTTTGTGTTTTTCCCTTTGTACTTTTTGTGCAGGTAGGAGACGTTCTTCTGACCGAGTCGGACCCTGCAGTTGTGTCGTGCGAGCTTCTCCGAGTCGTTCACGCTGTGTTTGTGACGTTTCCTGTGCTGCGTACGCGTCGGTCGCGGTGTGTTGGGTTGCTTCGGCTCGCTGTTTTGTATGCGTGTCGGTCGTACGGCTTGAGCTCCGTGCGACTCTGTCGTGTTTTCCACACGTTGCATCGTACTTGTCGGGTCGGAGTTCGCGGGTACGTTTCGTTCGAGATTCTTCCTGGTGCGTGTCGGTCGGTTCGATTCGCGTGCTTTTCCGGCCGGATAGCTGTTTTCCGCGCGGTTCGGTCGTTCGGCTTGTGTTCCGTACGAGTCGGTCGGATTTTGCACGCTTTTCATCGTACTTTGCGGGTCGGGCTGCACCGGTACGTGTCGGTCGGAATTAATTCCGGCTCCGAGTCGGTCGGTACGTTTTCCGGCCCGAATCGGAATCGGCCCCTAAGTCAAGGGTTTAAAAGGTGACAGAACAAAACGGACATCTCGGGTTGTTAATGCGGAACACTGCGCTACATTCAGGGCACAAGTCCTAAAAAAAAAAGTGGGTGACTAACCTAGTTAGGCAGTATGCAAGTGACATCAAGGCGCGCGACATCACGACGCGTGACATCACGGCACATGACATCACGGCGCATGACATTACATGTGTCATCACAGGAATTGACATCATGGGAAGTGGCATCACAAGCCACGACTTTAATATGTAGGTGTGATGTAAAGCACTGTGACACTCTGCTTTGGGAGGAGTAGCGCTACACAAGAAAAAATAGTGGTACTTAAATGATTTCAACGCCTCCTCAGGGGTAATAAGCGCTATATAAATCACATTTATTTTGTGAAAATACTGGGAGAGACCAACACATGTGACATTCTTACAGAGCATGCATATCTAGTAAACAAAGCCTGAACAAAGTGAATAGCTGCCTCTCTTGAGTAGGCGCCCCCTGCGCCTAGGGGAGGGGCGCCCTTAGTCGCGCCACGAAACCGAGCCTCCTGGGGGGATGGTTGAGGGTATAATATCTCTGATGACATATGCACTACACGTATAGGAAACCGAAACTTACCTTAATCTATATAAGGCGGCGTCCCTGGGGTCTCGTCCTCTTTGTCTCCTTGGACCCCAGGGAAGCCGCAGGAACGTCGGAAACAAGGCGAGGCGTGTGGCACGGTGGGTTCAAGGGGGCCTGGCGTAGCACTGTATATGCGTCAAGCTAGTGATTCCTCTGTTAATGAACAACAAGTGATCGAGTGCCCGGAACTCATGTTCACGGGTTCGTTCCTTGTGGGAATGTTGGATGCGGCCGTGTTGTGCAAGCGGGCCCGTAGGGGATTGGGGTCGTGGCTACAGTGGTGGAGCGTTGTCTTCGCCCCTGGGTTTATGCTGCACGCGTTTTCTGGCAGTTTTGGGCACGGTGCTCAAGGGACGCGTGGCTACAGTGGTGGAGCGTTGTCTTCGCCCCTGGGTTTATGCTGCACGCGTTTTCTGGCAGTTTTGGGCACGGTGCTCAAGGGACGCTCCCGGTCCATGGAGCATTGATTGCGGTGTAGTTTGGGCCGCGGTGGAGGGCGGCTCGCTTTCGAGGCTGCCGCGAGGTGCGGCGGCCCGCCCATCTGTGGGGGGGCGTGGTTCCGGGCCCTGTGTCTCAATCGGTGGATGCCGTCGCATTGGTTTGTCTGTGCAATGCCGGGATATCATGGTGATTCTAGGGACACTCCCATTAATTGAATTGCAGCATTAATTGTATTCTAGGGACGTAGCATTGAATTGCAGCATTAATTGGATGCTAGGGACGCTCCCATTAATTAATTGAGCTTTAATTGACGGTGCAATGCGGACCTGCTTTGGAGGCTGCCTCGAGTTGCGGGGGCCCGCCCGTCGGTGAAGGGGGCGTGGCTCTACCATATATCGATCGGCAGATGCCTCACATTTGGATGATCTTTTTGCCAAGATATCGTGGTGGTATAGCCCCGTAACTGGGAATCACATTTATAATGGGGGGGTGCCGCTTGCAGGACGTCATTGCAATGTGCGCAGCTGAGTGGGTCGGCAGGAAATTTAAATACATGTGTACGGTGAAGCTGAAGTCAACTGTAATGTAATGTCGTGCCTAATTTCATTACTGCCTTTTAACATATGGATGTCGCTGAAGTGTGATGCCGTGAATAATGATATATATCCAAGTAGAATACTTTTACTCTTGTAGTGGTTTGTGGTGAATTATATGATTTGATGTGAATAAAAGTCTACGCCTTGGACAACATAACCGGATTCCGGAAATTCTTGGGCCCCAACGGGCGCTGAAAGGTGTCAGAAGTGGGGGAGTGAGTGTTAAGTTGTGCACGTACTATAACTATGTGTGAAGTGCTAACCTTTGTTTCCCCTCTGCTGCATTTGCTTCTAGGTGTGAGGCTCCTGACTGCTCCCAGCCAGGAGATTCGAACAAAAGGAGGCCTGATGACCCCTCAAATTCGGCCTTTGTTATGGGCCCAGCAGGAGTCTTAAATAAGAAAGCCCCTGTCCCCGCCTGCACCTTGTTGCTTGTTGCAGATGGAAAGCAGACAACGTGCAGGCGCAGCTGAAAGTGTCCCGGTGTTTGGAAATTACACCAGGACTAGTTCAGCACATTATTTAGTGGGGCCAACATCTTGGCAGGGTGCACTGCGTTCACCCTGTGAAAATAGTGGGTGGACGATGTCCACCCGCTTGTACCCCCCACTCGTGCCCTGGCTACATTCCTTCATTTTGGTTTGAAGGAGAGCGCCTGTGTCCAAGTTCAGCCCCACTTTGTACTGAGGTCTTTTGCTGCCAAATTTAAGTGGACCACATGCGCAAAAGCTGCATTCGAGAGGCTCAGCACAAGTCCATGAGTGTTATTCTGTATGTCCTATTTTACATCATCAGTTTCATTCAAAACTAAGAAAGAATAGCAAAAACAAAAGGTTCCACTTGCATTTCAATGATCTTGTGTTAAAGAATGGCCTAGTTAGTCATACTAAAAAATAAAGCAATTGTGTTTTTGGCAGCCCACATTTGGACGACCAATGCCATGAATAGGTTGTCATGTTGTGTTTCGCTGTAGGCCACCAGATGGAAATAATGGGAAGACTTTTCACAGTGAAGGAGCTTTCAGAAGTGATGGAACAGACCCAAAGACGACTAGTGCAAGGATTGATCAAGAATCATGGAACTGGTTGTTGAAACCGCCTGCAGGCCATTCAGGATATACCTAGGGCAGGAAAACAAGAGAGTTATGCAGTTAAAGGAATGGGTACAGTAGAGTATGCACGTTTACACTCACTTCACTAAAACGTGATAATGTGACGTCATTCCTTGCTTCTCCAACCGTTCTATGCATTATAGTGTAATGAGACACTTGCAGGCACTATAACTGTTGATAAAATTTGGAAAATTACAATTTGTTTGAGAGAGAAGCAAAAATCCATCCAAAAATGGAAAACGGGCAAAATACTGTTCGTGCAAAATATTAAACACAAAGAAACAAAACATGAGTAGTGGCAAAAACGTTTTCATATAAAGTCAGTTTTTTCTCCCATTTTAAGCTCCTTTAGACTATTTCCAGAATGTATTAAAGGTCTATGTTATCACATCCTGAGCATTTCTGTAAGGTGAATCATGTGCCCAGTTTGGCATAGTTTAATATAAATTGGGTACACCAGTTAAAAATGTTGTCAGCATCAGCCCTAGGTTCTGTAGTCTGCCACAAGTTCCTGGTTGTTTTGGCAGAAACAGAAAGATAGACTTTGGTAAAAAATGTGGCAGCTTACTGTATATCCTCACCACTTTAATCACTGGCTTCTGCATTGCAAAAGCCACTACCAATATATTACATTGAATACTTGTAACAATATGGCTCATTATCCATTGAAGAGCAACTACTCATTTCCTGCTTCAACTCATTCAATACAAAAATCCCATCCCCAGCCCTCCAGTAAAAAGTGTAACACTGCAAATCCAGCAACAGGAACATTCATCTGTCAGCTTGATCTGATTTTGTAATCCACAATGCTGCAAATGGAAATGGGATTATGGGTATGCTCAAACCACTTCCACCGGAGCAGCTCTTATAATGGGCAGCAAAAGAAGACAGTGGATAAGCACCTCCACTAAAATACTGTGGCATTGACAAAACCATTCAGGCTATCGAAGTCCTAACTGGAACATCATAAAACATCTCAGCTTCACTAGGGTCTGCCAGTTCAAAATATCATTCAGACCCAACTCACTGCCCATGCAGTTTTGCAATTCAAGTTTATTTTGGCATTGACATTTATTCAAGGTGATTTGAAGTACATTTTCCTGAGTCCTCTCCCTGTAAAGAACCTTGATGATTTCAGAATCTTTATGAGTAAGAATCGTGGGTCAACATTACAGGTCAAGCGACCAATTCGCTTGCCATCATATGTATATGTTTAAAATCCAGATACCTGGTCACTCACCAACAATGCAAAGTGCCCTTTAAGTGGGTGTATTAACAGGACTATGGGGGTTTGCCCTCAATCTTAGCCAAATAGTAAAGGTATAGAAACAAAACCATTGTTTATTCACTAAATTTCAAGCTACATATAAATGTGCAGTAAATCATTGTTGTTTGAAAGACTGAAAAGAGTGAAAAGTAATTTCCAACTAGCAACATTGATATTCCAACATGTTTCCATGCAACTCCTTCTCAAGTGTTAAGCCTGACAACAGAATACATTTAACAGTTGTGTTTTGCGATGGGCACATACAACCCTCAACTAGTGGGTTATACGTGGAAACATTGTTTACAGAAATTATGACGACAGAAACATTGTGCTACCAATATTGTGGGCTACCTATTGAGGACTAAAATACAGAGAAGGTAAGTGCATATACGTTTACTCTACTTACCTCCACATATATGTACCTTGAAGACATGCGTCTTCAAGGTTCATATGCGTGGAATTAAGTAACATTACTCTAAGCTAGTTGATAATTTGGTCCTTGATATTTTGTCCCCAATATTCTAGAGTTGATTTTACAGTGGAATACCTTGGTAGAGTTATATAGAAGGTGATAGCCTTTTAACAAATGAGTAACCAGTATTTGTATGTTTTTAAGCTCGACTTCTTTTCATCATGCCATGGGAGATTGAGTTATATAAATCAATGGTATTTGTTCAGTTTAGATTTAACAAGAAACCAGATTCAGAATGCATATTTCTGGATTCGACATGGATGATAATCATCTAGGTCTACAATAAGAGATTTACCACCTGGATGGGGAAGGGGGTGGGCGGTGTGAGTCAGTCGGTGAAGCAGGTTAACTGTGGTCTGGCACACTGTTGAATATTATTTGTTTGCTAGATGGTTAGCAGTTATGAAGTAAGTTGTGTGACTCCATGAAATGATGAAATACTTTTTTCTTGCTTCTTTTCTCATATTACATTGCTAGGCTGCTCAGCTGTTGTTCTTAGCTGCTGCATAGATCATCATAGATGCGCGTGTGACAGTGGTCAAGCCATGAGACATCTGGGTGACTCACTAGCTTCGCTGGTCTTCATCATTCAGTCTGGGGATCTCTGGTCCAGTTAGGCTCATCCTGGAAACCACATCCTAGATCACCCAATCAGTTATCTCCTTCATTGACTTCAAGAGTAGCCATGAATGGATGAATATTAGTCTTGTAAAGCGCAAACTTTGCCCAAAGGCGTCAAGGTGCTGCGGATAGAGCCAGAGGTCACAGGTACATAGAAGGCTCCCAACAATTAGGTGGTAAAGAGCCAGGTCTTAAAGGCCTTGCGGAAAAGAGAGTGGGATTCTTGTCCGGAGATTGACAGCGGGACAGTGTTCCAAAGCTTAGAGGCAGCAACAGAGAAAGCTCTTCCCCCCCACCTGGCTCTCCTGAACCTAGGAACTACCAGCCAGTTTTTAGTGGCAGATCTTAACTGCTTGGCAGGAACATATTGTTGGAAAAGCCTTTTAATGCCTTCAGCGCCTAAGTTATAAAAGGCTTTGTGAGCGAGGCAAAGGGCTTTAAGTAAGATTCTCCGGCCTAGAGGAAGCCAGTGCAGTTTGCGAACAGATGCCGAGACTGGGTGGAATTTAGGAACAAGCATCACCAGCCTGGCCGCTGCGTTCTGTACAAGCTGCAGTTTGTGAATGGATCCCTTATTGATGTCCAGATATAGGGCATTACAATATCTAATCTGGACAGGACCAGAACAACAGCTGCCTGCTTTCGAGAAGAAAAGGAAAGACATGGAGAGATCTTCCTCAGGACCCTAATGATTCCAAAACAAGTGGAAACCGTTCTATTGATCTGGGGGTCGAAAGAAAGGGAGCTGTCAACTATGACACCAACATTTTTTGCTGTAGGACCTGGACAGGGGCATGAACCGAGCATTTCAAGGCCACCAAGCCTGAGACCTTATGGATTGTTGGCTACCAAAGACCAAGACCTCTGTTTTATCACCATTGAGTCTAAGGTAGTTATCTACCATCCAGGAGGCCACTGCCTGCATGCAGTTTTTAAAATTTGTTGCGGACGCCTCTATGTTATTGGTGATAGACACAGCAATTTGTGTGTCATAAACATAGGACAGCACCTCCAGCCCAAAGGATCTGATGACCTTGGCCAGAGGGGCAACATAGTGGTTAAACAGAGTCGGGCTCAATGAGGAGCCCTGAGGGACTCCCAAAACATGTGATTAGCATCCAAGTAGAATTGATCCAGTTTTACTATTTGTGACCGGTCAGTAAGAAAGGAGGCAAGAAACTTCAGAGGGGAGCCTGTGACCCCAATTTCCTTAAGACGGCCAACCAATCTCAGAGGGGAGATGGTGTCAAAGGTCGCAGTTAGGTCTAAGAGGATTAGTAAAGAGGTGTGCCCAGCATCAACCTGAGTTAGAATATTATTAATTGCAGAGGTTAACACAGTCTCAGTGCTGTGGCCACTTCTACAACCATGCTGAGAGTCATCAAGCAAATGGTGTTCATCCAAATAGGTGCAAAGATGGAGTTTGAGGTGTTTCTCCAAAATGTTTGCGGGGACTGGTAACAAAGAGATAGGCCGATAATTTTTTAATTCAGAAGGATCTAGGGTGGCCTTTTTTAATAGGGGTTTGACAACCGCAGTTTTCCAAGGGATGGGGCACTGTCTTGATGAAATGGCTACATTAAGTATGGAAGTAAGGTGAGGGACAATCATCTCCCTACCTAATTTCATGACCTTCGGGGGGCAGGACTCCAGAGGGGATTCGGAGGTAATTCCCCCTAGAAGACAATCTGTGTGCTTCTGAGACAGAGGGGGGAATGCAGGTAAATTAACTACCTCCATAAAATCAGAAACCTGGAGGCTTATTGTGGGGGGTTAGTTTGGCCTCTGGATTACCAGAATAGTATTTTAAACTGTAATGCTCACCACATGTGGATATTATCTGGTATTTCTTATGCCAGAGTGAGGCCCGTTCAAGGATGTTTTCCAGCCTAAGCCTTATGAATTTTGTTGACCCCAGCTCTGCTGGCAAAGTAGCTAATTTTTTCCGAGCTTGGCAAATGAATGCCCTCTGCTGGTACCGCCCTAGGGTGCGCAGACAGAATATTGAGTTTTAAATATCGAGTTGCACAATTATTGAGTCAGAAATATAGTTATTGAAAAATATTGACAGCAAGAATATCGTGGTCAAGAATATCGACTCAAGGTAAGTAATATCGAATTTAAAAATATCAGGGGCCCATTACGATGGCGGGCAGAAGCACCACCGCCGTGCTGGCGGATGCAAAAGCACCAGTTACCGCCGGCACGCAGCAGTCCACACGCCCGTCCAATTACGATGCGAAAAGTAGGCCAAACACCGCCGGCAAGCCAGCAACACCGTCCGCCATCAAAGTGCGCCCGTACACGTAGCGGCGCAGCCCAACTGACACACACCGTCCGACGAAACACGTCCCGCCCGGCGCATAAATTACGATGCCGCAAACAAACGGCTCCCATGGCCAAGAGATACCGTACGACAAACCGAAGCGGTAACACGGATGCCGAGCACGGACAACGAAGAAGCGGCACCCCGAGCATGAATCCAGCACTGCAGGCCCTCCCCATGCTTCTGCTGATGCACCACCAAGGACGCAACGTACCGCGGAGACGCAGGTAGGCACACACACAACAAGTGCACGCAAACAGCGCACACAGTGCAAGGGCGGAAAAAGCGGACAACCCCCCACCAGCGCGTGTACACTACACATCCACCATTGCATCCACATATGACACACAGGCCAAATCGTAACATCGCGGAACACATGTGTACACACCACCTGGGACTAGGAACCAACCACCCCGTCACGGCCCCAAAGCGCCGATGACGCCGCCACACATGCGCACAACGCAGAGGCCAACCGCAGCGCCATGCATGCGTCGCACACAGACACAGGGACACAACCAAGCAGCACACACATCAGCCCCACCCCGAACGCACATGACACGTGACAGGCCTGCCACAGACATGTCCCCAACGCCCAATTCACGGACAACACCCAACGCCACACAACCGACGCACACATGTCAGTGAAGACACGCAACAGCAGGACACACCCCAGTGTAACAAACATGGCGAAGCACACAGCGGCGGCAACACCAACTAGGAGAAGCAGGGCCCCTTCGGGAAGAGGAACGCCAGTACCACACAGAAACACCCATACCACCCTGCACATATGAACAAGACATATAAAACGGAACACCAAAGAGCCCGGGGACCGACAACAGGTGGCCCAAGAATAACATTCACACACAAGGCCCAACGCAGAGCGGAAAGGCAGCCTGCCGCCCACACAAGGGAGAGCAGACAGCACTGAATGACCTTCCATTCCAACTCCGAAACCACAGCCCTACGACAGAAGCCGGTGAATACAGCCATTGTCCAAGAATAGACCAACACAGGCATGCCGAGGAGACCGACCACAGGGCAGATAGCGCATATCACAGAAGCACACAACGGACGGGGAAGAAAGAAGAAAACACTCCCCCATGTCGGCCACATGCAAGTTAATTGGAAGGAGTCACACAGCACTGACCTTGAACTGTCTGAGAAGCATGTGGGAAGAGGGCCCGTGTCCTCCAAACAAGCCAACAGAACACAAGTCCTGTCTCCCTACGACTACACAGAGCTCACAGCAACCTCGGAGCGTGCACATTGCAGACTGCACACACAGCCGGAGCACGCCACCTCAACGAACCGCTGCGAAATGGCAACCGCAACACACCTACCCAACTACGCCGAACAGCTCAAGCTGTACAAAACCAACCTGTTCCATACATTGGGATGCGATCTCCTGTCCCTGCTGAACGTAAGTTACCGACTGACTTACCGCATCACATTGTTCAGCTGCGTCATGCCCGTCTTCTACTGTCGGAGGTGTCCCTACCAGCATCCCGTCGAGATATGCCTCTCCAACCCGGCATGTCTGAAGGCGGACCTGCTACCACTACTCCTCCCTCTGGACGCACACGACAGGGCCTGCTCTGCCTATGGGGGCATGGCGTATGTGGCCAACATCGCACCCGCACTGAAATGGGACCACTGTGCCTCCACACGACGGATCATCGAGAACAGCTACATCGAATGTCACCCAGCATGCCCCATCATGGTCCTCCAAGGGACAACTTACGAACAACACCTTGACAGCCACCATCCGCTACATTGGCTGGCAAACATGTACACCACCAATGACATGGAAGCCCTGCTGGACGGCATCGCATACCTGACAACCTGTCAATTCGTCGGACCACAACGCAGGTTCCCCGAGTGACCTATGATGTCCAACCCCGCACCCATGCTTAGCTTCCGCACGGACTGGCCAGTCACCACCACAACAGCCATACCAAACGACCGGCAACTGTAACCACACCATCAACGACATCGCCATGACATCGGATATGACCGGGACATGCACACTGTTCCCCATCACATCCAGGAACACCGCATGCATTGTGGGAGGCAGTGGCATGGGCTCTGTGTATCGCACCCACATGGACGGAACTGCACGGACAACCAGGACACGACATGGATCCAGCGCCCATGGACACACACACCGCTCAGTGGACATGAATAGGTCGCCTGGAGTCTGTGGGTGCTGCACCCCTCCCACCCCCGCCCCGGGAATCCCATACCAGGACCTTTGCATGGACGACAAGTGCATACAACAACAACACGACCCCAGTGACTGTGACATGTCCAGTAACCACCACAGTGCAACAACAAGTGGCACGCCGCTGCATGCACGCAAGCACATGCCCTGATGTCATCTCACATGCACGCGTGCATGAGGAACAACCGCAGCAAACCTGTCACATGGAACTGAGATGGACTGTGCCCATGATGCCAAGCGGTCTGGTAGGCTACATGTATACCGTCTGTGTCAAAGTCCGCAGCTCCGCAGCTATACGTAAATGTACATTAGCACAGCCTTGGCCAAGCAGATGTCACTCTGAAGCCCACATCCCACATGCAACAGCCAATCACATGTAACCCCACACCCTATCCCATTTGCAATCATGCTCAGTATATCCTCAACATGTATTCCGCTGCCAGTAGTGTCCACTATACTGCATCACAGAGGACAGAAGACTCAATATAATGTTTGAAACCAAAACTGTCTCCGCTGACTCATTTCACAAGTACGAATGAGAGAGGATGAGAGTATGTGAAGTACACGGCAGTCGTGACAAGACCATGCAGTCCACTGGTATTGGATGTCAACGCAAATGAGTAGCACTACTGTGGAAGACACACATGTGTCGTGTGAAGTCGTATGGACGCAGTGCTCAGGTGGGTGGGTGCGACGGGTAGATGCGCACATGCCAAGTTGGAGCACGCCGTGTTGGGAGGGGTCATGAACAGTACACCACCGCTTCCCTGGGCATTGTGAGAGGACACCTGTCGGGGGGGGAGTGAACACGTGTGTGCACAGCAGCCGGGCACAGGTACAAAGCGGTACCAGGCGCACCTCAGCCCACCCTCTGTGGACAAGCTGGATCCTGTTGTGCGCACGCCATGCCCCTTGACAAGGCACACACAGCCCCAGTCGACCAGGTGTAACCCCAACATAGTCAATCCGCACAGGCGATACAGGGCACGGGATGGCAGTGGAGCATGGTGTGTGAGAGGTCTCCTCGCGCTCCTCCTGGTCATATCACGCAGGCAATAGAACCTCAACGTCTAGCATGGCACAAGTCAGATGGAAGTGTAGGGGGGACGCACCACAGCATGAGCAGCACTGACGTCACAGGAGGTGGCTCGCACCATCCCATCCATTGCCCATCATACCAACCACGCCACATGCCATTGCGACTAAGTGCAAGCGCGTGCGCCACCACCCCCGAGCCCTCCCCAGAGAGGCCAAAGAGTGAATGTGTGGGCCATCAGTCACAGACGGACGCGGCCTGGCCGCAAGGGCAGCCACAGCCACTGGGTGTCGCAGGTGGCGGATCCGGAAGGCGAAGACTGTGATGCATAGTCCATGCAGGCCGGGTCTCCATTTGGGGCACCACACAGGTGGACGGCGTCCCGCAACACATCATACCCTGAGACAGCCCACTCGTGCAACTGGACCCACACATACACTCCTTGCCCTCTCTGGTGCGAGCTTGGGGCTGCCTGTGCAAGCGCTAGCCTCGCAGGTGAGCATGCATATTGGGGGAGCGAGGGGAGGACATGAGGGCTGGGGCGAAGATGACTGTATCACTGTCAGTTAGTACAAGGGATGACCCAGATGTGGAAAGGAAGAGACGTGTCCCGTGTGTACTGCAACTAGTCGCCAATCCAACTACCCCCCATGTCCGGAATGTAAGCCCGCACCTAGGCCCGCCCATCCGCCACATCGAACATACCACCAGCGCGACAACCTTCCCATTCGAAACACTGACTGGGGGTGGCGACCAGTGTACAATCATGTGTAGCCTACCCACGCGTACATGTGGGCCCTCCATGATCCATGTCACCTGCGGCAAAGTCATGACATGCGCAATGAGGGAAGTGAGGAGAGCTGTCCGCCCCACGCGCAGAAGGTGCATCAGCTCCACAGACCCAGCAGCGAGTCCAGCAGGGGTCACATGTGCAGGGGCAGCTGTGCCTGGTGTGAAGGCACATGCATATAGACAGCACATCGACCAATGTGTAGTCTGCCCACATCTACAGTCCATCATCATGCGGACATAGGAATTGAACACAGGGCAACACATCTTCAGTTGGTGCACCCACCGTGACCAACAATGCGCAATCATCGACGTACCCGCCCTGTGCATGGCCCCCCACCCAACGGAGGCACATCCAGTGCCACCATCCCACACACACAAGCCTTCCACGGAACATGCTGTGTCCAATGGTCAGTACAGAGTCAGCGCCCATCTGGTGGATCCTGAACAGGAGACACATGCACACACATGCCAGCTCCCACTATGTACGTCTGCCACCTGGCACGTGCAATGTAACCTCTCACCTGTGACGTGTGACTGCAAGCACACAGCCGTCTTGGCATGGGGCTGTCAATGTGGACACCTGTCAATGTTTCGGGAGGTGTGATCCGTACAGTGCTGTACATAGGGTGCAGTGCTGACACCTACTACTGTCTCATATCCCCTCGTGCCACAGGTCCCACTTGTTTTGGCCGCTCAGCCTGTGCCCACTTCGTCGTCGTCGTGTGCCATACTCATCCAGCCGCGGAAGCAGTTCCATGCTCAGCAGACATTCATGTTGCCGTGGCGTTGCCGCTTGACGGATATGCAGTCAGTCCCCATCAGCACGCCCCGCAAGTCATTGGGGCCTACATCCCCATGTGCATGCACATGGCAGTGGTTTGTATCACTAGCCATTGCCATTGTTGGGAGACCTGTGTAAGTGTATTGTGGCCGTGCCGTCCCAGCTTGACAGCTGGGCTGTGGCTCATGTGCTTGCTCAGTCATGTCAGTGATGTGTATGCGAAATTGCTATGTGTCGTGTTGCTTTGACATGTGTCCTCTGCCATTGTCCCTAGGCGGAGACCGAACATTGACCGCCCATACCAATTGCTGGCGGACATGGACGATACAGAGGTTATTAGGAAGTTTCGGCTGGACAGGCCAACCCTGCATCGACTGTGTGCCATGTTAGAACCCCATCTCCGTCCCCGCAGGGTGTATCCGACTGCTGTCACCCCCACGGCTAAGGTGATGGCCGCCATGCACTTCTTCGCCACTGGGTCATTCCAGCACACAGTGGGCATTGGAGGAGGGATGTTCCAGCCCATGTTCAGCAAGGTGCTGAGGGATGTACTGGCAGCCATGATGCTGTACCGAAACAGGTACATCCGCTACCCCAGGGCTCGTGAATTGGCGGCAGTGAAGGGTGCATTCTATGCCCTTGGCAGAATCCCACACGTCGTTGGAGCCATTGACTGCACACATGTCGGCCTTGTTCCACCACAGGCCACTGAGCACCTGTACCGCAACAGGAAGCACACGCACTCCCTGAATGTGCAAGTGGTGTGCCTTGCGGACATGGTGATCACCCACGTGTGTGCAAAGTTCCCAGGCTCGGCCCATGACGCACACATAATGCGCAACAGCATCTTGCCACGACTGATGTCCAATATGCAACAGGATCGTGCCTGTATTGTCGGTGAGTATGTGGAGTGGTGTAGCGTGCTGGTTGTGCGATGCTGTCCCCTGTCCAGTTGGAATTGCAACAGTTCTCTGTGTCCCTCACACCCAGGTGACTCTGCGTACCCGAATGGGGCATGGCTGCTCAGTCCATTGAGGAATCCTCGCACCCCAGCAGACGATCGCTACAATGAGGCACATGGGAGGACCAGACGTGTGGTCGAGCGTACCTTTGGCCTCCTCAAGTCCAGGTACAGGTGCCTGGACCGCACCGGGGGTGCGCTGGCGTACTCCCCACAGAAGGTGTGCCAGATAGTGGTGGTGTGCTGCATGCTGCACAATCTGGCCATTCGGAAGCAGATCCCCCTCATCGTGGATGACGGAGATCAACCAGGGCCCCAGCCCGCAGACCAGGACAGCTCGAGTGAGGAGGACAGCGGAGAGGAGGAAGCTGGTAATGTGCGGCAGCAGCTCATCGCCCGCTACTTCACTTGACGGTGAGTGTCCATGTACGACGGCTGATGTGGCTGTATCTGTGCAGGTGTGTGTGTGCTGTGTCAGGGTGACCGTTTGTTCACTGCGTGCTGTGTGTCAACGCTCCATGGCCAGGGTAGTATGCCACTGTTGGTGGCTGTGGCATTGTGCCCTATTGCTCTGTGCGATGTGTGTACATTGCTTGTAGTTGTTGACATGTACTGTGTGATGGGTGTGTGACACACTCATTGAATGTGCTCCTGTTCTGTCTCCCACCCCTAGGTCCCTACAGGCCCTCCGGATTCAATTGCCATGCCACGCATCAGGTGCCTTTCCGCTCAAGGTGGCCGTTGTATTCCGTACAAATAAAACACAGGGCACAAACAGCAGTTAGTGAAAAAGGTGCATTTATTACGAACTGTGACATGTGATTGTGTGTAAGGTGATGACAAAAGTGGTGCGTGCAGTGACAATGAGCTGTCGGTCATGGCTGCGTGATGATCAGGGTGTACCCACTGGTTCTATGTCCATAGTCCAACACACACATGCCATCCAGATGGCTGTGTGGAGTGGGATCGTAGTCCAAGTCAATGCAGTGGCTGGTCAAGGAAGGCTGGCGGAAGGCTGGCTGGCTGCCTCACTTGCGTTTGGAGCGTGCGAAGTCCTCCCGGGAGATCTGTTTCCACTTCGGACGGCCCCTTCCACGTTTGCGAGGGGGGTGCCTGCTTGCGACATGCTGGTGGTTGAGGTGTGCTCACTGGCTGTGGACGCAGGGGAACTGGACACTGCTGCTCCACCCTGCGCCCCGGCAGGTGGTGGCGGAGGGGGAGCTGCTGTCCCTGGCTGTGACCTCACCGCCACCACCAGCTGTCCCATGAGGTCCACGATTTGGCCCATACGGGCGTCCATGGACCTCAGCACCCCCAGCACCTCACGCGTGTCCGAAGCAGACCGGACCCATTGTCCTTGGGCCTCTTCATAGGCCCCAAGGACTCTGGCCATATGAGGCAGGGCATGGCTCCCAGGGGAGGCTGGCGTTTCCCTGACCCTGCTCCTCCTACCAGTCCTGCTGCCACCGGCCTGCCCACTAGCCACATTGCTCACCACGGTCCTCGCTGTGGCTCCCAGGGTGGATCCAGTCGGCCGGGCCACCACCTGCGCTGGGGCTGGTGCCAGCGAAGACGTGGCGGTGGTGGCGGCGGTGGTGGTCGGTGCGGCGATGGTGGCGGTTGCGGCAGTGGTAGTGGCCACAATGACCGTGGGTGTGGCCGCAACGACAGTGGCAGCAGGGGGCTGGGAATGTTCAGCAGCCCTGGATGATGGGTTGGTGGGTAGGAGGGGTCCTGGGGAGCGGCTGGGCCCTGCCACACCAGATGGGCCTGCTTGGTGGTCCGTGTCCGAAGAGGAGGACAGATCCTCCAGATCCGTGTGTCCTCGTTGGGGGCTTGTAGGCTGGCTGTGCTGGCTGCTGGCTCCATCCCCAGCATCCAGCAGTTCGTCACCTGTGGAGAGAATGAGATTTGTTATTGTGTTGCACCTGGCGAAGTATGTATTTGTCGTCTGACATTGACAGTTCGTGCAATCTCGTACATGGGTTTCCCGGAGGCGTGTGTGTGGCTGTAGCATCTGTAGTTGTGTGTGCTTGGCAATGGGACTGTGTGCTGTGCACATGTGGCATGGGACGGATTGGCCATGCCGATGGGTGTGTTGCTGTGCCCCTACTTATTGTGACTCTGGTGTATGCGGGCTCCTGGCCCATCCTGGGTCTGGTTTGTACTTTGCTTTTGGTGTTCAGATGGGACGCTTAGGAACGCATATGGCAACATGGGGGCCATGCCCCAGATTCGCATTTGGGAGGGAATATGCTTTTGGGGTTCAAATGGAACGCTTAGGAACGCATATGGCAACATGGGGGCCATGCCCCAGATTCGCATTTGGGAGGGAATATGCTTTTGGGGTTCAAATGGAACGCTTAGGAACGCATATGGCAACATGGGGGCCATGCCCCAGATTCGCATTTGGGAGGGAATATGCTTTTGGGGTTCAAATGGAACGCTTAGGAACGCATATGGCAACATGGGGGCCATGCCCCAGATTCGCATTTGGGAGGGAATATGCTTTTGGGGTTCAAATGGAACGCTTAGGAACGCATATGGCAACATGGGGGCCATGCCCCAGATTCGCATTTGGGAGGGAATATGCTTTTGGGGTTCAAATGGAACGCTTAGGAACGCATATGGCAACATGGGGGCCATGCCCCAGATTCGCATTTGGGAGGGGATATGCTTTTGGGGTACATGCTGTGAGCCATGGGTGCCGAACGTGACATGTGTTGTGGCAGCATGACAGTGCATGGTTTGAGGTGTGTGCATGCTTGACATGGCCTGCATTTTTGCTGTCTGTTGTGATTACTGGACATGGCATTGGACGCATCGTTATGAGTGAGTGATAGTTGTGTGCCAGCCAACGTATTGCAGTTGTCCCATCTCCTTGGTGTGCGTGCTGCCCTGTGCCATGTGCATCACTGCAGTGCTCGGGGGGTGTGGCCCATGTTGTGTGTTGTTGCTCACAGTGTGTCGTGCGCTTCATTGACTTCTGGCACATGGTTGGTCATGGGCATGTATCTTAGCGTGACTGCTGTATGTGTGGCAGCTGTGCGGATGACATGCCTTTCATGAGACTGGGGCTGACGGATGGGATGGATGGTATGTTGTATGTGCATGGTGTGTCTGTGAGTTTGATGGGTTCAGTGGTGTTCGTGTGCATTTATGTTGTTCCACTCTGTTGCGTCTAGTGTTGTTTGTCTTACATAGGCGTAGTTGTGGGGTGTGTGGTTGACAGGCAGTAGGGGCTACATGGACAGGACTTCAATGGTGTTTCGGTTGTGTGTGATGAGTTGCACAGTGGCTGCCGTGTGGGACTATATTCAGTGTGGCTTGTGCATGCAGACGTGGCTCCTTGGGTGTTGCTATGTCTGTGATGGGTCATGTGGGGTGTGAGTCTGTTGTTCATGTCCGTGTGCACATTGTTCACTTGTTCGTGACGGTGGGCGGTGCTGCGTGTTCGTCTGCTACGTGACATGTCCCATGTGTTGGTCGTGTTATGGTCCTCATGCCTCCAGTAATCCAGCCCTGTCCAGTTTCCCACCTGCAAGTTGTTCGTGCGTGCACTGTACTGGATGCCACATGGCTCTAAGCGGGGGTGCTCCATGTTGCAGGTCTGTGGGGGTGGGGGGGTGTTGTGGGTCGTGGGGGTGGCTGGACACCCACTGACACCGATTGCTGTGGTCTGCCTTTCGGCTGTCGTTGTGCACTGCGGTGGCTGACACGTGGCTGTGGGGTGTGGGGGATGCTCCTCCTTGCTGTGCTGTGGGACTGGGGCCTGGTGTGTGTTGTACTTGGGCTGTCCACCCTCCCACCCACTGCACTTTGTGTTCCTGCCACTTACCTGTTACTTGTCGGTTAGTGCAGCTGTGGCGGACACATGGGTGTGGTGGGTGCTCGTTGTGGCGCTTCTGGCATATTTGGGGACCTGTTGGTGGTTACGTGGCTGGCTGAGTGTACACATGTCCCCACGCATCTTACAGTTGTTCGGTTTGGGCTGTGTGTGGTGGTGTCTGTTGCATGTGTGTGTGATGTGTTGTGTATTGTGTGCTGGACATGGGGGTGTTTGTCCCTGGGAGCTGTGGCATGGTAGTTGCGCATGTGAGTACATAGCGGTGTGCTGGTATACATTTGTTTGTACTTACCAGCCTCCACTCCCCCTGCTAATCCGGCGAGGATCTCCGGATGTATTACGACTCGCACCTTCTCCTCCCACGCTTTGAAGGTCTTAAAGAGCGCGGGATTCCCTCCGCCAGTGACGGCAGCCAGCTCTCTGTTTTTGCCCTCCTTCTTCTTGACCAGGCTCTTTACGTCATTCCAACGTTTGTTAATTTCTACTCTGTTCCTGGGCAGGGTCCCGACTGCATTGACCTGGTCTACGATCCGGTTCCACATTCTGTTTCTGGTGGCTAGTGGTGTGTGCTGGACCATGTTCCCATAGATTTGTGGGTACACCTTGATGATCTCGTCGACCATGACCGTCAGCTCCATGGGCGTGAACTTGGGCATTCTTTGTGGTGCCATGGTGTTTGTGGTGCTGGTGCGGTGTGTGTTGTGTAATGTGCAGGGGGTTTGTGGTGCCGGTGTTTGGTGGTGGTGGTGGTGGTGGTGGTGTTTGGTGGTGGTGGTGGTGGTGGTGGTGGTTGTGATGTGTGCGTTTCTGTGGTGTGCTGCTGTCCTTGCTGTGTCACTGTGTCCTCTCCTCTCCTCTCTGGTTTGCAATGTAGCAAGGGGTTGTGGTCTGTGGGAGTGCTGCTTTTGTACTCACCTATGTGGGTGTGTCCTCATGGTCTGTTGTTTTCAGGTGTGTTGTGTCTGGGGTTCTGGCCTTTGTATTTTTTGTTTGTCCGGGGGGTGTTTTCGGGATGTGTACTGTGCTTGTGTATTTGTGCGTGCCTTGCTATGTGGACTTGTTGGCCATGTTGTGTGCTATTGGTTTTGTGTGCGGATGGTTTCTGTGCAGGTACGTTGGCGCCATGGCTTCTGCCGTGTCGATTCTCATCGGCGTTGTTTGCGCTGGCGGGCGGTATATTTGTGGTTTTCCGCGCTCATGTCGGTGCGATCGTAATTTCACGTGCGGTGTGTCGGCCGTGAGGGCGGGCGGTTTTGTGTTGTCGTGCGTGTTTCCGTCCGTGGCGGGCGGTTTGACTCCGACTCGGACGTTGGCGGGCGGTATTTTGTGTGATTTTTCCGCCGATGGCGGTTTTCGGTTTGTGTAATCGTAATGGCGTGGTCGGTGTTCAGGCGGTGTGTGCGGGCAGATTTTTGCCGCTTCCATGCCTGGCGGATTTATTTACGCCGGGTATCGTAATGGGCCCCATAGTTGTTAAAAATATCGATATTTTAATTAATGTTATGTATTTTATATATATTTTTGTATAAGAATTGTTTATATTTTTTAATATTTGTGTTACATTTTTAGTAGTTATCGTTTTTATTTGAATTTTGCGTTTTTTTAGTTCCGTAGCGGGTTGTGGGTTTATAGGGGAATAGGGTGGGAAGTAATTTAATTATATAGAATTAATGTTTATTTTTTTGTATAAGAATTGTTTATATTTTTTAATATATGTGTTAAATTTTTAGTAGTTATTAATATTTTTTAATTTGAATTTTGTGGTTTTTAGTTCCATAGTGGGTTGTGGGTTTATAGGGGAATAGGGTGGGAAGTAATTTAATTATATTAATTTAATGATTATTTTTTATTTATTAATATTTATTTGATTGAGATGTTATAGTGTTAAATTAATTGGTTGTTAATTATTATTAATTAATTAATTGGTAATTAATTATGGTAATTGTGTAATTAATTTTAGGTGTGGGTTTTTGTGTTTATAGGTGCAAAGGGTGGGAAGTAATTTTTTTTATTGATGAATTAATAATTGGTTGTTTATTAATATTAAATATTAATTGGTAATTAATTATGGTAATTCTGTAATTAATTTTAGGTGTGCGTTTTGGGGTTTATAGGGGTAAAGGGTGGCAAGTAATTTGTGTTTAGTTAATTAATATATATTTGTTAATAAATGTTAATTATTTGATATTTATTTTGGGTAACTGTTTATTTTTTGTGTGTTGTTTTTATTTTTAAAGTGGTAAAGGGTGGGTATTAAATACATTTTACTTACTTCATAATTAGTTGTTTAATACTAATATTTTTTAATTTTAAAATAAGCTTTAATTGTGTAATGTATTATTTTACAGTTTAATTTAGGTGTGTGTTGTGTGGATTATAGGGTTAAAGTGTGGGTAGTTATTTAATTTTAATTATTTTTTTCTTACTAATATTTTTTTAATTGATAATTATTTATGTTAATTATGGAAGTATATATTTTTTTAACATTTAGAAGTGTTTTGTTATTTGTGTGGTGTTATAGGGTAGGAAATAAAATAAATACATTTATGTAATAAATAATGTTTTGTTTGTAAAGCATTATAGTTTAAAATATTTATTTTTGGGAAATGTATTTAATATTTTATTTTATATAATATTTGTAGGTATTTGTTATATGGAATTAATATTAAATTATGTTTTTTTAATATATGAAATATATTGTTTTTAGAACTTTTAACATATTTATAAATGTACTAATTTATTTATTTTCATAATCTTATTTTTTAATTTTGTAATTTTTATTTATTTTTTAATTTTTAACTTACCCCTATGCTATCCAAAACTTTCCCTACTGTTGCACTTACTGGAGTGGGAATAGTAATTTTTATCCCTGCGCTATCCAACACTTTCCCTACTGTTGCACTCACTGGAGTTCGAATAGTAAATTTAATCCCTCCACTATGCAACACTTACTCTACTGTTGCACTCACTGGAGTGGGAATAGTAATTTATACCCCTCCACTATCCAAACCTTTCCCTACTGTTGCACTCAGTAGAGTGGGAATAGTAATTTTTACCCTTCCGCTATCCAACACTTTCCCTACTGTTGCACTCACTGGAGTGGGAATAGTCATTTTTACCCTTCCGCTATCCAACAGTTTCCCTACTGTTGCACTCACTGCAGTTGGAATGGTAAATTTAATCCCTCCACTATCCAAGACTTACCCTACTGTTGCACTCACTGGAGTGGGAATAGTAATGTTTACCCCTTCACTATCCAACACTTTCCCTACTGTTGTACTCACTGGAGTGGGAATAGTAATTTTTACCCCACCACTATCCAACACTTTCCCTACTGTTGCACTCACTGAAGTGGGAATAGTAATTGTAACCCTTCCCCTATCCAACACTTTCCCTACTGTTGCACTCACTGGAGTTGGAATAGTAAATTTAATCCCTCCACTATCCAACACTTACCCTACTGTTGCATTCACTGGAGTGGGACTATCAATGTTTATCCCTTCGCTATCCAACACTTTCCCTACTGTTGTACTCATTGGAGTGGGAATAGTAATTTTGACCTCTTCACTATCCAACACTTTCCCTACTGATGTATTCATTGGAGTGGGAATAGTAATTTTTACCCCTCCGCTATCCAACACTTTCCCTACTGTTGTACTGACTGTATTGGGAAAGGTAAGTTTAAATATTTTTTAATAGTTTCATGTTTTAATTTATTATAGAATGTTTTTTTACATATTAAATTATTGATATATATATATATATATATATATATATATATTTAATTTGTATATAATTTTAAACTTTTAAAATAAATTAAAAACAATTGTTTATTAATTGTTTTAAAGTAAATATATATATATATGTATAAATTATTATGTTTGTGTGTTTATCTTTTTTAATTAAGTTTATTTGTTATATTTTCTCAAAATGTATATTAAATGTAATTTATTTTGTTAAAATTAATATTAATATTTAATATATATTATTTTATTTTATATATATATATTTAAATCGATATTTTTTACATATATATTTTTTACATCGATATTTTTGAGTCAATATTTTTGTACTTACCTGTTTAGGTACGGGAGTTGATATTTTTGTAGTCTATATTTTTTAATCGATATGTTTAACATCGATATTTGTGTCATCGATGTTCTATCAGTGAACCCCGCCCTAGAATAGACTACTGCTCCTTAGCCCTCCATTACCAAAGTATCCCCTGTGGAAGGAGTGCATGCTGCATTACAGGTATCACGTTGTCCAACTTTGGTTCTATAATAAGGATGTTAGAGAGGGGCTATTACTAAGGTCAAGCTCAAAGGTCACTTGAGGGAATGGCAAGAACCTGCCTGGTTTGTGGTCTGACACCATCTAAAAATTTAATTTCAGACTTACACTCTGCAGAGAAAAAAGAAACTTCAGCTATACAAAGTTGCTATGCAGGCAACACATTAAGAGGCGATTTGAAGTTAACTGTGTTGAAACAATTGTCGATTATTTGTGCAGGAAGTGCTAAAGCCTCCATTTTAGGGTTCACCTTTTCTGTAGACTCCTCAGGCAGAATTATCTTTGCACTAAGAATATGCTGCAGATAGTTCTTCTGCCAATTCTTCACTGGAGGTGGATCCTGCAAGTCAGTGTTTAACACGTAGTCCACAAACCCCACAATTTATTTGTGACCACCTAACTTTAAATCAGGTTGAAAGAGTTTTGCATATACATAAATTACATTTTCTGGTTACCTGATGGAGAAGATCTGCTGGTCTTTTAATAATGTATGTGTAGAGTTAGGCAGCGTCAGTCAGGACCAGAAGAGAGCTCAGTGGGTTAATACACTCGTTAAAGCAAACTGTTCTGCTCCTTAAAAGCCTTGGGTTAAAGCTCCAGGATTAGAACTTGTCTTTTAGTGAATTAAAGACGCCTCATTAGTCAGTCAGTCGAACAAGCTTTATTTGATTTAAAATAAATCATAAAAGCCCATAATACAAGTATTTATCATAAGAACATATTCAAAATACATATGAAAAGAGAAATAGCAAAATTCATCATAGTAGATAATAAAAAATAGCTGCACCCCCATTGGTTTACTGCAACTTTAAGCATCTGTAATAAATCAAAAATTAAACAGACCAATACAGATACACCGCCCCTCCCCCTCCCTTATCCATATTTCTTTCTTATTGCAATCGCCCCTCTGATAAATTTAAAACAGCACAACAAATGTTTATAGAGTCCAAAGAGAGGAGAAACCTATAACCTTCTGTAGAAGAACAGGGCTGTAAAGACTTAAGTATTTGGAGTAAGTATTAAACTCTTGTAGACTAGGGCAAAAGAGAGTAAAGTGCAAAGTGCTCTGTTTTGTCAAGTTATCACATGGGCATTAGTTCTAAGATTTATTAGACCAACTACATTGCTTTGGAAAAGCCACCTAAAAGCGCACCAGGGACAGATGGAATCTAGTAAGATAAAATCTATGTTGAGGATTCATCATATAGATAAGGTAAAAACGCGGTTGATTAGTCACAACAGTTACATCTAAATCACCCACTGATTTCTGCTGGTTCAATACCTGCAAGTGAATTAAATTGGCCCTAGTTACAAAAGCAGTTCTAATGACAGCTTTGGCTTGATGGGGCATATTTGTGGGATTATTAAAAAATTAAATTAAACCCAAATCCTGGAACGTACACTTAAGGTAATTAAACCATGGAATAGTTTCAGCATTGGTAAAGAAAGACAATTCAGTATAATAGACCTTGTAGATTCCAATTCAGGTGTATTCCAAATCTTAGCCCATAATAATAGGGAAGCAAGACCAAATCGGTCCTCAAGTAACTCCAGACCCAGTTCGAAGTGACAGAAAAGAGTTGACACACTTTTGGATACCATCAGAAGTCTTCTGGTAAAGTTATTCTCTATTACCTTGAGCTTGGAACAATTACAGTAGCCCCAGACTCCTGCTCCATAAGTGGCGATCAATAGACACTTCACTCTTTGAAGAGTCAGCAACTCTTTCACTGGCTTCTGACCCAATTGGGCTACAAATTAAAAAAAGTGCCTACTCTACTCTTGAGGTTTGCAGAGCTCTTAGAGTAAGTAAAGAGTCCCAAGAAAGCTGAGAGTTAAAAGCAATTCCCAAGTAGGAGAAGCTATTAACTTTCTCAATCTCATTCCCCTGGACCACAAATACTTTGGACTTTGCTCTTTTGGGTCCACAAACCATAACATTCGTTTTTTTGTAGTTCACTTTAAGATCCAGAGAAGTCATAAAACCTACAAAAGCATCCAAAAATGTCTGCAAATTATTTGCTGTCCTTGCAATGAGGACAGCATCATCCACGTTCATTAATATAAGAGGGATATTTAATTTGTATGGTGCTATTGAGCAGCAAGAGTGATAGCTTCCAATATCGCAAAACAATTTCTAATTATCAATTTCAATTAAGCTTTTCAACACAAACTCCATTGTTAAAAAGGTGTGACTTAAGTGCCACTCCTGTAAATGTTCATGACAAAATACTTTTCATCTTCAGTGCTAGCAATGTTAAATAGTCATCAAACCTTTATTTATGATGCTCTCGGCACATCTGCTTGAGTTTTGGGAGTCAGTTTGAAGCATCTATGTGCCCAGTTATTGGGGCAGAAATCAGTCCGACTTCCTGTTTAGCTGGGCTTTGTAGTTGAGACATGTTCTTGACTGGTTTCCCTGTTTAGCTGCATTAGGGGATGAGTGGTGGGTTGGTTTGGAGATTGGTTCTTTGCTCAAGCCATCAGGCAGAAATCCCAGCACATTGGTAGTTTGTTCTGTATCACTGTGTTCTGTCGCAGCTTCCTGAAGGACCGCACCAAAAGTTTGTTTGAGTTTGATAAAAAAACATTGTTGGCTGTTTGGGTGTTGTCACTGCAATGTACCTTCTTTGGCCATGTGATCACTTAAGAGCTGTGGAGCAGGTGGAAAGTGACCATAGATCCTGTGGTCTAAGACACCATTGCTGAAAATCAGTCATTTGTTGTTGGCCTTGGCGACTGTTGCAGTCAATATCTGTGCATCCTCCGATTTTCTGTAAATTTACAGACAAAAAGTTATTGGATGCATTGCACTCATTACCAAGTTTGTTTCAACCATCAACGAGAGAAGAAAGTCCTCCCAGATATGAGTTTTCATAGTAAGCAATATGGCGTTCTTGGGAGGATGTCAACAACTTGAGTGATGTAAACTAGTGATCAGTAATAAGAGTGGTTTGGTTTAAGTGGACTCGTTTAAAAACCTGTACCAAGTACTTACACTATCCACAACCTTATGAATACCCATGGGAGTTTTTACCTCCTCTCCATGTTGTACTTGATACCAATTTTGCACATTCTCTTTCAGACACCTTCTTATGCAAAGACGGTCATGGGCGATGGGAAACTAGCTGGGGCACAATGAAGGTGCAGGGAGGCTGGAAGCTGACAGACAAAAAGAGGATGGCATAGATAAGGCACAGCCTCAAGACTGAGGGGACAAGCAGGTGAAGTGACACAGATGAGGCTGGAGGTAGATGCAATTGGCAAATACTGCCAGGGACACAGACAGTGGGCAGGAGGCATAAGGAAGTGAGGCAAAGGAGAAGGGACACAAACACAAGGCACATGGTTGATGTAGATCGGGGGCAGGAGTAGGAATACAGGCTGGGGCATGCTGCAGAGTAAGAAGGACATTAGTGGAAGGGAAGACAGACTGGGGCATGCTACAGAGTGAGTCAGGAAACAGAGGGAGGGAAGACAGACTGCAGATGAATAGGGAAAGGGATAGAGGACTGAAAAGGTTGTGGTAAGAGGGCAGGTGTAGGAAGGAAAAGATAATGGCAGAAGTATGGTCTAAGATGAGAAGCTGGGATGACGGTTTGGGGGTTTGCTACTTGTAAGGAGAAAGGAAATCACTGGAGTCTTCCACAGGCAAATGAAGAAGCAACAAAAAGAATGGCCTAAGCTTTTAAATTCTTGAGATGTGGACTAAACAGTCGACCAGGGTTGAACCTTCTTTCAGATCTTTATAGTATGAACACATCTGGAACTGATAGTTTGATTCTATTTAAATGAATGATCAATATTGAACCGCCAAAGGAGTCAATGTAGCAATATTCCCATTTAGCTTGAACAAGGTCATAAAGAACTTTAGTTACACCGTTGGAGTCATTTATATTGTGTACGCCTGGCCTCGAAAGAAGCAACAAACTTTGCATAGAACTATGTGGAATACAATTAAATTCTCAAAAAGCAATGAGTGAGTGCAACTATGAGTCAAGATCCTAGAGTAATATTCAGCAATGCATGCATAAATCATCAATATATAAAAGCTAATTGATGAAAAAGTTAATAAAATACTAGTCGTGTTTAGGGAAAAAATACAGAACTACTATATAAGTAGTCGAAAGGTTAACCGCTTCTGTGTTGTTGCCGCGGACCCTACTACTGCTACCAAGCTAACAGCAGTACAGACAACAGAGGATTTAAGGCATGAGGAGGGCAATACTGGGGAAAAAAGGGACAAAGTATGGGCATACGTGAGGAAGAAAGAAAGGGTATGCTCTGGAAGCCTGCTAAGTTGGAAAGATATTGTAAAGAGCAGGGAGGAAGTCGTTTGCGAATGGATGTCATGATGGGAAAGCTGACTGGCGTGAAACAGTTGTGGAAGTGAGACTCTTAGGATACCACCAAGACAGGTGTTTGGGTGGCAAGCGGGCGTGGACAACTGTGGCAGGAGACATCACAGAAGGAATTAGGCACAAAGAACATGAATGGAAGCAAGTCTGCATGCTTGAGGCAAGGGCAATGATTCCAAACTGAAATGGCAGAGTATTTTATAGGGTTGAGGGAGGTAGAGATTAAGTTGAGAAGGACCAGAAATGGGCAGAGCACTACAGGCACACTGCTGGTTAAAATCATTTAAAGAGGAAGTAAAAAAAAAATTTTAAAAAAAATTGCTTGATAGATTCAAGGTTATTGACTCAAGATTTATCAAAAGCAATGCAATGTGCTAAATGTGCACTCAATATCTCACTTGAAATTGATTTAACTTGAGGTTATAACTAAGTGGACATTTACGTATTTCATGGTGTACATATAAAAAATTCAACACATTTTTTGCAAGTGTTTTAAAGATGGCGTAGGCAGACAGCTTGAGTTGGAGTGTCAACAGGGTAGATTGGGCAAGAGTCATTCTATTCCTGGTATACTAACAGCAAAAACACTGGAGTTCCTTTCAGAACTGTTGCAGAGTGGAGTAATGGTCTGAGATGTAAGGGGTGGTCATTCGAGATTTTTGGTGTGTGGACAGAGAACATTTGTTTTTGTTCCTTCTGGGCTTTCTAGATCTGTTTGATTGTGGCTTGTATAGAGACCGCTGTGGACACAATGGGGCATATTCACAAGAACGTGTGATAACCACCGCAAGTGCAGCCTAACGCAACTCTGCACATCGCAGTCCATCGCGGGAAAATAACTCTGTGTTAACGTGGTATTCCCAACATGGCGGCACCATGCGATAGACACACGAGAACGCGACAAACGAACGCGTTAAAAGCAACGCGACGCCGCAAAAACGCGAAACCCCAATGCGAAAATAGTAGCGATGACGCCAATAGCGATACAAAAATCTGCGAAAAGCAGCCACAGGCCTGCAATTCCCATGCGTCATGCGGGAAAATGCACTATAAAAATAGAAAACCAAAAAAAACCAAAAGACAAACAACAGCGAAGCACAATGGAGGCACCCGGAGCAAGCACAGAGGACAACCAGAACCCCACAAGCCCCACGGAGGACCAGCCTGGGACCTCGGGGTCAGGGAAGGGCAAGGACAAGAAGAGTCAGAAGAAGCGGTTCAGTCCGCAGGAAAATAGGATCCTGATAACGGAGGTGATAGAACACCATCAACTACTGTTCGTCACCTCCACCGTGTCACTGGCAACTAAAAATGGAATATGGCAGACCATCGTGGACAAGGTGAATGCAGTCGGAGTGCTGAAGAGGACAATGGACGAGGTCAAGAGGCGCTGGAATGATTGGAAGCGCAAAACCAAGCTGAAACTCGCAAACAACCTGAAGGCAGCAATGCAGACTGGAGGTGGGAGTCCAGCGACACAGGAGGAGCTGGACGAGATGGAGGAAATGGTCTCCACAGTAATCAGTGGGGAGACGGTGGCAGGAGTGGGTGGACCGGACACTGCTCAACATGACCGGACACAACAGCAACAGGGTGAGTAACCACCAGGGACTGGGGGGACGGGGGAGATGGGCACAATGGCACACATGCACAAGTAAGCACAGCACATCTGCGTACAAACCATGCCCCAGACCCCAAACTCCCACCAAGAGACCAATGCACAAAGGTATGCAACATCTCAGCACCACATAAGCACAGAAGCCAGAGGCACACCACATGTAAGGGATAAGGGGCAGCGAAATCAGACCAGCAGGGGCGACTCCCCCAAAATGCGGCACACACACATTACATGCAGAGCACATCAACATTGACAACAATGTGGTACAAACCGCAACACGTCCACAACAGAACAGAGGACACAACTGCTGCCGCATGTGCGTAGAAACTGGCCAATCACATTTGGCACTGCATGGAAATGTGAGTTGACAATGTACAAGTACAAACACACATCCGTGATGTAGTCGGAATGTCCACTGTCCCACATCAAATAGGCAGCCCCCCCCAAACAGTCACAATGCACACTGTCAGGCAGTCTGAATGTGAACCTGTACAATGCGTCAACATACATGTGAACATGATGTTAAACTGCATCTCCCCATCACATTGCAGGGGGAAATCCAACACCTCCTGCAGTGCAGTCCGAACCTCTCTTCTCTGTTGATGAACAGGACCACCACACCTTCGACTCCGACGCCCTCCAACAGCTCGTGGAGAGCCTACGCAGCCCACTTCCAGGAGCAGGGCAGCCCAGCTGCCACGAGGAGAACCCATCCCCTGCACAGTACAGACAGCAGGCAGCATCCACCACCACGGCCGCCTCCCAGGACCCCCACAACGAACACATGGCCTTCCAACGCCGTGTGTTGGGGTGCCAGGAGAAGCTGGCTGAACAGGTGCAGGTGGGCTTTGACCGCATGGCAGCCAAACTAGACGCCATACGTGGGTGTCTAAGTCCCATCAGGGACCACTCACAGTCCCTAATGGACACCCACAGTCCGCTCCATGCTCTCCAACGAACCATGGCTGACATCGCTAGAGTCCTGACTCTGCGACAGGAACGACTGTAGAGTGCCTCCAGCGAGCTCGCCCGGGAGTTGGGACACATGCGGAGGATCATGGAGAACATGGAGCGGATGCAGGCGGAAAGAGCGGCTGCCACGGCTGCACACCAGCGAGATCTAGCTGGGTCCCTCCATGCCATTAAGACCCTCCTCATGGCTTTGCTGCCACAAGGCCTTGCGCTGATGCATGCTGCTGCTACCACCACCCCATCCACATCTCCGGCCCCTGATGTGTCAGTGCCACACAGTGCTTGAGACATAACACCACCACCCACATGTGAGGGACAGGCAACAGCAGTGGACGAAGATGCGGTTGAATCTGCCTTCGTGGTCAGAAGGACGCAGTAGCATACATCTCCGCCATGTGGCCTGTTTCTGCTTGGTTTTGCCCTCTGCATCATCACCTTCCACTGTCCCCCGATGCACTCTGCGACACTCACCTCGGACCCCGACATGGACTGCCATATTCTGTTTGCTCACCAATGACACAGCTATCAGACTGCGGACTGAACTCCTCCTCTCCTGATGTACCGGTCACTCCCTGAAGGACTCTGGCTGGCCCTACACGGGCCAACAATGTGAAGTGGTGTTGGCATGGCCCTGTACTGCTCCAGCTGCAACACTCCCTTGAATGTGCAATAAACATTCATATTCACACTGATGTGTCATGTCTATGATCTTTCAAGTGTGGAAGTATGGATGAATGTAGGGTCAGTGATTCCGCCTTACGTCCATGTTGCCCATGTTGTGGGACTTTTGTCACTGGGTGGCACATTTCTGTTGCAGGCCGGGGGTTGCCGACACTTCAACAGAGACACATCCATTAGTCACTTCCTTGTCCAGCCCAGGACGGAACCACGCCCAGAGCCCCGGGGTCATTGTTCACACCCTTACGCTGGACTGCCATACGCCAGGGCAGCCCACTCCGCTTACGCACACAGGGGGGCGGAACAACGCTACATGTCCCAGCTCTGCACTGCAGGGATCTGCAGCTCACAGCTGTAGTTGTCAGCATGCCACAGCCACTCCCTCACGGCTGGTGTACACCCACACCACACCCATCTAGCACAGGCGTCACAGGACATGTGACCCTGCCAATAAAAAGGGCCTGGCGCTCGTGCTGGACGCCATTTCAACTCTACAACTGGGTTTCTCCGTGTAGTTCCCATCTACGCATGAGGGCCTAGGGCCCTCCCACCTCACATTGCCCAGTGCCGGGCGTGACATGATGGCGTCCGCACAACGGGACTCAATCATTAAGGGTCCATGGCTAGTGGGGCACAGACTTGGTGGCACCGGATACACTGCAGCAGGCACAGGCACCCCGCCACGGGATGGTGTCTTGCGGTGCAGTGAGATAGGGGAACCTGAAATGCTGAGTGGGTGTGCAGCCTGCGATGATGCGCCGTCCTGGCGGTCTGGACTGGCATGGGTTTGTGTGAGTACTGCTGGCCCGCAGTGTGGGCCTGGGCAAGGGCAGGGCGGGCCTCCCGCCACGTGGCGTTGCGGTTCACAGAGTTAGTGGCACCTCAAGCGCTGAGCGGGTGTGCAGCCTGCGATGATGCCGTGTCCACAGATGTGGTCTCTGCCATTGCGATATCAAGACCCAGCAACATGTGTGTGACCTGGTGGCCCGCGGTGCAGGGCTGCATGATGTGGAGGGTGCCATGGTCGCGGGCCCCAGGCTTGGAGATCCCTCCGGAATGTGATGGGCCCTCTTGGAGACACGCCGATGGCGGAAGGTGCGCAGTGAGGCCTGGTTGCGCAGGGGGGGGGCATTCACCACTGGGCGGCGGGAGGGGCTGGGGTGCAGCAGCCTGTGAGCGCAGGGGCAGGCAAGCGATGGTGGCGTGTGCAACTGTATGGGCTCTGACATTCATGTCTCTGGAAACTGTTTCAGATGAGGGACCTGGGGGACTGCTGTGAATCCGGGCACGTGGTTGGAGACACACCGGTGGCAGCAGGTGAGCAGTGGGGCATAGGTCCGCAGTGTCGGCACTCTCTCTCTCTCTCTTTCTCTCTCCCTCTCTCACTCTCCCTCCCTCTCTCTCCCTCTCTCTTTCTCTCCCTCCCTCTCTCCCTCTCTCTCTCTCTCTTTCTCCCTCCCTCTCTCCCTCTCTCTTTCTCTCTCTCTCTCTCTTTCTCCCTCCCTCCCTCTCTCTCCCTCTCTCTTTCTCTCTCTCTCTCTCTCTCTCTCTTTCTCCCTCCCTCTCTCCCTCTCCCTCCCTCTCTCTCCCTCTCTCTCCCTCTCCCTCCCTCTCTCCCTCTCTCTCCCTCTCTCTCTCTCTCCCTCTCGCTTTCTCTCTCTCTCTCTTTCTCTTTCTCCCTCCCTCTCTCCCTCTCTCTCTCTCCCTCTCTCTTTCTCTCTCCCTCTCTCACTCTCTCCCTCTCTCTTTCGCTCTCTCTCTCTGTGATTTGATGTGCGCATGGCACTCCTTCTTATACAGATTTCTGTTTTGCAGGCTGTGACTTGCAGGATGTCGTGGGACGACCCGCCATGCCTCTTCTGATGTTCTGTTTTTGTTTTGTTCTGTAATAAACGTGTTATTTGGATGTTATGATATGGATGTATGATTTCCCTCTTTTCCGACCACACATGTATGTTGAGTGTTGTGATTGTGCGACTTTAGGCGATTTGTTTGGTTCATGGTTTCGTGGAGTTGATGTGCAATATCTTTGTCCTAGGGGGGATGTGGGGGGTGCCCTGGGTAGGGCCCCGGAGGGTGGGGGGGGTGGGTGGTGGTGGGGTCCTGGGGGTGATGACGTTGGGTGTTGTTGACCTATTGGGGTTCCGGGCTGCATGGTCGTTTGCTCCAGGGCATCTGTTGTTCTTCAGGTGTGGCTATGGGCTGTGCTCCCTTGTCTGGTGCCGGTTGTCGTCCGACTTTGCACCAGGTAGGAGCAGGTGTTAATTTCCTGCTGCTAACGCGCCTTATCGCATGTTTTGTGGTCTTATCGCCAATCGGGCTGGTCGTTGAGAATGTTGTGGAGTGGTGTTGTCGCGGATTTTTGCACGGGAACGCCTACTCTGCATCTCATTAGCGTTAGTTGCCGGGGTCATCTGTGGCGATGTTTTCTGCGACTGCTTTCGCAGGTAAACTGGTGTTATGGGCTGTTAGCACCTGCTTGGGAATGGGGCGTTAGATTTATCGTGAATTTGGCTGCGATAAAGTGCCGATAACTCGGCGATGTGTCCTTGAGAATATGCCCCAATGTTTCTCTAATAGGTAGTCTTCTACTCTCTGGCTGACACATTAGGGCTTCAGGTGGATTCAGGCTGGAAGCGGGGTTTAAACGAGTTGTCTTACTTTGTGTGTGACGCATGGATGATGTGATCTAATTTCCATTTCATGGTGATCAGTCAAGCAAGTGGGTGGAGAGTAGCTTTCACTGCAGCAAGGGTTGTCTCCAGGAGAGCTGAGCCTCTTAATATGGTACATGGCAAGGGCCTGGCTGGTGCAGTTAACGATGCTAAGAAGGAAAAATTAGTAATTTGGTAGAAGAAATTCAGAAGACAACCTCTTGTCTGACCGTACTGCTACCAAAAGCAGCCACATGTACCCCAGTGCTCTCTCAGCCTCCACAGACCCCTGGGGAGGCCTGGGGAAGACAAAGAGGAGTGGCGAAATGTGGCTCCTGCACTTCAATTGTGTTTGTAGAGACCAGTATGGAGGTGGATGAGGTGTAGGCATCAGCAGCATCCCTTTCACAGTCTGCGATGTCCCAGTGGGGGAAGGCAGCTGCAAGTACTGTGACATCACGTTAGGGAACATTGAGTATGACTATTCACTTGTGTGAGATCACTGCAACCGTTAACATACAAAACAGAGGTTTCTGGCAAACATTTGCATGTTCTTCATGGCATCTGTATGCAATTGCTCTGACACCTTCTTTAATTTTTTTGTTCATGACTTGTGCAGAAATTGATTTGGTCTTATTTAGAGTTCATCAGAAGGGATACTCTTTCAAAACATGATAGATAGCCCATCCGCCATATTACAAGTGCCATAGGCTATAATGCACTTGCAATACGGTGAACAAGACATCCGCATGTTTTTTACACAATGTCCCATACTCTGAACTCTAAATCAGGCCCAAAGTTCCTATTCCACAGCTAGATATTTGATTATTTGGCTTCCCATTTCTACAACATGTTCAAAGAAGCTATCATATTTAACAGCATCCTTCCTGAAAGTTACATTGGGTCACATCACTTAAATTATCACTAGGGGTAGGTGAAATATTCTGTTCCGCCGGCGGAATTGGCAGGATTTTGGCAATTCCGCGATACTCTTGTAAAACGGAATTCCGGACAAATTCCAGAACAGTAAGTTGACAAGCGGGATTTGGGGTCCCCTATCTCAATTTACGGTCGCTAGGAGGACATCCGTTGATATTTTTCTAACGCACGTGGGCGTGACCATTCGCGGTCAGAAGACTGCCACTCAAGCAGAAAATCTACTTGAGGGGCAGCAAAATCAACTCGAGTAGCGGCGCCTCTGGCCTACCACTTAGTGCCGTTTGCAATGTTTTTTTTATTGTGGAATGCATTCCTGGGGCTTAATTACAGGGCAAACAGTGCGATGTGCCTATTTACACCCGATGGCGGAACTCTGTGGAATCTCATGGAGTTTTTATGTAACTCCGCGGAATTCCCCAGAGTCAAATTTTGCGAGTTTCGCCCACCCCTAATTATCACTTTCAGAGCTCACTATAAGGGGGGGGGGGAGGGGGGAAATTAGGACACAAAACCTTTGATTAGCTCTATTTCATTGTCAGTGGTAAGTTAAGGCAGCGCATGCTCCAAAACCTTTTAGCACTGTATTTTGATAACAGGAGTCTGGGGGTGATATTATCACAAGAAGGTCTGTGCACATTTGCTGTTGTAGTGGTGATGTGTTCTGTTTATTTTGCTGCTGTGCTTTAAGCTGCATTATTTCAATGTGATTTTTGTTGTAAGGTACTGTGGTTGTGTTCCGTTTTGTATTGACTGTTTCATTGTGATGTGCACTAATTGTGTTATCCTTTGTGTATGTTACTATGCTCAGCTGTTTACTTTAGATGAGTCAACAAATTCTGCAATATTTCCAGCAAAAAGCAGCATACGGTTCGAACATCTGTGTGACAAGCAGCATTTCATCACTGTCTAAAGTGTTCAAATAACACTGTTCAAGCTATTCAGGTACTGAAGACACCAGTCACACTAAAACTGTGGCAAAGATTTAACTCCCCTAGAGCTCACTTCATGGTATACGGCCCTATGGTCTCGGTCGTAGTTTTGGGCTAACTGGTGTCTTGAAAGTTGAAGAGGTGGAGCAGCGCTATTTTACCACATTAGACAGTGGTGTGCTTTTATCTGTCACTGGAACTTTAAAGAAATTGCTGCTTTTGGCTGGAAATGCAGCAGTATTTGTTAACATCTCTAAGGTACTTAAGGAGCGCTACAGAACACAACTGCACAAAATAAAGCAACATAATGCAACAAAAAAACAAACAGGGCACAACAGAAAATGACTGTTAAAATAAAACACAACAGTACAGCACAACATAGCAACACAATGCAATAACTTAACACACAAAACCGCCACAACAAAATGTAACTCAACAAACACAAATATTATTTTCACACATTACTAACTCAGCAAATCTACATTCATAGAACAGAAATAAAACAGTGCTTGCACCATGGATTGCCTTACTTGCACCAACGAGTGCCAAGCAAAAATGTCCTGTGAGCCGGACCTTTGTTATTTGGTTACTGTTTTTAGGTCGAGCCTGGGCAGCGCATGCGCTGTTCTGCGATGCATGCTGTATTCGAGTATGGACTTGAAGCTCCGCCCACTCTCCGCCCATATTTTTCATTGGCTTGTGTCATTGTCCTTTATAAATGCTGGCTTCTGATTCACTAATAGGCTTGTTAGTTCCTCCTTAGTACCGCCTTTTCGTCATTTGTAACCTCCCATGAGGACTGGCCCTTTTAATTCTGTTGTTACATGGTATGTCTTATTTAGTCAGTAAACACTATTTTCTTTAATGAGTTTCTCCTACTGAAGGCACGACATGCTTTCCTGCAACATTCAGCACGTCTTGAGCGCTTTCACTTTCCAAGCAGCCCGGGACAATGGCGGCCGCTTCTTTGAAATAAAATAGGTCTTGCATTTACAAGAGTTTGAGCTATTGGCATTGTAAATGACAATGCCTTTTATGTATTTGTTAATTATGAAAACAGATAAATAAAAGGCATTGTCCTTTACAATGCCGATAGCTTAAACTCTCGCAAATGTGAGACCTATGGCATTGCAAATGCTTGTTCTAGATGTGCGCTGACAGCACTTTACATTCAAAGAAGATCCACTCAAAGAGATTCATCTCATTACCTGGGCTTGCTGTAATACAGATGTCATCCGATATACAGATGTTCATGTTTGGGGGTCTGTGAAAACGGCCTTTGTGGTGACAATTATATCCTGCATAGCAGCTGCAGTAGAATTTCTTAGCCATTTGCTGAAAATCCCCCACAGTTGGATGTCCAATGACGGAATACTTCCCATGCATTCCTGTTCTGATGAAGATGTTGTTTGGGTTCAGGTGCAGGTAGTCATTGGCATTCCAGTGCTTCCGCGTGCAGGCCCCCTCTCCTTGGCACAGGACCTGACTGCACATCTTTGCTGCCAAGGTCACATTAATGATGTAGGGATTTAATACATGTTGTAGGTATCTGTCAAGCATTCTGCATGTTCTCTGTGAAAGCAAAAAATGATTCATAAGTCATTTGGATGAAACATCAGAAATGGGTGTTTTGAGTGAAATGATACCGTTGTGTATCAGTCACACCTCGTGTTCCAGGGTCATTCATAAAGTGCCTTACTCTATACCATACTGTGATTTCTAAATGTACTTTTGGAACTTGCCTCTTCTGTTCTCTTACCTGGGTACCCTGTCTTTAGACTTCCTCTCCCCCTCCTTGCTGAACATTAATCTGCTATTCAGATAAACCCTGTAGGGGCTAGCCTAGGAGAAGAATCTACTTTACATTCAATATGGAGTGTCCCATGGGAGCTGAACAAGACTGAGAGGTAAACGTAAATTAGAATGAAGCTGGAATCCCGCTGTGCCTTCACAGCGCAGGCAATAGAACAAAGTCGTTATAATGCCCTATACATTGAGCCGTTTATACGTGAATTACACTCTAATATACATATATTTCCACTGAGTTCAGGATCGTGTCAGCTGAAAGTTACTGCCTATGCTTCAATGACAATCGTCACTGTACAAATCGCATATGCAGCTTGCAAGGTACCCTCAGAATCTCTCAAGAATGATCAGATTCTCACAGCATCAAATGCCATCCTCATGAGATAACAGCATGCCCAAAGATATTAACCACTTGTTCGTGGATAATGGATACAGCTAAGGGGGTAAAGCCCTCAATTTGGCCTTTCAGTGTAAACAGTAGTCTAATGTTTTCAGAGAATACAAATATATATGCCCATACATTGCTCTTCCTGGCCTTTGAATACACCGGGCAGTTAATTATTCTTGTTGTTGATTTGTTTTGCTACCCCAGTGGGATTAAGGGGTGTCTAGGAAACATTGGGTACCATATTTAATTCTTAGTTGTAGCAAGAATTGCATGGTTTTGAGATATCTAAGCCTTGCGGTGGGAGCGATCTGGGAATGACCTAATGGTGGTGTTGCTTGTGATAGTGTCCCATTGTTACAAATACCCCGCCTCCACTCCTGAGCACATATTACTGAATACATATTCTCTGTCCAATTATAAAATGGCAATTTTATCTAAATAGTTATAGCTGTAAGGTCTTACAAAAAAACAAAATAAACTGAAACAAGTGATTTGACGTACCACACTCTTTGCAAAACCAAGATCGCCCCACATCACAACACCAGAGACGCCCAAAGCCACACTTTCTCCAATAGTGTGTACGAGGTCACCCTGGAAATACAGTGGTTCAATAAACATGTGGAATACCATTGGTCAAATAAACATGCTAGATATTAATAACATGACAGCATGAAAATGCATTATATGGCATACATCAGAAGGCATTAGTAGCATTACAGCATGAACATGTATTATATGGTATAGACCAGAAGGCATATTTACCAAGCATTAAGATCTGCTAGGGTAACCTATCCCCAGACTGCATAATAATTACAGCTGCTACAATTAGGCATTTATTCTTTGTCTGGGCTAGGATAAGCACAATGCAGAGCTAGTTTGCTGAGGTATGATATCTATATTATAGATCTAGTCTGCTCGTACTGATTTGTATGGAGCATATGGTAAAGTCCAGATTCACCTCTAGTCTGTTCTAGTGTGAGCCATACAGCCTGTATATTATAAGAGAGCGGCAACTTCCAACCTCCTATAGCATGATATGCCCAACTAGTGCAGAGAGTTCTGCCTAACCTCTGACCTGTTGCATTAATTTCTGTATGGCTTCTCTGTCAGATTTTCTTCTGCTGGTCTAATATAAAATAAAAATGCAGTTCTCCAGATGAAGGCAATTAACATGAATGGGATCGAAACATTGGCATGTTGACCGTAACCGACCAATTTGATATAATGTACATAATCTTTGAATATGTTCTGTCCTTCAGCCACTATTTGTATTTTTGTGGAGCTCTTTATTCTTATAGATGTGCACAGTATGTAGATTATCTTGTGCACCTTTATACTGAAACCAATTGCATTACAACGTATCCTTATAAATAATAAATGCTTCATATATTTAGTTGTACAATACATACTTTTTTTAATAACATTCTATAAATATTGTCATTAGGGAGGTTGTTTTTCCCAGAAGGTACTTAATGGATAGCACACTGTTTATCTAAAACTAAACTATCTTGAATTTTGCAAGGAAACATCCAAGAGAATCTTTGATTTTTGTCATTGTGGATGGGTGAAGGAGCTGCATGGAGGTGGTGGGAAAAGAAGACACATGGACAGTGTTTGAAACTTCGGGCATTGGGGAACACTGCACTCAAAGACTGACTTATATATTCATGGGTAAACAAATCCCCCCAGAGGAACCCTCTGCAATGAAGACCAGAACCGCAAAAAACCACAACCATACTGTCAATGGTTAAGTAGAAATTGAATGACCTATTCTCCCCAGCTACCTTGCACCACCACACAGAAAGCTCTCAACCACGAGATGACATTGACCAATCTTACTTGTGTTTCATCAAGGATTGCAACACCCATGCTCCCTCACTCCACTAAGCAGTGTCACCTATTTAGAAATCCCCCAACCTGCAAATCAGACTACTTGTCTTGGTGTGCCTAGGAAATGTCAGTGTTCTGGTTAACAGAGCAGTGTGACATCTGTAGGTACAGCAAGAAAAGTATTAACTGGCTTATTATGAGATTCTTCCAGTTACGTATGGGACAAGAGGCGTGTTTTTTTCTCCATAAGGTGTTTACTTCTATTTAACTATTCTAACTTTATAACTAATGGTGGGCGTAGTTCGCGGAGTTGCGCTACGCGACGCTACGCGAAGCGGTAAAACAACTCCGCCGCGCTACGCGGAGCTACGCGAGCAGCGTAGTGCGATAGGAAAATGCTGTTTGCGGTGATTGCACAGTGCCGGATGCTTGTCCGCACTGTGCAATCATTGCAAACGGCATCATGCACAGTGCAAGCGGTCGTTTTCTGCCGCTCGAGTAGATTTTTACTCGAGCGGCAGCTTTCTCAACGCGAACGGGCAGTTGCTCATCGCGAGCGGTCGCGAGCATACGCGACCACTCGCAATGAGAAACCTGACCCCCCCCACGTTGAGTAATCTCGCTGGTAGGTTTATTTTCCACCCTCGCGCTCGCCAACTTGATGTTGCCGATCGCGAACGAGGAAAAATCTCGCCGGGATGTTGATTTTACTCGCTCGCGGTCGCCAACTTGACGTTGAGGAACGCGAGCGAGCAAAAATGTCTGCTACGCTATGCATAGCGGATTTTCTCTGCACTCCGCGAGATCCGCATAACGCGGAGTGCAGATAACTCTGCAAACTCCGCGAGCGGAGCCTAGTTCACCGCCCAGGGTTTTTTATAACATAAGCGGGTGTGTAGCTAAAACTAAAGGCTTTTGGAGTGAAGGGATTTTGTTGTGAATGGTTGATTATATTAAAAGACTGTTCTTTAGCACTGTATACGTATCGATCCAACAGAGGCACCGATTTGAGATTAGACGCTTGCAAATCAGGAACTCTAACTGTTGGTAGTGAGACCAAGTAGGGCGGCATGAGGATGTTTTGTCTGAAATTCAAAATCATACTGACTCCTAATTTTCATCTAGATTGCAGTTTGGTCCTTGAGGTTCCTTGCAATGGTGGAGGGGTTGGTAAGCCACGGCTTGTAGAGAGCTACTGATTGTTATTTGAGGACTGTATGATAAATGTTGCACCACCCATTTATGACCCATCTTATTCACAAAAGATCTGTGCACTGATGCTTATGTACAACTACCTGAGTGCAGCAGCACAAATCTGAATCAATGATGAGCACACATTGCTCTTGCTAGAAGAAAAGTCCAATGTGTTCTTTGGCCAAAGGAGGTCAACCAGAAAGAAAATACTATTGACTACTGAACCTATTTCAGGCAGTACTGGCAATCAAGGCACAATAACCTGTATCCTATAGAAAGACAGTGATTTATCCTATATACAATATCTGTATGTTGATCATATCTATATAATGACTATCATGGCAGTGTGACTTACCAGAGTGAGATAGGTCAGTGGGTCGTCTGTAAACACAAGACGCGAGTAGACATATATTGGCAGCGGAGCACTTTCACTGTGGACAGTGGAAACCCTTATTGCTTCCTGAATTCGGTGCCTTGTATAAAGCGCTGCATTCGGCGAAGATTTCAACACTGTTTCCAGGTAAATACTGGGATAAAGCGCTGTGCTCTCCCGCCAGAGCCACCCGAGTCCATCATTTCTTTTCTTTTCTATTTCCAGGCAATGTCCGGTATAATCCTTCGGTTTCGGTTTCTGTTTATAATCATAATTATAACATTCGGGGAAGAGGAAAAATCCCCATTGCTTGTCTGGCCTCAGACGTTTTGCCAATGAGAGTGTTTCTCTCATTATAAACTCAGATGCTGCCTCAAATTCAGTTCTGGCGATGGAGTGCGCTTCCTGTGGGGAGAGGGTGCGATTCTTTGACTGAACAAACTGCACAGAGTGCTTTTTGTACACAGTCTTCGATGCCCAATTTCGGACCCAAGATGGCCTCCATTCTTCCCAGTCGATAACTGCCAGCCCAGCTTGTTTTTTGACTGGTATGTAAAAGCTAATGTCTTCTGCAGCTTTCTTCAGATGATGAGTGAACGGAATGAACTGAGGTATCCCGCCGTTAACAGCCTCACCTGTGACCTCGTCAATGTAGGGGTAGTAGCCAAGTCTGTCGCTGTAGAACAAAGAGATCGCCTGATTGGTGGCAGTCTTTTTTGGACTGCCTACCAGATGGAAAAGCCTGAGATTCAGATGGGTCTTGCGACGGGTTTCACAATGTTCAGTTGGAGCGTTCCAAATCGTAATGAACGGTGACTTCTTGATGAGAGGGGGTGCCCTCAAAGTCAAAGAAGGACAAAACGACACCAGAACAGTAACAACTTGATATAACCAGCACCATCCTCTCATGGGAAGCATTGTGTAACACTGAGAAGATATCGAAAATGTCTGCTATGTAAAACCAAGATTTTACCTAGGAAAAAAACACATATAGATGTATTATTTGTAGTGTGTAAAAACTGTTTAGTTTTTGTATATTAAGCAGTATGATTTAGTTAATAAAAATTTTTATGCAATAAGTTGTAATGCCTCCATGTTAATTTTAGTTTTCTACATTGATACATCACACTATGATTTTGGCAATTAACACACAAATCACTGCTCCATTTTCCCCCAGGCGCCATTTTGTAGATTGGCACAAAATGTGTGGATTCCTATAATGTAGGTATTCATGTGGTTCGTAGCACTTTTTAAGTCACTGACTCAACATCTGTTGTCAAAGGGAGGCATCATCCAAAGCTGTTTTGTTTTTGATTTCAGTCTATAGTGGCGAATTCCCTACTCTTGCTAGCTTGAAGAACTCCTCAAGACCAAAGGCGCATTAGACTTAAGACTAATTTACAAAGGCCCAACTTGAAGTTGGTCATTCATTATTTAGCAATTAAAGATATTGCCAGTGTAGGTTCTCAGATTATCTCTCTGTGCAGTTTAGATATGATATTATAGCTCTCTGCTCAATCTTCGAGTATTCAAAGATTCCGACAAATCATAATGAAATCCACAGCGGAACTCGCCTCTTCTGTAGGTACCACACCATTTCTCTCCCCCGAGGATCCAACATAACCGGGACCATCATAAGAGTTTGAATGTTTGATGTCCATCACCAGCTTGGGACATTGAAGAGGACAGTGTTCTAGCTCATGCACTGCTGCAAACTGTCTTTCTGTGACAGTGCAATAAAATTAAATTAAATCAAGAAAAAAGTTGTTCCTATTAAGATCATTCCTTTGAAGTGTTTATATATTAGCCTACAAACTCCAAGTGACATGCATAAAAGTGTAATGCAGGGTTTGTTTTGGACAGAATGACATCACTATGCAGGTGAGCTGATTTATACACCATTGTGTGCATTTGCCTTTCATGTAGTACTATGGATGCATAAACACCAGATGGGTGATGTTGCCCCAATGTGCAAGGTACTTCTTTCTGTGAGAAAAAAAACTTCATTTTGGGACAGCGCACAGTAGGAGACACCATACACTAATTGAGAAAGGAAAAGCAGAACTCAGAGTACTCAAGCATACCTGTGTAATGATGAGCACCCATTTGCGATGCCTCCATTGACTCAGCTATATTCCTGGACGCCTGGAACATGCAACCATCATGCCCCTGCTCAAGAAACAATCTGCTGACGCAGCCACGCTTTCCAACTACACACCCATCTCCCTCCTACCGTACCCAGCAAAGGTTTAGAGAAACGAATTGACTGATACCTCACTGAGCACCTCAGCAACCACCAACTCCTTAACCCCATGCAGTGCAGATTCAGAACCAACCACAGTACAGAAACAGAACTCACCGCCGCCACAGACAACATCCGCATGATCCTCGACAGAGGAGACACAGCAGCCCTAATTATCCTGGACCTCTCTGCAGCATTTGATTGTTTCACACCCCATCCTCATTAGGCGCCTGCATGAGACTGGCATCGAAGGAGCCGCTCTCCACCGGATCTGCTCCTTCTTAATGGATAGAACACAAACTATCACCCTGGCACCTTACTCATTGGAAACCCGCAGACTCATCTGTAGAGTGCCTCAAGGTTCATTGCTCAGCCCCACCCTCTTCAACGCATACATGATCCTTCTGGCCAGTGTTGTCCATGTACACATCAACATACTTTTCTACATCGATGACACATAGCTCATACTCTCCTTCTCAGACAAGACCCCTAAGACACACAAGTTCACCGCCTGCATGACTGAAGTTGCTTACTGGATGAAGGCCAACTGGTTCAAGCCCAACACTGACAAGACAGAAGTAATGAACTTCGGAAAGAACACCTTGCCATGGGACTTCAACTAGTGGCTGGCCAAAATTGGACCCTTACCCCCACCCATGCCAGGAACCTCAGAATAATGAATCATTTACATCAGACTGGGCATGACTGCACAAGTCGTCACCGTCACTGTATCTAGCTTCCACATCCTGAAGATCTTCAAATGGCTCCCATGAAACACTAGAAAAACAACCACACATGTCAAAGTCACCAGCAAGTTGGCCTGCTGGAACACACTCTATGCCTTGATCACCAAGCAACTCACTAGAAGACTATAAACAATCCAGAACTCAGCAGCCAGACTCATCCCAAGCATACACAGAACCAGATAAGGAGGACAGGCTGGTCTAACAAGGAGAAGTTCATAGAACTCACTAGTTGTCTGGCAAGTGTTGTTGAGTGGGACTCATGTAGCAAAGTTCATTGAAGATCGATTTGGCTCAAATTGGCCATTGGGAGGCTAGTGGAGTGGAAATTAGCAGTTCAACAAGAGGATCAAAGGGCACGTAGCTCTGACAGTCTCTCCTCCTCTATGGATTCTGGCAAGAACGGCATTGACTGAGACTGGCTGAGAACAGCAGGCAAGGGACAGCAGCCTGCATTTCCCCTCCTGTCCCCTCATACTCACCTATGTGCTTGCCATGTTGCTCCCCATAGTAAAGCTCATCTTTTACTTCCCCCCACTCCTCCCTGACCTGCTCGGTTCACACCCCCACCCAGCTCCTCCCCTGCACTAGTGCCACCAGTCTGCTTTGACTTTCCTCGCCCCTGCTTGCTCCACAATTGCTCCCCCTCACTTTTTTCAGTTCATTTTTTTGAGAGCCCAGCAGTTTGCTATTGGTGTGCTCTTTTATTTTTATTTTTTCATTCATTCATTCATTCAAGAACTTTATTTCGGCCATAAAACCACAGGTAACAATACAGTACAATACATTCGATTAAATGAAAAAATACAAACAATCATTGTTCTTTGCGAGGCACCAAAATGCACCTAATTAGTGCAAAGTTACAGTAATTTTACATCAAACACTCGGCTGTCCCACAAACCTGCCTCGATGGGCCAGAAACTGACCTGTAAACATAGTGTTCTATAAAGTGCGTGTGCAATGCATGAGAAGCATGATGATGTTTACATTATTCAAAAGATCGAGTTCAATAAAGTGCGTGTGCAATGCATGAGAAGCATGATGATGTTTACATTATTCAAAAGATCGAGTTCAATAAAGTGCGTGTGCAATACATGAGAAGCATGATGATGTTTACATTATTCAAAAGATCGAGTTCAATAAAGTGCGTGTGCAATACATGAGAAGCATGATGATGTTTACATTATTCAAAAGATCGAGTTCAATAAAGTGCGTGTGCAATGCATAAAGAACAAGGAGGCCATTACAGTAATCCACATAACTCGGCTTTTGCTGTAGGATTTAATAAAGTGCTTGTGCAAAACATGAGCAGCACAGTGGCCTTTGCATTGCTCAGAAGATCAGGTTCAATGATGTGCGTGTGCAAAACAATTCCAACCGATTCAAAGAATCATCAAAGCATTTCTTAAAAGTTAAAAAAGCTTTTAAAATACATAACACATGCAATCTACTGGGTGATACATTAAAACTGTCATCTTCAGTATAAGTGCAATATGAATAGAAAGGATGAGATTTCCGGTTTTCCTTTCCCTCTTGAGTAATTGTTTGTCCGTTTACAATGTTGTGGGAAGATAAATAAAAGTGCAAGTGCATACTAGATTGACCCTTTCCAAAGATACACAATTATTAATCGTTGTGCTAAAATAATTCATAATCATCAATATAATACCTACTTAGTGAAACTGCTCTACTTTATTCAGTTTGGGCCGAGCCGCTTAATACATGATAAAACACCGTTTTCACTAAGTACCAGCATCAGGCCTGGATCTTGCTGTTTAACATTTTTGCCCTCTCTTTTTCCTTATAAAGCTGATAGCCAATAGAAATCTGCTGAGACCAAATTCTATGAGATGTGAATTATCTGTTTTTAGTATTCGTAACATCTCCGTGTATTTCCTGACATTCAGGCACCTGCCTATCGGTTTTATCCATTTCCTTCTGGCCATTGTATACACTGGACAAAAAAACAGGATATGTGCAACATCCTCCTCTACTCCCAATTGGCATAGATTACACTGGGCGACCCCTTCTTTACATTGTGACGTGGCCCATTTGGAGGTAAAAGTGTTTATCTGCAATATTTCATATCTAAATTTCAGATATAATGACTTTGCTAATTGAGGTTCGATTTCGTCCAAGAATGGCTCAAAACAAGGTGTCATTTTGAACAATAAGAATTGCGCAGTGAGCCTTCCCAATGTACTACTTGAAATAACTTTGTGCCTGATAAAATTCCAAAACATGTACTTAATCTCGCGCTTTGATTCAGGTGTCAGCAGACTCGGGTTCATCCAAAATCTGCTCAAACCTAAATCAAGGAGCCATGTCCGAATGTGAACCAACCAGGGGAAAGTGACTTGGGCATCCAATTCCAACAGCTCACTCAAAGTTTCTCTATAGGTTTCTAGTTCCGCTGTTGTCCAAATTCTGACCCAATTTGACAATGTTCTCCAAATGGCTAAATGCTCCAATCGTTTTATGCCCATGTCATAGGTCAGAGGAATCAATGGGGTATGTTGGGGGAGGGCCACAAGCATTCTCAGAATTTTGTTTTCCCCAACAATTAGTGATTTGAGAGTTTTGCCGCCCCATATCTCTGAGCCATACAGAGCAGCGGTTTGAGCTCTGGATTTATACACTTCCAGAGCGGGAGTAAAAGCTTTTGAGACCGTTGGAGCTTGTTTTTTTACAATGGGGAAGGAATTTTGCATTAAAATGGCCTTTGATTTCTCTATTTGTGGATTCCAAGAAAGTTTAGAATCAAGGGTGACCCCCAGATATATAAAGTTGTATACACGCTCCAAAGTTGCCCCATTCAAGGTCATTTTGTTCTTAAAGCATTTATGTGGTCTCAGGGTCATGTATTTGGTTTTAATTGGATTAATTTCTAAGCCTTTTGCTTTACATTATTTGTTAAGGCTGTCAAGTAAGTTTTGTAAACCCCTGGGAGTTTGAGACAACAAGATTGTGTCGTCCGCAAATGTTAGAGCACAGATATGGTTCCCTCCAAGTTTGGGCGAGTCATGGGAAGAGTTTTGCAAATATTCAACCAAATCATTTACATATAAAAGAAACAAAGTTGGCGCCAGGACACAGCCCTGGCGCACACCCCTCCTAACTGGTATCTCGTTGGTGAGCTCACCTCCTTTGCACCAGCGTACCTTGGCAAAGTTGCCCTCATGTAGCCTTATAATTTGGTTTAGGATCTCATCTAGTACCCCCTGTTGGCGTAAGTTTTTCCATAACTGAGCCCTTGGGATTGAATCGAATGCTGCCTTTAAATAGATAAAAGCAACATACAAATGACTAGCTCTCTACCTTGTATACTTCCAGGCTAGCACCAGAAGTCTAAAAACTTGGTCTATTGTCCTTGTTTTCCTTCTAAAACCAGCCTGACAAGGTGAGAGTACATCTTTTTCTGTGATCCAGTCAGTAAGTTTAGACAGAATTTGCTTTGTATAGACTTTCTGCAGAATGTCTATCAGGCTTATGGGCCTGTAGTTTGCAGGATCTTCTCTGCTGCCCTTTTTGTAGATAAGGACTATCTCTGTGCCCTTCCAGGATGCTGGAATGGGCTGTCCCCTAGCTATTGCGTTGCATAGTTCGTTTGTGTATGGCACCCACACTTCTGGGGTGTGTTTTAATAGGTCCCCTGGTATCCTATCGGGACCGGGCGCCTTTGATGGCTTAATGGCTGCTATAGCGAGCGCCGTGTCCTCAATACTAAACTGTAAGGGTGCAGTTTGTCTAAGTGTCAAGGGCCCCCCAGGTGCATTTGTGAGATCTGGGTCTGCATCCGGCTCATTAGGGGTATCATATAGGTTAGCGAAATGTCTCTGCCAAGTATTGGGGTCTAAGAAGTGGTCAGAAGCCGTGTTATTTAGTTTGCTTCCATGAGTCATTAGCTTCCAAAACATGGCCTGGTCCCCGATTTTTGAGGCTGTTATGAGATCTTCCCAAATGCCGTCTTCCCAATTTCTTTGCGCTATCTTTTGTGTTTTTCTGTATTCTATTCTTTCAAGACTGATCTCAATTATATTTTTGTCTTTAAGGGCCCTGATGAGCCGACGTTTGGCCAATACACATTCCTTGTCAAACCAGGGGTTAGACAGCTGTGTCAAGGCCCTGGGGTTGTCTGTTCCTATCTGGGGTTTAGTCAAGTAGAATTTTATATTCTCTACCATTTTTTGGTGGATTTGTGTTATCAACATATGTTCGGGGCCTTGCTCCAAATAAGAAGTTACAAGGTCGCTAAAAACATTATATATACTAGTGAGGGGTTCAACTTGATCCAATATGACAGGCCAGCTAACTGACCGCCGGTTGTTGCTTACCAAGGGCTGCCTAATCTCATCTCCTGAGACGATTTCTAAGGTTGCATGAGTGGGAAACCATTTCCCGGCTAGATCTAAACATAATGGGAAGTGATCGCTCTCTCCTCTTTTGTGTACCTTGAAATCATGTACATATGCCCAATGTGCTGTGCTTATCATCACATAATCTAGTCGTGATGAGGAATTTCCTCTTGAGAAAGTGTTTGCACATACAAAATCTGAGGGGAATCGGCCGTTGCATGCCTTAAGGCCTCTCTCAATAGTGAGATGGTATAACTGCATAGCAGAGATGGAACACCGCACCGTACTTGTTGTCGTGAGCAGGGGGATCCCCCTGGCTAAATCTTCCTCCTCAAAAACCGTGTCTAATCCCACTATAGGTTCATAGCAGCAATTAAAGTCGCCCCCCACTAGAATAGCGTCATTTGAAATGAAATGAAATGAAAAATGCTTTTATAAAGCGCATGGCTACCCGGAAGCATCCCAGCGCTGCGGAGGTGACTAAAGGGCAGATGGGATTTCGGGAATAGCCAAGTCTTCCGATGTTTACGAAATATCAGGTGGTTAGTTTCCTTGCGGATAGTAAGAGGAAGGGAGTTCCAGAGTTTGGAGGCGTTATAGGAAAAAAGGCGGCCACCTGTCCGTGCCCTCTTGATTCTTGGGGTGTCGGCTAGAAAGAGATCATCAGAGCGTAATTTTCTATTGGCTTTATACGGTTTAATCAGGTTTTTTAGAATAGGAGGACCCTTGCCCTGGAAAATTTTGTGCGTGATGCAAAGGGTTTTAAAGTGAATTCTTTCCTGTATCGGGAGCCAGTGTAGTGATCTCAGGGCAGGCTTGGCAGAGCATCGTTTTTTTGTGCCTGTGAGAAGTCTTGCTGCCGAATTCTGAACCACCTGTAGCTTAGTTATAGATGATTTGGGAGCCCCCAGATAGAGGGCATTGCCGTAGTCTAATCTAGATAGGATAAGCGCCTGTATTATGAGCTTTCTGGAGGGGCAGGGTAGGAGAGGCAGTATTTTCCGCAAGGTTCGGAGCAGACCATAACAAACAGCGGCAGTTTTCCTTGCTTGGGTTCTGAAAGTAAGGTCCTGGTCGAGCCAGATACCCAAGCTCTTTATCTCTTTTTTTGGCAAAGGAGCTGGTCCCATACAGGTCGGCCACAGCGTGTTGGGGTGGAATATTGATTGATCACCCAGCAGTAAGAGCTCCGTTTTTTCGCCATTGAGTTTGAGGTGTGCTCTATTCATCCAACAAGTGACTTCTTTAAGACAGGAGCACAGGTCCACGAGGACTGTTCCACCTGATTCAGTGTTACAATTAATTGGGTGTCATCCGCGTAGGTGACCATTTTAATTCCAAATGGAGTTACAATTTCTGCCAATGGGGACATGTACACATTGAAAAGTGTAGGGCTCAAAGATGAGCCCTGGGGAACCCCACAGTAGAGTGGTACTGGTTGGGACCTAGTGTTGCCTTCGAATACTTGAAAGGTTCTATTTTCCAGGAATGATTTCAGCCAGGCTAAAGCCGGGCCTGTCACTCCTACTTTTTGAGGCGGTGTACCAGAGTGCAATGGTTCACCGTGTCGAAGGCTGCACTTAGGTCCAGGAGAATAATAGCAACGGATCCCCGGAGTCAAGAATCTTTCTGGCCTCCTCCACTACCGCTATTATTGCAGTCTCCGTACCCTGGCCAGGGCGGAAACCCGTCTGAGAAGAGTGGAGAAGTCCAGAGGACTCAAGGTGATCCAAGAACCTCCTCGAAGTGTTATATCAACGGCGATTCTTTCGAGCGCTCCCTTGGCCTTATATAAATATTAAAAAGATATATCTGTATTGAGTTAGGGAACTTGAGTTTGAACCCCAAGATATCCAAAGAGCCAGTGGGTACAATTTCTATGGTGGCGTTTATATTGATTTTTACCCAAGTTATCAGGACACCCGACAATCTCCCTTTTTTTTTTATTGCAATGCTTCTATACTAAATGTTCTAAACCCTACTTTGTGTTGTGGTTCTGTTGCCCAGGTCTCCTGTAAGAGACATAGGCCAAAATCTGCCAGTCCGGCTCCCTACATTTTTGTTTAAGCCCGGCTATGTTCCAGGAGACCATCTTTATAGGTTTGGGGGCTAAGACTGAGGGTGTGGTCGGTGGATCGCTAAACCTAGTTAAACTGCCACTCTCCTCTATGACGTGAACGTTGGTTGCCCAATTTTCATAAATATGTGTACACTCTGGATTGGCATCATGATTAGCTTGGAGGCTGGGTTCAGGTGCAGAGTGTTTCCTATCTTGTTAGCTTGGCGTTCTATTTGGTGTTATGTTCACTACGTATTTTTTAATACTTTGACACTTGGGGCCTCATTACCATGCCGGTCGAACGAGCATCCGACTGACATCGTAGCGAAATTGGGACCGACCAACAAGTAGTAAGAGATCCCACCCACCAAATTATGATGCGACCACCGTGTAGGCGGTCGGAATCATAACTTTTTCCATTGCAGATTGTGCTGCCGCACTAAAAGGGCCACAGCACAAGCCACAATAGAGAAACGGATGCTTTCAAACATCCATGCCCCGTGTGCCAGGCACCATTCGCTGCCTGGCACACGGGGCATGGATGTTTGGGGGGGCACATAGCGGAGGCCCTAAGGGCCCCCAAAGTCCCATTCCGGCTGCCTTTTCATGGGGGTCGGACCGCCATGAAAAAGCAGTCATAGTGGACAATCGTAATCCCTACTGCGGTGCCTGAGCAGGCATCGCCCCTATTGTAGGGTATTACTTTCCGACCCACGGTCCAACAGGATCCTTGAGCCTGTCAGAAGCGCCTGTCGGTCCCTCCGCCCTCTGCCTCCAACCGCCGAGCATCATAATGCGGTGGTCGGACCATGGCATCAGATGTCAGATGGACCGCCACCGACATTCTCGTCGGTGGCGGTCTGTCCGACATCATAATCGGGCCCTTATTGTTTTTTTAAATTTACCACTCCAAAGTGGGGGCCCGCCATTTTGGGATGGCAAATTCAAACAAAAACAGTGTCATGATGCACAAGCATGCGCATATGGTATCATGGAAGGGTCACCATAGAGTCATGACGTGTACATGCGTCTGCTTGATGCTGCATACATGCATATTCAACATTGTACTTTTTTTCTTTTTTTTTATGTCCCACATCTGCAGAAAAGCATTTCTCTTTCTTTTTGCTGATGCGGAAGAGCATCGACAAAAGACATTGACAAAGCTAAAAGGTCAGGTAAAACCACTGAAATGCGAAATCTGTTCGCTTTGCGGATGCTTTTTGAAAATACAAATAAGTGGTGAGGAGGGCTGGCAAACATCTGCACTAACAAAGTCCTAGAATTCTGATAAAACAACCTTATCCATTAATGACTTAAACATCACTAGAGATAGGGGGTTCCTTGTGTTCCACTAATAGCGATAGCCTGCATCAGCTGGATCTAAAGTGTCCACTTTTATTTTGGAGCAGACTTGATTCATTGTAATACTTCCATAGTGCATCAGGATCAAATCTAACCTGAAAAATGTTTTTCAACTCCAATTACCATCCCCTACAATCTAATCTGTTTAGGAGAATCAGTAACTCAACCCAAACCAAAAAATGTTGTCCATTAAAAAAAGGACTTAGAAATACACAGTCCTCGTCTTAACGTGGAACTAGAATGCATAGGCAAAGGGGGCAGTTGCCCACGGCCCCCACATTCCGAGGGCCGCCTGGGAGTGTGAAGTTTCTCTCTAGCTCACTTCTGTATATTTTTGTATCTTAACTTTTAACATATTTTTCAATATTGTTAGCAAATTTAAGGCTTGAATTAGCACCCAAAAAAGTAGTAAAATTCAAATTTGTCCCAAACAAGGGTCCCCAAAATATGTCTTGCCCAGTAACTCAAAATCCTTAAAATGCCAATGTAAACTGAGACATATGCCCATGTGTTGATTCCAATGCGAGTTCTAATCATATAGACAACAGATGTGAAGAGTAGAATCCCTTCGGGAATAATCATGTAATCACACTTAATTCACAATACAGCCACCACCACGGTGCATGTGTTGATGTGCATTTGTTATATTTTGAATGTTTACATACGATTCATTCAATATTTGAATTATGCATTTCTTACCAAGAAAAATATTCAATTTTTGGTTGTTATACAGCCAGAATTTCTACTGCTCATAAATTGTAGTATATATGGTTGAAATGCTGAGGGGAGGGACTCAGTGGCGTAATAAAAGGCCCTGCGGTGCGGTGCGGGTGGGCCGGGGGTGCGCTCTGAGCTCCAGGGGACCCCTTCGGCACTGGCAGGTCCCTGGCTTGAAAGCTCCGGACTGGGTCTGGAGTGTGGGAGGCCCCCTGCATGTACTGTGCAGGGGGCCCCCTCAAGTTTCGTTACGCCACTGATATGGACTCGAGGCCAGATTTATGTTTCTCCTTCATGTGTCTTCAACTAAACTCTCCCTATAATTGTACCATACTCATATTAGTGCTTTACTCATATTAATTCCCCTCGAGGCACCCAGTGGGATTCATTAGGGAACCTTTGATATATCTCACACACTCCGACTCCAATTCTGAATGTTTAGGGAAAGAAGGAGGTTGATGAGAAGGTAATCATTTTTTAGACAAATGTGATTCAATTCTGCATTATGATGCAATATTATTAAATATATTGATAAACTGTCAATTTTATTCTAAAAAGGAATTTCCTAGAAGAAACCATTAATAAATTAAATTCGTTTTAGCCACGTGTGCATACAAGGGTAAAATAAACATGTATTGGGTTGTCTTCTCACCCTACCTGGAAACTTGCCTGTCACTGAGTTTCACAATTAAAAAGGACCATACGGGCATCATTCTTATTCATATTTGAACATTTTAAAACAGAGCTTTTTTTTTTTTTTTACACATTGGTGCCTTTCTCTTGGCTCGTTATTTCATCCCCCATAGTACCGAACCCCAAGAGTGACAAACGTTTGCTAGCTGGCTAATGCCATTTAAAGTCACAATATGTAAACATAAACATGCATGCAAATGTGCAGTGTCACAAGTTACTCTCTGGGCTCTTGATAATTACCATTTACTTTCAACTGAATTTGAACAAACAGCTAATGCTGGCAAGTTAGAAAAGTGATTGAATGGCCTCATTATGTTGCCATTCTGAACTGCCTCTAAGTCTGGGGGTGCTGCAGCACCGGCCGCACCCCTAGTTTCAACACCCCTGAGCGGCGGCTATGGCTGAGCCCTACGTTAATGTGTCTGAGGGGCTGCTTGAAAATGTTTGTGGTAATGTCCAATTGGCCAGTGGCAAGACGTGTCTAGCCGTCATAGGACTAAAACACACTATAAGCAGGGAAAGACCGTCACAGGCGAATCTCAATAGGTCAATAACTGGGACTTGACCTGGATGAGTGAGACGTGGTGTTCTTCTCAGAAACACTGAATGAATGAATGAATGAATGAATGAATGAAGGGATTTCTAAAGCGTACAGCTGCTGCGAGGAGTTCCCAAAAAAATAATTAGAGAAAGCTATTTAGCGCGTGAAAAGCCAGGTCTTAAGTTGTTTTCTAAATAATTGTTCATTATTTACTTGGCGGAGTTCCACAGCCAGTTTGTTCCAAGCTTGAGGGCCCAGAAAGAAAAAGGATCCGCCTCCAGATCTAGCTCGTTTTACCCTAGGAACTTTGGCCAGATGGCCATGTGAAAAACACAAAGATCTCGAGGGAGAGTAGATTGAATTCTGGAAGACAGATAGTCTGGGCCAGAATTGTGCTGCGCCCTGTGCATAAGGGTCAAGGTCTTAAACAAGATCCTATTTCTGACAGGAAGCCAGTGCAAGTTCTTCAGATGAGAGGTGATAGAGGCTCGCTTGGAAAAATGTAAGTCTAGGCAGGCAGCAGCATTCTGAGCAGTTTGAAGCCTCTGCAAAAATATTGTGGGAGTCCTACATAAAGGGCATTAGCATAATAACGTCCAAGCAAAGGAACCTTGCGTGGATCATTGCAGATAAGCTGAACTACATATGTGATGCAGAAGGAGACACACACTGGAAAATAAGGATTCATATCTGGGTGTCACAAGCATCAGTACTGGGACCATGTCTCTTCAACATCATTGAGTGCTTCATTGAGGGCAAAAATCACCTGTCATAGATTACAATTCTAAACCTCATTTCATGATGTGAATGAAAATAATGGTTGGATTTACTCAAATCTCATGCAACAATCAAAGTTACTGCACTGCGTTGTGCTGCATGGGAGAGAGCAGTACAGCGCCGCATATATTAAGATATGGTGTTGTCCTGCTCTCTTCCTAGTGTTGGTGCACAATCAGGCTGCCTATCGCTATGCCCACCACTTTGCACCAAAGATAGCAAAGATAGCTGCGTCATGTCTAGCATAGGTTTTGTACTGGAAGTGTACCCTTCTAGTACAAAATACTATGCCTAGCCAATCTTTAAAATCTTTCCCAATTTGGATGTGTGCTGTGCAGCGCATATGCAAAGTCTGAAAAGTGTTGAGACATAAACACATTTCTTCTTTTTAACTTTAACACCTGCCTCAAAGAGGCATTATTTTTTGGTGCAAAACCCTCTCGACCACGGTTAGTAGGTTGGGTTTTGTGGTATAAGCTATAGTTGGTTTCGTATGAACACCTATGTACCACCCATGGAGCACCTCATTAACGCAAAGTAATGCACAACAGTGCAAATCCCCTACTGGTAGCCCGGCTAAGTTCCTTACTGGGTCAAGAATTGTGTGACAGGCATGGAGGATGTGGCAGGCCACAAAGGCCTCTAAATGTCCTTTATGGCCTCAGAACGATTTTCAACAGGTCCAGCTTGTGAACATATGCAGTAGATGTGCAGGTCCAGGGAGACTTGGCAGCTGTATTAACCCTCATGTCTCAATGATCCAGAGAAATTATTTGGATACACAACAGCACAAGCATGTAGAAGGGAATGAACTAATGACCAGTGGAAAAGCATAACAAAAATGATAAATCCCACAGGACAAACCTTGCTCTCACATCCTGAAAGGAGAGGTTTCTTTACAAACTGAACAAGGACTATGAGGCAGGAACCATATTGGCAGGTAAAAATAAATGGGATCTACTTAGATCTGAATTAATAGGTTTTGGGAACAATGATTATTAAAATCTCACTCCTGATGAAGCTCTAATGGATGCCGAAACACATAATGGCTAGTGGAAAATGTATCTTAAAATGAAATTCTTTGATACTTAAGAGCAACGTTGGTGAACCAGCTATAATTGATGGCAGAATCATTAGAATACCTGCTATTTTCCTTCTAATTTTACATAAAGTGAATAATCAATAGATGAGGAGAGGCGAGAGGCTGATTTCAATGAAGTGTATCACCGGGGACAAAAATTATTCATATTAAATGTGGACATGCACCACTCAGGACATACAAATCATTTTTTAGAGTTAAGCGCCTTCTTTGCCTATTAAGCCTCCATTTTGTAGATGTATTTTGGGAGTTGTAGCCTTAGCTCACTTCAGTATTCAAATGAGGCCAAATTACCATATTACCAATGTTTGCAAATAAGGAGGGCACAGGTTTGTAGGCATGTCATGCGGTCAGCATAAATATTGTTACCTGCGACATACATGGGTTTCAGAAGCTCTGTGTCAGTGGTACAGGATGACTAGCGAATTTTGGCCAAGTGGTTCCAAGTCCTGCTTTTTATCAAGCAGCAGTTTGTGTATGGTCTTAAAAATCCTGGCATGCAAATGTTGAAAGTGAAACTACTAATTTTCCAGAACACAGTGGGCTGTTGGGCAACACATCTAGGGCTACCGAAAGGTGGCACACAAGATTGAGAGCTAATTGACACCTTCATGCCATTTTGTCATTACTAGTGTTGTGTTACTGATGTCAACTTACTAAAACTATAAGCAATGCCCTACCAGCTTACAAGACTGACCGCCTGCAACAGCCAAAGTAAGCTTGACAAAGACAAAGTTCTCTTTCTTCAAGAACTGTGGCCTGTACAGTCTGTAAGAGCCCATGAGCTGAGCAGAGTAAAGGCGTATGTTACGTTAGTACTCAATACTATGTTTCACTCTGTGGTAAGCGCAACAACTTTGACAGGGAAATAGGAAAATCTGTGATTTGACTAAGGATCACACAAATTGTAATGTCACCTCAGTGCATGATGAGAGTTTGTTTGTACTCATCTCTGACTAAAGGTCGTAAGGCACCTCAGCGAAGCAGAGGGGCGCCAGTCTAACATATTACCTACTCCTGCTGCACCTCAGCAGAGGAAAGGAATCCCAGTAGCAGGAGAGAGCGCCCACTGTCTGGCATTGCAGCAGAGGAGTAGTCTTACACAGTCCCTGTTGCACTGCATGACGCTGCAGCAGAAGAGAAACAGTTTGAAATAACCTATCAATGCAGCACCCTGTGCCACTGCAGCTGATGAGGCAGACTACAGTAACCTGTCCCTGCAACTTCCCGTGGCAGTGGAACAAAGGCACTGCACTGCTGCAGAGGAGAGGCAGCTTAAAGTAACCTATCACTGCAGGAAAAAGAACTGTATGCCACTGTTGCAGAGGAGAGGCAGCCTAAAGTAACCTGTCACAGCAGCATTTTCTTCCACTGCAGCATAAGAGAGGCAGCTTGTAGAAATCGACCAATGCCACACTGCACAACACTGCAGCAGAGGAGAGAAAGCTTACAGTAAGCTGTCCCTGCAGGAAAGGAGAGGAAGCCTACAGTAACCTGTCCCTGCAGCACTCTGCGCCAGAGCAGCAGAGGAAGGCTGCTTACAGTAACCTGTCCATGCAGCACTCTGTGCCAGTGCAGCAGAGGAAAGCAGCCTACAGTAACCTGTCCCTGCAGCACTGTGGTACTAGGGGTGATATTGCAGTACTGCTGCAAAACCTGCCCCCAGTAAAAAAAACAGCCCCAACTGCTGCAAAACCGGCCTCCACCCTTCCAGCTCCCGGGGAAACGCCCGATGCCCACTATGGCAGTCCGGCCCTGGAGGGAGGTAGCCTACAGTAAACTGTCCCCACAGCACTCTGTGCCAGTGCAGCAGAGGGAGGCAGCCTACAGTAACCTGTCCTTGCAGCACTCTGCACCAGTGCAGCAGAGGAAGGCAGCCTACAGTAACCTGTCCCTGCAGCACGCTGTGCAAGTGCTGCAGAGGGAGGCAGCCTTCAGTAACCTGCCAGTGCAGCAGGGAAGGCAGCCTACAGTAACCTGTCCCTGCTGTTCACTGACATATTATCAACACTATTATCGTGCTACAAAAATATCGCATCAAAAATATCGAACCCCAAAATATCGTTTTCCTATACTTTTAATGTAAATGACAAAAATATTTTTAAAAATATTGTTTTTATGTATGTATGTATGTATGTATATATATATATATATATCGAAAGTTTCACCTCCAAGATCCCAGGAATCACAAACCTCATGAAAACCGGAACAGATGAAAATAGACCCAGCTGTAAGTGCAAGTGAGTATTTATTTTTAAAAGCTCAGCATGCCTGCCATGACGCGTTTCAGCCTACCAGAGGCCTTGTTCACATAGCGCCTTGTGAGTAGTATGCCAACATTTAAAGTGCAAAGTGCAAAGTAACACACAACGTGATTGGTTGCCTACACCAACAATGGACATAGAAGAAATATATTGTTTTGATCAAACCAAAATGGATGGCCATTTAGCCCAAATATCCACAATCCATAGCTTAAAAATACTTTTTGTTTAAGTACACTTTGTAAATGTAATTAATCAGTATTTAAAAGTACAAGCAGTAAAAAACGAGTTTTCTTAAAAAAGCATCCTATTTTAAAAAAAATCTCATTTAGACATAGTGCAAACAATGTTGTGCAAAATACGCAAGGAAACATAAAACCCTAGTGGGTTAAAATTCACATGAAGGACACCACAGGCAACTTCATGACAAGACTAATAGATCACCACTCAAAATAGAACATCACATGATTTTCATCTATTTATAATAAACAAGAGAGGGGACCAACATGTCTGAAAGATTTAAACTACCCGATAGAAAAATTTAGTCACAATTCAAAATGATAATATTTTGCTTAAATCACAATGTTTGTACAGGTAAAACTGCTAGAATGTTATAAGTGGAATCGTTATCAATGTTAAAAATCATCACTATGTGTCCTGAAGACAAAAATAGAACTATATCCAAAAAGTGTAGTACAAATCAAGTGCAAAAGTGCGTGGAATGATAAAATATGGTGTTAAATGAAGTTAAAATTTTGTTTATAGATTCAAGGGGCAAAGCCGATGTTAAAAGATATGTAGAAGTGGTGCAGTAATGTAACAATGGGAGCCAATTTACAGACATGTATAAAAGTCTTCGCTGGAATTTAAACCCAGTGGCGTTTTGGTATCGAGATCTAAGATGTATTTGGTCTCAAGAGCTCGCAGAAGGGCTTCACGGTTGCCTCCCCGTCTGAGGGGCAACACTGAGTCAATGACAAAATATTTAAGAAGCTCACTCTTGTTATCATGGTGTTCCTTAAAATGTCGAGCCACTGGGTAGGATGCATCGCTCCCACTAATTGCCCTAATATGCTGGAGTATCCGTTTGTGGACCTGTAGCCTGGTGCTACCAACATATTGCAGGCCACAAGGACACTCCAGCACATAGGCTAACAAAATCCGTCTTACATGTAAACATCCTAGGGATTGATCTTGGGGCATCGCAGAAGGGGATCTTATATTCTGTTTTATTGACACCATGCCTGCATGCTTTACAGCTGGTGCATCTTCTAAAGCCCTTACTGGAAAGGAGCCATGATTTGTTAACAACTACCTCAGGACTGGTTTTAACTAAAGAATCGCTCATAGAACGTGCTTTCCTGAATGAAATCTCAGGGCTAGCTGTCATTGAGTCCCCAATGACAGAGTCATTCTGTACCAGGCTCCAATTTTTCTTAAAGATTTTTCGAAGGGCCTGGTGCTGACGATTATAAGTTAGGATCAGTCTAATAGGCTCCTTAGCTTGTACCGATGCTACATTGGCTGTTTTACTTAGCAAGACCATCTGTCTAGGAATGTGGTTGGCTTTAGTGATGGCTTTGTCAATCATAGAAGCCGTATATCCTCTAGTCAAAAATCTAGATTTACTGGCCTCCTGTGCCAAAAAGCACTCAGAATCAGTGCTGCAAATACGCCTGATATGCAACATCTCACCATATGGGATGCTGCGTATCAAGTGGGCCGGATGATGACTGGCGGCATGTAAAACCGTATTACCAGCCGTGGGCTTTCTGAATAGCCTGGTCTCAAGTCTGTTGCCCTTGATGAAGATCTCTACATCCAAAAAGTAGACAAAATCCTGACTTAAGTTAGCTGTAAACTGGAGATTGAGCTTGTTTACATTAATCAAATCAATGAAATCTGTGGCCTGTTGTTTAGTACCTTGCCAGATTAAAAAAATGTCATCGATATAACGATACCAATGAACTACATGTCTAGTAAAAATCTCATGATGCTCAACAAAGAGGACCTGCTCCTCCCATCTACCCATGTGCAGGCAGGCATAACTAGGGAGAAGCAGGCCCCATGGCCACACCTCTAACCTGCTGGAAAAATTGATTAAAAAACATGAAAAAGTTGTTATTCAAGCATGTAGCAATCATGGCAATCAACATCTTGTTGTGATTACACATTTGGATAGGCCTCTTTCCTAGATAATGGTTAATGGCCATTAAACCGTCCTGATGGTATATACTAGTATAGAGGGATGTAACATCCAACGTAATCAACCAATACGAAGAATCCCATATCACCCCTTCCAGTTTCCTCAGGAAGTCTGCTGTGTCTTGGATGAAAGAGGGCAAAGTCCTCACATGTTCCTGTAGGAAGGCATCGATGTAAATAGATGTGTTTTCCAACAACCCATTGCGTGCCGATATTATGGGCCTGCCAGGTGGTTTCTCAGCGCATTTGTGTATCTTAGGGATAAAATATAAAGCCGGAATTACTGGATGCTCATTTTTGAGAAACTTCAGTTCATCTTGACTAAGTAATCCTGCGCTTCTCCAGGCTAACAACTGTGTGTAGAAGTCAAATCGCGCCTGTTTCACAGTGGAAATGTCACACCTCTTATAGCATTGATGGTCATTTAGCTGGTTGTAGGCTTCTTCTAGATATAAATCCCTAGGCCACAACACCACATTCCCGCCTTTATCAGACTGGCGAACTATGATGTTATCGTTGGCCTGAAGTTTCCTGATAAGCTGGAAGTAACAGTTGTTAAGTGATGTATGCTTATAATTATCACACATTGTGGCAGTATAGAGTTTTTTGAGTTCTGCAATAGATAGCTCATGAAAAACGTCAATATTATCATGTAACATCAGAGGTGTAAAGGTAGATCTTGGTTTAAAATTGGTATTGCCAGGCATGTTCAAATTGATCTGTTCATCATTAATGCCAGGACCTGAGATCTCATTGTTCAGTTGTTGTAATATATACCCACACACATATAAATAATAAACATTAAATATATTAAAAAGTAACAGTAATATAATTAATTTGAAAATATATATAACTATTATATTTATTTTAAAGAAGTAAAACCCACATCTGCACTTAAAACTTAAATAAAAAAACTTATTGTACAATTAATGTAAATAATTATCACATAAATAATTAATATTAATTAAAAATGTATGATTAATTAACTTCACACCCTGTACCCCCTATAAACCCCCCAACCTGCTACGGTCCTAAAAAGGACAAAAAACGAATACATTTAATTTAAAAACTACTACAAATATGCAAGTTATAGTAAAAAAACATTAACAATATTTATACAAACAATTTATAACGTATACAATTAAAATATATAGTAAAATACATAAAAATAATGAAAAAGCAGTATTATTAACAACAGAGATATTTTGTAAATGATATTAACACCATAGATATTTTTAATATCAATATTAACAACATTGATATTTTTGTAAATTATATTAACACTTTTAATATTTTTTTAATTGATATTACTTACCTTAAAATCGATATTCTTGTGAACGATATTCTTGCACATGATATTCCTGTATCACGATATTTTCAACTTGCTATTTATGTAGCTCGATATTATATTTTCAGTATTTTGTCTGAATACTGTCCCTCCAGCACTGTGTCCCATTGCAGCAGAGGGAGGGAGGCAGGATACAGTAACATGTCCCTGCAGCACTCTGTGCCAGTGCAGCAGGGAAGTCAGCCTACGGTAAACCTGTCCCTGCAGCCCTCTGCGTCAGCACAGCAGAGGGAGGCAGACTACAGTAACCTGTCTTTGCAGCACTCTGCGTCAGCGCAGCAGAGGGAGGCAGCCTACAGTAACCTGTTCCTGCAGCAGTCTCTGCCAGTGCAGCAGAGGGAGGCAGCCTACAGTAACCTATGCCAGCAGCACTCTGTGCTAGTGCAGCAGAGGGAGGCAGCCTACAGTAACCTGTCCCTGCAGCACTGTGCCAGTGCAGCAGAGGGAGGCAGCCTACAGTAACCTATGCCAGCAGCACTCTGTGCTAGTGCAGCAGAGGGAGGCAGCCTACAGTAACCTGTCCCTGCAGCACTGTGCCAGTGCAGCAGAGGGAGGCAGCCTACAGTAACCTGTCACTGCAGCACTCTGTGCCACTACAGTAGAGCAATCACTGCCTGAAGCAGCCCATGCCTACAGTTCTCTATTCCAATGAAACAGCTGATCTACTGTCCTCGCACCATTGTCTGCACTGTCACATAAGCCACTCAGCCCAGGCCCTGCACCCAGGGTCATCTTAAGGATTTTGGGGGCCCTGGGCAAGACATATTTTGGGGGCCCCCATACAGGGAACAAATTGAAATTTTATTACTCGTTTACTGGCAATTCAAGCCTGCACGATGCCCAAAAATACAAACTTATATGTTAAACTTTAACAATCCTAAAGACGACACTGTGTAGAGAGACAGTCAGAGATAAATGTAGGCAGAGAGGGAGAGAGGTTTAGATAGAGAATTAGACTAGACAGATGCCTAATAGAATGAAGGTTCACTTTCCAAGGGGGCCCTTGGAAGATGGTGGCCCTGGGCAATTGCCCACTTAGCCCATGCCTCAAAACCTATCTGCCTGCAGCACACACACGCCACAACCAGAGGCAGGCACGTGTAGGGAATGGAAATATTTCTAGTCATACTTTGAAAGATTGGTAGCACTGAGGCAGCTAGTGCAGAGCCACTTGATAGCACTGAGGCAGCTAGGCTGCTGACCCACTTGGCAGCACTGAGGCAGCTAGTGCAGAGCCTCTTCATAGCACTGAGGCAGCTAGGCTGCAGACCCTCTTAGTGGCACTGAGGCAGCTAGGCTGCAGACCCTATTGGTAGCACTGAGGCAGCTAGGCTGCAGACCCACCGGGTAGCACTGAGGCAGCTAGGCTGCAGACCCTCTTGGTAGCACTGAGGCAGCTAGGCTGCAGACCCAGTGGGTAGCACTGAGGCAGCTAGGCTGCAGACCCACTGGGTAGCACCGAGGCAGCTAGGCTGCAGACCCACTGGGTACCACTGAGGCAGCTAGGCTGCAGACCCAGTGGGTAGCACCGAGGCAGCTAGGCTGCAGACCCTCTTGGTAGCACTGAGCCAGCTAGGCTGCAGACCCACTGGGTAGCACCGAGGCAGCTAGGCTGCAGACCCCCTTGGTAGCACTGAGCCAGCTAGGCTGCAGACCCACTGGGTAGCACTGAGGCAGCTAGGCTGCAGACCCACTGGGTAGCACCGAGGCAGCTAGGCTGCAGACCCACTGGGTACCACTAAGGCAGCTAGGCTGCAGACCCACTGGGTAGCACCGAGGTAGCTAGGCTGCAGACCCTCTTTGTAGCACTGAGCCAGCTAGGCTGCAGACCCACTGGCTAGCACCGAGGCAGCTAGGCTGCAGACCCCCTTGGTAGCACTGAGCCAGCTAGGCTGCAGACCCACTGGGTAGCACTGAGGCAGCTAGGCTGCAGACCCACTGGGTAGCACCGAGGCAGCTAGGCTGCAGACCCACTGGGTACCACTGAGGCAGCTAGGCTGCAGACCCACTGGGTAGCACCGAGGCAGCTAGGCTGCAGACCCCCTTGGTAGCACTGAGGCAGCTAGGCTGCAGACCCACTGGGTAGCACCGAGGCAGCTAGGCTGCAGATCCACTGGGTACCACTGAGGCAGCTAGGCTGCAGACCCACTGGGTACCACTGAGGCAGCTAGGCTGCAGACCCACTGGGTAGCACCGAGGCAGCTAGGCTGCAGACCCCCTTGGTAGCACTGAGGCAGCTAGGCTGCAGACCCACTGGGTAGCACCGAGGCAGCTAGGCTGCAGACCCACTGGGTACCACTGAGGCAGCTAGGCTGCAGACCCACTGGGTACCACTGAGGCAGCTAGGCTGCAGACCCACTGGGTAGCACCGAGGCAGCTAGGCTGCAGACCCCCTTGGTAGCACTGAGGCAGCTAGGCTGCAGACCAACACAGAGTCGATCACATAGCAGACAATCCATACAGGCCTCTTAGAAGCTGAGGAAATCTCGTGCATTTAGAGTTCTGCTCCTCAAAACTGTGGACTGGTGTGTATATAACATACTGTGTAATTCAGAATTCACGTCAACTTTTAGAAATTACAGACGGTAATTAAAGGTGCCTTTAGAATAAACAAATTCTTACCCGCGTCGCTGCTAAAGGGGAAAGTTCTGAGACCCGATGAAAAAAGTGTACTTCACAAGGTATGTCGATCGATGCGGCTCCCAGCTTTCCACAGGAATTGACAAAAAAAAGTGGACTTAGAAATGAAGTGTTTTGGGCGCTTTGGGAGGGGACTGCGTTTAAGGTATGTATCGATAAATCCTTTGTGCAGATCAGCCAATCACGTTGCAGCATTCAATGATTAGCTTTGCCTTGTCTTGTCTTTGAGTTAGTGATTGCTCTCAGTTAGCCATTTATCTGCCAGAAGGGGCCATTACATGGTTTGTAGGATCCCATTCGCAACAATACGGAGCAAGGACAGGCCTGTGTTCAGATTTCAGTCAACATTTCCTAATTCGAGCGTCTTCCCTGTTTAATGACAGTTTGCGATTACACGGACTTCTGAGAAACGCGCTCAGAATGTGATCCTCGTTGCGGGAAAGTTTCGTGCTTTATTGTGTATAGATTTTTGCTTTAAACGTGCGTGTTTTGGAATATGGCCCCTAAAGGCTACATACACCCTTTAGCCTCCTCTTATGGAGGACAAGCAGCAGTCCAAACAGACGGCTATTTAGCTTGTGCTACCCGCTCTCCTGTGCACTACTGTCACCAGGGCGCTCTCCGAACACACAAGCACCGAAGTATGGTGACAACTGGACTGCAATGTGTCGCACAGTCGAGAGAAGACCCTTCCAACTCTTGCAATGACCAGATTGCTGTGTCTCCATTAAAAACCAAGGACGGACTGGCCTAAAGGCAGGGCCTCTGAAATTATGCAGCAGGGGAGGACCAAATTATGTAGCAGTGGGGGCCCAAATTATGTGGCAAGGCTGACCAAATTATGTGCCAGGGTTGACTAAATTATGTGCCAGGGTTGACTAAATTATGCAGCAAGAAAAGGCAAATTATTCAGCGCATTTTCTGATAGTAATAAATCATGTTGTCACTTTTTGGTCAAAGACTGCCGGACCCCGAAGCTGCCTGGTTGCCATGACATATTGGGGACACGTTGAAAGCTTACCTAAGAATGCATTCCACCCACTTTGTGTTTTGTCACTCACATTGCTTGCTTTCTATTTTCTGGGTTTGTTTTTAGCCCGTCCATCTTGCGTTCTTCAGTGAAAGCTCTCTTTTCAGGAACTCATTTCTTTTTTGTGAAGTACTCCATGAGAGTGCATGTGTTTTCCAGTTGTCTCCATTGTGTTCATCCCATCCCCCCTCCTGCTCAATATTGCTCTCTCTTGTCCCTTTGCTTCTCTGCCCCAACATTCATATCCTCCAGTGCATTGTAAATACTTGCACCATGCATCCAGGGAACTTCACTGAATACTAGAGATTACCTACTACTTGTTGGCCAATTACAGTTCTGATAAGACCAGGCAGGTAGCAGAGACTGCACCATCCTCAGGGCACCGGAAATTTACCTTCCTACTGCTGTCTCTTCACAATGCCTTTCATTTCTAATCTCTTGGATAAAGAGGCCCTGACTGCTGACGTTGAGCGTATGGCCGCACAACCCATGTGATTCCACAGGAAGATGCCCTACTATTGGCTTTCCTGCCCCCCTGTGCCATGTATCTTTCTCCCTGCCTTCACAGAAGAGGAAGGCCACGCGGCCTCCATCTTCCTTTATTGCTTTCACACACTCCTCACTGACTTCAAAGGCCACAGCCTCCACCTCCTGCTCTGCTAGGATTTAGCTGATATGCAAAAGAAACAATTGATGGACGGAATGCTGGACAATGCAAGCATTCACCCCCAGTCACAAGGATCTGGGTTAAATCCATCATTCGTTTGCTCACCACACCACCCCAGTTTGGACCCAGCCATATGCAAATCAGTCTTGACCCTGTTCCTGGGGGTGAGTGTCTGAAAAGTTTCAGCGCTCCTCCCATCATCTCCTTGTGTTTGCTTTGTTCGGCCTAAGTTGGCAGGGTATGCCCAGAACTGGGTCCCTTGCTCACTTTGCTACTGGATTCAAGCTAGCCTGGCTGTTGAGGGCTGTTAGCCCGAAACCGGTCCCATGATGCTTGTTTCCGGTCCAGGGAAGACATGGCTTGGCAGTTCGGGCTGGACTGTTCCCATGAGGCACAGGGCCAAGACTGATTTGCATATAGCTGTGTCTGAACTGGGGTAGCGAAGTGAGCTAAAGAACAATGATGGATTCAACCCAGATCTGTGACTGGGGGTGTGTGCCTGAAAAGTTTCAGCGCTCCGTCCATCATCTCCTTGTGTTTGCTTTAGCATTTAGCTCATAGTCAGTTTTTCTTGGGCCTCTACCTTGAGAGAGAAGGGTGATGTTGATTTTTTCCAGCCCTGCCACTCCCTGGCCATACATTCGGAATAGGGGTCCATTTGTATTAAGGGATCTTCTATAATGAATACTCAGTGCCTGAAAGCCTTTTTTAGGTCGAGCCTGGGCAGCGCATGCGCTGCTCTGCGGCATGCTGTATTGGAGTATGGAATTGGAGCCCCGCCCACTCTCCGTCCATATTTGGCATTGGCTTGTGTCATTGCCCTTCCTAAATGCTGGCTTCTGATTCGTTAATATGCTTGTTAGTCCCTCCTTAATAATGCCTTGTCTTCATTTGTAACCTCCCATGAGGACAGGCCCTTTTACATCAGTTGTTACACAGTTCGTCTTTTTTAGACTGTAAGCACTATTTTCTTTAATGAGTTTCTCCTACTGCAGGCACGACTTGCTCACCTGCGCATTCAGCACGCCTTGCATGCTTTCACTTTCCAAGCAGCCCGGGACAATGGTCTTTGAATAGGTCTGGTATTTACAAGAGTTTGAGCTATTGTAAATGACAATGCCTTTTCTTTATGTGCTAATTAGCAAAACAGATAAATAAAAGGCATTGTCATTTACAATGCCAATAGCTTAAACTCTCGCAAATGCAAGACCTATTGCATTGCAATTGCTTGTTTAAATAGTTGATATTTTATTTTGTTTCCTCTTTTTCTAGGTACTGATGTTTGTTGTGAACACATTTTGAAATGAATTTTTAGACTGCGTGTTTCTCTGCGACTGTGTTTTGTTGGTGTTTATTAGTAGGAAGTACAACTGCCACAACAGACACCAAATGTTATTTCAGGGCGCCATTCTCACTGGATCGCTACTTCTCGCAGTACAAATGACAGCAGCCATCAGAGCCCATGTCCATCCACCTGATTTACTTTTATTCCCAAAGAAACGTTCAGCTATTTGTTAGCGAAAGTGAACAGAGCAGAAGACATGCACAGTTTAGAAGGCTTTATTTAAAGTACAACGAGGTAGAAAGGATTAGGCGTAAACTAAGATTGTATGGCTAAAAGCAGTATATTGATATTTTACTTACTAACTTTCAAAACATATGAAAAAAATCTGTATCAAAATAAGCGAATGTTGCCAATGCAAACATTTGTTTCTTTTTCAAGAAGTAGGCTGTAGAGTGTGTTTAAGTATGGACTCAGTGTATGTTTTTACACTCTTTGTGAAGTAGGTGTCTTTCATATGGATTTTAATTGATTTCGTTAGGTGACTTATCTGCAATCCCACCTACTAAGGCAGGGATACTGAAGATTCGGCCCCCCTGATCTTTAATTGCGTCACCCTACTGCACTGGGCTGCTGTTCACTTGACAGAGCAGGAACATTCAGAAAGCTGTGAAACAAACGGGCATACTTTATTTAAACCTTAACTAAAGGAAAGGTAAATAAGAAAAGAAGGTGTCCTAGACAACGTATCTTTAGGAACACCTCTAGTTTTAAAGATATCCTGCACTAAACATGTAGAAACATAATAAACTCTCTGCAAACTTCAAAAAAGTATTTTTTATTAACATGTATGAGCGTTTTACCTTAGTAGGTCAGATGATATCACTGCATTGAGTGGCATTAATTAGCAGTGATAGTTTTCAAACATGATCTTGGAAACATTCATGCCACCCCCATTCTGAAAACAATGCCATTAGTGAACCAAGAGGCAAGTCATTTGTCAGATGCACCTTGTGTGTAGCCTTGGTTATTAAATAATTGGAACAACATTATAGTTTATTAAATAAAACACAACAGAAGGTTTAGTACAGCACACATCCTGAACTCGTACTATTTAAGGGGGCTCTCCTATGTGGTAATGAAGAAATAAGAGGCAAAGTGAAATTAACCAATTGCCTAGGATCACAAAATGTCATCAAGTGAGGAAGCCAGGACTGATAACAGCTTTTCTGGTTTCACATTTTGCAATTCAGCCACGGGATGAGGATCTCTTTTCCTCTCATATTTTACATTAGAAGTTAATGCTTTGACTTTAATTCTTGGTGCATCAGAATAAAGCGGTGGTGGCAGACAGAAGTCACGTGAAGGCTCGGTTTGTTGTCCACACCATGCATCTGCTTCGCGTCCCCCTATGCCCACCCCCATCACCCCGAACCTCGCATTGCTGGCATCGGTGCGGCCCTCTGGCATGTCACAGTCAGTACTTTGTGGTCCCTGGGGTAATATTTGCAAGTACCCATGTACTAAGGTTTTCCGTCAAGCGAGGCAGGCTTGACACAGTATCTACGTGCATGATATCAGTGCCTGAATAGCTGTGGTTGAATATTACAGAGATCAATTGCTCAAAAATCATATTTTATACTTTATGTCATTTTATTTTGAGAATTAAAGAGAGCTTTTGAAACAACTGTAGTAAGTTACGTAAAAGGTGATTAAGCATTCATGCCTTCACTTTTGTAGAGTAAACAATGGCAGGGGTGCACAGTATTGTGTTATTGGTTAACAATGCCTGTCTTTTTTGTGTAGTAAAAGTAAATAGTTGCATCCACACCTAATATAATGTTAATGTGTAATTAATTCTATTTCACACTATTATTGCCTTTAAAGCTTGAGAGGTTTAATATATACATGTTCAATTTATCTCCAGCAGAACTGCAACACATAGTAATTGCTTTCTGTCTCTTTTTCATGCTAAACTGTTCCAACAGTAGTGTTTGGTCTCTCCTGAACACAGTACTGGGCTGCTGGCATGTGCACAATTGCATTTCATCCCATACTTTACACACACCCCCCCACATACAGACTGCTTTTTTTGAGGACCTGGCAATTTCAACCTGCTAAGGCGCAGCTCAAATATGCATGTTTTCATGGTATCCCACCCATAATTTATTTTTAATTTAGCGTTTGAAAATAGCAATTAACTTGAATACTAAATTAATAATCTAGCATTACAAAACATACTTCTAAGATGGCAGCCTGTGCATTCAGATGCTTAGGCAGCCATCTTTAAATGGTTAATTTTAAACTTTAACAGAAATCTTTGAACGACAGTCGCTGATGCATGTTTACAGGTTCTATAGTATTTTTGTTATACTTTCCCAAATAAAACTTCAAATACAGCTTTTCATTTTTGATTTAGCATCTTTTTCTAATGGTGGATTACACATTTTCCCCTAATGCGAGAATGTGCCATACATACATTTATTCCTAGGAGAGAACTCTTCTGTTTCAGACTAATTAAAGACACTGTTCTGCACCTCTGGCACAGTACGATAAGATTGCTGTTTTATTATCTAAACAGCATCCATGCTAAAGTCAGTGATAGGTTCACTTCCCGCCGGAGTTATCATGGAAGCTTCATGTGAGCTGTGACTGCGATGCAGTTCTGCAGTCCCCGACCTGCATCCTGAGAAGGAAGATAACCGTGAAAGAGAGGTATGCATGACTGCAGACTCAAGACGAGGTGCATTCCTTAATGCACTGAGGCCGGCTTCCTGACACAATATACGAGGTATGATGTTATATCATTGCAACGGGTCTGGCAGAAGGGTCCTCAATGTGCTCTCTTTAGTATAGAGATATTAGTAGTAGATAAGAGTAACCTTAGTAACATTGTGAACAATTAACATGGTTGAATTGCTTGTGTTTTTCACCATTCTAATAATGCTTATAACAATAAAGTGTCTCATCTTTCTAATAATCGCAGTTCATGTTTTTTTTACAAAGATTAGAGCTTTTCAATAAACATTTGTAAATGCATTATCGTATCTGTTCTTTGTGACACCTAGGGCATGCGATAGTGACAAATGAAAGGGTTGCATCTGTTTCCACATATTTTTGGGAAATCCGAGTGGTCATGTTTGAGTTTATCGGAAACATCAATAACTCTGTAAGGTTAGGGGTTTTAGGTGTGGTACCATGAGCTCGCCAAACAAACCAACATTTACTGATTATGTAAGAAGACTCAGGGCCATATGTATCAAAGTTTGTGTTTGCGATTCTCAAATAGCGAATTTTAGAGAATCGCTATTTGAGAATCGCATAAGCGAGATGTATGTAGGATTCGCAAGAAAATTTGCGAATCCTACATATTCATTAATTGCGATTCGCAAATTGAGAATCGCAGTTAAGAAACCCTCCCCATTCATTCCTATGGGCCTAGAGGCCCATAGGAATGAATGGGAGGACATTCTCAATTTGCGATTAGCAATTAGAGAATCGCAAATTGAGAATGCAATTTCAAGGTTGCAAGGGTGTCCTTTGGACACCCTGTTGCACCCCTGAAATGAGCATGGGTGCACATGTGGCGCACATACATGCCCTAAGGGCATGTATGTGCGCCACATGCTCACTGAAAAATGCAAAAAAATGCATTTCTCAAAGAAATCGCAAGTTACCACCAACCTGTAGTTGGTGGTAATTTGCGATTCCTTAAGCCATAATCGCACAACTTAGGTGCTTCATACATTTCATTTAAGGAATTGCACTTTGCTATTCCTTAAATGCATTCATAAAATAGAGAATCGCAATTTTTGCGATTCTCTATTCTGCGAATGCCTTTTTGGATGATACATCCCAAAGGCTTGTTCCCGATCGCAAGCGGGCCGATTCTGAGAATCGGCCCGTTTGCGAACGGGAAATGGGCTTGATACATATGGCCCTCAGTCTCCAGATCATGAAGTTTTGTTGACCTAATACATAGTCCAAATAAATTTGCAGGAACCGTATAACATGGAGCCACCAATGTTCTAGATTTGGTACCTATTTAATGGGTCTCCTGAGTAGTTTACTTGCATGTGCCCAAGGCTCCTTTATTACCTTTATATGGAGACCCCCATGTTGATAAGAGTTTTATCCGCCTCAGCTTAATAGGGAGCACCTATTTATGTCTGTAGGTTAATCAAGCTTGATTTTTTTTAAAGGATTGTCCCCTATAGGGTTTCCTTTATTTGAATTGCATTTACTGAATATGGCACAACCAGTAATTATTGCTGTTAATTGTAGACAAGCTGTCACTAATCATTTGGCTAGATATGGGCTCGCCAATGTCGGTGGAGAAGTTACCTTCATGGTTGAGGCACCAAAGCTTTTAGATGTGAAGTGCAGTTAATGCAAATTGACTAACATTCCACACATACGCCGAGGCTGCAGTTCTGGATGCATATAGAACTTATGAATATTTAAAAATACCTTTAACTTACCAGGAACATTATAACTGGTTCCAAAGCGGCCTCCCACATACACTTCAAAATGTCAGACTGGGTCCCCTCAGTAATGAAGGGGCAACCTGGCCAGTCTTAGCAGGCTATGCACCATATCCACATGCAAATGCATTAAACCAGCATGATACGCTTGCTCTCTTAAACCATTTGGCTAGGCTGTATTGACGTCTGATCATTTATGTCTGGTATGAGCTAAACGGGTGGGAATGACTCTAAGGCACTCCTTAACGAGTGGGGTAAAGGTTCCCAGGGTCATCTCTACCCACTTTGGGCATTTTCAAGACGGAGAAAGTCTTCGGCCAAACTCAACTTGGGCTGGGGGGTGTACTATGGCAATCCCAGTGCCAAAACAATTCAGTTTGAGGAAGCCACTGTACCCACACTAAGCCCAGAAACAGAAGTCTGGTACAATAAGAGTAGGGTCTTCCAGCAAACAGACTTAAGATACACAAGATGTTTTGGCATTCTCTTCGCTGCTTTCTAAGTGTGCCCCAATGTGTTATAGGTCAGCCCAGCAGACCTGTCAAGCTGGATTTGGCACTATAATGTCAAAAAGAGTGCTCACAGCCCCTATCCTGCACATTCAGTGAGGTTCAGAGGATTAATCTCTGCCCATTAAGTTCATCTTATTGTTTGCTCCTGGGAAGCATTTCCCAAATATTCAAATGCTAATCACAGGCTGGGAGAAGTTTGAGAAAAAATGTAAACTAGCCCCAGGATCTTAGAGCAGGGAAAAGGTAACTTTCTAAAAGCCACTTAGATGACCTATGTTCCAAACAGTATAACTCAGTAGTACAGAAAGAATAGTAATTTAACTTAAGTTGTAGCTTAGTATATATCTTTAAGCCTCAGAAGCATTTCCAAAACACTTACACTCACTGGAAGATGTCATCAATGATGTCATCAGTGATGTCACTGACCATGTCATGAGTGATGTAATATGTGAGGTGATAAGCAGTGCATTACGGGGGAGTAAGTTAGTTAGCTCAGGTAGTTATAACTGCTGAATTTCTGTGGATTTGCACGAGTAAAATGTGCGCCTACCTATTACGTCTTTTTCACCTTTGTTTTGCTTAGTGAATTTCAAATTCTTTTTAAATTCTATTTTCTAACTTTAGCACCCCTGTAACCTTTGGCTTTTTCAGTGAATTTTAAAGGTTTTCAAATTCTATTTCTAAAGTATTATGTCCCTGTAGTGTTTTGTTTTTTGAGCTAATTTCTAGGTTTTATTATTAGATTTAAGTATACTACAATTTATTTTGATTTTTAATTTAGCATATTTTTTGTGAACTACAGGCTTTTTTCAAATATACTTTAAATATATTTTAAAAAGTAAAAATCACATCCATACTTAAGGTAAAATATATAATGTTTTTTAAATGCAATTATACAAGTTTTATTTATTTATTTGTAATACATTTTTGGTTCCGTAGTGCTACTGCGGGAATGAAAACATAGACGGGACCACAAGTACTCTATGGTTTTTGATTCCGATCATGTGTTTGTAATGAATCCGCGAAGTTGGATCCGCGGCTTCACTGACAATTTTAAAGATTAATTCACATATGTACCTCCCTCTATTTTCATTAATAACATCAATGTGAACATATTTACAAAAAAATAAATATATATATATATATATTCCACAAACAAAGAGAGTGTCCCCTCAAGGAAGCCACACACAAGGAGGTAAGTTTTCACGCTTTAATGGGAGAAAGCTACAGCCTGGAAACCAGAACACTTCCCCTGATGATCATTGCGCCCGACGCGTTTCGTGCTTCCATGCTCATGTGAGTAGTGTTTGCGCTGCCACATCGAAGATAAATAAAAACCCCAGTGGGTTGGCAGAATGTCCCGCTTAATCAAGGCTGCACTGTAGACCGCGGTGAAAGTTCTACAGTGCAGCCTTGATTAAACGGGACATTCTGCCAACCCACTGGGGTTTTTATTTATCTTCAATGTGGCAGCGCACACACTACTCACATGAGGACGATTATTCAGCACTACAGGGACCAACAGGCAGTGCGACTGTCTACGCCCACTGGGGCGGGTCTCATGAACTACATCAGGTGCTTGAAGTGGTGCGACTGCCAAATGGATTCTGCCCAAGATTAAGTGCGTGGAAGCACGAAACGCGTCGGGCGCAATGATCATCAGGGGAAGTGTTCTGGTTTCCAGGCTGTAGCTTTCTCCCATTAAAGCGTGAAAACTTACCTCCGTGTGTGGCTTCCTTGAGGGGACACTCTCTTTGTTTGTGGAATATGATACGGCCAGTCCTGCCGTGAGGAAGCCCCGCCGCGTTGCAGCGGACCCATGCTGACGCCAGCCGGCGTGCAGCTGTTCAGGGACAGGAAGGACACGGTGAAAGTTCTATAGTGCAGCCTTGATTAAACGGGACATTCTGCCAACCCACTGGGGTTTTTATTTATCCTCGATGTGGCAGCGCACACACTACTCACATGAGGACGATTATTCAGCACTACAGGGACCAACAGGCAGCGCGACTGTCTACGCCCACTGGGGCGGGGCTCACGAACTACATCAGGTGCTTGAAGTGGTGCGACTGCCAAATGGATTCTTCCCAAGATTAAGTGCGTGGAAGCACGAAACGCGTCGGGCGCAATGATCATCAGGGAAAGTGTTCTGGTTTCCAGGCTGTTGCTTTCTCCCATTAAAGCGTGAAAACTTACCTCCTTGTGTGTGGCTTCCTTGAGGGGACACTCTCTTTGTTTGTGGAATATATATATATATATATATATTTATATATATATATGTCCCCCTATATCTGTTTTTCAAGAAGGTTACTAATTTTACCAGTTTTGTGAATCCACGAATCTACAGAGTAGATTTGTGAATTCACTCAATGACACATCCAAACCTTGCCCTTTGATTTGGTACATTAGGACTCCACCCATGTACCTGTAAAACAACACCCAAAAACACTACTCTCTCCTGTGACCTCTGTAGAGAGACGATTGAGTACCAGTGGTACTCTGCTTTCATAGAATGGCTGATGTGTCATCTTCTGTCTAGGATGAAAATCCAGAACTTGATGAGGAGGAAGATACACCACAAGTGATGTCTGGAAGTATTTTACAATACCTTCAGGGGAAACAAGGTTAGAGCTAAATATGTGCAGTGGTTGTGGGAAGCAGTTATCCAGGGGCAATGCCAAGAAGTATTCACATGGGACAAGTTCCATATGGAAGCACTTAAAAGCAATTCATGAAGAGTGTACAGCCAGATGATGCGGGAGAAATCAGGTGCAGCAGGACAGTCCACCTCTACAGCACCACTGGGAGAACCTTCATCAGCTGCAGTTCTTACAATACCTGCAGCCTGTGAAGATGTGAGTAAGATGGATACTCACTGCGCAAAATGCCTCATGCTTGTCGCTTTAAAAATGTCTTAAGTGGGTGGATTTTTGGATACAGTAAAGAAGCACTGCTGTTAATTAATTTTTTTTGCTTCCAGTTACCACATAATGTTTTTTGAAGTCTGAAGTAAGTTGTTTCTTTGCATTTCCCTATTCTTACTCTTTTACTACCCTGTTTACTTTTTGTTAAAAAAAACAAGATAAAAACCCTTAAAAAACCCTTCTACAAAAAATAAAAAACGGTTCTTTTTAGAACCACCATCTGGTCAAGTAGAGAGCTAACTTTGTGTTTTTAATGTGTCAGAGACTGTATTGGTGTGAGACTGGGTGTGTCAGTAACTGTATCAATGTATGCCTGGGGGTGCAAGTGATTCTATCAATGTGTGAGTGGTTTTCTTATTGGGTGCATGAGTATGTGCCTGACTGTGTCAGTGGCTGTATCGGTGTGTGACTGGGTGTGTCAGAGGCTATACTGGTGGGTGCCTGGGTTTGTCAGCGTCTGTAACCATGTCTGCCTGGGTCTGTTAGCGTCTGTATTAGTGTGTGGTTGGGTGTGTCAATGGCTGTATCAGTGTGTGACTGGTTGTTTGAGAGGCTGTATTAGCGTTTGGCTGAATGTCTAAGTGGCTGTATCGATATGTGACTGGGTTTGTCATTGGCTATATGAGTATGTGCCTGGGTGTGTCGGTTTCTGTATCGGAGGGAGGCTGGGTGTGTCAGTAGTTGTATCAGTGTGTGTATGGGTATGTCAGTGGCTGTATCGATGAGTGCCTGGGTGTGTCAGTGACTGTATTGGTCTGTGCATGGATGTGTTTGTCTCTGTGTGGCTTTAACAGTGTATAGATAGGTGTATGAGTGGCTGTTTCAGTGTGTGATTTGGTGTGTGAGTGACTGTATGAGTGGGTGTGTGAATGACTGTTGGTGTATGAGTCTATGTAAGTAGGTGCCTGGATGTGTAAATGGGTGTGTGATTGTCTGTATGGGATTTTGAGTGTGTGTCTGAGTGTATGTATGGACGAGTCCATACCTGTGTGAATGACTCTATATGTGTGTGAGTTCATGTATGAGTACCTGTATGGGTGTGTTTGTGACCCATAAGTTAAATTAGTAATATGCATTTTTATTACTTTACAAATAAATTTTATTAACACATCATAGTACAATGTAAACCAAACAATAAACAAACATAATATAACTTATTTAAGTGATACAAATACAGTTTTGTGCACTAGAATTCCAGATAGATGCAGGTATGTGTTTAGACCAGCAAGAAGAAAACAAAGTGTTGTCTGGAAGCATTTACAATACCTTCAGGGGGAAAGAAGGTTAAAGCTAAATATGTGAAGTGTAACATTTGCGGCAAACAGTTATCCAGGGGCACTGCCAAAAAGTATGCACATGCGACAAGTTCCATGTGGAAGCGCTTAAAAACAATTCATGAAAGGGTCTACAACCGGATGATGCTGAAGAAAGCAGTTGCAGCACGACAGTCCACCTCTACAGCACCCTTGTGAGAACCATCATCCGCTGCAGTCATTACAATACTAGCTGCCTATGAAGATTTGAGTGAGATGGTTACTCACTGTGCGAAATGCCACATGCTTGTTGCTGTAAAAACATCTTCTGTGGGTGCATTTTGCCCTTTTTGCTGTTCTTCAGGTTGTATGCTCCAACACCATAAACGATGTACTATTGAAAGAATCATCATTGAATAGTGGGGGAAAAAATAATCATAAAGATTGTAGAAAAAAACTGCGCACTATCTGTATGCAAGTAGGTGTTTGCATATGTAAATAGGTGTGTGACTGTCTGTATGGGAGTTTGAGTGGGTATGTGAGTGTATATGTGGGTGTGTCAGTACCTGTGTGAATGACTCTATAGGTGTGTGAGTTCATGTATGAGTATCTGTATGGGTATGTTTGTGAGGCATAAGATAAATTAGTAATATACATTTTTATGACTTCACAAATACATTTTATTAACACATTACAATACAATTTAAATCAAACAATTAACAAATAAACATAACTTATTTAACTTTTCAAAAATACAGAAACACACCCAAACCTGAACTTCTGAATAACTACACTGGGGCCCCAGCCATGTATTTGCAGTACTGGTGTCTATTTACTTTTCCTCTCCATATTTGATAAATTTGATGGTATGCCAACGTGGGACCAATGAGTACTAGTATTGACATCATGGTGAGGTCAAGTGCATGTTTAGGAACACCAACTTGGTTTCTAACACTCAGTTGTGCAGAATATTCATGGGATGACTTACATGACTTTTTGAGAGAAGCAAACTCTAACATCAAAGGCATCAAATTCAAGACACCAGTATAACTTAAAGACAGAGTTGTGTATTTGCCAAGTTTGTGCAGTGTAGCATCTGCGGCAAGCAATTATCAAGAGAGACTGGTAAAAAGTATTCTTATGGGACAAGTTCCATGCAAAAGCATGTTAAAACCATCCATGAGAGGACATACAATCACTTCATGTGGAAGAAGGCTACTGGAGGAGAAGCACACTCACCATCTGTAGTAGTCTTGGGAGAACCTTCAAATGTTCGACAAATAATATTACCAGCTTACTGCAAGAAGTTATCTGAAATGGTAAAATTATACAATTTAAACCAAACAACAAACAAATAAGTATAACACAACTTATTTAACTATTGACAAACACACTTTTGTGCACAAGTACTGCAGATAGATGCAAGTATATCTTTAGACTAGCAAGGACAACCTGACACCGTACTGCATGAGCAGGAAGAGATGTCACCTCCAAAAAAGGAGAGTAATGTTTGGATACATTTCAGTATTCCTTCAGAAGAGAAAAAGGTTAGTGCCAAGTTTGTCCAGTTCAGTGTCAGCAGCAAGCAATTGTCGAAACAGACTGGGAAGAAGTATTCCCATGAGACAAGCTCCATGTGGAAGTATATCAAAACTATCCATCAATGCATGTGCCATCGCATAATGCAGGAGAAGGCAGGTGCAGCAGAAGAACAAACATTATCTGCAGTAGCCTTAGGGGAATCCTTGTCACTGGCTATCATAACTGTGCCAGCTGTCTCCGATAAGTTATCTGAGGTAGTAACTCACTGTAGTAAATGCCAGATGCCCATCACTCTAAAGATGTCGTCCATGGCTGCATATCTAGATACAGTGAAGAATCACTGTTGTTAATTATGTTTTTGCTCCTGTTGAACCTTCATGTTTTTCACAGACTGACGGCAGTTGTTTCTTCCAAGTTGCCTTCCATTACCCCTTTTAATGCCTTGTTTATTTTCTTCCTAAAAATAAATAAATACAACTGTCAGTGCTGCAGGATTACTACTAACATTTAGTTTACAGGCCCTGGACACACGTAGCACACTGTACTAGAGACGTACAAATAAATTAAATAATCTAATCATGGTTAAGTCAATAAAACCATGTTTAGGGGAGTAGCACATATACTTTACCACTATCTAGAAGTGGTAAACTGCTCCCATTCCTGAGGCAAACTGGATGTCTCAGTATGTGACTGGGTGTCTTAGTGAGTGTTTGGGTGTTCAAATGGGTATGTAAGTGACTGTGTGGATCGGTAACTGACTGTGTTAGTGAGTGTTTGGGTGTGTAACTGTGTGTGCAAGTGGCTCTATTAGTGGATACACAAGTACTGGGTGAGTGGATGTTTAAGAGATTCTGTTACCGGGTACATGTGACAGTGGCTGTATGGTTTCCTAAATAGGTATGTTTGTGGCTGTATAGATGGGTGACTGGCTATATAACTGGGTGTATGGGTCTGTAGGTGCGTGTGTAAGTGACTGAAACTTAAAAGTACATGTCTTAACTTTTAACTACACAGCACCCTGCCCATTGGGCTATGTAGGCCGTACCTTAGGGGTGACGTTTGTGTAAAAAAAGGAGAGTTTAAACATTGGCAAAGGGTATTAAATGGCAAGTCAGCCTAGCAGTAAAACTGCACACACAGGCTCTGCAGTAGCAGTCTCGAGACATGTCTAAAGGGCTACTTGTCAGGATGGGGACTAGGAGTGTCAGTACTGGAGTACATATCTGAGTGACTCTATCAGATCCTCTTTGGGTGTGTCACTGAATGTGTAAGTAAGTATGTTGGAATATGACTGGCTCTCTTAGTAACTATGGATTTGTAATTGTGTATGTAAGTGGATGTTTGGATTGCTTACTGACTGCCTTAGTGAGTGTTGGGTTATGTAACTTTGTGTTCAACTGGCTCTGTTACTGCTGGACGCATAAGTGCTATGTGGATGTGTGAGTGAATGTGTAACTGCCTCTGTCGTTGTATAACTAGGTGAATTAGTGGCTCTATGCTTTTGTACATAAGTATGTGAGTCACAATATGGGTGGGAGACTGAGGGTCTTATTTCCAAGCCCCCTGCACCACCAGAGCTTCACTTTTTGTGTTGCTCGTGCGGCACAGATTACAAAATCATATCTATGAGGCCACTCAAAGCCACTATGCGTGGCTTTGGATGACCTCATAGATATGGAGTAAGGCAAGGCAGCACAAATCACTGTTTTGCCTTACTCTGTGCTCGGGAGGTGTTCCATGGACGCTGCGGTGGGTTTTTCCATGCAACACCTATGGATTTTGATACTGCCCCAGAGTTACAAGATCATGTAAATCTGGGAACTGCCAAATCCTTACGCCTCCCGAGTGAGGCATAAGAAGGAGAAATATCTACATTTCTTCTTGTTTTTCCTCTTTCTATGTGTGCTGCATTGTGCAGCACCCATGGAAAGAGCCTACCTATGGTCTACCTTAGGGGTGACTTATAAATACTAGAAGGGGAATTTAAAGCTTGGCAAGGGATTATAAACTCCAAGTCAACATGGCAAAAAACTGCACACAGGCTCTGCAGCAGCACACCTGAGACATGTTGAAAGGGCTACTTGTCTGATGGGTGACTAGGAGTGCCAGTACTTGAGTGCATATCTAAATAAGTGTATCAGTCCCTCTGTGAGTATGTCACTGGATATGTAAGTAACTACGTCAGCATATGACTGGCTCTCTTAGTAACTCTATGGGTCTGTAAATGTGTATGTAAGTGGCTTTATGGATTGCGTACTGGCTATGTTAGTGAGTTTGGGGGTATGTAACTGTGTGTACAACTAGCTTAGTACTACTGGATACATAAGTATTGTGTGGGTGTGTGAATGTATGTGTAAGTGTCTCTGTTGCTCTCTCACTGTATATGTGAGTGGCTGTATGGTTTTGAGAGTAGGTGTATGGGTGGGTGACTGGGTGTATAGGTATGTAAGTGCATGTGTAGCTGACTGAGTGCTGGGTACATGAATGCCTGTACAGGTGTGTGAGTGGGTGTGCCAGTGCCTGTATGAGTATGTAAATAATTATGTAGGTGTATGTATAGGTAAGTAAATGGGTGTTTGAATGATTTTATGGGTGTGTGACAGTCACTGTCTGGCTATATAAGTGTTGGGCACATAAGTACTTTTATGGGACTGTAATTGGGTGTTTGAGTGCCTTCCTAACTGTGTGAGTGGGTGAAAATTACATACTATTAAATTACTTACTATAAGCAAACACCCACATCTAATTTCAAACACATTAATTCATACTGGCTTAATAAAATTACTATATTTTCAGTATACCAATTGCTTTTTTCCTTTCCTACTCACTTTATTCTTAGTTCATGTTCTCATCTAAGCTACTTTCTATTTTGCCTTCTGGTATAGTGTCTAGATTCTACAAATTTTCTTTTATCTTACATATACTCACAATGTTTTAACAAAATATACTTTTTTATACTACAACCTTATAAAATATTTGTAAAAGCTCTTTGATGTTCTCCAACTTTAACTTCCATTTTTGTTAGCATCATTTTCATTGTGAATTTCTAGTCAGAGCTATGACAATCCTCCTCCACTCTCAGTACAAAAGCAGCTAAAATGGCTGCCCATCACCATGTGCTCTTACTTATGCTCCTGTAGTTAACAAATCACAGGCTTCCTTTCATCTTTTATTTTTTTATACCACTTCTAAATGATCAATACTTTTCTAACCCTTTCTACGTTTCTTGGAAAGAAGCCAATTTGTTTTTTTCCCACAAATCAGCAGATTCACCGTAACGCTTAGCGCGGCCACCCGTATAACTTTGCGGTGGACCCACGGATCCACACGGAAGCCCGTAAAAGCATTTAACAATCTATTATTACTAGTTTGCATTTATGTTTTACTTTGTAAAAACTACTCAATTAGAAGCCAAACACTCCATAATTAACAATGTTTCCACACCATTTTTTTCGAGTTTCACAGAGCAGTCGTTTTGTTCTCCTCCCCGATATTACTTTAGCTCCGTGTCCATGGTGACCATGTTAGCAGCACTCTCTACCTACCACTCGGTCAAAGTACATATTACTGTCTGTAAGCAGCATACTAGCTTCAAATTAAACTGTAGCAGGTGTTCTTCATTTTCCCACAACACAATAGGATATACCAGCACAAAGAATCTTTTGCCAGATCAAGTTGCATAATTTACTTGCAGTGTAAACGACCTTGCTCCAGATTAATTCATCCCAAAAAATACCCTAAATGCTCTGAAAAATAAACACAACAAACCCCAACCCATCCCTGCCCCCACCCCGGACTTGCATGGGTTTATGGTAATAGCTAATAAGGTCGAGGCCCAGGGCAACAGCTGCATCTCCTAACATGGAACATTAATGGGATCAAGCCATTATAAAAGCGAAAATTGATACGGGAGGAGTTGAACAATCTTAGGCTTCAAATCTTGTGTCTTCACGAGACCCATCTCTCTCAGTCAGAATGCTCAGTATTGAAAGATCTTGGTTATAAGACATTATCCTGGTCTTGTTATAGGTCTTCTAAAAAGGGATTACATTGATGGCCCGGGATAGTCAGCGGGAGGTCCTGCATCAGATAACAGATTCGGGGGACGCTAGTTGGTAGCAACTATCCAGAAGGGCAGGACTCACTTTACTATTTGCGCCCTTTATTGGCCTAATACAAATGACCAGAGGGTTTTTGATTTTCTTTTATTGCATTTGTATTTCCGGCCCCACCCTATATTTTTTGCGGCGAATGTAATGTTACACTGTGCCCTAAGAAGGATTCTGCATCCCAGCTTGGGCCCTCAGATCGGCTCCTTGAGAACCCGGACTGCCGGGGGAAGCACCTGCTGCGGGGGCGTTATTACAACTAATATCTTCATACGGCTTGGTCGATCTTTGACGTTTTAAGCATCCTAGTGATCAGGCTTTACGTTTTACTCTGCTACTCATAAGGCCATGTCGAGATTGGACATATTCTCGGTTAGTAAAATGCTGGCTTCTTCTTCTAGGATTACTCACAATCCAAGGCTCCTCTTGGACCATAATGAGTTGTCTATGTTTATTCAGCTTAAAGAGCCAACTCAGGTATTTGAGCCGCAGCTTGAAATTTGAACACCGGTTACTTCTAGAAGAGGGTTATGCCAGCTCATTGAAGATGCATATAAGGGAGTTTCTTGAATTTAACTAAGGGACGGCATCACTTCTTGTGGTCAGGGATTCTCTCAAACTGTTCTGTTGGGGTCAGACTCTCCAATTTGCTTCTAATCAATGTAGGATTGCCTTGGTGGAGGAAACGGGGATCCGACGATCTTTGGGGTACGTTGATCCGAGTTAGAAAATAGTATTAGGGCGAGGGATGGGCTTTGGGCTGGGCATTTCTTGGAACAGTCTGCCGTCCTCAGAGCATCCCTTGAAAAAATAATCTGGGAGAGGACTGTTAAAAGTAGCAGAGCTCGAAACCTGCTATTGTTTGAGAACAATGAGGAAATGGGGCGGTTGTTGTCATTTCGGGTAAAAGATAGATCTTGCTCCAATAATATTCAGTAAGTTAGGGATGAGAATGGCCTGCTAGTTGCTGACCCAGTCCTAGTATGTGAGGTCTTTCGTCATTTCTATCAGGACCACTATAGGGAAGATTGTCTCTCTTCCGCTGAGGATATCGCTCGATTTGTTCAGCGGTATTCGGACCTCCGGGCGACCTCTGCTCAGCGGTCTAAGTTGGAAGTACCTATCACAATATTGAGATTAAATAGGCTATTAGCTCCCTGGCTAGTGGGAAGGGATCAGGTCCTGATCAGATACCATTATAATTTTATGTCACATTTTCACAGATCCTGTCCCCAGTGTTAAGGGATCTTTTTAATTAGTTTGATATTTCTGATAACATCCCCAAGTCTTGGAGGGAGACAAACATCATTGTCTCTCCAAATAAGGGGAAAGATCCCACCTCTTGTGGGTCATATATCTTTAATCAATGTCGATTCAAAATCTATTGTTGCATTCTTGCTAATCAGTTGTCAAGAATTATCTTGCAATTGGTGGACCCAAACAAATATGGTTATATCCCGGGCCGTGACACAACATCACATGTCAACATGGCAATTATGGCCTTGGAGGTGACCTTGGTGGTAGGGAGCCTGTTTGGTATGATTTGTTTGGACGCAGAGTAGGCCTTAGATCGGGTCTCCTGGCCCTTCCTCTGGGAGGTAATAGAGACCACTGGTCTGGGTTCCATTTTTGTTTCTAAGGTTTGGCGCCTCTATCAGGGCCTCCATGCAAGGGTACGCAGTGCTGGTCTTTTCTCTGATCCCATCTCTATTCTTCGTGGTAGTTGGCAGGACTGCCCGCTACCCCCACGATTGTTTGCACTCTATATAGAGCCGTTTATTCAATCCCTCAAACAAAATGAGGGTATATCATCTTTAAGGCTACATTGGTATGAGGTGAAAAGTCTTGCGTAGGCAAATGATATTGAGTTTTTGACATCTGCACCAATTGGGGATTTTAGGGCAGTGGTAGCTGCAGCTAAATCATTTTGGGAGATTTCTGGCTATAAGTTGAACTCTGATAAGAATCAGATCTTATCCAATGTGGCTTCGCCAGCTCAAGATCAGAGATGGGTTCAAAATTTGGTACACCTTGGGGTCACTCTGGCAATTAGTATTCCGGATATTTTGAAGTATAACTATGGGAAGCTGTTTCAGCATTCTGTGGAGGTCTTTGTGGAGGTCTTTCTTAAGTGGAATCGTTTGCATTTGGGGATTATAGGCCACTGCAATCTTATAAAGATGACTATCCTCCTGCTGTAATTTTATCTTTTTCGCTGTATTCCACTTTTTCTTCCGGTGGCCTTTTTCGCCAGAGTGGAGACACTATGGCAAAGGTTTATCTGGGCCTACCATAAACTTGATGCAAGAATTTGTTTTTACAGCAGTCCAAGGAAGATGGGGGGTATTGCTTCCTATCCTCAGGTTTTATTTTTTGGTGTCTTTTTTTACACAGCTTCGGTTGGTGCTGGGATGGGCGCCTCGGGTGAGAAAGCAAAAGACACACAGATGATGGATGCCTTGGCCATTGGCTGGTATGTTTTCAGAGTTTCTCCCGCTGGGCGAATCAATTGTCCCTGGTTCAGGTATTGTTGATATAATGTACTTTAAGCATACTTACTTTAAGACCTTAAATGTTTTTCATCTGGTTTGGTGTTCTTTTAGAAGATTGTTTCCGGGTATCACTACATTCAACCAGTGTACGTATTTGGGCTATAACCCTCATTTTCCAAATGGTGTTCATGAAAGCTTTCAAGAAATAAGGGGAAGGGTTATTCTGCTGACCCTAGGACCTTTTTTTGAGGGGATGATTTTGTTTCATTCACCACTTTGCAGCAGTTGGTTCCTCTGCCATCTAGGTTTTTCTTTAGATAACTACAGATGCAGCATTTTATTTTTACCTCAAGGAAGAGGACTTGAAATGCACCGAGGATATTGGGCTGGATCTTAATAGGAAAACATCTTCTAGAAGGAATATTGGGGCTGTTTATAAGGCGATCAATACGGTTTCACATGTTGTAGTTGAGGACGGGTTTCAGTAGCGGACTAATAAGAGGAGCTCTTGGCTTAGCACGGAAGTCACAGATCGGATCTTTGTTTGTAATTATGTGATGGCCCATTCAGTTTTGAACATCTCTCGGATTAAGGTTCATCATCTTAAGTGGGTTAACAATTGATATTTTACTCCGCATCGTCTTTTTATTATGAAACTACAGCCAGATGATCATTGCTTCCATTGTGGGATGGACAAGCACAAAGAAGGGTCAAGGCACACAGGTCCTGCACTCGTCAACACAGAGTAATAAGGGTAGAGATGAACTATATAGTGGTGCAACGAACCAGAGACGTGACCCCCCTACATCTCCATAAAGGAATCAAATCCCAAGACAAAAACCCACAAAAGGTGGGTCAGCACTCAGCTTACAAATCAGTTATATATATAGCAGAATTTTTAGTCCATAGTACGCAGGTAGGAATAACAAGAGAGTATCTTCAAAATGAACAAATGTAGGAGTCGTTTCTTCTTCCAAAAATTTCTTCATTCTTTATTCATCAGTTTTTCTTAAAATCACAGCATGCGATTTGTAGCCAATGCGTTTCGTCCATCTGGACTTCGTCAGGGCTTCTTCCTCATCTCCTCGGCCAAGTAACTGTAGAATTCCACTAGGCTCTGTGATCGCTACAGTCATGTTCATCATCTTCCTCTAGCCTTCGCCCAAACTCATTGAATCCATTGGCATAGTTGCTGCACCTGTGTGCGTCCTCAGATGAGCCTTCAGGTGCAAAGACTTGCGATACACCTTGCAGCGGCCAGGGTCAGGGCCCTTGTGCTTTTTCTGGGGCAGCTCCGGTTCGCTCCAGTCCCTCCTCTCCTCTCAGGCGCAGCTTCACCCAGGGCTTTGATGACTTTGACCAAGAGGGAGAGAGAGAACTTTAGAAAAGAAAAGGGAAGAGAAGCATAGGAGGGACCGGAGCAAACCGGAGCTGCCCCAGAAAAAGCACAAGTGCCCTGACCCTGGCTGCTGCAATGTGTATGGCAAGTCTTCGCACCTGAAGGCTCATCTGAGGACGCACACAGGTGCAGCAACTATGCCAATGGATTCAATGAGTTTGGGCGAAGGCTAGAGGAAGATGATGAACATGACTGTAGCGATCACAGAGCCATGTGGAATTCCATTGTGGGATGGCAGGTGCTAATGTAGTTCATGTTTTTGCATCCTATCCTGTGCTTCGACTGTTTTGGCAATTCATATTTGGTAAATGTGGGGATATTTCCAATACGGCGGAAATGGTAGATTTCAAGATCATTTTGTTGGGACATTCTCTGGCTATTCCCCACCACACTTTTGCAGGGTTTTTTTTTTTCTATCACACTGGCGAGGCTGGTTTTGGCTCACTAGTGGTCTACCCGACCTTTGGATCTAGTGACAGGCTTATTACATACAAGTAGGCTAGAGATGGTTCTAATTGATAATGACCCTCTGAGGAAAAGTTTGGGTCAGATATGAGATCCCTCCATGGTTGGCTGGTGGAGATGGCTGCATCCCAGGGCTGGTCTGCCCAGATTTGAGCCTGGGTTTTATCCTGCTGTCCATGGTGCTTTCCTTCCCCTAGGTATTATGTTGCTGTTTATTCTTATGTTATTATTTTTGCTTGTATTCTTCTTTGTAATATTTGTGTTTTTCTTTCACCCAGTGCTCGGAAGTTGGTAGTTCCTTGCTGTTTGATAATGAATAAGGAAAAAATTCAAAAAAATATTGAAAACAAATAAACTGTATCAAGGTGTGGTTGACTTGTTGCAGTTTCAAGCGTATTTCACTAACAATTTCTTTTCCAAAACCAATTACAGATGTAGTTACTTTTTTCTCCAAATCACTAACTAATTTGAGGTCTATGCACATCCCTACCATCCAATCAAATATATTATTTCATATTCTACTTGCTGACCTCCATTTCATCTTCAAAACTGCCTCATTCTACTGCAGCTTTTTCTTCTGTGCTACTCCTTCTACCTTCCAAAATGGTCATAGTGTGGATTATGGGTCATAGTTTAGTGCTTTGAGCATTGTGGATCCCAAACCAAAAGCACACATTCAACACATAATAGCAACAGGTTTTCCTCAGTCAAAACCATTTATGTAAAACAACACGTTTAATACGGTAGGTGTATAACTGGCTACATGGGTATCTAAGAGTGTGGGAGAGACTGTATAGGTATGTCAGTGGTTTTGATTTTGTGTGGGTGTATAAGAGGCTGTATGGGTCTCTAACTGGGTGTGTGAGTGGCGGTAAGGGTTGTTGAGTGAGTGTAACTGGGTCAGTGAGTAGGTGTTTGACTGGCTATGTTGGTAGGTGTGTCACAGACTAGATAGGTGTGTGACTGGGTGTGTCAGTGGCTGTGTGAGTGGCAATATGGCTATATGAGTCACTGTGTGAGTGGTTATATGGGTGTGTAGTGGTTGTATGTGTATGTGAGTGAGTGTGTGAGTAGCTCTGTGGGTATATGAATGGGGTGTGACTGGTTGTATGGGTGTGGTAGTAGATGTGTGAGTAACTGTGTGGGAGTGTGAGTGGGTGTGAGAGTAGTAGCTTTATGGGTATGTAAGTGGGTATGTGAGTGCTTCTCTCAGTGTGTCAGTGGCAGTGTGACTACATGTGTGGACGTGTGAGTAGTTGTATGGGTATATGAGTTGGTTTGTGAGTGTCTGTGTGGGTTTGTGAGTGGGTGTCTGAGGGTCTGTGGGGGTCTGTATGTGGGTGTCTGAGAGTCTGTGTGGGTCTGTGAGTGGGTGTCTGAGTGTCTTTGTGTGTCTGTGAGTGGGTGTGTGAGTATGTCTGTGAGTGGGTGTGAGTGTCTTTGTGAGTGGGTGTGAGTGTCTTTGTGGGTGTGTGAGTATGTGGGTGTCTGTGAGTGGGTTTGTGAGTGAATGTGTGAGTGTCTGTGAGTGGAAGTGTGAGTGTCTGAGTGGGTCTGTGTGTGGGTGTGTGAGTGAATGAGTGAAAGGGTCTGTGAGTGGGTGTATGAGAGTCTGTATGGGTCTGTCAGTGGGTGTGCGAGGGTCTGTGTGGGTGTGTGTGTGAGTGCCTGCATGGCTCTGTGAGTAGATGTGTGACTGCCTGTACAGGTCAATAAATGGGTGCAAGAGTACCTGTGTGTCAAGATTTATGAGTCTGTTGTGGATTTACACATGGGCTGCACTGAGCCTCATGGGGATCTGCGGATTCCTGAAGTAGAAACCCCCCCGATATAACTCAAATTTGTACTCAACATATGTCCCTCCGGCACTTATCTAACATACCCATGGGGTCAGGGTAACTCTAACCTGACTCCTTTAATTCATTTTCCAGAAACTTTTTAAGTCCCTGGGACCATTCCCCCAAAATTAAAATGGCAGCTGCAACCTCCCGGTCAGGTTGTGGTCACCCAATCATGGCGTTGCTTGTTCCACCGTAGGGAATCCACGGAGGGTCCGCGTCCCTAGATATACAATTTTGGTTTTCCTATGATAACGCCGCAACTACTGAACGGATTTACAACAAATCACAAAAAGGGTTCTTTCTAGAACAAGAGTTACATCTCCTCCAAATTTGATTAAATTCTGCCCAGCAGTTCGGGCTGTAGCCGTGTTTAAACTCCCTATGGGAAATTGCATGGGAAACGCACATTTTTGACCCTCCCTTTTTCTCGACACCCGCGTCATGGATCACCCTGAAACTTTCCATGCAGAACTAGACAAAATGGGCCACTTTTTTTTTAAATGTTGTGAAGATTTGTCAAATGGCACCAAAGTTATAACCAAACCAAAAAACACTTTTCCTATGGAAACTAGGTCCTAACTTTAACTACATATGGGTGATCGCCAGTATGATATATATATATATATATATATATATATATATATATATATATATATATATATATATATATGTGTATGGAAACTATGCCCTAACTATAACTTCCTACTGGCAACGGCCAGTAGGTTATATACAAATATATATATATATATATATTACCTACTGGCGGTCGCCAGTAGGTAGTTATAGTTAGAACCTAGTTTCCATAGTCCGAGACCACGCATCTTTTTACACCACTCTGCAAACACGGCTTCTGCTGCACTGCTGGTGGGGCGATGAGGTCATCTTGTGTCCTGAGGACCTCAGGACACAAGTGGACTTCATCCTCCAAGCAGCAGTGCGCCAGAAGCCGGGTTTGCAGTGTGGTGTAAAAAGGGACGTGGCCTCGGAACACCTCTCTGCAACGCAGCTCTGTGGTGCTTACTGGAGGTACCTGGTGGGCTACTTGGCCCCCAGGGACCCTCAAGATTCAAGGGGACTTAATCCTCCAACTAACAATGCACCAGTGGGTGCCTTTGCACAGTGGTGCAGGGAGGGGGCAGGGCCTGATATAACAAGTTAGCAATCCTGCTGTGTGGGACTTACTGGAGGTAATAAAAGGGGTAGTTGGCCCCCAAGGTTGATGTTGGGGGCTAACTATCCCTCCTGTTACCTCCGCTAAATCCCACACAGTGGGATTGCTAAAAGGTGTTTGGAGGCCACGCTCACCTTTCTCCACCACTCTGCAAACACGACTGCTATGTTATAGTTAGAAATTAGCATTTAAAAAACCTTTGAAATTCACTGAAAAAACCATAGGTTTCAGGGACGTTATAGTTAGAAATTAGCATTTAAAAAACCTTTGAAATTCACTGAAAAAACCATAGGTTTCAGGGACGTTATAGTTATTTGGACATTTCACTCGTACAAAACCTGAGAAATTCCGCCGTTATAGTTAGTTGAGCTAACTATAACTCGCGCCCCCGCAATGCACTGCTGATGACGTCACATATTACTTCATTCATGACAGAGTCAGTGACATCACTGATGACATCACTGATGACATCTCAAATGACATCACTGATGACATCATCCACGTGAAAATCTGATGCACCTCCTCACACCCTAATATAACCTTTGATACACCCACTCTAAAATACAGACTACCATTTTCGAAACCATAGACACACCAATACCAGTTACTACATACGCACTCACTGATTCCTAGGTCTACACACACATCCACTCATTTACCCATACATTCACTCATACATGCAGTCACTCATCAATACAACACTATCATATGCACTCATACACCTATACAATCACACACCGCCACTCATCCAGAGTTACTCACACACCTAGTCAGTCATGCAAAAAATCAATCACACTTCCATTTACTCACCTATACAGTTATACACACACCACCTCACTTATTCATACAGATACTAACGCATATTTACTCTCTTATACAATCACTGATACAAGTACACACTCATCCATACAGCCACTCTCACAATCACTGACTCTCATGTATAGTCATTTATATACTCCAACTCTCACATGCACTGCCTTTTAGATATGTAGTTACTTGGACATGTACCACTGAGACATCCATTCACTCACCAATACACCCATACACACACTCACCCACCCATACAGCTGTTTCCACATGCACGCTTGAACCCATACACCCAGTGAATCAACCACTCACACATCTATGCACAGTCACACACCTCCCACCCACCCACACACACACTCAGGCACCCATACAAATACTCAGGCAACCAATCAATAACACATATAGACACTCATGTAGCTACTCACCAACCCATGCAGCAGCTTACACAACAACAGACAGACTGATACAGACATTCAAACAGTTTAGTCACTAACCCATGCATTCAGTAAGACACATTTAATCACTCACTTATACAGTCAGTCACGCACCTACTAAATCTTCCATCCAGACACTTATACACCCACTCATTCTTCAATACACCTTGGCATATATATAAAACATATTTAAACTTTATAGAAACACACAGTCACTGGATGATGTCATCAGTGATGTCATCAGTGATGTCATTTGAGATGTCATCAGTGATGTCACTGACCATGTCATGAATGATGTAATATGTGACGTCATCAGCAGTGCATTGCGGGGGCATGAGTTATAGTTAGCTGAACTAACTATAACGGCGGAATTTCTCAGGTTTTGTATGAGTGAAATGTCCAACTAACTATAACGTCCCTGAAACCTATGGTTTTTTCAGTGAATATATATATATATATTTACTGGAAAAAACAAAGGTTACAGGTAAATTATAAGTTAGGAATTAGCATTTAAAAAGCTTAGAAATTCACTGAAAAAAACAAAGGTTACAGGGCTGTTATAGTTAGGAAATAGCATTAAAAAAGCCTTAGATATTCACTGAAAAAAACCAAAGGTTACAGGGATGTTATAGTTAGGCTGACATTTCACTCATACAAAACCAGAGATATTCAGCAGTTATAGTTATAACTCGTGCCCTCGCAATGCACTGCTTTTGACCTCACATATTACATCACTCATGACATGGTCAGTGACATCACTGATGACATCTCAAATGACATCACTGATGACATCATCCACACATTCTCTGATGCACCCACTCACACCCCATGTTACCTTTCATACACCCACTGCAACTTCCACACTACCATTCTCGAAGCCATTGACACAGCCATACCCACTCACTAATTAACAGGTCTACACACACATCCACTCAGTCACACATACAGCCACTCGTACACCAACTCACTCACTAATACAGCCACTGATATATCCACTCATACAGCCATACAGCCACTCACACACTGTCAGTCATTCACAGAGCTACTCACACACCTACTCACTCACCTATAGAGTCAATCAGACAGCCATTTACTCACCTATAAAGTTATACACACACCCACTCACTTACTCATACAGATGCTAGCATATAATCACTTACCCATACAGACCCTGTATTTCCTAACTATAACAGCCCTGTAACCTTTTTTTGTTTTCAGTGAATTTCTTAGGTTTTTAAATGCTAATTCCTAACTATAAGTTACCTGTAACCTTTTGTTTTTTCAGTGAATTTCCATGGTTTATTAAGTAGCAATGGTCTTTGCAGAATGTTGTGGAATGGGGGACAGGGCCTCTGACCAGCTGTCAGAAATCCCACTGAGTAGGACCTATAGAAAGTACCTGCAGGGCTTCTTTGTCCCCAAAGCCCTTTAGCATCCAAGACAACTTTATTCGCCAACCAGAAGTGTGCCAGGAGACGTGTTTGCAAAGTGGTGCAGAAAGGGGGTGTAGCCTCAGAACACCTCTTAGCAAACTGACTATGTGGAACTTGCTTGAGGTAACAAGAGGGATACTTGGCCCCCAAATACCCTGACTAGCCAAGGGGACTTCATCCGCCAACTAGTACAATGCCAGGAGGCACGTTTGCAGAGTGATGCAGAAAGGACGTCCTTGATGATTGCACAGGTAGTGCCTGTATTATTCTATGAGTGCCATTGCCAAGGACAGACCACGAATACTGGGTGTTTTTAACAAAGTGTAAAAGACATATATAGACATATTTTATATAAGGTTTCAGTGTAGCTATTTAGTAAGCTACTAATTTAACTTTTCCCTTTGTATTAATTTGTCGAAATAACTAAATCAAAAATGCATTTTTCCTTCTTCACAGCAACACCAGAGGTCGCTATGACATCAGTAGTCACAAGTACAAATGACAAAGTGAAAAACAGATATATAGACATATTTTACACAAAGTTTGAGTCAAGCTGTTTAGTAACATAATTGTTTAACTTTATTTTAACAACACATTTAATGAAAACAGCAATTTCAAAAAATAACTCAACATCTGAACACACAAATACAACATAACTACCAAACACCCATCAAACTACCCTTTGTTACCCAAACTCATAGGGAATTAAAAACTGTTGCCAAACTACTGCAATGCACAATCTGAAAATATCACTTGACCGGGAAAGTAAGGAATATCATTGGATAATATACTAATCAGTAAAATGAATAGGAAGTATACACTCACTCCTCCTTCTTGAATCTTCTTTTCCAGAAGTTTATTGTGAGAAGGTGGTAGATTTTGGCTGGACACTTTTTTGGGACTCGTGGGACGACGTTCATGTTCTATCATCTTAAAATCTATCATAGAAAAAATCTCCAACTGCCTATCAAGCAGAAGGAAGCTGGAGGACCATCTACATCAGTGGCAGCAGCAACAATTCCTGGCCAGAAAGTCCCTTTAGAGGTACAGACTACTACAACAAATATGGTTCCAGAGTTTTCAAGAATGGCCACGTATTGCATGGACTGTACTGTTGTTCTAATAGCTGGTGAACAGTGTGTTACAGCTATTCGCAATGCTGGCAAAAATCATACACAGTAAATCTCTTCCCCCTTTTATATTTTTTGCACATTTCATAAGAATAGTTCATAGTGAGCAGCAAGAAGGCAATGCAAAGCTGAAGGACCCTCGACTTCAATAGCAGCACAACAAGACCAAAGCAGAGTGTCCATTCAAAAGTCCAATCTCAACTTCAAGATTTGGCTCGACAGTTTTCCCCGATGGCATCATACTGCATGGATTGTGGAGTTGTAGTCAGTACTGGAGAGCAGTCCATAATGGCCCTTCGCAATGCTGCTAAGAATAATAAATGTTGATTTTATTTTTGGCCCTTCATAGTTTTTCTACATTAGCAGGCATTTTATTATCCTACAAAATGGGTATCTAATATCTATGTGTTGTTCATTTTATTATCTTCTAATTTATTGTAACACTACTTACATATAACGTGCCTTATAGAAAAGTCAAACCGTCCCTCTACGAATAAATACACAGGTAACTTTTGCCAGTTATCATGATTTACTTTTGAAATAAAAGTGAACAGTCTGTGTTTAAATCTTCTAGTAAGTGCATCAACAACATGTACAAACATACTCTGTTTTTTTTACACAACACTGTCTTAAATTTTGTAATCTCTTCTTTAAAACTTTCTACTGTAATGTATGTGTTTTGTTCTGCAACTCCTCCTCTTAACAACTCTTTATTTTCCCTAGAATCCTGCGCAGGACCATAGAAACGAAACTGCACATCACCACAAGCCTTTTCTATGTCTGCCACGCTACCCTGCAAAAATGCTCTACTTATTTCTCCTAAACATAAAGCAGGATTTTTTACATAATACAGTCTCCTACCTAAAGTTCACATTGTTGAGTAGAATAACTTATTTTGTGTTTTAAACTTCACCTTGGAAAGATGCATAGGAATTGTCTTAATATATCAATGGATTCCTGTCTAATACTAGAAACAATACTACAATTCCATTTGTATACAGTACGCTGACTACGCCTTCCTCGTACCTCTTCTGCAATACCTTCTTCTATATTTTTAGATACCATCACCTCTTTTGCTATAGGACTACCATTCTTCATTTGATAACATTGTCCTCTTTAATCAATAGCATGAACTCATTTGTTATCCTGGACATAGCTTTCTTCATTAAAGAAAGCCTCTGTACAAGAAGTATGTATCCATTGTCCACTAAAAACTGTACAACAGTTGCTTCTATTCACTAATATTTTCTTCTAGTATTGTCTCCTCATGCAAAACACTATATTGTCAAGAATCATCATTCTATTTAGAATCAAATTGAAAAGATTCCTCTTCACAGCAAAGGTCTTATCAACTACTCTCACAACTTGTTCTTTCTGATTTACTGCATCTCTCCTTCTTCTACACTTTTTTAAATTAAACACAAAATTTACAAGGCTGTAACTATGCATTCATTATAACATTTGCGCAGAACCAATGCAGCCAACTAAACACCAACTTTGTTAAAGGGTGGTTTTTAGGGTGTAGTACACCAGCTTAATTTGAGCAGGGGTGCTCTATCTAAAATAAGGAAATACACGTGTGAGAGGCAGGAACTGAATCAGGATTGTTACAATTTATTTCAAGAAACATTTTTTAAACAATAACTTTTAAAAAGTACATTATTATTCAATAAAGCTGCACAGTCTTAGCAAAGACCAGGTGGCAGAGACACATTTTGAGATGCAGAGCAAAAATATGCAATCTAATAAGGCTTAAAATCACGGCAATGCAGAGGAGAGAGAAAGAGACAATTTCAAAATATAGCAAAGTAATTGCAACCTTAAATAACAATTCTAAATGAGAGCAACGGTTAACCGGGGAGCACACATGCAGGTCGTGACCCAAGAGTTTCACGGTGCAAGGTGTTCCGTCGAGTGGACTGTGGGCAGCTCTTTTATACCACTTTAATGAGGAAGTGCTTGACCACAAGTCCGGCTTACGACAGGTGTTCGATCGTCAATCATACCACAATTTGTACATTTATCAAAAATGATATGCGTCACTGCAAGGAATTTTTATAAGAAAGCAGAAGATTACAAAGGTTATAGGTCATTTTCTCACGCCATGTTGCTTGTCTTGGTTCACTTGAAGCTAGCAAAAAAAACAGTAATATGAAGAAATTGAAATATTGCAAGTGGCCCCCACCACATTGTACCCCATTGTGTTCCTCTCAGCTCTAGATGTTCCCTGTTCTGGGGTATTGCTATATTTCAGTGGATGTGAGAAGAGAAGTGCACATCGAGAACAACGAAGGAATGGGGGCTCGGTGAGCTGGCTTGTGTTCTGCTCAGGGAGATGTGTTTTTGAGCTTATTAGAGAGGCATAGGGCCTATCGTGGTTTTTAGCAAATGTGTAGGACGGCATGGTCAATTGAACAAATTCCTACATGCTGGCTGGTGGGGCCATATGAGGGTCTCATGCTTCAGGTGTGGGGCAGGAATGGCCTAATGCATTTTTTATGGTAAAACGGGACCCTGCTTCAACTTACAACCCATGCACGCATTGAAATACTGAGGCATACCCGTGCACTAATGAAACACTCGGGCTCTTCTCATGCACTCATGTAGTAAAGCTATCGCCATTCCAGTACCACTGCAGTCATTTAATTACTGAGCCAATAGCCATGCATCAGTAAGTTTCTAAAACGGAAAACAACATTTTGAAATTTTTCAAAGCACAAAACCTTTTGTGAATGCCACACTTACATCATTTCTCAAATACTTCTTCTGCTTCTAAAACATATATTCAGCATATGTCAAACAAAGGTTACACTCGAAATGAAGCTAGCACAAGAACTCTCGAGGCATTTTGCACTATTAATTCTTCTCAATTTTAAACAAAGCATGTTTAAAGAAAAACACAACCCTCACCATATACATGACATTTTCATCAGCCTTAAAGAACATGGATCACCATGTAAACATGTATGTGATTTATTAAAAGATGTACACCTTTAAGCCATCTTTCCCAAAATATATACCTCTTTGCATCTTTAAGCAAACTCAAAAGTCCCACCGTATATATAGCTATGTGCAAGCACAAAAACGATATCTCTCCATCTAAGCATATGCAAAGTGGTCATATAAGTTAAAAACCACATTGAATTTGACAAACACTTCCAAATATATACCTAACAAGTATTACTTCTTCCTAATTCATATACACGCAGACAACATGTTCTCATCTTTTATTTCTCAGTACACTATTTCTGTTGAATAATGTTACTAAAAGTACTACAACTCAGGCTATGCTGATTAATACACGGTCTTTGCTGAAACATAACACAGAGGTCGCGGAATTGATTAGTGCACATAACCTAGACCTAGCCTTCATTACAGAAACCTGGGCGGATGAGTCATCAGACCCTGATCTGGCATTAGCACTACCAGCAGGATATACTATCATCAGAGCAGATAGAGTTAAGAAACGGGGGGGGTGGATTAGCTATCATCCTTAGAGAAGACATACCGGCGACGGGATCCCCAGCCAAAACTTCACAGGACTGTGAAACGTTAACATTTCAGATCTCTTTGAGTAACAATTACACATTAAAAGAACTACTTCTATATAGGCCACCAGGATCGCGGACCTCTTTCTTGGACACTATCAGTCCCTTCCTCGAATCCAGTCTAGAGGTATCTGATTTCACGATACTAGGAGACTTTAATTATCAGGTAGAAAAATTGGCTGAGCGGGACACAGCTTTATTAGTCGACTCAATGGCTAATTTTTCATTAACACAAATCATCAAACACGACACCCATGCCGCTGGACATACCCTAGATGGGATTTTCACTTCAAATTCATAGTTTAAAATATTAGAAGTGGTTCCGGTTCCCTGGTCTGACCATAAAGCGATATTGTTTACTTTAAATGCAGATCAGAATTCACCAATAGTCTCAAACACACCTGTCTCGGTAACCCGTCGACACTGGGCCAATATTGACCCTCCAATCCTACAAACGCTATTGTCAAGCACTACCCCAGACCTTTCAGCAGATATTAACACCTCTGTCCATAGGCTATCCTCTTGGATTAAATCAGCAGTGGACACCTTAGCACCCACAAAGAGTGGCTGCTCTCGGCGTAAAAGTCCCTCTGAAGCGTGGTTCACAGATATTCTCAGAGCACAAAAACAAGTATGTAGGAGGCTGGAAAGGAAATGGATAGTAGACTATGATCCGGAGGAGAAAGCCAAGTATTCTCAAGCTTTGGCAGCCTACAAGAAAATGATTGTAGAGGAAACATTTAAATTCTTTACGGCAAAGATCCGTGAGGCAGGGAACTCCAGTAGGGAGCTTTTTTCCATAGCCAAGAACTTAGCTAAACTACCAGTAACGGCTCAGACAGAAAGCAGTGCCGAATTCTGCAATCTATTGGGTCCGTCATTTATAGATAAGGTTGAGACGGCGTATAACTCCTTCAAGGACAGTGCCAGCTCAGTTCATATGACTGCTCCGAAAGCCTTAGATCTTACAGCCACCATTCCAGCTTTTTTCTTCTCCCACCCCACACCAGAACAAATCAGTCAGGTGGTGAAGAACACTAGATCAGGAGCCCCAACAGACCCCTGCCCTCCGAAAGTATTTCATTTGGTTTCGGATCTACTAAGCGAATCCCTAAGTTTGGTGTTCGACAAGATAATTCAGGAAGGCATATTTCCAGACTCTTGGAAAATAGCTTCACTTCTTCCGCTGCTAAAAAACCAAACCTCGATCTTAAGGACCCCAGCAGCTATCGTCCTATCTCTAGGATCCCATTCCCCGCAAAAGTACTTGAGAAACTTCTCAACGCACAACTTACAGCACATATTTCCTCACAAAATCTTTTGACTCACTCACAATATAGGTTTCGGGAAGGACATGGAACGGAGACAGCTTTGGTTATGGCAGCAGAAGAACTTAGGACAATACTAGACTCAGGGGGCAAGGCTGCCTTAATTCTATTAGATCTATCGGCGGCCTTTGACACGGTGAACCACAAAATATTAGCCGGTAGACTTGCGAAGTTGGGGATCCAAGATTCTGCCCTCTCACTGTTACTATCCTATCTTGCCAACAGAACCTACTCCGTTGAATTGGGAGCCTTCGCATCCAAACCTTTCAAACTGCCTTGTGGAGTGCCTCAGGGCTCGAATCTGAGCCCTACGTTATTTAATGAATATGTGGCTCCTCTCGCTTCAATTATACGGCAGTCTGGGTTTTCTGTCATCTCTTATGCAGACGACACACAGCTGCTGGTGTCAGTCTCAAGCAATGTGGAGGAGACCGCCGACCGATTTAAGAGTTGTATGTCACAAGTCAACCAATGGATGCAGTCTAACTGCTTGAAATTGAACGGTGGAAAGACCGAGGTCCTGCTGCTGGGCGCCGACACAACCTTTTGGTCGCCCAGGTGGTGGCCGGCTAATCTGGGAGATTGTCCTACCCCAGTGTCCAACGTGAAAAACCTTGGAGTCATCTTCGATGACAAATTAACATTTAGTAATCAGATTAACAAGCTCTCCTCCACTATCTGGTTCATTCTAAAAATGATTAGAAAAATCCGCCCATTTATTCCTCCCGATGCAATTAAAACCCTGGTCACAGCATTGGCACTTTCGAGATTGGACTATGGGAATGCACTATACCTGGGAATTCAATCCCAGCACCTACTAAAACTGCAACGTCTGCAGAACGCTGCTGCGAGATTGGTACTAGACATCCCTAGGTTTCAATCAGTTTCTCACGGTTTAAGAGCCCTTCATTGGCTCCCGATGAAAAAACCCTTCAGCCTGGGACGACTCCTGGTGGCCAACATCACTGGGAACAGCCCCGCCACCCACCGACCACGTACGCAACCTAGGGGTCATCCTCGACCCCACCCTCTCCATGACTAAGCAGGTCAACGCCGTTTTCTCATCCTGCTTCAACATCCTCCGAATGCTCCGCAGGATCTTCAAGTGGATCCCCACCGAAACAAGAAAAACAGTCACCCAGGCCCTCGTCACTAGCAGGCTGGACTACGGAAACGCCCTCTACGCAGGAACGACGGCTAAGCTCCTGAGACGGCTGCAACGCATCCAGAACGCCTCTGCACGTCTTATCCTCGACATCCCCCGACGCAGCCACATCACACCCCACCTGAGAGACCTGCACTGGCTCCCTGTCAACAAGAGGATAACCTTCAAGCTCCTCACCCACGCACACAAAGCACTCCACAACTCCGGACCAGCCTACCTCAACAGACGACTCAGCTTCTACACCCCCACCCGCCAGCTCCGCTCGACCAGCCTCGCCCTCGCCACAGTCCCCCGCATCCGGAAAACGACCGCCGGCGGCAGATCCTTCTCCCACCTCGCCGCCAAGACCTGGAACACCCTCCCCACCAACCTCCGACAGACCCAAGACCTACTGGCCTTCAGAAGACTCCTCAAGACCTGGCTCTTCGATCAGTAGCAGCACCACCCCCCTCTTCCCCCAGCGCCTTGAGACCCTCGCGGGTATGTAGTGCGCTTTATAAGTGACATGATTGATTGATTGATTTATTGAGTTTAAATCTCAATGTCTAGCCTTCAAAGCTTTACATGGTATAGGGCCGCACTTTCTGAGGACGCATCTGAAATGGTATGTGCCGGCCAGAAGCCTAAGATGAGCCCATACTAAACTTCTGCAGACACCTAAATGTAAAAAGGCCCGATGGGGGGGCAGAAGCTTCCTGTTAGGGATAGTTAAGATCAGGAACCAGCTCCCCACTTCCATAAAGAGCAGCCCATCACTCTGGCTCTTTAACAACTGAGCTTGATCTTCCTGGTTTCCCCCCAAAACCTGGCAAACTACCGTCCCAGCGCCAAGACGCCCACGGGCATTCGTTGCGCTCTACAAATACATAAATCAAATCAAATCAAATCAGAATGCAAATGACAGATGTATCTATTCTGCACATGATGTTTAGACATTTAAAACATTCTTAGTTCCTCATTGCAACTTTCCACAAAACTATACTATTATTTTTCAATAAAATACACAATGTAATAAACAGGCACTAATTCATTATTCTCTTACTTCCCAAAATAGATCTGTGACTGGGGGTGAGTGTCTGAAAATTTTCAGCGCTCCGTCCATCATCTCCTTGTGTTTGCTTTGTTCACCCTAAGTTGGCAGGGTATGCCCAGACGTGGGTCCCTTGCTCACTTTGCCACTGGATTTAAGCTAGCCTGGCTGATGAGGGCTGTTAGCCCAAAACCGGTCCCAGGATGCATGTTTCCGGTCCAGGGAAGACATGGCTTGGCAGTTCGGGCTGGACTGTTCCCATGAGGCGCAGGGTCAAGACTGATTTGCATATAGCTGTGTTTGAACTGGGGTGGCGAAGTGACCTGAAGAACGATGATGGATTCACCCCAGATCTGTGACTAGGGGTGAGTGTCTGAAAACTTTCAGCACTCCGTCCATCATCTCCTTGTGTTTGCTTTGTTCGCCCTAAGTTGGCAGGGTATGCCCAGACGTGGGTCCCTTGCTCACTTTGCCACTGGATTTAAGCTAGCCTGGCTGATGAGGGCTGTTAGCCTGAAACCGGTCCCAGGATGCTTGTTTCCGGTCCAGGGAAGACATGGCTTGGCTGTTCGGGCTGGACTGTTCCCATGAGGCACAGGGTCAAGACTGATTTGCATATAGCTGTGTCTGAACTGGGGTGGCGAAGTGAGCTGAAGAACGATGATGAATTCAACCCAGATCTGTGACTGGGGGTGAGTGCCTCAAAAGTTTCAGCGCTCCGTCCATCATCTCCTTGGGCCCGATTCACAAAAGTAATCTGAGACAAAATCCTAACTTTACGACTTTCGGTATTCACAAAAGGCATTTAGGAGTAGCAAAGTTAGGATTTTGTCTTAAGTTTGTCTTAAGTTTTGGTCTTAAGACAAAATCCTAACTTAAGTTTAACTTAAGTTTAACTTAAGTTAGGATTTTGTCTTAAGACCAAAACTTAAGACAAACATAAGACAAAATCCTAACTTTACTACTCCTAAATGCCTTTTGTGAATTCCGAAAGTTGTAAAGTTAGGATTTTGTCTCAGATTACCTTTGTGAATCGGGGCACTTGTGTTTGCTTTGTTTGCCTTAAGTTGGCAGGGTATGCCCAGACGTGGGTCCTTTGCTCACTTTGCCACTGGATTTAAGCTAGCCTGGCTGATGAGGGCTGTTAGCCCGAAACTGGGCTCAGGATGCTTGTTTCCGGTCCAGGGAAGACATGGCTTGGCAGTTCGGGCTGGACTGTTCCCATGAGGCGCAGGGTCAAGACTGATTTGCATATAGCTGTGTTTGAACTGGGGTGGCGAAGTGACCTGAAGAACGATGATGGATTCACCCCAGATCTGTGACTAGGGGTGAGTGTCTGAAAACTTTCAGCACTCCGTCCATCATCTCCTTGTGTTTGCTTTGTTCGCCCTAAGTTGGCAGGGTATGCCCAGACGTGGGTCCCTTGCTCACTTTGCCACTGGATTTAAGCTAGCCTGGCTGATGAGGGCTGTTAGCCTGAAACCGGTCCCAGGATGCTTGTTTCCGGTCCAGGGAAGACATGGCTTGGCAGTTCGGGCTGGACTGTTCCCATGAGGCGCAGGGTCAAGACTGATTTGCATATAGCTGTGTCTGAACTGGGGTGGCGAAGTGAGCTGAAGAACGATGATGAATTCAACCCAGATCTGTGACTGGGGGTGAGTGCCTCAAAAGTTTCAGCGCTCCGTCCATCATCTCCTTGGGCCCGATTCACAAAAGTAATCTGAGACAAAATCCTAACTTTACGACTTTCGGTATTCACAAAAGGCATTTAGGAGTAGCAAAGTTAGGATTTTGTCTTAAGTTTGTCTTAAGTTTTGGTCTTAAGACAAAATCCTAACTTAAGTTTAACTTAAGTTTAACTTAAGTTAGGATTTTGTCTTAAGACCAAAACTTAAGACAAACATAAGACAAAATCCTAACTTTACTGCTCCTAAATGCCTTTTGTGAATTCCGAAGTTGTAAAGTTAGGATTTTGTCTCAGATTACCTTGTGAATTGGGGCACTTGTGTTTGCTTTGTTTGCCTTAAGTTGGCAGGGTATGCCCAGACGTGGGTCCTTTGCTCACTTTGCCACTGGATTTAAGCTAGCCTGGCTGATGAGGGCTGTTAGCCCGAAACTGGGCTCAGGATGCTTGTTTCCGGTCCAGGGAAGACATGGCTTGGCAGTTCGGCATGGACTGTTCCCATGAGGCGCAGGGTCAAGACTGATTTGCATATAGCTGTGTCTGAACTGGGGTGGCGAAGTGAGCTGAAGAACGATGATGGATTCAACCCAGATCTGTGACTGGGGTGAGTGTCTGAAAGGTTTCAGCGCTCCGTCCATCATCTCCTTGTGTTTGCTTAGTTCCCAAAACATTCACCATTAACCTCTTAAACACATACCCTCTAATAGATGCAGTTTAACTCACATATTTTTTCTCATCACTGTGATACTCCATTTAATCAAAATCCCATATACATCTTCATTTCTAATGTACATTTTTAAAATAATTACAAAGTTATATACATACCACTGGATTCAGTTTGTAGATTATATTGTTGTTTTAGCTCTTTGTGCATAGTTTGGACACTGATAAGATTTGTAAAAACTAAGCACAAGAATGGTACACTACTCTTATACAAACCAAGTCTAAATTGGCAACCTCTTCAACTTCCCACTCTATCATCATGAGAAAGGCAGAAAATGAAATCATGTCTTTCATTTTAGACTACTGCATCTCCACTTGTGAATGGTTAGCATCTGTTAACCCTTTCCCTCTCTTTCAAAATGAGGTTCCTGTTGGCACATTTTCGCGATCATTGTGGAATAATCGCAAAAAAAACGGGAGTTCAAACCAATATCTAGCTTCATTTTTTAACAATTTAAATACTACACAACAGTTTATTACATAGTCCTGAGTTGGAAATTAAAACTTGCAATTACTTACATTGTGTCATCACTCCTCAGCTTTTCAAAAAAAATTCTGTCTCTTCAACACCCTTCCCCCCCAATGCAGTCTTAGCTCAGTGTAGCTAGCAACCCAGTGGAACCAGTAGGTCAAAAGTTCACAGCACATTCTAGAAAGAACATTCTGCTTTCAAATATGAATCAGCAAGTGTGGTTTACTCCACAGATTCAAAAGCATTTCCATGTCTGTATTACATTTCTTTTTTAAACAACAGCCAATAATAAAACTTCTTTCTCAGCCATCCAACACACTACCTAACTTTATTCACTTTCATGCTGACAGCATCCAATGAAATATGTATGCATATTTTTTGTTAAAAAAAACACCTCCATTTTAACTGCTTTTCATTTGGAAAACTACCTCATTCAGCTCCAGCCTTCTCCTAACTACAGTTGCTCCTTCACTTCAAAATGCTTACGGATGGATTGTTAGCCACAGCTACATCTATTGGGCTAAAGAGGCTGCAAAAAAGAGAGGTATTGACGGAGACTTGGGTTTGCCAAATGTGCAGATTACTCGGTTTGGCCAGAGAGGGTTGAAGTTTCATCAGTTGCTGGCTTTGGTTAAATCCATTGTGGATTCCCAAGCTCCTCACCTAATGATTGTGCACTGTTGTGGCAATGACCTAGGCCCATTGACTGGGGTAGGGGTGGAAATCCTGATGAAAGAAACCTTTGCAAAACTGATGTCACTTTTCACTCACACTGTCATGGTGTACTCTAATATATGCCAAAGACAGAAATGGAAGTGGTCAAATCAATTCTGTCCACAGGTTGACAAAGCCAGAAAACATTTTAATAAAACTGTTCTGCATTCCTCAGAGACCATCGCATGGGCTGTATCTATACCAACAATCTACGTTTTGACATGCAGGGAATTTATAGAAATGATGGAGTGCACTTTACAGAGGAAGGCAACAGGGTGTTCCTAAGTAACCTGAAACTCTGCATTCAGTCTTATGTGTAGCAGCCAGATACACACAACCAACACAACGGCTCTTGTCAGAGCCACCTTAGTACCCGAAATATTGTGAAGTTTTTTTCTAAAGGTTTTTTTTCCTTTAGTGTTTGAGGATCTTCATGACGACGTCACGATCCCCGTGGACACGTCGCGAAAACGGAAAACAAAAGCAGACATTCAATGGCCTCCAAGACATACAAAAATAATATCTAAAAAAAATCCATTCTGAACATTGCCCTACACATATTACTATTTACATATTACTTTCAAAGCATGTTTAAACTCATATTTTTGTACTAAGTTTCTTTAAAACCCATCTTTTAGACCTATTTTCCATTTTCGCGGTTATTCGGGACGTCGCGATGACGTAGTTAACAGCGATAATCGCGCCTTTCCCATAAAGTGAAAACACATATATGCACACACATTACAGTATTCTACACACTAGAGGTTTATTACTGTACACTTCAAACTCATATTTTTCTAGTGTATTTCTAGAGCAACCATCTCTAAAATCTATTTCCCGTTTTCGTGGTGACTCTGGATATCGCGATGACATCGGTAATCGCGATACCCGCGGATACGTCGCAAAAGCGGAAAGCAAAAGCAGGATTTTAATAGCCACCACCACATTAAAAAATTATAACTATATAATTAATTCTAACCTCCCCAGTAGATAACTCACTATATAAATAACTCTATAAAAACATTTATTGGAATCTCAAAATAATATAATGTGTATTAATGATTCACTGATATATTTTTTTATATTTTCACCAATATTTGCGACGACGTTGATAGTCGCGACATCCCCGCAATGGTACACGGGGGGCCGCGCCGGCGATCACAACATCGACGCGAATATCGCACACGTTTAAAAAATCCATTTTGGACACATAACTTGTCTCACTAACACCTCCATTTCTCAACCATGGGGCAGAATATCTCCACCCTGGCCCCTTATGTGGGCTTTCACACAGATTTTGAGCCCCGGGAACCGCTCCTGATAGATAAAATGGTGGCCGCAACTTTCTATTTCGGTTGAGACCAGCCAATCAGAGCATTACTGTTGGCGTGTGCATTCACGATTCATCGCAAAACCACCACGAAATATCCGCGGCCATAGATATCACTATAATTTTAAACGTATATTTCTCAAAAACTACTGAACGGATTTACACCAAATAAGCAAAAGGCACTTCCTTGAACCGACATCTACCTCCCTGCCAAATTTGGTGTAAGTCCGTTCAGCGGCTCGGGCTGTAGCGGTAGCTTAAGGTTCCTATGGGAATTAACATTACAAACACAACCTTATTTTGCAGCCCAAATTCTCAGTCCCCACTGCACAGATCACCCCCAATCTTTCCCAATCAATAGTACCCACCGTGACACTTTATTGGCAACATTTTGTGCAGATTGGTCAAACGACGCCAAAGTTATAGCCAAGTCAAAAATGCTTTTCCTATCGAAACTAGGTCCTAACTATAACTACCTACTGGTGAACGGCAATAGGATGGATATATATATATATCCTACTGGCATTCGATAACGCGTTTCGCCTTTCGTCTTGATCACGGTGATCAAGTCGAAACGTGTTTGTGCAGAGGCATTTTTTGCAAATAAATTTTTTAAGCATCCCGGAGAGTCCTGGTAATTTCTAAACTGTGGAAATTGTGATGTAATATTGTGGAATACCAGAGCCCATCCAGGACAGCCACGTATTGCGAGCCCCGGATTTCTGGACTGTGCTGTGTGATACATATATATATATATATATATATATATATATATTAATTACCTACTGGTGGTCGCCAGTAGGTAGTTATAGTTAGGACTAGGTTCCATAAGAAAAGCATTTTTTGACTTGCCTATAACTTTGGTGAAGTTTGACCAATCTGTATGAAATTTGCCCACAAAAGTGTCAAAGTAGGTTCAGTGTGTCATGGAAAGTTTGGGGGTAATTCATGCAGTGGGGACCGAGAAATAGGGGCATGAAATAAGGGTGCAATTACACCAAATTTGGTAGAAAGGTAGATGTTGTTACTCACATTGTGCTGTAGTTATTTTGTGCAAATCCATTCAGTAGTTCTTGAGCAATTAAATCCAAACAGTATATTGATATATCTGGCCACGGATATTTTGCGGCGGTTTCACGGAGTTTGCAGTAAACTGCAAAAGCGCGCGCCAAGGGGGATGCTCTGATTGGCTGGATGAAACCGTAACAGAAAGTTGCAGCAGTTTTGTGGTGATCGTGGGTACATCATGACGTGTTCGTGGTAAATCGCGAACGTGCCAATGGTAATGCTGTGAATGGCTGGACACAACCTGAACAGAAGGTTGTGGCCACCAATTTATGTATCCGGGACAGTTCCCGGGGCTGAAATGTTTTTTGGAAAGTGACATAAGGGTTCAGAGTAGAGGTACTCTGACCCCATGTTTGACAAAAGGAGGTATTAGTGACACAAGTTATGTGTCCAAAATGGATTTTTTTAATCGCGCGCGATATTCGCGATGCTGCCAAGATCATCAGCGATCATCAGCCCTTTGTGTACCATCGCGGGTATTGACAGATTTGCAGCGCCCAGCGTCACTGCAAAACCGGAAAATTGATTTTAAAGATGAGTTTCATACAAACTCCCTTGAAGAATATGATTTTAAACAGTTCCCTAGTGTCTAAAATACTGTAAAATGTGTGCATATATGTGTTTTACACTTTATAAAAAAAGGCGTGATCATCCAATTACCGATGCCTTCGCGATACTCAGAATACCTGGGAACATGGAAAATTGGTTTAAAAGAATGTTTTTGTACAAACTCCCCATAAAAATATGACTTTAAACAGTGCAGTAATAAACTCCAGGGCCTCATTACGATGTCGGTCGGCAAGCATTCTGACCGACTCAGTCTCGGAATGGTTTCCGACCGACCGATTATGATGTTTCCGTACACTGTTCGGTCGGACTCTCATTGACTTCAATGGGAGGCTGTGTTCCGACCAACACAGGCTCCCATTGAACAAAGGGGTGGCTGCGAAAAACCTTGCACCCTATGGCAGTCACCCCATGGAGCCTGCCACATTGTACATGGTTGCAAAAAGGGGTCCCATGGGTACCCCCACGGGCTTCATTCGGAGGCCCCCAGGTGAAGGGGGGCCTGCTATGGGCCCCCAAAGTCGGTTTCTGACAGCCGATCCATGTTGGAACAACCGATTCGGAAAGGCTGTCAGGATCCGACATCGTAATCCGTCGATCAGAAACGCGGTCCGTAGACCTGTATGAGTCGGCTCCGACAGACTCGGTTCCTCTGAATGCCGTTTGGAACTGAGTGGGAGCCGACTCGGAAAGTCTGAACGGTTTCCGACTATCGGAATCGGTCGGTTGGATGGGTTTCCGAGTCGGTCAGAAAGGCGAGTTCCAAATCGGATTCGGACGAACCGAATGCCGTTCGGAGCCTTTCCGACCGACGTTGTAATGAGGACCCTAGTGTCTAAAATACTGTAAAATGTGTGCATATATGTGTTTTACACCTCTTAACAAAGGCGCAATCATCGCGGTGACCGAAGTCATTGCGACACTCGGCGTAGTCGGGAAGATGGGAAGTATAGTTCAAACAACGTTTTTTTTAAAGTTACTATAAATATGTGTAGAAACATGTTCTTTAAGTTAGTAATGTGTGTATTGTAATAGTTAGAATTAATTTTTTAAGTTCTAATTTTTTAATGTGGTGGTGGTCGTTGAATGTTGGCATTTGTTTTGCGATTTCGCAATGCGATCGCGATCATTGTGACGTCGCCGTAAATTTAAAAAAATTCAAAAACAGACATTTAACAAGAAGATAAACAACATTTTGGGCTCTTGAGTGGCTCTGACAAGAGCCTTTGTGTTGAGAGTGTGTATAAGACAGCTACAGATAAGACTGTATGCAGAGTTTCAGGTTGCGTGGGAACACCCTGTTTCCTTTGTTTGTAAAGTTAACTCCATGACTTCTATAGATTCCATGCATGTTAAAACGAAGGTTGTTGTTGTAGATAGAGCCCATGTTATGGTCTCTGAGGAAAGCAGAAACAGTTTTATTAACATGTTTCCTGGCTTTGTAAATCTGTGGACAGAAAAGATTAAACCACTTCCATTTCTGTCTTTGGCATATGTTAGAGTACACCAAGACAGTGTGAGGGAAAAGCATCATCAGTTCAGCAAAGGTATCCTTCATTAGGATTTCCAGTCCTACTCCAGTTAATGTGCCTAGGTCATTGCCACCACAGTGCACATTCATGAGGTCAGAGGCTGGTAAATCCACAATGCTTTTAACCAAAGGTAGTAATTGATGAAACTCTAATCCTGTCTGTCCAATCCAAGTAATATTCACATTAGCCAGACATAAGTCCCTGTTAATACTTCTCTTTCTTGCAGCCTCAGCAGCCCAATAGACGTAGCTGTGGCCAACAATCCACACTCTAAGCATTTTGAAGTGAAGGAGGATTAGCAGTCAGGAGAAGGCCGGAGCTGAATGAGGTAGTTTTCCAAATGAAAAGCAGTTAAAAATGAGGTGTTTTTTTAAAGATATATTTAATTGGATACTATCAGCATGTAAGTGAATAAAATTAGGTAGTGTGTTGGATGCAGTAGCTAGAAGTACCATTATTGGCTGTTGTTTAAAAAAAGAAATGTAATACAGACATGGATATGCTTTTGAATCCGTGGAGCAAACCACACCCGCTGCACCTCATTTGGAAGTACCATGTTCCTTCTAGAATGTGCTGTGAACTTGTGACCTATTGGTTCCACTGGGTTGAGAGGTACACTGAGCTAAGAGTGTATTGGGGGGAGGGTATTAAAGAGACAGAACATTTTTTTTAAAGTTGAGGAGTTATGACACAATTTAAGTAATAGTAAACTTTAAATTCCAAATCAGGACTATGTAATAAATGAAGTATTTAAATAAAAAAAATGAAGCCAAATATCAATTTGGTCTCCCGTTTTTGCAATTTCCTCGCGATCTTTGCGAAATCATCGTGAACACATGGAGAAAGGAACCTTGTTTTGAAAGAGAGGGAAAGGGTTAACAGAAGCTAATCATTCACAAGTGGAGATACAGGAGTCTAAAATGAAAGACATGATTTCATATGCTGCCTTTCTCATGATCATAGAGTGGAAACTTGAAGAGGTTGCCATTTTATAGTTGCTTTCTATGAGATTGGTGTACCATTGTTGTGCTTAGTTATTACAAATTTTAACAGTGTCAAAACTATCCAGAACGACAATATAATCTATGAATTCAATTCACTGGTATGTATAGAACTTTTTAATTATTTAAAAAGTTTACATTAGAAATCAAGATGTATATGGGAGTTTGATAAAAAAAGAGTATCACAGTGATGTGAAAAAATATATTTCAGATGATGTGTATCTGGCAGAGGGTATGTGTTTAAAGTTTCCATGAGAAATTCCTTTAAAAATGACAATGTTTTAAATGTGTAAGCATCATGTGCAAAACAGACAGATCTATGGGGCTGATTTCGAGTCTGGTGGTCTTCCATCCAACAACCCGCGGTAGCGCAGCAGTGGTGGTCTACCGTTTTGCCTATTATGACGTTCACCGTCGTGTCAGTGGTGGACCGCCGGCTGCGCTGGGGAACAGTCATTCCCTGCGCCACAACGCAATATGTTGAGCGGGGACTGGTGCAGTCCCGCTCAACATATTACGAGTTCCTGCACCACCAGCCAATTCATGGTGGAGCCCCGCAATGCTAAGGCTGGCAGTGCAAGAACAATGGGGGCCCTATAGGGCCCCCATGTGCCATACCGGGTCTGTCTGTATCTCCACAAAGTTCCAGCATGGCATGGACGCCCACGTCCATGCCATGCTAGAATTTCTTTGCCATTCCCATTGCAGTGCCTATTTTCCAGGCACCACCATGGGAAGGGCAAAGGACCGCCCGCTGTATTACGGATTGAACTCTTTCAAACCATTATACGGCGGGCATCCTTGTGTGGGTTTTGTGCAGCTGTGCCGGCGGAGAGCCGGCGCAACTGCATCAGACTCGTAATCGGCCACTGTATTATTTGCATTCTGGAAACTGTAGTACTGTTAGTCACATTATTAAACAAGAGTAGTGTAGTCATGAATAAAACATAAGAAAATGTGCTGTGCCTGTATATGGATTATAAAGTAGTAATACTTGTTAGGTATGTATCTGGAAGTGTTTGTCAATGTGATTTGTAACTTATATGACTTGTTTGCACATGATTAGATGGTTACATATGGTTTTTCTGGTTGCAGATAGTTATATGTACGATGAGACTCTCGAGTTTTCTTAAAGATGTAGAGAACTATATATTTTTGGAAAGAGGGCCTGCAGGTGTATATCTATTATGAAATCACATATATGTTTACATGGTGATCTATGTTCTTTAAGGCTGTTGAAAATTTCATTTATATGGTGAGGGTGGTGCATTTCTTTAAACATGCTGTGTTTAAAATTGAGGAGGGGTAATAGTGCAGAATGTCTCTTGAGAGTTCTTGTGCTAGTTCTTGTGCTAGCTTCACTTGGCGTGTAACTTTTCTTTGAGAAATGCTGAATATATATTAAACACACAAGAAACATTTGAGAAATTATGCAGGTAAGCTACTAAGAAATGTTTTTGTGCTTTGAAAAAGTGAAAATTGTTGTTTTCAGTTTTAGAAACTTACTGATGCATGTGAACGCTGAGTAACAGAGCAATGTATGCTCCTAGAGAGCCATGTATCCAATTATATATCAAGTGTGATATCTAGACTTCACTCACAGATAGCTCAGTAGAAAAGGACAGATACACTAAAACAGGTAGTTTCATAGTGACAGGAGGACTTAAACAATGAGTCATAGATATGGTCACAACTGTTATGTATCTAACCACAATGGAGGTACTTTCACAGTAAGCCAGGCACTAATCAGGCACTCATCCAGTCAGCCACTCACTACTAAGGCATTCATCGAATCACTCATGCACTGTCTACACACTTATTCAATTACCCAGACACTACATATACACTCTTGCAATCACGCATGCACTAATTATGTAGTCATTGAACTATTGAGGCATTAGTTATGCACTTATTTAATCATTCAGGCACTACTCATGCCCTCATCCAAACACCCAGATAGTAGTGATATACTCATGCAAACACACAGGCAGTAACTATGCAGATATGGGACGACCCATGGAGTTCTCGTATATTTAGGGAATCATTCAGACACTACCTGTATCCTCGGGGAATCAGCTCAGCACTACCCATGCACTCAATCAATCATCCAGGGAGTATTGATGTATTCAACCACAAACACATGTATTTACAAGTTTTAGTGAGGAATATGTAGTCTTTTAGAACCATCTGGTGAATTATATATGCACCCTGTCAGACACTCTTTGCATGTACTCAGAAGAATTAGTGAGCTACATGCTCTGATAGAGAATAATGTGTAGGTTTTTATGTGCATTATTTCCCAAAATGTAAATGTGATACATTTAAGTAGAAAAGTACCGCAATACTAAATACAGCAGTGGCAAAGTGGTAGAGAGGCACACAGTGTTTTCGGATTCACAGTGTTGAGACACTATTGGGCATATTCTCAAGAACGTGTGATAACTTAACTACAGCAACATTAGCTTAACGCAACTCTTCACATCGCAGTCTTTCGCGGGAAAACAACTCCGTGTCAACGTGGTATTCACAACACGGCGGCCCCATGCGATAGTCCCACGATAACGCGTCAAAAGAATGCGTTAAAACTAACGCGACGCAGATAAAACGCGAAACACGAACGCGAAAATAGTAGCGATGATGCCAATCGCGATACAAAATTCAGCGATAACCAGCCATAGGCCTGCAATCCCCAGGTGTCATGCGGGAAAATGCAGCATAAAAGCAGATTAAAAATACGGTGAGATGACACTGTACGAGCACAACCACACATCCGTGACGTAGAACAGATGACCATTGTCCCGCATCAAATAGGCATCTCCTCACAGTCACAATGTACATTGACATGCAGTCTGCATGTAAACTGCGGCAATGCAGAAACATGCATGGAACACACATTGAAACCGCATCTCCCCTTCACATTGCAGAGGGACAAGCAACCCCTCCTGCACACAGACGTGTCATGACCATGATCAATACACCATGAAAGCGTGGACGAATGTAGGGGCAGTGACTCCCGCTTACGTACATGTTGCCCATGTTGTGGGACTCGAACCACAGGGGGCATCCCTGCATCATGGTGGTACATATCTGACCCCAAAATGAGCCCTGTTGTCACCTGTAGGACACAAATGGCAGCCAAAATGGAATGAATTTGGACACAAGTGAAACGCCGAAGAGTGGGATTCCCTACTAACTGTGACACACAGAACTGGCAGTCCGAATACGTGACACCCTAAACAGCCCGTCTGCACAGAGGTGACACACCCACCATCCATGAACAAATCATAAAATTGTCAGCAATACATGTCGCACTCACACTTGTCTGAGTGATGTGCCTGTACAGATGAGTGACATGCACTCAGGGAATGTGTATTTAGAAAGCATTTCGTAGCACATGCTGTGCCTGTGGTCATATTGTACTGTCCTATGATTGCCAAGGACTGTCACAATGTGACGTGCTCATGTGAAGAAATTGTCAATGATGGTGTTCCTAAGGGTAATTTCTGCTGCGGCTGCAGTGGGGTGTGGGCCACCTGCCTCATCCTCATCATCATCGTCCGGTGCATCTGACACTTGTATCCATGGGGCCTTGCTGCGTACACATATGTTGTGCAACACACAACATGCAACGATCATCTTGCACACGATGTCTGGGCTGTACAGGAGCCTCCCACCTGTGACGTTCAGGCACCTGAAACATGACTTCAACACGCCAAATGTGCGTTCCACGATGCCCCTGGTGCGTTTGTGGGCTGCCATGTACTGCCTCTGGGCCTGTGTGTTCGGGGCTCGGAGGGGTGTCATCATCCAAGCGCAGAGTGCATATCCTTGGTCACCTGTGACTGTGCGGAGAGACATGAGTCAATAGTTGGTTCTGCATGATGTGTTGGCAGGCTCAGTGGTTCATTGGTGTGTGATATGTGTGACTTTGTGATTCCTGCATGACATGTACTGCATGTTGCAAGTGAGTGGCATCAATGTGTATTACGTAGCCTCACTGCTGCTCCTCCCTCCCCCCGAGCCCATCCACTAGTGTGCGCAGTGCGGTTGCATCACTTGCACCCCTAAGGCACACTATTGTCATGCCTGTCTGCGCATGTCCACAAGCCTGACAACGACACAGTGATGTCGTGCGCTGAACGTGGACGGACACGTGTGTGTAGGCCTATGGTAAGGACAGGGCGGACACAGATGTAGAGTTCATGCCTGGCTGAACTCGCCATGCGGTTGAGGGTAGACCTTTGGCTTATGCTGCGGAAATAGCGACACACACAACAGTTGGCATGTCTGATCCCTGACCCCGAGCGGGCTTGCGCACCTTCATTTACCCTTCGGCCGAGCCCGTACTCCGGGGGCATGCTACATAGCAACATTGTATATTGCGTGATGGGTGGCGCCGACACTACACCTGAGACACACGCATTAGTTACTGCCTTGGCAAGGCCTACACTTAACCACGCCCAGAGCCACGTGTTGAATGACCACACCCCTACGCCGTACTGTCGTACACCGGTCCACTCCCTCACGCCCACAGGGAGGTCCGACACAGATACATGTCCCAGGTCCACCCCACTGCCTGAGGTGACAAGGTTGCGCACGCTGTACACAGCACAATGTAATGTGGTATGGCCCGGGGCCCACATGCATACAGAATGACCACATGGACACACTGAGATAATTAGTGGAACTGGCTACGGGCACGTGCGCCCGGCCCCTTTTATTGCCAGGGTCACACGTCCAGTGACACCTGTGCTGGATGGGTGTTGGGTAGTGTAAGCCACCCCTCAGGGGTTGGTTGGTGCTGGCAACAACTACAACAGTGATCAAACAATCAGGAGTTCAAAGTACAAACAGCAAGGGTCCATGACTTGAGCTGCACAGAGTCGGTGGCCCCGGATGCTCAGCGGCCAGCACAGGCACACCGCCACGGGACGGTGCCTGGCGATGCACTGAGGTAGGGCCACGGGAGCTGAACGGGTCCTCGATGATGTCCAAGGAGAATGTCACGGAGTGTTACGGGGGACAGTGGAAGGTGTCCATCCAGGGCATGATGCAGAGGGCAGAAGCAAGCAGAAACAGGCAATATGGAGGAGTTGAATGCTACAGTCTCCTCTTTCCCACAATGTCAGTACCAGCTACATGATGATGAAGACAACCCCCAGGCCATAGACTCAGACGCCACCAACGTTCAACCAGAGAGTGTCCATGACTCCCGTGGCACAGAGTCAGTGGCACCTTAGCCGGAAGGGGATGCAGTCAGCGAAGAGGCCTGTACAATGATATAAACTCTGCAATGAACAAATCAAGACTCAGTTCCAATTGTGTGTCCTTCTCGACCGCAGTGGGTGCCGGAGGCAGCGGTCAGCGCGGGGCACCCGCTGTGCAGCCAGCTCCTCCTGGATCTCTAACACACGGCGTTGAAATGGCATGTGGAGAAGATTCCTGGTTGACGGAGGTGGAGGCACCAGAGCTGAGCGGGTGTTTAGCCAGCGACGATGCCGTGTCCTGCCTGTTACAGACTGTATTGGATTGGTGTGAGGCCTGCTGGACCGCTGTGTAGGCCGAAGGCAGAACTCTGCAAGGGCCCACAGATACGTGTGGTCGGAATGCTATGCACAGAGTTGGTGGCACCACATCGAAGGGAGTATAGGGATATAAATGATGCCATAAATATGTACTCTGCCATTGTGTAATCAAGACTCAGTTCCAAATGTGTGACCTACTTGACCGTTGTGTAGGCCCGAGGCAGCGGTGGAGTACGTCAACGAAAAAGGAGTAAAGCGGGCCTGTGTCGCGGAGGCCGTGATGGTCTGAGGAAGCTGCCAAGGTTGCGGGCTTCGGGCTTGGAGCCTGCGCCGGCAAGTGGTGGGCCCTCTTTGACACACGCCGGTGTGCAGTGAGGCCTGGCTGCGCAGGGGCGGGCATGACGGGTTGGGGGACCAGCGGCCCGGGGTGCAGCAGGCGCACAGGATCGCAGGCCACACCACTCACGGCGACGGCGTCAGCCTCGTGGCGGGGTGGGAGGTGCCGCCCTGGCAGATGCGTTGGGCATTCCGAAAGAGAACCACGCCCAGTGCTACGTGCTTTTTATTCACACCCCTACGCTGGCCTGGCGTCCTCCAGGCCAGCCCACTCCGCACACGCTTACAGGGGGGGACGTCACATGCTACATTTCCGCGATCTTCCCCACTGGCTGGGGTGACATGGTTGCGTCCACTGTCCACTACACACCAAACACCAGCAGTGCATGTAGACATGGATATGTCTGTGGTCTGCATACGGCAGTCTGTCCAGCACTTCCACGCCACACTTGGCATTGTGTACATTCTCATTCATGGGTCACTTGCCTCCTTCCTACATGCCTGGTTCCCACCTCTCCCCACATTCCACTATTGTGTGGCTGAGGTGCCATGCCGTCGATGGCTCATGTACATGGCTAACCAAGGTTGCCACAGTAAGTTGTGCTGTTGTGTCTGGTGGGTGGGCATGTTGTTTGGCATGTTGTATGTGATTTTGGGACGTTGTGCAGTGCCAGAGTTGTGACTTGCATGATTGTGGAGTTGAGGTGTGTGGTGTGTTCATTTGGTACTTGCCAACGAGCAGTGCATTCCCATAGGTGCCATCCTGGAAGCGCTGGTTGATGATGGACTGTCGGAAGACGAGGGGATCATGCACACTGCCTGGGTAGTTGGCTACGACATTGGTGAGGCGTCCCCTGTGGTCCACTATTGCCTGCACATTGATGGAATGCGTGTGCTTTCTGTTGCAGTAATTGTGTGCAGTGATGGCAGGGGGCACAAGTAGGACATGTGTGCTGTCGATTGCCCCCAACACGTGTGGGAATCCAGCTATGGCGTATAGTCCTGCTTGGTCTCCAGCTGTTCTTGCGCATTGTGGGGGACGAATAGGTACTGGGGTACCTGGCTGATGATGGCATCCAGGACAGGTGTGAGGAACTTGGATGGGGCTGGCTGTGAGACTCCTCCGACTCTGGCGGTTGTTGGTTGGGAGGTACCAGAGGCCAACAGGGGCAGCACAGCCAGCAGCTTTGTCTGTGGACGGATGTTGGTTGTCCGCTGTGTTGGTACCGTCAGCCTGTGGGCAATGATGTTCAGGATGCAGAGGATGGTTGTCCTTTTGAGCCTGTAGTGGGCACTGACATTGTCTGGTGTTCGGTCTGTGAGGCTGGTGCATTTCCTGAAGGTCCGCTGTCTTTGTCTGCGCTGCCTCTGTGGTGGTCCGGGGGGGGGGTGGGTGGCGATCCTGGGGGTGGTGGCGGTGGGTGTTGTTGCCCTCTCGGGGCTCCGGGATGCATGGTGTGTGGCTCCATGGCATCTGTTGTTCTTCATGTGTGGCTCAGGGCTGGGCTCCCTTTGATGGTGCAGGTTGTCGTCCGACTTTACACCAGGTCAGAGCAGGTGTTAATTTCCTGCTGCTAACGTGCCTTATCGCCTGTTTTGTGGTCTTATCGCCGATGTGGCTGGTCGTTGAGAATGTTGGGGTGTGGTGTTGTCACGGCTTTTTGCTCGGGAACGCCTACTCTGCATCTCATTAGCGATAGTTGCCGGGGTCATCTGTGGCGATGTTTGTTGCGGATGCTTTCGCAAGTAAACTGGTGGTATCGGCTGTTAGCACCAGCTTTTGAATGGGGCGATAATTTTATCGCGACTTTGGCTGGGATAAAGTGCCGTTAACTCTGCGATAGTTCCTTGAGAATATGCCCCTATATGTATTTCTACACTTTGGTTGATGTTCATTTTAAAATTTACTACAGAAGAGATAAACCGGTCCTTCACCATGTATAAGTGAGAAATGAGATATGGTACAGCTGTGTTGTAGGAGAGAGTGGTATAATGTTAAAAGGTAATTAATACATAAGGTTTCGTGTTTTGCTTTGGGTTTGGTATATTATTGTAAGTGCATGTAGTTATTTAGCTAGGTTCATCTGTAGATTTAAAACTGCAACATAACATTAAAATTGTTTTTATATTATTTGTAAGTCAATAGTAAAGTAGTTGGCATGTTGGCTAGAGTAAAAAATTAAAATAGACTTTTTTTTTTACAGAACACTATATACATAACTACAGACAGGTAGAATGCCTACAAAAGTTTGGAGGAAAAAGCAACATAAGCACCTACAGTATCTCTGAAGAACTGACACACAAAAGGGGAAAAGTGCAGAAAAAGTGGTGAGAGAAAAAAGAACTACTGGTAAGAGGACAAAGGGCCATATGTATCAATGTTAGGTTTTGCGATTCTCAAATAGCGATTTTTTGCGAATCGCTATTTGAGAATCGCAAAACGAGATGTATGAAGGATTTGCAAAATAAATTGCGAATCCTACATATTCCTTAATTGCGAATCGCAAATTGCGATTCGCAATGAAGGAAACCCTCCCCATTCATTCCTATGGGCATATAGGCCCATAGGAATGAATGGAAGACATTCTCAATTTGCGATTAGCAATCAGAGAATCGCAAATTGAGAATGCAATTTCAAGGTTGCAAGGGTGTCAAAGGAGACCCTGTTGCACCCCTGAAATATGCATGGGTGCACATGTGGCGCACATACATGCCCTAAGGGCATGTATGTGCGCCACATTCACTTTGACAAATGCAAAAAAGTGCATTTTTCAAAGAAATGTAAATTACCACCAACTTGAAGTTGGTGGTAATTTGCGATTCCTTATTGCACTTTTTTTGTGCTTCTTACATTGCATTTAAGGAATCGCAATTTGCGATTCCTTAAATGCATTCGCAGAATAGGGAATCGCAAATTTTGCGATTCCTTATTTTGCAAGGCAGTTTTTCATTCATACATACCACTAAGCCAAATTGCGATCGCAAATGCTGAAATTCTGCGAATTTCAGCGTTTGCGATCGCAATTGTGTTTGATACATATGGCCCAAAGTCATTTCTTAAAAATATATCTGAACGTCTGCAAAGATTTGAAAATTATTTAAATAAAAACCAAACGATGAGAAACAATAAGAGTGGAGAAAATCTATATTTGAAGAACAGGAAAGAATGTAACAAAGGTGGACACACCTTAACCAGGAGACAGCAGCAGTTTAAGGAAATCAGAGCCAAGATGTTTTGATGTAGAGTGGTTATAAATGTATTGAGAAATATGAAGAACTATAGAAGAAGGTAAGAGGCACTGAAACAGAAAGAACAAGTTGAGGGAGTAGTTGATAAGGCCTTTACTTTGAAGAGGAAGCTTTTCATTTTGATTATAAATAGAATGAAGACTCTTGACAAAATAGTGTTGTACATGAGGAGCCAAAACCAGAAGAAAGAATTAGACAATAGAAGTAACTTTTGTACGGTTTTTAGTGGAGAATGGATACATACTTCTAGTACAAAGCCTTTCTTTAATGAAAAAAGTTATCTGCAGTATAACACATTAGTTCATGATATTGATGAAAGAGGACAATGTTATGAAATGAATAATGGCACTCTTTTAGCAAAAGAGGTGATGGTGTCTAGAAATGTAGAATAAGTTATTGCAGAAGAGGTACAGGGAAGGCGTAGTCAGGCCCTGTATACAAATGGTATCGTAGTAGTGTTTGACAGCAATCCATTGATATACTATAAATATTTGTACATATCTTTCCAAGGCGAAGTTTACAACACAAAATAGGTACTTTACAAGAATTGGATCCTTGCAGGGTTAGAAAGCATACAAATTTGGAGGGACACTCAGTACCTTGTTTATCAAATATAGTGTGGCAAAGCACCTTTCAACATTTCAGGTTGTAAGCTGTACACCTCTCAACAATGCAAAGTTTAGTTAGGAGGTTGTAATATGTGAAAATTCCTGCTTTATGTTTAGGAGAAATGAATAGAGTACTTTCGTATGTATTGTGGCAGAGGTAGAAAAGGTTTGTGATGATGTGCAGTTAAATTTCTTTTGCCCAGAACAAGACACTACGGAAAAGGTATTATAGTTGATATCTTTGAAGAAGAGATTACAAAATGTAACACAGTGTGCTCTCAAAAACCAGAGTATATTTGTATATGTTGTCGAGACACTCACTACAAGATTAAACACAGACTGTTGAATTGTATTTAAAAAGTGAAAAAGAAAATAATGATAGCTGGCAAAAGTTTGCTGTGTACATATTTGTGGAGGAATGTTTTGACTTGTCCACACAGTAAGTTATATGTAAGTACTGTTACAATAAATTAGAGGATAATATAATGGCTAGCTAGAGCTGGGCATAAAAAGTCAATACCGGTTCCTATTCCAGAACCACTTCAAGATTTTAAATGTTTATGAGTCATTTGTTATCCAAAGTATACATCCATTTCAGGCTATAGCCTGTATGGAGTCAAAGACAGGCAAGTTAACACCAACAGAGCTACAGAAAGGTTTAAAAGGTAGGGTACTGTACTGGATTAGTAGTGTTTTCTCAAAATATTCAGCAGGATGCTCAAGACTTTTCAATGGTGATGCTAGGACTAGAGGAAGAGGATGTGAATATCAATGAATTATTTGGTTTAATTATAAATGGAACAACATTTGTTAACATTGTGAATTCACCTGTAGCACTGAAATTAATTCAGAATGATTCCTCTATTTGACATTACCGAATTGTAAAGCTGTGGCCTTTGAAAATTTAGATTTCAAACAGGATGGACAGAGTGCAATGACATAGAGATGTCATTCAAATAAAGACTATTCAAAAAGCTAAGACACTTATATCTGCTATTTCTAGAACTGAAGTTCTTAGGACAATTTACGATAACAAAATGTGTTATTGTGTTGAAATGTATATGAATTATGAGTTTCTGAGACATTACTCAGCCTATTTGGGGTATTGTCTACAGCATGTTGTTAGAAATGAAAGACTGTTTTTAACTGAAGGAAATAAACTTATAAAATATTACAGGACTACATTCTGTTACTACAGATGAAAAACTAAACAGAGGTACTATAATACCAGCTGCCTTAAGTTACATCTAAGAAGTCTCTTTTCCACTTCACCATTGTAACTTGTTTTGGTTGCCAAATGTTCAAAATGAAATCCTAATACTTTTTTCTTTGTTTACATTTTTCACAGAGCTTGAGCTGCTGCGATAAAAGAAGAATAAAAATTAACAACTATGGTTTTTCATATTCTGGAAAATGAGATCCACAGACTGCTTCCTAGCTATTACAATGGTGTTATAGTTCATGCAGAAGGTAGCAAAATGCTGTAGTTCTGGTGACATTTCACTGCATCTTCTCTCCACTTAAGCTGGAACTTTATTGTCTGGAGCAGGGGCTGGACGTCTGGAGGCTGATGATCCCTCTACTTTTTTTTCTTTGTGGAATTATGATTTTTTTTTTGCTGTGCCCTGAGATAATGTCTTCTCACATATGCTACACTTCACCAATTTAGCTGTAAAACTATGTAAAGCAATGAAATGTCTTTGTTTGGTAGTTATGCTTTATTTGTGAGTTCCGATGTTAAAAGTTATTTTTTGAAACTTGTTTTTTTATAAATGTGTTGTTAAAATTTAGTTAAACCATTATGTTACTGAACAGCTAAACAAACTTTCTGTAAAATATGTCTATATATCTGTTTTACACTTTGTCATTTGTAGTCGTGACTACTCACATCATTGTGACCTCCGGTGTTGCTGTAAAGAAGGAAAATGCATTTTTGATGTATTCATTTCGACAAATGAATACAAAGGGGAAGGTTAAAATAGTATCTTACTAAATAGCTACACTGAAACTTTATGTAAAACATGTCTATATATGTGTTTTACACTTTGTCAAAAACATGCTGTATTCACAGTGTGTCCATGGCAATTGCACTCATAGAATCACACACGCACTACCTATGCACTCATACAATGACCCAGGCACTACTTATGCACTTACGTAATTCCCCAGATATTACACACTCACTCAGACCCATACAGCCACTCACACACCCAGACACTGACCTATACAGCCACTCACACACCGACTCTCAAAGTTTACAAGTTACAATTAGGAAATAAAATTTTAAAAACCTTAGAAATTCACTGGAAAAACCAAAGGTTACAGGGCCGTTATAGTTAGGAAATGGAATAAAACAAAAAAAACCTTAGAAATTCACTGAAAAAAACAAAGGTTACAGGGACGTTATAGTTAGAAAATAGAATTTAAAAAACCTTAGAAATTCACGGAAAAAAACAAAGGTTACAGGGACGTTATAGTTATGCTGATATTTCACTCGTACAAAACCAGAGAAATTCAGCAGTTATAGTTAGCTGAGCTAACCATATCTGATGCTCCCGCAATGCACTGCTTATGACCTCACATATTACATCGCTCAGGACATGGTCAGTGACATCACTGATGACATATCAAATGACATCACTGATGACATCATCCACAGTTTCTCTGATGCACCCACTCATACCACAATATAACCATTAAGACGCCCACTCCAACTTCCACAATACCATTGTCAAAACCATTCACACACCCATACTAGTACTTACACACTCACTCAATGCTTCATAGGTCTACACACACCCAATCACCTACCCATACAGCCACTCATACACACACTCACTCACTAATACAGCCACTGACATATCTACTCATGCACCCATACAGCCACTCACACACTGTGAGACACTCATAGAGCTACTCACACACCTACTCACTCGCCCATACAGTCAATCACACAGCACTTACTCACCCATACAGATACACACACACTCTCTTACTCATACAGATACTAACATGTACTCACTAACCTATACAGTCACTGACACAAGCACACACTCACCCATACAGCCACTATCACAATCCCTCACTCACACATACAATCACTCATATACTCCAACATTCATCGATGCTGCCTTTCACATATGCAGTTACTCACCCATATACCACTGACACATCCATTCACTCACTGACACAGCCATACACACACTAAGTCACCTATACAGCCTCTCACTTATGTACTCACTAACCCATACAGCCACTGACTCACCGATGCACTCATCCATGCAGGCAGTCACACACCCTCTCATCCACCCACACAGATAGTCATACACCCATACAGGTACTCAGACAACCAATCACCCAAACAGCCATTCACGTACCCACTCATCAACCCATACAGCCACTTAGACACCAACTGACAGACTGATACCGACATTCTCACAACCTAGTCACTCACCCATACATTCACTGAAACCTAATCACTCACTTATACAGTCAGTCATGCACCCAGAGAATCATCCATACAGGCAGTCATACACCCATTGATTCATCAATTATTTAACACTCGGAACCTTTTTAAAAACACTCACAGTCACTGGATGATATAATCAGTGATGTCATTTGAGATGTCATGAGTGATGTCACTGACTATGTCATGAGTGATGTAATATGTGAGGTCATAAGCAGTGCATTGTGGGGGCATGAGTTATAGTTAGCTCAGCTAACTATAACTGCTGAATTTCTCTGGTTTTGTACGAGTGAAATGTCAGCCTAACTATAACGTCCCTGTTACCTTTGTTTTTTTCAGTGAATTTCTAAGGTTGTTTTAATTCCATTTCCTAACTATGACGTCCCTGTAACATTTGGTTTTTTCAGTGAATATATATATATATATATATATATGTATATATATATATATATATGCAATCCAAGGTACTCCTTCTGGAGTTCGTAGCCCATCGAGGGGTGGCGCGATGCCGGCGGAGAAAGCCGGTAATTACTATCAACTTCAGAACGGAGTTCCATTCGCGCACTCAGACCATCAAATCACCAGGAATCCACAAGAGTTTTGACAACAAAAAGGGGGTTATTCAAGTCATAAACCCGCCGTGACGCGTTTCACCCTTGAAAGGGCTTGTTCACACAGCGATGTCACAAGTTACAAAGCAATTCATACTCTTCCTGGTATAGCAATAAACATGGTGAAAGGACTATGTACATCTGTTAATGCTAGATACCAGTTACAATGGGCGCCATGTTGCCGTGATTCAATGCTAGTGATATTTTTCTCATATCAGAGTGTATTCATAGTATTTATGCGTACCTTGTGGTAAAGATTCAATATAATCATCAATTACATTTACGCAATTTATTAAAGGCAAATGACAACCCAAAATATTCAAGTTATTTATGTATTTTCTTATTGTGTCTTGCGTTGGTTATGGCAAGGTGTTGTGGGATTAGTAGTTTTGAGCCTGACCTATCACTCAAAGTTGGTTCCTTTATCCATATGTACTATAAGGCTCCACAACACCCTGTTCGTACAATTCATCATAGTGTGGTGGCATAATATGCTACGATCAAAACCCAAATAGTGGGAATGTGTGACATGTGTGCGACGTGTGAGAATTGTGCCTCATACGCCTTTCTTGTAAAATTGGCTGAATGAGTAGCCAACCCTGCCAGTGCGCTACGTACGAATACCCTAATTAGTGGGAAGAAGGAAGTTGCGGTGGATGGAAAAGGTACTCAATGGTGACTTCTAGTGTTGCGGCGACGTGTGCCAAAAATAAATACCCTGATAGTGGGGATATATCGCATCTAGAGTATGTCATGGGTATCATATAGCTCAGGCTGTTTCTAACGCCCTACCGGTTTAATGTACTTGTTCTACCCTTGATAAAGGGAATAGACAAGAAAAAGCATCAGAATAAATATACGAAGTACTACAGTTGATCTAATCACTATGTTGTGTATTATGCATGATTCATTTGAGTTGCTTTACTTGTTCACCCCCTGTGTACTACCCCTAGTGCATCTAATATACATTGAACTCAAATTAAAGATTAAAAATTAAAAAGTCTTATCTGCATCTTGAAGTATGGCTGGATGATGGTACGAAGAAAAGGGTAGGGATCCCATTGCCACTGGCTTGAGACTTAATCCCTTCCTTTCCTCCTATGAAAGAGAGATGCAGATTGTCAGACACATGTTATCATAATTATCCTCACCATATAAAAGGGTATCAATGATAAAACAATTGCATTTACATTTTTCAATAAGATACACAATCAATAGAAATGAGAATAGGGGCCACTAATCCCCTTGCAGGTGGATTGCCATTTCGTCATCCAAATTGTGCCCATTAGGATAACGGGTACACATACCCACAATATACCTAGATTCTCGTTGTCTTAATTTCAGAGTGCGGTTACCTCCTCTTTAATTGGGCAAAACCTGTTCTATGGCATAATATGAAAGCTTGGTGTAGTCTGAGAAATGTTGGCTTTCAAAGTGACAGGCAATTGGATATTGTTTGTCTCTGTTCGTAATTGCCCTCATATGTTCAAGGATGCGCTTTTTTGCCATATGTGTTGTGCTGCCCACATATCTTAATTTGCATGGGCATTCCAACACATATATGACGAACGTGCTGTTGCATGTTAGGAACTGATTTATACTAATTATGGTGTTGGTACTTGTGTTCCAGAATTCCTTGACCATCCGGCTGTTCCCACAGGCCTTGCAATGGCCGCATGGGAAGAAACCTTGAAGGTCTATTCCCCTGCTGCTCACACTTTCTGCAAGGTCACTATGTACAAGTAGATCTTTTAGATTGCGCCCCCTTCTACAGGTTATACTTGGTCTTTCTGGAATACTGTTTCCTATTATGGGATCACTTTTCAGTATATTCCATTTTCGTGTGATAGCCTTGCGTATCTGGTTTGAGTTACCATTGTATGTGAGAATCATGCGTGTTTCATTCTTCTCATCATCATTGGTAGACATTTGAATGGTGTCCCCAAGCATGCTGGTTCTGTCTATTTCCTTCACTCTCTCCATTGCCCTTTTTAATACCCAGGCAGGGTAACCTCTGTCTTTGAATCTTTTGATCATGACCACCTCTTCTTTTTGATAGTCTGTCACCGTGCTGCAGTTTCTTTTCGCTCTGAGCAGCTCCCCATATGGTATACTCCATTTGAGATTGTCCGGGTGGCTGCTCACAGCATGTAGCAATGTGTTACCTGCTGTACACTTACGGTAAAGGATGGTGCGAACTTTGTTATCCACTACTTGTACTCTTGTGTCTAAGTACTCCACCTCCCGTTTGCTGACGGTACTGGTTAGGGTGAGGTTTCTCTCATTGTGATTTAAGTCAGCAATAAACAATAATGCTTCTTGTTCTTCTCCATGCCAGACACAAAAATGTCGTCTATATATCTTAGCCAAAGTTTGACTTTGGCGAAGGCATTGTGAAAGTGGATGTTTCTCCTGGTATCTTCTTCCCAGGCCCCCATGAACAGATTCGCGAAACTGGGCGCAAAGCATGTGCCCATCGCAGTGCCATGTGTTTGTTTAAAAATGTCCCCGTTAAACATGAAAAAATTATTAATTAGACAGAATCTGATCATGTCTATAATCATGTTTGTGTGTCCCAGAAACCTGATGTTTCTGCGTTTCAAGAATCTTTCACACGCCTGTATTCCTTGTTCATGGTCTATCACTGTATAAAGTGAATTCACGTCTAAGGTCATTAGTATGTATTCCTCTTTCCACTCTAAGTTGTTAATTTTGCTCAAAAAATCCTTTGTATCCCTTACATACAATGGTAAGGTGGATACAAAATCCCTTAGAAAATGGTCCACATACCGTGAAACATTTTCGAGGACACTACCTCTAGAGGAGATTATGGGTCTTCCTGGGGGATTCTCTCTACTCTTGTGGATCTTGGGAAGTAGGTACATAACTGGGAGGATAGGATGATCTTTTTTCAAAAAACAAAATTCCTCCCATTCCACCAGCCCTTTGTCTTTCCATTCATTCAGCTTTTCCCAAATGCACAAAATGCTGCTGTTATACTCTGTGCGAGTTGATCACATATAGGTGTTGCTATCACTCAGTTGTCGTGTGGCTTCAGCTATATACATTTCCCTGGTTAGGATGACAATATTCCCCCCTTTATCGGCGGGTCGTACTACAATGCTCTCATCTGTAGCTAACTCATTCATAGCTTTTTTCTGTGCATTTGTCAGATAATGTTTAAAATTTCTCATCTTCTTGGGCCAGTTTTTTTGTCTGAAATTCAGTAAATCATTGCCAACCTGCTCTTGAAAGGATCAATATTATCATGACCCATACTCGGCAGAAAGGAAGAATTTGGCTTAAAATTAGTGCATGCTGCTTTATCATGTCTTATCTCCATCTCATCGAGGATGAGAAGGGCATCTGAGCTCATCTGTGTTCCATCTGGGTCATTCTCAAGTTTGTGTAGAATTATCATGGTATCAATGTCTCCAATAGTTAGATCTTCATCATAGGCTAGACGTTCTCCGTGATGATGTTCTCTACTTTTTGCTGGTTTTAATTTATGCCACTTTCTCAATTTCAAATTTCTACAAAACTTAAAAACATCAATTTTACTGTCCACGTAGTTCATAGGAACTGCTGGACAAAAAGAGAGTCCCAAGCATAGCGTTCTTTTATCTTTGTTACTTATAGTTTTGGTTGTCAAGTTGACAATTGTTTGATTTACCATATCATCCTCCATTATTGGTTCTTCTTGGAGCGTGTCTGCCTTTTTCCCACGTACTCCACAACATTCTCTTTTCTGTCTCCTCTGTCTGTACCTCTTCCGTCTCTTCCTCTGGTGCCCCTTGCTCTTCCTCTTCCCCTTCCTCTTGGTGCAGGGGAGTCCTCTCTCTGATTCAGTCTTGATGATGCCCTCGTTGTTTGCCGGCTCCGTTTCATGAGCCGGTATTCGCCTAAAAAAGTTGTTTTGGGACGTGTCGCGCCATCCCCTTCTGATGTTGAGCTTTCTGATGTCCTTGTTGTTTCCGACGGATCAGTGTTTGTATCGCTTAAGCTGGCTGCTTCCTCGTCCTGGTGTTCCCGTGTTCGCACTGACTCTGTGTCAACTGGTTTCACAGTGTCATACAAGTGGTCGTATTTTCTACTATGAGTCAGGATCCTGCCTGACTCATAATCACCGCAGTCTCTGTGCAGTTTACGCTGTTTTCTTCTTTTAATATCATCTTCCATTAGTTTGAGGCGTTTCTTCATTTCCTCTAGATATTTTCTAATGGTTTCTTGTTCTGTATGCGCACTAAGTATTTCTTTGATACGTTCTATTTCTTTCTTTATGTTCTCTCTGTCCGACCAGGCGTATTTTACTAGAATTTCCAGCATGTTCCTCGAGCTGGTAGCGGAATTCGCTGACCATTCCTCCAACATCTGGGGGTCTGGTGAGTCATAAGATGTAGCATATTATGCCACCACACTATGATGAATTGTACGAACAGGGTGTTGTGGAGCCTTATAGTACATATGGATAAAGGAACCAACTTTGAGTGATAGGTCAGGCTCGAAACTACTAATCCCACAACACCTTGCCATAACCAACGCAAGACACAATAAGAAAATACATAAATAACTTGAATATTTTGGGTTGTCATTTGCCTTTAATAAATTGCGTAAATGTAATTGATGATTATATTGAATCTTTACCACAAGGTACGCATAACTACTATGAATACACTCTGATATGAGAAAAATATCACTAGCATTGATTCACGGCAACATGGCGCCCATTGTAACTGGTATCTAGCGTTAACAGATGTACATAGTCCTTTCACCATGTTTATTGCTATACCAGGAAGAGTATGAATTGCTTTGTAACTTGTGACATCGCTGTGTGAACAAGCCCTTTCGAGGGTGAAATGCGTCACGGCGGGTTTATGACTTGAATAAACCCCCTTTTTGTTGTCAAAACTCTTGTGGATTCCTGGTGATTTGATGGTCTGAGTGCGCAAATGGAACTCCGTTCTGAAGTTGATATATATATATATATATACACACACACACATATACATACATACATTTATATGTATATTATTAGTGGTGGTAGTCACTATGTAGTTATAGTTAGGATTCAGAGAGATAGACATTCTTCAGATTTTTGCATGCTAATAACTTTGCCACCGTTTGATGAAGCACAACAAATCTTTGCAGACCAATTTTAGTTCTACATTGGAGGATGATGCAAAGTTTTGTGGTGATTAGCTAAGGGGGTGCAAAGAAAAACAGGGCGGGGTCCCAAAACATGATTTTCCACCACTGCATCTTCCATAAACTTTTTAAACAGATGTAGTAGCAAAAAGGCTGAACGGATTTACATGAAATTTGGCAGGAATATAGATTATAGTGGGGAAAGAGTCCTGTTTGTTATTTGATCTGAATTTGTTGAGCAGTTTTCAAGTAATAGGGGACAAAAACCTAGTGTTAAATATTTGGCTGCAGTATACAGTGGTATATGGCGAAGATAAAACAATATTATTTTTTAATGAAAGCCCTTGCAAAATAAAATGTCAGCCACATTGTTTAGACTATACTTTGTCTTTGGTATGTGCTTTAATGTGAACTAGATCTTTTTACTCTTTTTCTAATGTATAGGAAGAAATGAGGCAGTTTAGCAAAGTCTGTAGAATTAGGAAAAAGTGCTTTTATTGATTTATATATTTTGTAAAAAGTTTACAGAAAACTGAGGGAGTATTGCAAAATTATCCAGAAAGTACAGTGGTACTTAATGAAATAAAAAAACATAAATATATATATATCCCAATACAATGCAATGAAGCGCACACTCAAACGACCTCTGCTAGTGCAAAAAGAGATTTATTCCTTAGTTGCAACGCGTTTCGGCAAAACTGCCTTGAACACACGCCAAGCAATGGTTTGAAAGTGCATACATAGACAAAGATACAAACAAAGGACTATTGCTCCTGATTGCAAGGATGGCTGTGTTACAACGGCAGCCATTTTTAAATGGGTATTGATACATGGAAAAAACAGTTTTACGACATGTACTTAGACACTTTGAGATTGCAGAATGTTTCTGTCCCAACAGATATAATCAAGTCCAAATGTAAACATATTAGCTGTATCAAAATCATGTTTAAGTGCCCATGGTATATCGAGCAATAATACCTGCTAATAGCGAACCAGAGATGTACCATCAAAAAATTCAGAGAAGATCTGAAAGGAAGACTACTCAAACATGAAGAAGATATTAAACTTCGTAAACAGAGGAAACTACACCGTGACTGTGTCGATTATGAGGATGGATGGATTTTAACTTACAGTCATAAATATGACCATCTTTATAACATAAAACCAACACATGATGATCCGGCACTGCCAACCAAAGCCAAACAAGATCCTCCCTCTACAACACTAACAAGCGACTCAGACACAGATGTATCAACAAACACAGCAAGCACGTCCTCAGAAGTCGAAGTTCTGACAAAACCAGTGACTTTTTTGGACGAATACCGGATGCTGAGGAGGGGGCGGCAAACGGGAAGAACAACAGCCCCCACACCAACACCAACACCGAGAGGACGAGGAAGAGGAAGAAGCAGGGGCGCAGCAAACAAAGGAGAATCAGACGGAAACACAGGAAACAAAAACACAGAGTCCATGGGAAGCAAACGAGGCGGCTCCAGGAAGAAACGACAACAATGATGGACAATGAAATGGTAAATAAAACCATCATTAACTTATCAACTCGTCTGCTTTCCCTATATGAAAGCAAAACACTTTGCTTAGGACTGACTTTTTGCCCCACAGAAAAATTTAATTACTCAGAGACACGAGTGGACATCTTTAAATTTCAGTTCTGCCAGCAGCAGTGGGAAACGTTTACGGGGAGAGAGCCATGCACAGCGGGTCCGCTGGACTCCATCTCCCAGGCTCCCCCGCACCGTAATCGGCACCAGCGAGCGCACGGAGGCGCTCTTAAGCAAACCAAGGCTCCAGCAGCGTGGGAAACTTCAGTTCTGCCAGCAGCACCGGGAAACGTTTACGGGGAGAGAGCCACGCACAGCGGGTCCGCTGGACTCCATCTCCCAGGCTCCCCCGCACCGTAATCGGCACCAGCGAACGCACGGAGGTGCTCTTAAGCAAACCAAGGCTCCCGCAGCGCGGGACACGCGCGGGCTCGCCCGGGCGAAGCCCGGGCCAAGGGCGGGCCCGTCCGCGCCCGTCAAAGCCCGGATGAGGCTGGGCTGGGCCTATCTTCTTTAAATTACTTTCTCTTTTTTTGTTTGGCTTATAGTCTACTATCTGTCGCATTCTGGTTCTGCATGCTCTTAACTCTTTGAAACCTGGAGGATACTGGTTACCGGTCGGTGCTACGTAAGGACATTTTATCTTCACTCCCGTCTTTTTTGATAATTTAATTTTGTAAATTTTCGTTTTATGGCTAAAGTAAAGCAGCCTGGTGAGAGGGAGAGTGCTTTAGGCACTCTAAATTCCCCTAGGCCTATGATGAATACAACATTGGATAGTTTTCTGACGCGTGCCGCGAAGGCTATAGATAAAGAAATACTTGTGGTTCAGCGTCGTCTTTCCATAGAAGGGGGTTCTGCTCCAAACCAGGACATAATTTTGGAGGGGGATAGATTGACCACTGTTGTGGGAAACCTTACTGTAGATCAACCAATAACATCTGTGGCCAGTCTTGACACGCACATAAGCCTTTCACAGTCACCAACAATAGCCAGTCCCCCAGTAAAAAGAAAGAGGAAACTTAGGAATCAGGAGTCTGAATCTATAGTATTCACCAGGTCAAAGAGAAAAGCGAAACAGGTTCCCACCCATGTTACTAATAAGTCTACTGATGTCGAACAGGAAGAAAAAAGTTCTCATTCTTCGGTATATCCATCTTTACTTCTATCCCCTCAAGATAGTAAGCTTTTACTTGATGGCTTTGATGGAATTATGCAAACTAGATTACAGCCAATCCTGAATAGGCTTGATACCCTAGAGCACGGGTACTCATAGTATGGCCCGCGGGCCGCCAGCGGCCCGGCAAGCCTTCCTTGGCGGCTTGCGGACCTTGCAGACATCGTACCTGTGTTTTTTCTTTAAAAGACCATTCACTTGTTAATGAGGCTTTGTTGTATGTCACCTCTTCTTAGCGGCCCTGCATCTCCACTCTGACTGAGTGGAGATGCAGGGGCGCTAAGAAGAGGTGAAATACAACAAAGCCTCATTAACAAGTGGATGGTCTTTTAAAGACCTGTGAAGTACTCGGGTGCGGCTGTGTGTGCCCGGTAAGCTGTCTCAGTGCGGGCCGAAACACACGACAGTGTACAACTGGTGATTAGGGTATAAATCACAGAGACGTGAGTGTACGTCTGCCAACGGAGGGACGCCAAGTCATGTTTGCACAGACGCCCGTCCCTCGTGATACAGCTCCAGCTTTCTTAACTCCAATGCCTGGTTTCTGCCACGCTGGCAGCTCATACATCCTTAGTCACCCTCAAGGCCCCTTCTTCCACTGTCGGTGCTCAGCGTACCTCTGTTCCTCCCAGCGCTTCGAAGTGCTCCTCAGGGTGGCTTAGACTGGACAGAGTACAGGCCACTGATATGTCCAAACAGAAAGATCCCCAATTTACTGTCTTTTTTTCCCTTTTTTTTTCTCCTCACTTCTGTTATACAATAATGCTAATTTATTTGACAGAAACGTCTGCCGTTTCTTGGCGCTGTAATTAACAGATGCTTCTATTCTTAACTGATATTGTACTCCGTAGCGATATGAAGCAGCCTTAGGGACGCCAAAGCTCTATTCAACCAACATGACAACTGTCAAACCCTGAACGCTACCTTTTGCCACCTGGTGAATACATAGGACAAGCAGGGAGGGAGACAGAGAGAGGGAGGGAGACAGAGAGAGGGAGGGAGACAGAGAGAGGGAGGGGGAGACAGAGAGAGGGAGGGGGAGACAGAGAGAGGGAGGGGGAGACAGAGAGGGAGACAAACAGAGTGAGTGAGACAGAGGGAGACAGAGGGGGAGGGAGGGAGGGAGGGAGGGAGAGAAGGAGAGAGAGAGAGGGAGACAGAGGGAGGGAGACAGAGGGCAACAGACAGAGGGAGACAGAGAGGGAGGAGGGCGACAGACAGAGGGAGACAGACAGAGGGAGGAGGGAGACAGACAGAGGGAGGGAGACAGACAGAGGGAGGGAGACAGACAGAGGGAGACAGAGGGAGAGAGAAGGAGAGAGAGGGAGAGAGAGGGAGAGAGAGGGAGGGAGAGAGAGGGAGGGAGACAGAGAGAGGGAGGAAGACAGAGAGAGAGGGAGGGAGACAGAGAGAGAGAGGGAGGGAGACAAACAGAGTGAGTGAGACAGAGGGAGACAGAGCGAGGGGAAGGGAGGGAGAGAGGGAGACGGAGAGAGAGAGAAGGAGAGATAGAGGGAGAGATAGAGAGAGGGAGGGAGACAGAGCGAGAGAGAGAGAGAGCGAGAGAGAGATAGATAGATAGATAGAGGTGTGTATGCCGGGTCTGGTGGCTCAGTGGACGAAGGCGTCCGCTGCAGGGGCCTGTGTTCAACCTCATGGTCATAGTTTTTTTTTTGCTTTAGCCCCGCCCCCCTCCCCCACTGACCCTGCCCCCACCAGTGCGGCCCTCGGCCACAAACCACACTTTAAATTTGGCCCCCGAGATAAAGTTTGTGAGTACCCATGCCCTAGAGAATAACATGGTAATTATAACTCAATTATTGATGTGGTACTCAAGGGAACCTTCTAACTGTAGCCTGCTAAGTTCTGGCCCTGGGACACAATTAGACATTGATAAAAGGAGTAAAGGAAGTAGCAAAGGGGAGAAAGCCAGTGGAGCTGACTCTAGTAAGACAACAAGGAACCAGGGAAACATATTCCAACCTTTAGATAAGGCCAGGGACCAAATGAGTGATCAATTAGGTTCAAAAGAATTTATTGGGGGCAACAATAGTCAACGAGAAAACGATGGCAATAGAGCCCCCCTTAGAACTAATATGAAGCAGGATAGGAGAAATCAGGGAGCTATTCAGCTGGAAAATACATTAATGAAGGAAGTACCATCGTGTGAGGGCAGTGATAGTAAGGTGACTTTGCACCTCCCCCCTGAGTGCTGTCCCTATGCTGTGATCCTATCTAATGTTCCCCCTCTTGGGGACGAGAAAAAGGACTCCTTTGCCCAATTGAAAAATAAGGTGTGTTACTGGCTTACACACAACACTGATTTCTCTAGCCATAGTTTCCATGACATCATGTTTACTCGTAGAACGCATTGGGTTGGACCCCTCCAGAAAACAGTAAAGGGAGACTGTATAGTGATCAATTGCAGATCACCAGCACTGGCATGTCATCTTCTTGCTAGTTGGCGGAAACCCGCGGGCTATGAGGCACAACATAATATTAATCTAATGCCCCTTGGTTTCTATTATAGGCATCCTAATCACCTGAGGTTTCACACTCAACATTTGGCCCCAGCACTTAAAACTCTAGTAATTAGGCAAACATCCCCCCTCTGGTACTTAGTAACAGATTTGAAACCCTCTCTAATCTAGATGATCTCGACTGACTGAATTTAGTGGAAAGAGATTTGGTGGATAACCTAGCTTTAACCACTACAGGAGAGGATAATTTAGTTTGTAAAATTCCAGTGGATAATGATAAAAGTATTATTCCTTCTATAAGGCTAGAGGTCCTTGAAAAACCCTGCACGTCTACTGACGCGACTAGAGACTTGGAGGATAATGTTGTCTCAACCATTACTACCAAGGATAATTTAGCCCGCAAAATTATAGAGGGTAAGAGTATAAGTAATACTCCATCTATAGGGTCAAAGGCCCATGGAATACATTGCATATCCACTGATTTGAATCCTGTTTCAAGTTCATGCCAATGTCAAAGTAAAAATACTAATCAGGTTACACAGATTCTATCTTGGAATTTAGCTGGTATTAGATCCAAGCTAAACGTTCCGGAATGGGGCAGTTAGTTGATAACCATCATATATGCTTATTCCAAGAGACATGGGCAACTGAGCAGGTCCATAGGGTGGGGTTTTGCACATTTAGTATTGAAGCCAGACCATCTAGGGTGGGCCGACCGGCTGGAGGGTTGTTAATATGGGTTAAGTTATCACTGAATTGCAAGGTTAAAATTCTGAAGGTTGATTCACAGGAGATTCTTGGCATTGAATTGTCTTGGCCAAAAAGAGTGTGCAAGTCAGATTGTTTAATATTTATAATAGGTTTACTAGTAAACACAGGCCCTCAGAAACAATAGTAACGTTGACTGATTATCTTGATAAAAATAGTGGGGGCCAATTATTTTGGCCGGAGACTTCAATGTAACGTACGAGCCAGTCGAATTTTTTCATGATTTAGTGCAGGAAGAGGAGACTGCTAGGGGCATTAAGAAGTTATCCAACTCCCCCATCAAGAGATTAACTAAGGTGGGACAACAGGTTTTGTCTCTGACCCTTGTACATGGGTTAAGGGCTTGTAATGGGCGAACGAAATCAGATGAAACGGCAGAATTTACCTTTAAGAGGGGCAGATTAAAAAGTAGGATCGACTATATTATGGTGGACCTTGGCATGTGGCCCCTTGTACAGGATATGACTGTACTATTACGTGAGGATAGTGACCACAATGCCTTAAGTATGGATTTATTTGGTCTACCAATTTTTGAGAGCTCACTTATCAAAAGTCAGGGCCCTATTATAACAACTAATAATAATAGACGCATTAAATGGTCCTGCCTGTTAGCGAATGGTCAATCGATCCCAAGAATTTATGAAGTAGTGGCTCAGACATTAGTGACAGTAGGTGCTGCACATTATATTGAAGTGGACATTATTTTAGGAAATTTCTTGAAATTGATTAGCAGCATTAAACAATATTTTAATAAATCGATTAATTTTGATACTTTTAAGCGAAATAATGCCCCATGGTACAATGAAGATTGTAAACTAGCAAAGGCTAACCTTGTGGAAGCTGTAAAACAGGGAGACCAAGGGATTATCTCCAACAGTAGGAAGTTGTATAAGAGGGCGCAGGTTGCAGCTATAAGGCTATGGGAGACTTGCTTTTGGCATACCTTGGCTGAAGCGTCTAAACAAAAAGACAGGCAAATGTTTTGGCATCTATTAGCTAAAGGGTCAATTAAGCAGGCCAGCGAGGAGGATTTTTTTATTCAGCCCCAGGTGTGGGAAGACTATTTTAAAAAGCTTTATGCTAGTGCAGCCATCTCAGAACTAGCAGTGGGAACTAAGGAACCCCTTTTGGAAGGTATCACTGAGGCGATACAGGGGTCGGCTGATTTATTCTCTTTAAAAGAAACCATTGTAGCGATCAATCAGCTTCAAGCAGGAAAAGCCCCAGGTCTTGATAGACTCCCTGGAGATTTGTATAGAGCTGAGCCGAACATCTGGGGCCCTCTGCTCCAAAAGGTTTTTAACGCTATTCAATTAGGTGGCGAAATTCCATCAACCTGGAAAGGAGCAGAAATAATACCCATTTATAAAAAGGGTAATAAAGGGGATCCTGCTAATTACAGACCAATAAGCCTTATAGATGTTTCACAGAAATTGTTCTGCAAGATGATTCTGCTTCGTATCCAGAGCTGGATTGAAGCAAATAATGTAATTTCGCACCTTCAGGCAGGATTTAGGTCAAGCACAAGCACTTTAGAACAAGTTTTCAAATTCCTATTGCTTTTATGGAAAGAGGTGAAGATCTGGAAGGGCCATTTATATGTTGTTTTTGTAGACCTCAAGACAGCCTTTGATTCTATAGATCGTAATAAATTGTGGGCTGTCTTGAGGGAACTTGGTTTACCGAAGGATCTTCTCCAGCTATTGGTCCGCTTGCATGATGCTAATTACGCCAAGATTAGGTGGAAGTCAGATGGCAGCCTTACAAATAGCATCCCAATTTCTAAAGGGGTGCGCCAGGGTTGTGTATTAGCGCCAACTTTATTCACCCTGTATATAAATGGGTTGATTGCGGAACTATATGACTGTGATGGTGATCCCCCAAAACTGGCTGGAAGTCCCCTGCCGGCCCTGCTTTTTGCAGACGATACACTTCTTATTTCTAAAACACCGAAGGGGATCCAAAACATTGTGAATAAATTTGCAGAAGCTTGTAAGGACCGAGGTTTGGAAATTAATTGTTCCAAAACTAAATATATGGTTTTTAATCCTTATAAATGCTCTAAAAGCAAGTTGACATTGGGTACCCAACAACTGGAACAGGTTAATGTTTTTGATTATCTTGGCGTTAGAATAAGTGATAACCTTGCTTGGTCTTCCCAAATTTTAAAGAGTGAATTATCACTACAGATGGTGGATTGTGCCATAGCGAGGAGACTAAGAGGTTCATGCTATCGCCCCATTTCCCCTGTATTAGAGATACATAGGGCTAAAGGTCATGGTGCAGCCTTATATGGCACTGAATTATGGGGTATGGAGTGCACTAAAAAACTTGAGATAGCAGAAAACAAATTCCTTAGAGCTATACTCAATGTTCCAATAAATACCCCAATTTTACCCTTGCGTCTTGATTTGGGAGTTAAATCCATTTCGTATTATGCTGTCCTCAGAGCCTTGATGTTCTGGATAAGGATATGGGTTAACATCACAGAGATTAATGTAAAAGATGGAGTGGTGGAACTCCTAAATCTACAAAAACAGAAAGGCGCTCTTCACTGGTTTAAAAAGGTTAAAGAATGGTTGTATAGTCTGTGTTTGGAATCTTTGTGGGAGAACCCGGGTTCCATAACAAAAAATATGGTTCCTTTATTAAAAAAGAGATTTTGGGTTTACATTAATTCTCTTAACATTGAAAGTACAACTTATGGAATTTTAACGATGCAATTTTTAGATGTCAAGTTTTGTTTTAATTTCGAATTATTTATGGATGAAATTGAACCCCACAGGCAAGAGCACTTTACATCCAGTTTAGACTTGGAACATTACCGTTGAATGCATGGAAACATAAATGGACAAATGCTCGAACTTTGCCAATGTGCCCAACATGTCTCAATGTTGAAGAGACTATTGATAATTTTCTCTTTTTCTGCCCTGCTTATAGTGCCATTAGGAAATCATGGATTATTTTAGCTTGTCGATTGCTTTCATTTGCTACGCCCACAGAAGCAATACGTATTTTTCGATCCGATTCCACACAATGGCTTGTTTTTGCTATTTCACGATATTTGTTGTATGCATGGTGGCAGAGATCAAAAGCTTTGACTTGAACTATTTTTGGGGTCGTTTATAGCTTCGATTTCTTGATCTCTTTTATATCTTTTAGATGACAAATATTATAAAATTTCCATTTTTATTGAACATGAGACAGGGGCTCAAAAAGGGATATTAAATTGTTATTGGAATATCTTATTTTTAAAAATGTTGTAGTATTGTTAATTATGACTGTATGTATGCTGTTATGATCATGCGATTGATCGACAATAAAATCTAATCTAATCTTTAAATTTATAAGGAAGCTCAAGCTTAAAAAGTGGCCCAGTCTTAAAAACAGTAGACCACCTAATACTAGCGAAAGTATATGGGAAAGTCCGGTGTATTCAAATCTTACAGTTGGAGATGCAGAAACGTTACAGGTCATAACTGACCTCGACCTCACCCAAGGTAGTGACACTGACGGTGGGTCATCCTCCAACAACTTTGATATTCCCACGGATAGAGCAGAGTGTACTCATTTTAAACCACGCTCCGTATTCTGTCCCAGTCTTCCACATGATTCTATTGATACATTCCACGATGTCGTGACACAAGAACTTCTCAAACAAAAAGATCAAAACACTACCAAGAACCTTCTATCGTGCAAATAGTATTTTAGTGGGGAAGTGAGGGGGAACATGGCGGCCAGCTAGTTTGCCGGTCGCGAGTCGTCAGCCCTCTAGTCGCGTTAAAGGACCTTGGAGCTGAATCTTATGGAATTTTAGGGTACTAACCGGACATGGGATCGGGAGGTGACTTCTGCCCTTCTTTTTTTCTGATTCTGGGGTTTGTGGTGGCGTGTGGACTCCCGCGGTTTGTTTGGTGTGGGTGCCGGCGTCTCCTGGGCGGTGCGGCTCCCGGGTGGTGCGGAGGTGCTGGTTGGCCGTGCCCATACTGACGCGGGTTGGGGTTCCTTGCCTCTGTGGCTGGAGCCAAGAAGCAGCGGCGAGGTTATTGGATGCATCGGTTTCCGTGGCGCGGCTTGCCGATTTTGCTGTTGTTCTGCCTGGAGCGGAGCGGAGGGAGGCAAGGTGGTCAGGACAGGGGTCTTGGAGTTCTGTCACACACCCGAGACTCACGGTGCCTTACGGCGAGAGTAAGGTAAGGGAAGGGAGGGCTTTGATCTTCCCTGGTACTTGTGGAATCTCTGGATGTGCGGCGGTTCGACTTTGGCACTATTGAGGGCTGATGGGGCCCTCACTGAGTTCCATCGCACCCGCCGCCATTCACATCAGTTTTCCGGTTATCTTCTGGAGCACCGCAGGGGTAATATTGTTTATATTATACCGCCAGGAATCAACCTTCCAACCACTTCCTGGTGTGATGAAAAGAAAAATAGCTCTGTTATTGCCCCATATTCTGCGGTAAAAGGTGTCCCAGGCATCCCAGGTACTTTAGAAGAGAGTTACTTAGTGTCTAGGTCTGTCTCGCCCTGCGACCAGACTAATAGGGCAGTAAGATTAAGGGATGAGTTTTCCTTTCATCTCATGGAGTTAGCCGTACATCAGCAATCAGAGGTTAACAAGGAGGACTCCCCAATTGGCCCAGTTTTTGAGGGCTCTTCGGTAGAGGCTCTACGGGGTAGAAGATATAAATTAAGATCACGTACCTTCTTGGTCAAAGAACTCCCTGTGCAACAACTTACTCAACCTAGCCCAGCCATTGAGACCTTATCCAAAAGCCGAAAGAATAGGCAGCTGCCTAATAAATGTGTTAAACCGACTCCTATTAAAAGTAGGAAGAAAAATAAGAACATTGCTGCTTTAAAAGTGACTCCATCACTTAGGTCCTACTTTATGGCTAGCTCTCAGGTTAATATGGATCCAGTAATCCAACCCACATCAGTAGAAGGGCAATCTCGAAACCAGAATCCTGCGATCCCTCTGTACAATCGATTTGCTCAGTTGAATGAGCTGGCAGCCACGGTAGTGGGGGATTGCCAAGATGAACAAGTAGAGGTTCGGGAGATGTCGTTGGAGGTGGCACCACAGAGTCAGGATTCCCTTCATGGGATGTTCAGACAATTATCTGTGGAGATTGGAGCTCATTTCTCCACCTCCGAAGCAAATCAAAAGAAGATCCAAGACACCTGTACAAGCCTAGAGGAAAATCTGTCTGCGTTGACGAACAGGATGGAGGCCCTTGAACTTAAAGTGGGGGAGCTAGGACAGGAGGTTAAAGACAACTCCCAGGAGGTGGGTAGATTAAAGGAAAAAGAGTGGGACTTGGCAGAAAGATTGGAGAGGCTTGAAAATAATTCAAGAAGAAACAACATTAGGATTTTGGACTTAAAAGAAGGTCTCGAAGGTGATAATTTAAGATCCTATGTCATTGATATCTTGACAAAAGCCTTCCCTCAGGTTGCGACAGCCTCAGTTTGGGAAACTGAGATCCAGCGGGTACACAGGGATCCTTTTAAGCTGAACACTGCTCGAAAAAAAAACAGGAAAATCCTGTTGTACATCCATTCCTATCTTCTTAAAGAGCGACTACTAGGGGCTGCTCTTAAACTTAAGTCAATCCAGGTTCATGATGCCTCCTTTAGAATACGGTCTGATATTTCTCGGGTCACTGAGGATAGGAGATGGGAACTGGGTAAGCGGTTAGATGCCTTAAAACTCATGGGTGCCCAAGCTCAGCTTCGATTCCCTGCCTTTTTAAAAGTGGTTTGGGCCAACAAGACCTATAATTTTAGGTTTCCAGAGGAAGTAGACAGTTTTTTGACACAAGCAAAAACATGTCCATAGTTTTGGATCAAGAAGATTCAGCATCCTTCGTTATTTTTTGTTATTCTGATTTTCTAATTATATTGTAGGCTAGAGGGCCCCGGCTCAAAGGGCAATATATTTATTGCCAATGGGCAGTCAGGGAGGGTTCCCATGGGAGGGAGGAAGGGGAGGCGGGGGATGGGGGGATGAGGGGTTTTTCAAGAGTTTTTTCACGTTTTTTGGTGGGGAGCATTGAAAAAAAAAATAAAGAAAATACATACGTAACAACAATCTCATGTGGCATCAGTACCTCCGGTAGTTCCAGTTGTTATAGTACAGAGTGGAGTCAGGATAATGGTTGGGGATCGATCCGCTCAGGGAGAGAACCGGCATCTTGAATTTTTAAGTTGGAACGTTAATGGGTTAAGAGTTAAAGCTAGACAGCGTCTAATCCTTCAATATTTAAAAAATAGTAACGCCAAGATTCTTATGATTCAAGAAACCCCTCTATTACAATCCGAATGTAAGGCGCTATTTGGAAAACTAAAATGGGTTGATAAGGTCATTGCCTCAGATCAGCGATGCTGCTCGAAGGGGTGGCCGTTATACTTAAAGCAAACTCAGGAGTTGAGCTTATCAAATCACAGGTAGACGAGAGAGGACGTTGGGTTATTCTGGAAATAAAACTACAGGAGTCTAAGTTTAAATTAGCAAACTATTATGGGCCTAATGAGGACGACATTACACCTTTGAATAATCTCTGTTTTGCATTGGCTGATTATGAGGCTCCTTTGATACTGGGCGGAGACTTTAATGTCCTTTTAAACAATAAGCTAGATAGGTCTTCCCCTCGTACGCAGATAGCAGTTCCCCGAGTTAAAGCTCACCTCCTGACTATGTTAAAAAATCTTAATCTCAGTGATTTGTGGCGAAATAAAATGGGAGATAGGAGGGAATACTCCTTTTATAGCAAGAAGAATTCGCACCATTCTAGAATTGATTATATATTTATGGAGTACTCTGAAATTGAGAAAGTAGGTTTAATTAAATATCTGCCCATACATTTATCGGATCACGCTGCTATAGTTTTTATTTTGGTATTCCCTCCTGATCTTACTTTGAGGAGATGGACACTAAATGGGAGATTTTTCCTGCAACCTTCAACTTCTAGTTTTCTAAAGTCTGAGACAGTTACCTTTTTTCAGAATAACTTAGGGTCTACCTCGCTGTATATCGTCTGGGATGCCTTTAACGCTTGGATAAGAGGGATATTAAAGGGGGCTGTGGCCGGCTGGGTTAGAGCGGAGAGGAAAGAACTGGCTGACTTAGAACGGCAAATAGCAGGGGCTGAAGCAGATTTAAAGGTGAGTTGTCAAGCTGGGAGTCCGAATTTAATAAAGAGAGTTGAGGGATCTCAGCTGAAGTTTAGGCTTAAGTCGGAAAATATCTTATGTCAAAAATGGGAGGCAAGTAAAATGAGAGACTTTGACCAAGGGGAGAACTGAGGTAAGCTTCTTGCCATGAAGAGCAGGGTGGATAGAGCCAACAATTATATTAAGAAGATTAAAGTGGGTACACAAATCACAGAGGAGAAAGAGAACGTAGAACAGGCTTTCGCGCAATTTTTTCAAGAACTATACTGAGAAAGCCTTCAGGGTAAGGAGGAACATATTGATGGGTGGCTCAAAGAGAAACACCTGCCAAAAATGACTGAGGCTAATCAAGATTTCCTTTTATCAAAAATAACAGGGAGTGAGATACTGGATGTTTTAGATTCAACTAAAAAGGGGAAGGCCGCAGGTCCTGACGTGATCCCAAGTGAGGTTTATTCTATGCTGAGGGAGGAAATTATTCCGGTTTGGTTGGAATTGTACAATGAGATTCTAGATGGTAGATCCCCTCTACCTGACTCTTGGAGAGACGCAGTAATTACTCTGATTTTGAAGCCCGGTAAAGACCCAACGCAGTGTCAATCATATTGGCCAATCTCGATATTAAACGTAGATTACAAGGTCTTTGCTGGGATTCTAAACAAGCGGCTATATAAGGTTGTAGGGCCATTAATTCATGAAGACCAAAAAGGCTTTCTTCCGGGTAGGCAGATGTCGGAACTGGTACATACTTTAACTGGGGCGGCAGATTTGGCGTCATCTCAGAATCTCCCTCTAGCAGTTATTACGGTTGACGCAGCCAAAGCCTTCGATCGTGTTAATTGGCATTTTCTAAACAGGACTCTGAGGGCTTTTGGCTTCACCGACATTTTAGGGAGGTCATCAAAAAAATATATGAATCTCCACGGACTCAGATCCTGGTCAATGGTAGTCTCTCCCCTGTTGTCAACATAGGACGTGGTACTAGGCAGGGATGCCCACTGTCTCCCATTTTATTCGATCTGTATATAGAACCTTTTGCCAAGAGTTTGAGACTGAATAAAAAGATTGCCCCCTTTGAAATAAATGGATTTGTAAGGAAATTAGCACTATACGCAGATGATCTGATTTTATTATCTCCTAATGTTAATACTACTCTCGGAAGCTCAGACTTTCGGAAAACTCTCTGGATACGAAATAAATAATGATAAGACAGAAATTATGGCATGGAACATTACCGACCAGGAGAGGATCTTTGCTAGTGATTTTAGATATCTGGGTATTACAATCACTCAGGACCTTACTAAAATCCCAAGAAATAATTTGGATAGAGTCTCGAAGGTAGTTGACGTTTTATTAAAAAGATGGCAGAATATTCCACTTTCCCATTATGGACGGGTCAACTTGATTAAGATGTGTGTTCTCCCGAAATATACCTACCTCTTTAATAATATCCCTTTAGAATTTACAAAAGCTGATATCCTCAAAATCCAGGGCAAGATATCCTCTTTCATTTGGGCCGGCAAAGGGATAAGGTTGTCTTGGAAAAAATTGAGACACAAACTAACCCAGGGAGGCATGGGCCTACCAGATCTTCAGCTTTATTGTTGGGCCTATCAATTAAAAAACAGTAGGATGTTACTGCTTACCCCAGATGAATCACTGATTGGCAGTATGTTTAAAGGCATGTTAGTTGGGGTAGCGGAGTCAGGCTTTATGTATAAATTTGGCTCTCCTAAGTTTTTCAAAAAAGTCCGCCTGAAGACACTGCGTATGGCGGCTAAGTTATGGTCAGATTGTTGAAACTGTCTGGGACTTTCTTACTATAGTGATTGGGCTCCGGTGTGGGATTCCCCTGGGACACCGGAGTGTCTTATGGGCGCCTTAGCTATGCCCTTAAAGGTGGCTGGAGTCTCACACTGGAAGGATGTCATCTTGGATAATAAGTGTCTTCCATGGGAGTTTTGGTGTCACATTACGATGGGGACTTTGTCTAGGTTTAAGTTTTACCAGCTTACATCCTGGTGTAAGAGCCAACGTCGGTCCCTTCTTGAAGATAATCCCATGGAAAATGAACTACAAGATCTGACTTCGAGGAAGAAAGAAGTGGCCTTATGGTATAACCATTTCTTAGCCGCAGTGGAAAGAAAAATGGAGAAGCCACAACGGGTCTGGGAGAACTACTTGCCGAGTGAGGAGCTGAAAGATTTATGGCAAGTATCTCTAGACCTTCTTTACCCTTTGATTAAATCTGCCGCACTCAGAAGGAACCACTTTTTTACATTACACAGGATTTACTGGTCCCCACCCAAAATATCCAAAATAAAGGGTGGTGGAGAAGCCAGCTGTCTGAGATGTGGCTTCCAGAACGCAGATAACATCCATGTATTCGCTTCCTGCCCAAAGATTCAGGAATTTTGGAGCTCCGTGGGTAAGACTATTTCAAGGGTCATGGGATGCTTTGTGGAGGTAAGCCCATCTCTTATTTTATTTGGTATTGTACCCACGCTGGGTGGGGTGCAAACCCCTATTGGGGCGCAACATAAATTAGTGTTTTATTTAATTCTGTTGGCCCGGAGAGAGATTTGCAAACTGTGGCGTCAAACAGTCTCTCCCTCGTGGAATGCATGGTGGAACTCTGTAAGATATTTTAGAGCTTTAGATCAGAGGGTAAATGTATATAGAGGAAAGTTGGATACTGGGTTATTTTGGAATTTGCTGGACGATTCATCTCTCGATTAGTTAGAAAAGCCCAAGATACATGATAAGGTCCGATGATTAAAACCTCTGGGTCAGCTCAGGTTGTGTACACCGGTGCCCCCCGTAAAAAGCGACGGCTGAGATTGGGACCACCAAAGTTATAAGCACCTGAGGTGGACCAGGTCGAGAGGTTGCTATAGCTACGGAGGTCATATGAGGAAAATAAAAATAAAATAAAAAGAACCTTCTACCGTACAATCTATCCAGTAGACAGAGAAACATCATCTTGTCGCTTTCCACAGACAGAAACATTGTAATCCGCCCGTCTGACAAAGGTGGTAATATTGTACTATGGAGCAGACAAATGTATATTCATGAGGCTCTCAGACAGTTACAGGATGGGAGATTTTACTGTCTATGTAACACAACCACATACAATGAGAGCATCACCACTACGTGGAGGAAGCTTACAGAGTGGCAACAGTCTGGGATCATTACGTGGCAGGAATATTGCTTCCTCAAAAAAGACTATCCTAGACTGCCCATTCTGTACTATTTGCCCAAGATACACAAAGACCCTACAGTCCCTCCTGGTAGACGTATAGTGTCATCACTAGGGAGCATTTTTGAAAACATCTCCAAATATGTGGATCATTTTCTAAGAGAGTTTGTAACCACATTACCATCTCATGTGAGAGATACAAAGGATTTTTTAAGCAAACTTGAGGGCATTGTTTGGGATGAGGAATACATCCTCATCACCCTGGACGTGAATTCTCTGTACACCATCATAGAACACGACCAGGGGATAAGAGCATGCATGCATTTTTTGAGCACCAAACATATAGGGTACCTAGAACACACCAAGATGATTGCAGAGATGATGATGTTATGCTTGACCAATAACATCTTCATGTTTAATGGAGAGCTCTACAGGCCAGTGCTCGGCACGGCAATGGGCACATGCTTTGCGCCGAGTTTTGCAAACCTTTCCTAGGCATGTGGGAAGAGGAGATCCGCAATGAGAGTTTGCTCCAACATGATTTTGAGAGAGTGGTAGTCTGGCTGAGATACATAGATGACCTATTTATTGTCCGGAAAGGAAGTGAATTAGAAGCAACCGACTTCATTGAGAAACTCAATATCAACTCCTACAATATAGTACTCAGCCAGAACCTGAGCAGACAATGCATAGAGTTCCTTGATGTTAGAATTGAAGTACGTCAGGGCATTCTGACTACCAGCCTTTTTTGTAAAGAGACAGCTGGGAACAGTCTTCTTCATGCCTTCAGCAGCCACCCAGATGCTCTCAAGTGGAGCATCCCCTACGGGGAGCTGCTGAGGGCAAGAAGAAACTGTAACACCAACGAGGCCTATCATGCAGAACAGAAAAACATGATCTCCAGGTTTCAAGCACAGGGATATCCAGACTGGGTACTGTAGAAGGCTGTTAACAAAATAAGCAAGGTAAATAGACAACAAACTCTTGAAACAACTGAAAAAGAAACCACTAATACTGACACCAGAGTCATCATGACATTCAACAGGAACTCACGGAAGGTACACAAAATACTGGCAGACCATTGGGACATACTCAAAACAGACTCCATTGTGGGACCTACCCTTAACGATAGACCCATGATTACATATAGAAGGGGTAGAAGTCTCAGGGACATCCTAGTGCGGGGTGACATTACAGAACAACGCATGGCTAATACACATAGTCTGAAAGGCTTCTTTCCTTGTGGGCACTGTAAGGCCTGTAGATTTAGCGACATTGTTAAGGAGTTCAAGGTGCCAGGGTTGAGAACGAACAAAACCATAACCTAGTTCATAACATGCAGTACCAGCTTTGTTATTTTGTCTTGGAATGTCCGTGCAGAAAAAAGTATGTTGGAAGCACAACCTTAATGGTCTAAAAGAGGATTTTAGAGCACCTCAGGGCTATCACCAACAGACACATACATTATCCGATGGCCAGGCATTTCTAAGACTATCATCAATCCAACAACTCCCTTCTCCGTTTCTATGCCATTGAGCAGATCACTTTGGGACGCTGAGGCGGGAACAAGGAAACAGTACTTCGCAAGAAAGAATCCAAGTGGATTCTTGAGTTAGAAACAAGATTCCCAGGAGGTCGCAATCTAGATGAGGAGTTAGCAACTCACTTGCGGGTTGATTGAGCAAACCCTTACCTTCATTCATGTCTCCATTTTGTTTCAACTTTCAGTGTCCTTACAAGAAAAGTAGATGAATGTAAACTGATTTTATCTGGATGTAATAACACAATTTATTCATAATAGGTGTCATCACGAACCCCTGGTTCATTGTTCTTTATTTTGTCTCTCTACAGGAGGAAAGGAAGGGACTCACCGCACACGACGGTCACTTCACGGGTTCCCTACCCTTTTCTTCCCCGGGCTCGGGCTTACACTTGGACAAGATAAGAACTTTTATCCATTTTTTAATTCAATAGTCGGATCTTTAAGTCATCACTCACATGTAGCTTTGTTTTTTGTTGTTTTTTGCGTAAATTGGACTGCCTTTCAATTTGCCACTTGGCGAATGCAATCGATTATGCATGGCTTTAGCTTTACAGGCCTCTGGCCTTAGAATCACGATATGGTCATAGGGAAAATAGCCACTCGGCGAATGAAATATCTGTTTTTGGTTGATTCTTTTGTTTTTAATTTGCATGGTAATCACTACATGCTCATTATTTCTCTCGATGTCCCCCCATTTCAAGTGCAACATGGTGGAGTAACACCAGAAACGCCATGTACTGCACACATTAACAGAGTGCGACGGCATTCACAAGAAACCTTCTACACCATGATGGCCGCTGCACTTAATAATCACTCTATAAGGGTCACTGTACATCTCTGGTTCGCTATTAGCGGGTATTATTGCTCGATATACCATGGGCACTTAAACATGATTTTGATACAGCTAATATGTTTACATTTGGACTTGATTATTTCTGTTGGGACAGAAACATTCTGCAATCTCAAAGTGTCTAAGTACATGTCGTAAAACTGTGTTTTCCATGTATTAATACCCATTCAAAAATGGCCGCCGTTGTAACACAGCCGTCCTTGCAATCAGGAGCAATAGTCCTTTGTTTGTATCTTTGTCTATGTATGCACTTTCAAACCATTGCTTGGCGTGTTATCAAGGCAGTTTTGCCGAAACGCGTTGCAACTAAGGAATAAATCTCTTTTTGCACTAGCAGAGGTCGTTTGAGTGTGCGCTTCATTGTTAATGTTAATGTTAATGATATTTATACAGCGCTGCGGTTACCCGGGGGTGTCCTGGCGCTAGTTACATCTCCTTTAGGCAAGAACGGAAGAATATTTTATTGGGCAAAGAGCCAGGTTTTTAAGCTTTTCCTGAAAGCTAAGAGGTCCGTGGCATTTCTCAGTTGAAACGGCAAGTCGTTCCAAGCTTTGGCCGCACAATGAGCAAAACTTCTGACTCCCCACCGAGCTTTTTTTGTGTGTGGTACTGAGACCAACCTGGCACCTAGTGAGCGAAGTGGTCTTTTTGGTATGTACCAGTTGAACTGCTGTTTTAAATAGTCTGGTCCTATACCTTGAAGTGCTTTAAAAACCAGGCAGAGGGCTTTAAAACAAACTTGGTTCCTTACCGGGAGCCAGTGCAGTTGTTTTATTTCCTTGGATATAGGAGCAAACCTAGACGTGCCCGTAAGCAGTCTGGCAGCTGCATTCTGCAGCATTTGAAGTTTGTTCAGGAACCTTTGTTGAACATTTAGATACAGACTGTTGCAGTAGTCCAACCTCGACATTACGAGAGTCGCGACTACTGTTTGCCGGATACTCGGGGGCAGGAACGGCAATATTTTCCTAAGTGTTCTAATCACATAAGATGTTTTTGATGCCACTGAGTTTACCTGGTGACCGAAGGTAAGACTATCATCCACTATCACTCCCAGGTTTTTAACCTTTTTTGCGGGCGAAGGGAGAGAGCCTATCGAATCTGGCCACCAGTTCGGTGTCCAGAAGTTAATATCGTTGCCAAACAGTATGACCTCGGTTTTACCAGTATTGAGTTTTAGGCAGTTCTCTGCCATCCAACTCCCCACTGATATCATACAGTGTTGAAAGCGTTTATCCAATCCCGCCTCCTTGCCGGGTAGCAGAGACACCACAATTTGGGTGTCATCCGCATACGAGGTGAGGCCGAATCCAAACACGCTTATAATAGGGGCCAAAGAATTGCATTGTATTGGGATTACTACTGTCCGGCTGTGGTTCTGCCGGCATCGCGCACCACCTGACTACGGGCTTGTTTCCAGGAAGAACCCTTCTCTCTTGGTTATATATATATATATATATATATATATATATATATATATATATATATATATATAACAAAACAACATTAGACATAATATAGTGTGACTCCTAAAAGATACTGTTTTTTTCTAAATAAACAAAGTTATATCAGTTTTCCAAGCCACGTTTAGGCTTGAAATAAAATACGTTTTCATAGGTTGAAAAATGTACACCATCAGGACGATACAATGCTGCATTGCCAGGGTTTTATATTTACTTCCCCTTTTGTCTCGAACAAATATTTGAGAACACAAAACGTGTGTTCGGAAACAGACATTAAGATGGAAAATGTCTCCTTCATCTCAATTTGCAATCAAACTTTAGTTAAGTGTCCTATATCTTTGCCACTAAATTGGATAACCATAAAATGGGGATAGTCACAATTACTAACAGAGGAAAGTAGAGGGGGTAACTGATTCCATTTCATACTTCTTTCACCAATCCATGTATGTTCAGGTGCTTTTAAACCTAAATCATTTTCAAAACCTACTTTCTTAGCATGCTATCTGGCCCAAAAAATTAAACCATGCCCAACAAACCAAACCTTATCTAGCTTTGCACATGCACTGACATACAAGAATATAGAAAACAAAGGCAGACAAACAAATATATAAAGAGTTAGATGATTGACCATTGAGAAACTATATCATCATAACAACTGTGGGCCTCATTACGATGGGGGTTGGACGAGCGTTTGACCACCATCGTTGTGGTATTGGGAGTGGCCAACAGGTAGTCGGCGGTCCCGCCCACCGAATTACAATGTGACCGGCGTGTAGGCGGTCGGAAACATGCCATTTGCCATTGAGACTTGTGCTGCATCCCATAAAAGGGCAGCAACACAAGACTCAATGGCAAAAGGAATGTTTACAAACATCCCTGCACTGTGATCCCTGCACGGTGTACCAAGCACCATGTGGTGCGCCTGGCACAGGGTGCATGGATGTTTGGGGGGGCACCAAATGTCAGACCGGCATGAAAAGGCAGAGGGAAATCGACATTGTAAACCCGACGTCGCTGGCAGCACCACCATTCAGGGATTACTAGTCTGACTGCCCCAACGGGATCTCTGATCCTGTCAGAGGCTGCAGTCTTTCCCCCTAACCACAGTGCTCCGACCACCGGCATCATAATCCAGTAGGCAGACCACGGCCCTGTATGTTGGGCGAACCATCACCAACTGGATGTTGGGTGAACTGACGGCCTGTCGGTGGCGGTCCGTCCAAATCCATAATTGGGCCATTAATTTTGAAAGGAGGGCAATTATTGGCTTAAATACACTTTGGGCTACCAGAAACTAAATGAGGTAAGAAAATAAACTAGTCTGCAGCAATAATGTTTAACAAGTATTAGAAAGGCATTTGTAACACACATTTCTTGTCACATGGGAATGAAAATGAATAGAAAACCAGATACAAAATTAAATTATGTAATTGGTCAATACACAAAAGTGGGCTATAAACACAGCCCAATACTACTAAATACCACCAACAACAATAGAGATTCTGTTGACTGTTGGAAAGCAATAGACTCTATTTCTTCTTCAAAGACACAATATAGAAATTGAAAATTATACCTCATCATCTCCATCTATATATTTCTACATAAAGCAGGGAGATTTTTATATGGATTTGTATGGCTGTTCTAGGAAATGGCACTTATGAGTTATAGTTAGTTTACTCAGGAGATATGTCATTATGTGACCTGGCATGGGTGATGACATTTGATGTATGTAAAAGCATAGAAGACAACAATACTTAGAGCAGATGTTTACAAATGACTCACTTAGATATATTGACAGTGGGACACTCACAGCATCTATGGGTTTTTTCAAAATCCAATTGATTTGTTTTTATCCATTGTTTCATGATTACTACTACAATGTGATCTTTTTGAACCGTAAATGTTATAAACAATGACATAGCGTAACAAAAAGGGTATTTTTGTCAGAAAAAAAGGAAAACAATGATGGACTGACTTTGTATTTAATAAACATAACACAATCAGATATCTCGGTAGTAGTCTCTTATTACCTTACCCTCTACTATGAAGCCACCGTAAGGCACATGGTTAACTTATCTTACACTTATCATTTATCTCTGTAATCAGTACAATTTATTATTCGTTTTACTTGTAAAAATATGCATAATATTCATAGAAGCTCTTTCTCTTTTCAGACATTTGATTAGTTCTGCAAATTATTTTTTCCGTGTTTTGTTTTAGAATTTGTCTGGAATTTTGTTTTTTCTTACAAGGTCAACACAGCCAAGACAAACAACAGTCTCACAGGAAATAGGCTGTTGGGGAGGACACTGGTGAGCCATGACAAGCTCAAAATGGATGCTCATATTTCCCACTCCTGCAACAATGACAGTATGGCAGAGGAGACAGTATTTTGCTGTACTGCCACATTGCTCTATTTTATTGTGATTCTGCCGGAAAAGTTGTATTGGCACCACAGGATCAGGTACTGGTGGAGGAACAGATGCAGCAGGTGGTGTTGGAGGTGCTGATGAAAATGTGTTGAAAATGACATGGCGGGCTAATGGTTCTGTTTAACAAAGGTAAAGGGCAATCACATACTGCCTTATCATGCACATGTACCGTGGTATACCACTAACTTTCTGTGGTATACCCCAGTACAATATATAGCTATGTATTTTAAAAATTATACCCTTAACAATATTTACTGTTCACACACACACTATCAAAAATTAACATTTACACCAAATAATCTATTTTCTTGCCACATTACATCTACATCCATTACCACATTTTCACACTACACTTTTTGCAATTACCACATTCCACTCTTCCAGTCTACGACACTCCACTCTATTACACTCTACACCACTCCAGTGTACACCAATACACTGTATGCCCTTACACTCTACACTACTCCACTGTATGCTATTCCACTGCACACAAGTCCTCTACAACACTACACTCAACTCTATTCACTCTTTGACTACATTGTACTCCTCTTCAGTGTACACTATTCCTCTGTACGTCACTGCACTTTATAGCACTCCACTATAGGCAACTCCACTCTGCAATATTACACTCTACATCACTTCATTCTACGACACCACACTCTACACCATGCTACTCTATGCCAATCCACTCTACCGTACTACACTCTATGTTATTCCACTGTATGACACTACTCTACGCCCCTCTATTCAGTTCCACTATATGTTATTCCGGTCTACGTCACTACACTGTATGCCAGTAACACTCAACATTAATCCACCTCACAGTATGCTATTACACTGTACGCCACTACAGTGTACTCCACTACATTCTACCAAATGCCACTACACTGTACGCCACTCCCCTCGAGTATATGCTATTACACTGTACGCCACAACACTGTACCTCACACCAATCAATGCCACTCTACTGTACTCCACTGTACGCCTCCCCACGCTATTACACTCAACGTCTGTCCACTCTATCCCACTCCAGTGTATGTTATTCCACTGTTTGCCTCTCCAGTATATGCCTCTCCACGCTATTCCAATGTATGCCACTACACTCCACTCTATGCCAGTTCACTGTATGCCACTGCACTGTAAGCCACTCTATGCTTTTCATCTGTATGCTGCTGAACTGTACAACACCCCAGTCTATGTCACTCCATGCCAATACACTCACACTATTCCACAGTACGCAACTCAACTGTACGACACTCCACTCTATGCCACCCCAATCTACACCACACTAATATTTATGCTATTCACTATATGCCACTCCACTCTACATCACTACACTGTATGCCAGTCATACTCAATGTTATTCCACTCCACTGTACACTACTCCACTATACGCCACTCAACTCTATGCCACTATACTACACTCTACACTATTCGACTGTATGCCACTCCAGTGTACACCGCTGCACTGTACACCACTCCACTGTACTGTGTTCCACTGTATACTCTCAACTGTACGACACTCCAGTGTAGTAAGTACGTAGAGGCAGGATTTTGCTTCTTGTAGATTTAATATTACAGGCTACAGGGTTGTGGCGTACGCAGGGTGCGTTGCCTCCACCAGTAACAGATCAATCACCAGCAACAATATTTAAAGCATAACATTCTGTACTCTCTAGGTTACAAGCAGGTACATTCCAACAGATTGTTTATTCTCAACAGTTCCACAGCCAGGAGATTGGAACCACATTAACTCACATAGCACTGCATAAATTCAAGCTGTCAATACTACACCCAGTCTATGTCACCCCACTGTACACTACTACTCTATATGCCAAAGAACACACTACACTATTCCACTGTACACAATTCCACTGTAGGGCACTCCATGCTATTCCACTGTACGCAACTCCACTATACGACACTCTACTTTGTGCCACTCTAACATATGCTATTCCACATTACCCCACTTCGCTCTACCCTACCCAACTCCCTCTACCCCGATCCACTTCTGATATGTTGTGACAGCAACCCTAGAATCAATTAAAATAGAACTTACATTTTTGATACCTTAAGTTTGTTGACTAGCAACAAGCACAATGATGACGAATAGCTTTAAGTCTCCTGGCATAAAAATGGCGAAACCTTGCCAAGTGTTGGAGCCATGGTGGCATTTTCTGGTACATTGTGTCAAACAGGTGTATGTATATTTGGTACTCAACCTTTGTGTTCATCAGGGATACAGTTTACTTCCAGGCACGTACCTTACTTACTGCTGCAGAGAAATAATGTTCCAAGCATTGTGACAGATATTAAAATATTTCAATATTTATGTTAAGCCGTTGTGGTCTATTGGGAAAGATGAGCCTGGCCGTTTCTGTATATGTAAGCTAATGTAGCAGATATTTGTTCACATGGCTAGGCAGGACAGTTGGCAATGGCTAATGCTCTGCTTGGGTAATTAAGACATTCTGTAGTGGGACACCATTACACTGTCTGGATCTCAGAATGCTGACCTGCCAAAATGGACTCCTGCCTTGTCTCAGTAACTACCATAGAGAATGAGGCATCAAATTGAATTGAGACCATTGGTATGCGGGCTTAGAATAATGATATTAAAGCTGCACGCTTGGGATTTACTGCTAGAGTACAACAAATCACTCTATTTTGGTCAGGCAAAAGTTTTTCCAAAGTGATTCCAGTCCATTTGTAATGCGGAAGCCTGAATAACTTTAGCCAATACCAAGTTCTGTCATGATATTCCTCTCCTTTGGTCTTTGTACTACTTTTAGTCGCGTTCAAAAACTCTTTCAATATGTCATGTCTAGACCACAATAGCATTTGGGAGTCTTTTTCTTATAAAAAAAAAAACTTTGCCATCTTGTTGTATCTTGCTTCACTTGTCAGAGAATGGCAAGCCATTTGTTCTTGGTACTGGTGCCCTCTGTCTTCCTCCTTCCAGGAAATCCATAATCTTATGTCTTTTCGTAAATATCTTAGACTTGGGGCTCCAAGCCCGGCGATGATCAATTGACATCTGTATGTCACTGCTACAAAACGTTTCTGTAAAGAACTGGTTTATTTTATGATATTTCCTATTAGACCAAAAGAAAACATGAAAAGTAAAAGGCATTGCTCCAGATAGTTGTCAAAATATCCTTCTATAAATGTAACAGGCACCGGATTGTAGTCAATGTGCTGAAGATTTAAACAAGGATTTTTTTTGTTGGCAACTTCACTGTCAATTCATTTTATTTCAACAGTTTGGCTTCATTACCTTTGGTGTACACACAAAAGTAATGAAACCCTCTCATTGGTCTTAAAAGCATACCACAGAAAGGTTCTATGCATGTAAATGAATGATAGGATGAAAAAGGGAAAACAGCCAATGAAGGGGAAATATGAAGAAATGAGGAAGACAAGCTATAGGGACTTTTCAACTTTATCTCTCGTACGGAACTTTTTTCTGGACTGTTTGTGTTTTGTGTGTTGCTGGCAATGAATGCAGAAAACCTATAGTAAATCTCTGCGGTGTAACACACCCTTCCTTGGTGTGCATCTGCATTTCACAAACATTACCTTGTTTCAATTTGTCGCATTTAGTGTTGGACAACTTATGCAAGCATAAAAGTAGGCTTTTGGGTAATGAAGTTTAGAATATTACCTTGTCTGAAAGAAGAATACAAGTCTGCTGTGGCTCCCTTTTTCGAAAATACAGTAAAACTGCTTCAAAGGAGAGAACATAAGTGCTTTAGATGTCAAAAGAAATCAGAATTAAATGGTAGAGCAAGAATATTCTGAATAAGACATTACTAAAAAGGTCCATATTATTTTGGGGCGGTCGCCTTTACTCCAGTCTACCATGATAAAAATCATATCTTGTGTCCCAATCCTCAATCAATAGTTTTTTCAGGATAATCAAATCTTGTCTGCACACATACTCATGGACCACCCTCTTCCTAAGACATGCTAAACCTTTGTCCATAACGAATTCCAAAGTCCAATCAATCAATCAATCACAGAATTTGTAAAGCGCACTACTTACCCGCGAGGGTCTCAAGGCGCTGGGGGAGAAAAAGGGGGGGTGCTGCTACTGGTCGAACAACCAGGTCTTGAGTAGCCTCCTGAAGGTCAGCAGGTCTTGGGTCTGTCGTAGGCTTAGTGGAAGGGTGTTCCAGGTCTTGGCGGCGAGGTGGGAGAAGGATCTGCCGCCGGTGGTGGTTCTTCGAATGCGAGGGACGGTGGCGAGGGAGAGGTCGGCGGAGCGGAGTTGGCGGTTGGGGACGTAGAAGAGGAGTCGTCTGTTGAGGTAGGCTGGGCCAGTCTTGTGGAGTGCCTTGTGTGCGTGGATGAGGAGTTTGAAGGAGATTCTCCTGTCGACGGGGAGCCAGTGCAGGTTCCTCAGGTGGGGGTGATGTGGCTGTGGCGTGGTACATCGAGGATCAGGCGTGCGGAGGCGTTTTGTATGCGTTGCAGTCGCTTGATGAGCTTGGCCGGGGCTCCCGCGTAGAGGGCGTTCCCATAGTCGAGTCTGCTGCTGACGAGGGCCTGGGTGACTGTTCTTCTCGTGTCTGTCGGGATCCACCTGTAGATCTTGCGAAGCATGCGGAGGGTGTTGAAGCAGGAGGATGAGACTGCGTTGACTTGCTTGGCCATGGAGAGCGTTGAGTCGAGGATGACTCCCAGGTTGCATGCGTGGTCGGTGGGTGTCGGGGCTGCTCCCAGCGTCGTTGGCCACCAGGAGTCGTCCCAGGCTGAGGGGTTGGAGCCGAGGATGAGGACCTCTGTCTTCTCCGTGTTCAGTTTTAGTCGGCTGATCTTCATCCAATCGGCGACGGCCTTCATCCCTTCATGGAGGTTGGATTTGGCGGCGAGGGGGTCCTTGGTGAGGGAGAGGATCAGTTGAGTGTCGTCGGCGTAGGAGATTATGTTGAGGTCGTGCTGTCTGGCGATGCGTGCGAGCGGGGCCATGTAGATGTTGAACAGTGTTGGGCTGAGGGACGATCCCTGGGGTACGCCGCAGATGATCTCGGAGGCTTCGGATCGGAATGGTGGGAGGCGGACTCTCTGGGTTCTGCCGGCGAGGAAGGAGGTGGCCCATTCCAGGGCCTTGTCTCGGATCCCTGCGTCGTGGAGGCGTGCGCGTAGAGTGCGGTGGCAGACAGTGTCGAAGGCGGCGGAGAGGTCCAGCAGGATGAGGGCTGCGGTCTCACCGTTGTCCAGCAGGATCCTGATGTCGTCGGTGGCGGCGATGAGGGCAGTCTCAGTGCTGTGGTTGCTGCGGAACCCCGATTGGGATGGGTCCAGGATGCTGTTTTTTTCGAGGTATCGGGTTAGCTGTTTGTTGACGATCTTCTCGATGACCTTGGCTGGGAACGGAAGCAGGGAGATGGGCCGGAAGTTCTTGAGGTCTCTCGGGTCCGCCTTGGGTTTTTTGAGTAGGGCGTTGATCTCTGCGTGTTTCCAGCTCTCTGGGAAGGTCGCGGTCTCGAAGGAGAGATTGATGATGTTGCACAGGTGGGGTGCGATGGAGCTGCTGGCTTTGTTGAAGATGTGGTGCGGGAAAGGGTCTGACGGGGAGCCGGAGTGTATTGTGCTCATGGTCTTTTGGGCACTTATGTATTGAGGTTGATATCTGTTTTTCACGGAGACCTTGGAAATAAGGTTTGTTGGTTGTGTTCGGGAATTTGCAGCAGCCAGTTAATCTAAGATCAGTCATTTTGCAGCCCTTAAAGCTGCTTTCTTTCTAGGCCAATTTACCTCTGCTGAGCTAATTGTAGCTTCTGAGCCAGGAGGACTGTGGGGTGTCCCAGAAGCTGTTGGAATGGTTGTTACAGGTTTTGTGGATTTAAACTGATGAAGAACAATCTGAGTTCATCAACTTCTTTTAGTAAATTATCTCATGTAACTAGATTTCTATAAGCATAGCCAGTCCGTCCCTTGATGCAGTGCTTAATCAAGAAACACTTCTTTTTTAGTCAGTTGAAACTGTCAGCAACCTGGAGAATCCCCCTGTACTCTGGGAATTCCCCTCTAGGGGATGCAGACTTCTGCTCATACAGACTACATTAAGAAGGTAACCAATGGAAAGGAAGGACAATCTCACTGTTGCTGTTCTTGTTTCTTCCATTCTCCCACTGTCCTGCCTTATAAGGAAACCAGGAAATGATGACTTGCCCTCTCCCTCCATTTGAAGGCCTTTCCTATGTGTAACCAACAGAAGCAATAACACTGATGTACGCTTTCCCCAAACCATTGATGTTTACCATGTCAATTCTCTGACTACTTCCAGAGTCACCCAGAGTACACTGTAAGGCTGAAGATGCCATGAAACATTTAATATTTCAGGCACCAGTAATTCCAATTCAATACCACCTTGCACAGCCAATAGAAAAATATGTTCTAACTTAAATAAATATGTTCCAATACTTAAGCAAATTTCTAAATTCTTCAGTTTTTTCTGCTCTCAATAAATGGTTTATCCACTTAGGTACCAAAGGTTACAGGGACGTTATAGTTAGACTCAGGTTTCACTCATATAATACCAGCAAAGTTCAGCAGTTATGGTTAGGTGAGCTAACCATAACTCACGGCCCCGCAATGTACTGCTTATGATCTCACATATTACATCACTCATGATATGGTCAGTGACATCACTCATGACATCAATGATGACATCTCAAATTACATCAACGATGACATCATCCGGTGACTGTGAGTATTTTAAAAAGTGTACGAGTATTAAATATATATACACCAAGGTGTATTGGTGAATCAGTGGGTGTATGAGTGCCTGTATGGATGATTCAGTGGGTGCATGTCTGAATGTATAAGTGAGTGATTAGGTGTCTCAGTGAATGTATGGGTGAGTGACTGGTTGTATGAATGTCTGTGTCAGTCTGTCAGTTGGTATCTAAGTGGCTTGATGGGTGAGTGATTGGTTGTCTGAGTACCTATATGGTTGTCTGAGTGTCTGTGTGGGTGGGTGAGGGGGAGTGTGACTGCCTGCTTGGATGAGTGAATTTGGTGAGTCAGTGGCTATATACGGTAATGAGTGTGTGTGTGAGGGTCTGTATGGGTGAGTTAGTGAATGGCTGTGTGGGTGAGTGAGTGGATGTGTCAGTGGTACATGGGTGAGCAACTGGATATATGAAAGGTGGTATAGGTGAGTGATGGGGTATATGAGTGACTGTATGGGTGAGTTAATGCGAGAGTGGCTGTGTGGGTGAGTGTGTGCATGTGTCAGTGACTGTATAGGTGAGTGAGTAGGTATTAGTATCTGTATGAGTAAGTGAGTAGGTGTGTGTATCTGTATGGTTGAATACGTGGCTTTGTGATTGACTGTATGGGTGAGTGACGTTGTGTGAGCAGCTCTATGGGAGTGTGTGAGTGGCTGCATGGGTGTATGAGTGGATGTCAGTGACTGCATTAGTGAGTTAGTGTATGAGTGGCTGTATGGGTGAGTAAGTAGATGTGTGTGTACATCTATGAATCAGTGAGTGGGTGTTTAAGTACTGGTATGGGTCTATGAATGGGTTTGTGAATGGTTGTGCGGGAGTGGGTGTATGGAAGGTTCTATGGGGGTGTGAGTGGGTGCGTCAGTGTTTCTGTGGATTATGTAATTTGAGATGTCATCAGTGATGTCACTGACCATGTCATGAGTGATGTAATATGTGAGGTCATAAGCAGTGCATTGCGGGGGGATGAGTTATAGTTAGCTCAGCTAACTATAAATTCTGAAATTCACTGCTTTTGTACGAGTGAACCCTGAGCCTAACTATAGCATCCCTGTAACCTTTGTTTCTTTCCAGTGAATTTCTAAGGTTTTTAAAATTCCATTTCCTAACTATATAGTCCCTGTAACCTTTGTTTTTTTCAGTGAATTTCTACGGTTTTTTAAATGCCAATTCCTAACTGTAACGCTCCTGTAACCTTTGTTTTTCAGTGAATTTCTATGGTTTTTTAACTAGTAGTTGCGTTTACAGAGTGGTGGAGAAAGGGGGTGGGGCTTCTGACCAGCTGTCAGCAAACCCGCTGTCTGGGACTTTCTGGAGGTACCAAAAGTGGTTCCTGGCCCCCAAGGACCCTCAGCAACCAAGGGGACTTCATCCCCCAACCAGCAGTGCACCAGGAGGTGTGTTTGCAAAGCAGTGGAGAATGGGAACAGGGCCTCTGGTGACTTGCCGGTCCTGCATATTTCTTTTTGTTTTTTTAGGAGGGGGCATGTGGGTCCCCTTCCCTGGGCCTATTTGGGCCCCGAGGACCCATGCACCAGGGCCAGGCCTTTTTTTAATCAGGGAGGGGGGGCTGCATGGCCCAACGATCGGGCCAATTTCGGCCCCGGGGACACCATTCCCTGAGGCCCAGACTGTTATTTTTAATTAAAAGGGAGGGGGGCCGAGCGGACCCCTCCCAGGCTGATTTTGGCTCTGGGAAGCCCATCCTCCAAGACTGGCATTTTTATTTATTAATTTTACAAAAATAATTGTAGGGGGGCTGCGCAGCCCCCCTCCCGGGCTGATTTCGGTCCCAGGGTCCCCATCCCAAGGGGTCCGGCTGTAGTGTGGGACCCTGGTCCCACCCAGGGCACCCACTTTGTACAGTTGGGGACCGCGGGGGAGCCTCAAGGTCCCTGGGGTCTCTGCCCGCTCCTTGCCCCCTACAGGAGCCAGCACTGCTTTGACTGAGAGGGTGCTACTCAACATGCTGCTCCCTCTCTGTCAAAGCAATTGTACTCCAACAGCTATGTCCTGGGGGTGGGCACCCCAGAATATAGCAGGAGCCGTCTCTGGTGGTCCGTAGTACCATCTTTGGCTCCAGGAGGGAGCCGCTTGGTCCCCTCCATTTTTTAGAATTTGCCCCAGGGAGGTGGTAGTACCTGGGCCGGGGGTCCGCAATGGACCCCCTCCATTAAATTATTTGAGCCCCGGGGAGGTGGCAGTCCCCGGGGGAGGGCCTGGCGGGTCCCCGCATTTCTATTATTCAGTGTCCTTGGGAGGTGGTTGTCACCGGGGCTGCATGGGGGCCGCACGAGTCCCCTGCACTTCAATAATTCATAGCCCCACGGAGGTGGTGGTCCCCGGTGCTGAGGGGTGCGGGGGAGGCCCCCGCATTTGTATTGTTCAGTGCATCATGGAGGTATCGGTCCCTAGGGCTTTTCAAAAGCCTAGGAGGGGGGCCGCATGAACCCCATTCCTTTAAGCCCGCATGGCACCGAGATTTGGCCCACCCCGGGGCTTCATATTTTTTTTTTCCCAAGGGTTCACCCGCGAATTTGCTGTAAAATTTAATTAAAAAAATACCTTTAACCCCTGCCGGGGTCCCTGTGGGACCCCCGCACCATATCTGGGGGGTAGGGTATTTTGTACCTTTTTTGTGGGACTCTGCTTCAAGCAGAGTCCCAAGATGGCTGCCAACACTTCCTGGTTGAAGTGTTGGCAGCAAATCGAATTTTAGTAGGATCCGTGAGTCCAGTGCAAGGACTTGCGTCCCCAGATATCTATATTTTTTAACTTAAATATCCCTAAAACTACTGAATGGATTTACACCAAATCACAAAAAGCACGCTTTCTGGACCAATATGTAGCTTTCTCCCAAAATTGGTGTAATTATGTTCAGCAATTCGGCTGTAGTGTTCAAAAAATGAAAAATCCCCATAGACATAACATGGGGAAAATGCGTTTTGGGACCCCCTCTTTTTTTCCCTGCCCCCGCTTGATGGATCACCCCGAAACTTTCAACATAGCAGTTGAGCCAAAACGGGCACGTTTTTTGAAAAGTTCATGAAGATTCGTCAAGCGGTGCCAAAGTTATTGGCAAAACAAAAAAACGCTTTTCCTATGGAAACTTTAGTCCTAACTATAACTACCTACTGGCGACATCCAGTAGGATAGATAGATAGATAGATAGATAGATAGATAGATAGATAGATATGTCCATTAGAGGTAATGTTCTCAAGGTTCGCAAAAAGCACTACCTAGAAAATAATAGTTTTTTCCAGAGATTATCACCAGTTGACAAGTTCGACAAGTCACATTACAGGTTGGTGAGTTTAGATATCCAATGTATATCCATAAACATGCACCTTACCAACATAGAAGAACAGTCAGCTGTTGATAAGTCTATCTGCACCTTTTTGTTGTTTTGTAGGTTTCCAGAGAAGAAAATCCGTGGACAGCAGTATGCCCAAAGAAGCCAGAAACACATGGTGCAGGAGTCAAGAAGACATCGGAGACTTTGCAGCAGACACCTGAATGAGGCTGCCATAAAATCAGGTAAGTATCTTGTGTGGCTGGTCTATCTGTGCACTAGCCACAATAACTGTAGGCAGCGTATGACTCCCGGGTGCAAATTTTATGCTACTACACCAAAGGAGTGCTGCTGAACTCAGTGCGGACTTCCGGGAGGGACGTCAACACAGGGAAGCACAGGACACTAGACCGTGTCCCCTGCCTCGGCCCTCACCCGAGCCTCCAAGGTCTCCGCTGCGCTGCACATCCATGACACTCATCCACTAGGTTTTTCCACTGGCATGCTTCATCATTGACTCCGCACCCAGATACCTTCATGTATCTGGGTGGGCTCAACCTTGATATTCAAGAGCTCCCTTGACTATTAAGGTGGAGCCCACCCAGATACATGAAGGTATCTGGGTGAGGACTCTGATGAAGCATGCCACAGGAAAAATTTAATAGGAGAGAGTCCTTTTCAAAACAAAGGGCCTGGGGTGGGCAGGGAGAGACAATACTAAAGGGCTACTGTGTGAACTCTCTCTTTGGATATAATTCAACAGTTGGGAAGCAGAGTGTATTCACGATTAAACTTCCTACTCCCTCTCTGATCATAGCTCATTGTTGCCCATCCTACCTACAACATCTTTCACTGAAAATACATCAACTTCTTCAATGTTGATTAAATGTGTACACGTGTCATCCCTCTTTCTTACATAGGCTACTACATGACTTAGATTATCCTAATAGTGTTCAACTTAATTGTGCTCTAGTGAAGTCCTTATGAGTACATACTGTGGGCCTGATTCACAAAGGTAAACTTACACTTAGTAGTATGTTTACTACTTACTCGGAATTCACAAACTATGTGCAGAGTTTTAAGACTCCACACACACTATACAAATGTGTGCAGAGTACTCCGCACCCAGAGACTCCTCAGTTGGGGCGGAGAACATCGCACACATAAGTTTAGGTTCAACTCTGCACATAGTTTGTGAATTGCATTTTGGAGTATGAATTGTAGTACTACAAAACAAACGACAAAGTGCAGTTTGTGAATCAGGCCCGTAGTATCAAAATATTTGTTATCACCCTTAAAGTGCGGGCTCATTTTAACTACTTGTAATTCATTTCAGTTAATTTATCTGAATGCAAATGAAACAGTGGATAGTTATAACAAACATCTATTTCTTTGAATGTACTCTAAAATTAAAAACTTTTTAAACCATATTTGGTACGCTGCGTTTCATGGTTAATTTATTTCAACACCTATTGTCTTTTCTGTTTTTACCCCAAATTTTTAACAAATATATTAAGTTTGTTCTGTTTTTCTTGGTACAAAAAAGTGGATTGGGGAGTGTGCTTTAGAATTAACGATATGCATTTCTTTAGTAGCAGTATCAATTATTTATTTAGTAATAATCGCAGTCTCGCTGCTCTCTTATTCCTCCTTTGGGATCTACTCTGAAGCTACTGTGTTACATAGGTTGAGATGCAGTGTGAAAAGGATCAGTAAAGAAATAGCCTCCCATTCGATCTAAGGATGTAGGGGCTGTGATGTATGATTGGGAGGTTTCTATTGAAATTGTGGTCTGACCTTTGACATGGTCTGACCCTTGTTCATTTTTCAAAAAATACACTTGAATTCTGGGTAATAGACAATATGGCCGGGCAAGCCACAGCATGTCAGCTGGTCGGTGGCTGCACAATGTAGGACCAATCATGGTAATACCTCCTTAAAGGGTCGGAACACGCACCTGAGGGCTGTTAGACAATATAAGGTGCTCAAACACAAAGACAACAAAGAGTTTAGATGGATAACCTCTGCACCCGGTCTCACTGTGTCTGAAACCTAACCATTTACATACCATTCCTAATAAATGCTTTGTACTGTGGTTGAGATTAAAAAACATAAAAGCTGCAGTTTATTAACTGAAAAATATATTATTAAATAAAATCTGCTTCCAGGCTCAAGCACAATATTATGCACATAATTTAAAACTTTGACATTTGATCATTTGATATTAAAGTCTTGTGTTGTTCTATCCTTATATTCTTCCTCAAAGTATATTCCCCCTTACAGCCTTTAGTCTAACTCACTAAGCAAATTGCTTGAGCACTCTAACTGGGCTCCTACCAAGTTTTGGGCCGCAAAGGGGGAGTTTCTTGAGCTTTTTCCAGCAGGCTCTGCCATTTGACGTCCCAAGGCCTTCCAGGCAAAATACCAACTCCCCTTCAGCCTCTTACGACTGGGGCTTTAATAACCTGCTTCTAACTGATATTTGATATGCTGCTAACGCCCCCTCAGGCTTCACCCTGGCCCAAGTTCCTCAGTTAAAGTCCAGTCCATTGCTGTTACCCATAAGTGTCTAATGCTAGCTCTAAGGCTCCCATGAGGCTTAAGCTCTAGGTGCAACCTGAAAGTATCAAGGCATTTGCAATGTTAAGGAGCATATCCATGCCCACTTTAGATAGAATAACTCAACGCTTTACATAGTAGCCTGACATTCTTAAATTGATTCATCCATGCCTGATAACTTTTACACACATAACAGTGCAGAATTTGCACTTAGTGTTATTTTTGTTTCGCCTGGATTTCTCCACTGCACTGTATGAGACTGCTCCTGTTTATTCAAACCTGGGTATAATTTCAGATCTAATAAATATTGTTAAACAACATCACCAGACAAATTGGATTAAGTTGCTTTTCATGCCCTCTTATATTCGCTTTTTGCCCAGTTCTGTTAGGTCATATCCCCTTAAATCTTTGATTAAAATTTCTGGCCTTGTGTAGTTTGTGAGCAGGCTCAGAACAGTCGGTATGAGTTGCTTTCAACTCATCCCTTCTTCCCATTAACTTCCTGGCCCTTCTTCACTATCCTAATCCTATGGACAACCCTGATGCCCACCACTCGTGCGCCTTATCCCCTAAAGCAGGAATTTCATTTACTGTTTTGGAAGGTAGAATCAGTAAACTCACATGGAGTGCTGTGAAAAAAGCAGTTGCAAAGGCCGCTTTGGAAAGATGATCTCAAAAGTTGAGACACTTTCTAGCAACGTAGCCTTCATTATGGCTGCCAATCTAATGTTGGCATCTTTCATTCAGTTATCAATACCAGACATATGAATTGCTGTCACCTTCACAGTGGCTCATGGTTGAAATGTAAGTATCTATTAAAGAAAATCTACACACACCAATCAAAGTCTGATAGAGTTCATTAACAAAAGAAAAATGGATTATCTTTGAATTCACAGAATCAGTCAGTAAGGGGGGGCGGGGTTAGTAAAGGAAAAGTCTACATTTATAGGTTCTTACTCTATATTGCAATGAAGATCACATGATTGTTAAACAGACTATACAGGTGCAGAGACCGAGATAATGGGAAAGGAAGCAGATGAGCTCAAGTTCTAATAGGAATGTAAACTTTTTTGGTTGAGAAAGCTAATCAACACTTTCACATCTTGCTTCTTGAGATGGGAGGCTTAAAGCATCATAAACAGCACTTTCTTTAGGTGTGGTGAGCATGGGCAAGAAAACATGGCTACTGCAGTTACAGTAATGCAAAACCTTCCACCTCCCCCTGAATTATTAACTGCGCAGTTATAAAGCATATCAAGGATCATTAAAAAATTAACTTGCAGATCCATATCAGAGGCAAAATGTTCCATTGACCCATAATCAGATTTCCAACTCTGGTCGTCATCTTTGTCAAATAGTTTCAAGGGGAAAGATGGGGAAGCAGGATAATTAATGGAGTCACTAGAACATCCTGGGCCTTTACTGCATAGTTTCCCTGTCAAGTCATTGAAGATTTTACTCAATAGATTAGATGAACCTTTATAGATGACACGAAGCATTGAAAGGGAGAAAACATCAACAATACAATTTAACTTGTGAAGTCCATGTGACTCCACAATGAGGACCAAGAATAGTTAAATATGGTTAACAGGTTTTATTTGGATTACTAATCAATCCAGTCAATACGCAAGCCATATGCAAATTCAGTAAGTACATTAGTATAAGAAGCAAAGTAAAATATCTCAGTTTGTTGAGACGCAATAGAATGAGATACAGAATTGTGACAGCCACAATTATACAATAGTAAATCAAGATGAACAGGTGTTCCATAAAGAAACTTCCCTTCGCAACTTTAACATGGGTCGAATTTAGGATCATTTTCTATCAAGGGTCTCTAACTCAGGAGCATAGAAGCAAAAGATGTCAGCATGATCAGTAGAAGTCCAAAGGAAAAGGAAATACATGTTTAGCATAAAGCTTCACACAGAGAATAGGCAAGCAGAGAGGTTTGTAACAAACCAAGTCTAAATGGAATCTCTCCTAACTCCAACAACTAACTCAACACTAGGGGAACACCAATATAAAAGTAACAGGAGAGTCAAACACATGTTATCTCTGTTCACACCACCAAGAACCAATCAGAGAACAACCTGTGTGTATCTGCAACATAGCTCTGACTTCCCAATGCATCAGACTAAGGATGCCGTTCTCAGTCTTGATCAACTTGCCATCCCAGTATACGATGAAGAGAAAGCTTCTTTGTTCCTCCACGTTCAATGTTAAGTCTCTCTCAGGCCTCTCTATCAGTCATCTAATACAGACAATGAGCCTTTCACTAGCTAATGAAATAGTAAACCTGCAAGGGAAGGAAAAAGCATGCTTGCAAGCAAAAGACATTTCAACTGAGGCCTGTAGTCAGGCTAACTTAAATGAGCATTTGAGGTGCATTTCGATTATATGGTTATACATACACATGCGTAACTTTAAATGAACTGCAAAACATGAGCAAAGGAATTCATGTTTACATATACAAATATAACTTGGAGTAGAAGTGTAAAACATGAATAAAGAATACATGATTCATGTTTAAACTGAACATTAGTGCACACATACATAAATCCCTAACTTTCTACAGTGAATATATTTCAATAATGCTGTTAAATGTGTCACACACATTAATAAGATCAAGGCACATAGTGACTACAATGTCAGGTGCATGTATATGGTTGCACTTCTGTGACACGCAAGGGTGGAGTCTAAATTACGCTGCTCCAATGCAATTGCAAACCCTGGCAATTACATAAATTAACAAGACAAAAAGCAACACGATTTCAATAATCTCCCTTCCTCAATCTCCAAAAATACCTTCACACTGGGACATAATACTCCATACTGATTATACACGAGTGGCTGGGTTCTCAACGATAAAGACCTAACACTTTCACACATTTTATCATTGTGTTCATGTATTCCAAGAGAGCAGTTTGTGTAACTGTAGATTCAGAATGCTACACTATCATGCCAAACTTCAGCGGGAAGTCTCTTGACAGAGAAGGAAGTTTAGTTTGACTTTGCCTTTTGGCAGGGTAGCAGGATCTAGATCAACCCTTTGGTAAACAGGAATAGGCAAAGTTAACACAGACTAAGATGGCTGTCAGCTGATCATAATTATGTATGTGTGTATATAGAGCAATTTGAAGAATTAAAGAGACAGTTTAGAATCCGGTTGAGTAGGATGCAAAGTGACTCACTATGGCCCTTAAATAAACTGACATTTGTGGTTTTGCAACCCATCCCATAGCTAGCACAAGCAAGATGAAGAGCAGGTGGTCAAATTTGCTGAAAGAATTTTTTTTAAAATGTGACGTTCCACAGTGTTACCCACAGCCTAACAATTCAGCGAGACTGGAGTAGGAAGCGCCCTATATGAAGTGTCCTCATGTGTACCACATTTATTTGCTGGTGGAATCCCATGATTAGGAAATTGAATTCTCACCCACCTAGGTGGCATGTCCCATGCTAGGTGGGCGCTGCAATGCCTAATGAGCCCCACGCCCCCAAACGTTTAATGGGAGATGTTTTCTCTGCCTGTGATATATGTATCAGTGATTAGGTGGGTGATAATGTTGAATAGGTGGATTAATAGTGACCTTTAAAATTGACTTAGAAATCTCCCATGCACTCACTTTATCAGGAGGGGATTCATGCCAAGATTAAAAATAAAAACAAGGGGCCAATAGAACCTTAGTTGTTCAGTGTCCCCTCTCAATTAGTCACGATTCAGAGGACCACAAAACAGCTTAGATTGTATTGGTCCTTTTGTTGGTTTTTAATCTTGGCAGGAATCCCCTCCCAATAAAGATTTGGCAGCAAGGCTGATTTTGACACTCTTCCCAATGACTTGATTACTGGCATAGAAATCACAATACTGTTGGGCAATAGATAATAAGGGAGCAAACCAGTGAGTATCTGCAGTGCCAATCATGCAGTCTCTGCTTATGTGGGTGATACAATTAGTCAAGCTTAGGGAGTAGCATTTTTTGGACAACCGCTTTCCCTGGCTTATTCTTCCACACTTCAGCTGAATCCCTTTTACAGTCCTGTACTCTTTTCTACATCAGGAGCACATTCTTGAAATTTAGCAAGGTCCTGAAAGTGACCATGAGCGATTCGGTGACCTGGGAACTAGAATAATTTCAGATTTGGTGACAAAGCAGCCTTCATCTAGGTCTGATTGGCAAGGGCATTTTGTGTAGCTACCATAGCAAATTCAGAAGACAATTGAAAGACATTAAGGAGTCCTTTAACCTATGAACCATTTTAATTGGGTCTCCGGCTGAGATGAGAATTCTACGCTGCATCCAGGAGGAGTCCAAAATTGTGACTACTCCAAAATCTTGTTTTGCACCAGTAAATATAGTAACAGTTTTCAAAGTTACTAGGATACAAACACGGTCAAAAGCAGTCAATTCAGATACTTGAGCAGCATGCACATTTGGATGATATATTCTATCTATGACTTCATATAGGGTGCAAACATTATAGCCTGCAACTGATGTTCTTTATCGTTTCTAAGTCATAAACTATCAACATAATATACAAGGTCAGGGATTGGCCAAGGTGCAGCAATGATAATGATATAACTCATTAGGCAGACAGTGACAGTCAAACAGTCATGGGGCTCACTGTCATAGGCAAAAGAAAACAGAAGCAGGATTCAAAAATGGATATCATAACCTCGTGATGTGGTATGCAGATAACAGTATTTCCTACTGTGACAGTCTGTACGTATTCAGATTCTGAATTTTAAAAGTCAACAACAGGGTAGCTATAACATGGGGGACAGCAACAGTAAAGGCTGAGCCTAACACAATGTTCTCGGATGCATCAACAGCATTTGCAGTTGCAGGAACTGCAGATCAGCACAACAAAAAGCCTTTGACATGTTAATAGCCTTCTCTTGATGCAGTTGATGCAGGGCTTCTATCACCATGGTCTGTAATAACACTCCCAAATTAAAGCACGATAGGCTTGTTCTAATCAGGTAATCCCAAGTGGAGTACAGGACAAGGCTTGTTTTAATGATACAAAGGTTTACTCTGGCTGCTTAGACTTGGGCAATGGTTCATGAGGGGCTTGCAATAATTTAACAATAATAGCATACTCCAGAGTCCATTATCAGAAGTAATTCGCCATCTACAAAAGATTGCATATCCGTGAGATTGTTAGGGTCTGGTTAGCTTACTGATAGCATCAATACAGTCTGTGGACAGATGCTCCCTCACCATGTTGTTGTTAAGTACTGAACACAAGTAACAACAATTGTGAATTATTTTGAGTTGCTTTGTGCCCCTTTTCAGCCAACTCAGGGGCATATGTACAAGGGCATTGCACCACTGGAACGTCACTTTTACCGATGTTCCAGTGGCGCAATGCCCTGCTCCATATTTACAAAGTGGCGTTAAGCCACTTTTTGTGGCTTAACACGGCTTTGTAAATATGGCACCCTTTCACACAGGTATCTGTGTGAAAGGGGCGTGCAATGGGTGCTTTTGTGGGCATTCCACCGCAACACCCATTGCTTTTAACGCTGTCCCAGATTTATAAGGATCTGTAAATCTGAGTCAGAGCCAAAAACTAATGCCATGCAACAGCAGGCGTTAGATTGGCGCAACGAGCAGAAATACTTTGATTTCTCCTCTTTTTGCTTTTTCTATCTGTGCTGCATTCTGCAGCACACATAGAAAGAGTAAAATGCCATTAATGAATTAATGATTGGTTTTGTGCATGAAGGTGTGCCTTCATGCACAAAAATAATCATTAAATAATGGCAACTTGCTACTTCTACAGAATGCAGCACACATAGAAGTAACAAATCGCGATTATTGATTGTTTATGTGCAGGCAGGGACACTTTCCTGCAATGAAGGCACCCTTGCACAATGACGCAAGGGTGTCCGGGTTGGCGCTAGGCAGCTGTTTTTAGTGCCAGCGCTAGGGAAAATAGAGGGGTGCGCTGTATTCTTGTAAATACGTGCATCCCTGCGTTTCGTAAATGTCGCAGCATGGCAAAATTTGCCGCAGCGCTGTGCTGTGCCATTTCCTTCTACATATACCCCTCAGAGAGTAGATACAGGGAATCAACCTTGACCTGGTACAGTGAGATGGAAGCAACCAATAAATCAATATCTTGACCCAACATAGATCATTCTGGTAAGTCAAGGGTGTCCAGATACTTCTTGAGAGCCTGAAAAAAGATGGAAAGTGAATCAGTATATTGCAGTTTGAGAGGACATCATGTGAGTTAGTCAGTCCCCTGGAAAATGAAAATGTGAAGAGATGATGTCTCGAATTGTAGGTATATAGAAGCCAGAGTATATATCAACAACACTAAACCACAAGGCAGTTGCTGGTATACATGACAGAATGAATCACAAATAGTGTACAAATCAATAAGTGTCTTGATAAGGGTTAAAAAAGAAAGAAAATAAATTGCCAAAATGAGGGTGTTGAGAACTAACACTGTCATGACCACCTACAGCACCTTAATGTGCTCTGCCCTGAGTCACTGTTTTTCCCGCAAGATCACCTGGGGCCCCCTGATACACCTCAGTCATACACAACACAAGGGGGCAATGTCACGGCCAATAGAGCAGTCAGGAACACAGAAATCACACATGTAGCTTGAGACACATACAGTGGTCAGGCCTAACATCATAGAATTTAAGTTATCAACTGTTTAAAGGGCATCTGTCCACAGAATTCACTAAGAATCCTATTTGTGGGGCATGGTCAGGCAGTATTGCTGCCTAGACAGGTTTCCCCGGAACTACTTCTGACACATCCATAATCCTACGGTATCCTGCACCATCGATTTCCTTAATTGCTGCATGGTGGCTCGGGTGCACCCCAAGTCATCCCCACCCGACAAGGTTAGAAACCGGGCGGGTTGAAGCGGGGGAGAGTAGAAGGGGCAGCCGATGCGAGAGGCCTATTATCCCCTGGAAAGTGCTGGTGGTACAGCAGAGCCACCGTGAGGCTAGAGGACCACCGACGGCGTGTTGGACAGAGGTCCCCCCTCGTGAATTGCTGCCACAGCTTCCGAAGGAGGATTGCAGGACTGGGGCAAGCCTCCCGAGCGGTGGGCTGCTGCAGAGCCCGAGGATGTAGGACCGCAGAGGGAATTGGTGGATCTGGAGCCCAGGGCGGCTGCTGGAGGCTTATGGCGCCTGGGGACAGCATGAGCAATCAAGAGAGGCTGTCGGGAGAGGCCCGGTGGATTGCGCACTGAAAAACAGAGGTGGTGAGGTGAGCTGTGTTGCCTGCCATGCTGGGAGCGTGCACCTGTGGGGAATAATCATGGCCACGACCTGACCTGGCGGTATCCTCCCCTGTGTCTTGCGGTGGGACTGTCAGCAGCTGGACCGTGCTGTTGGTCCTGTGATGGAGTAAGCTGCCAAGGTGGGGCGGCCTCATGAAGTGAGGAGCTGAGTGGAGCCCCGAGGTGAGAAGGTGCAGCAGGTACCGATGTCCTCAGAGCCCTGGGTGGCCTCTGGTGATATCGAACGCCCGGGGACAGAATCAGAATAAAGTTTATTGTTTAGTTAATTAAAACCATAACAATGTGCCGATAAGTCGCGATGCATAGCACCATTAAAATGTACATTAAAATATATGCTTAAAAAAAAATTCTTATCACAGAAGTTCGCTCTACATCCAGTTATGAATAAGCGAGGCATAGGATAACAGTTGACAAGTACATAAGACATGGTTTCTAAAGTGCCATCGTGCTACTCTCTTAACATTTTATGATATTATGTTCAGTGATAGTTAATTTATTAGTTGCGTTGCACAGTTCTAACATGGTAGATGGAAAAAGCTGGCCGTTTTGCCAGGCCACTAGCCTTGTTTCAATACTTCCTCGTGATTAGTTAAAATTTTTATTAAACAACAGTTAAGCTGAGGATCATTCGGATCGAGACATTTTAATATTGCAGTTCTACAGGAACGAATGCCTCTTGCGTTAAAAGGTCCCTTTAGCAATTTCCGGCGATCCTGGCTTAGAGCTGGGCAGATGCAAACTAAGTGAATAATATCCTGTATTGGTGATCCACAAAGACTACATGACTTTGGGCCCTGGTATTTCCAACTTGGCAGGTCTGCATTTGATGGCAATTTACCAAAAACGTATTGCTAAAAACTTAGACTTTAAATAGGAAGAAAAAGGCTGACCCAAGTATGTCGCAGGTTGCAATTTTATATAGGATTGCAGAACCATCCATGCGTGGGCTCGCTTGCTTAGGATGGCTTTATCCTCCATTAATGAATGTTGCTTTGCCTCCTTCTTTAGGATTTGCTGAAAGGAAGTAAATGGAAGATTTTGCTGCCAAAGGTCTACCGTATTAGTGGACTGTAAAGATGATTGAAGATACTCGGAGTAGGAGGACTGTGGGTCCCCTTGTAATGCGTTCCAGAGCGCATTGTTGATCTCGTTTTCTCAGTTGCGCCAGACTTTGTACCAAGTTTTTATTGTAACGTATCTTCTGTACAGCTGTTGCTGTTGCAGCCCAAACTCTAACCGGACCTGCGCCGGTGAGGCATTATGTGGAAGCGAAAATACTTTTTTATATGCTCGTGTTTGGAGGCTGTCCAGCGTCGCAGCATCTTTCCCATGCTGAACTTCAGGAGAGGCCCGGTGGATTGAGCACTGAAAAACAGAGGTGGTGAGGTGAGCTGTGTTGCCTGCCGTGCTGGTAGCGTGCACCTGTGGGGAATAATCATGGCCGCGACCTGACCTGGCGGTATCCTCCCCCGTGTCTTGTGGTGGGACTGTCAGCAGCTGGACCATGCAGTAAGCTGCCGAGGTGTGGCGGCCTCGTGAAGTGAGGAGCTGAGCGGAGCCCCGAGGTGAGGAGGTGCAGCAGGTACCGATGTCCTCAGAGCCCCGGACGGCCTCTGGTGATATCGAACGCCCGGGGACAGTGACTGGCTGCGGGTGGGGGCTGCCGGATGAAACACGGGGGTGGCGTGGCAGACCTCCAGGTCACTGGAATGTGTCTTCAAGGTTGAGCCCCGCTCTGCATGAGTGATAACTGCACATTCCATAGAAGAGGGTGCTGGGGCCATAGTTGGGAACTGGAGGCGTCCTCCCCAGCTACATTGCATTGAGTTTGGCTGGTGCTGGGACCGGGCTATAGGCCCTGCAAGTTTGGGAAACCATGCCTCAGATGAGTCCCCTGTTGTATAACCACTGAATTTTTTACTGGAGACTGGCTGATGTTAGGAGCGGGATATAGGCCTGCATGCTTGAGAATCTTGAATGCTGAAGAAGCCCCCGGAGTAGGGCTACTGGATTATGCTGGAGGAGTTGGGAGACCCCCATCTCTGCAGTGAGTACTGGGTTGTGGCAGAGATACTAGTCAGGGCCCAATTAGTTGAAGGGAACTGACCCCCCCAGTGTACTGATCTTTTAATTGACTGCCTAGTCCCTGCTGTGGGCAAGGCAGTGGCAGCTCGTCATGGCTAAAGATAAAGTACCGAAAACAGTCCAGGCTAATAAAATAGATAACTATGCACATCCACTACAGCCTGATGGTGCAGCAGGAGGTGTGGCGCAGCACGCCCCACATGGAGAACAGGGGACCCGCATGATGGCAGAGATACTAGCTGAAATAAAGGGATCCAGGGAGCTCAAAAATAGATACGGTGGCGCTGGTGGTGGGGTTGCTCCGTGATGACTTCCGCAAAATATCTGACAGGGTCACAGAAAATGAAATAAATGTACAAACCCTGCGGACCGAGGTGGCCACCCTATGGAAAACAGTGACAGAGGTATAGTCGTTATCGATACGCCTGGATATGCAGGTAAAGGACGCTGAAGGGCGCCCAAGGAGAAATAACCTTCGCTTCATAGGATTTCCCAAGAGGGCAGAGGGGCAATCCATGTAGCCCTTCTTAGAGGACTGGATCACTAACACCCTACGGTCCAAACGACTTTCAAACTTTTTTACAATTGAACAATTGCATAGGGCGTTAGTCCTGCTGCCCAGGCTCAGTGCGCCGCGGCGTGCGGTCATAGCGCGCCTGTTTAATTTCAGAGACTGGGATGCGATCCTGCAGTATGCTCAAGCACACGGAACACCCCAATTTGATGGTCAGAATGTAATGATTTATCCGGACTATACTCATAAAGTAAAGGATCTGTGGAAGAACTTTTGGGCTATCAAAAAATGACTGAGAGACAGAGATATCCGGTATAGTTCTATGTTCCCAGCATAACTCAGAGTCCAGCATAATGGGAAGGTGTACTTTTTTGTAAGCCCTGAGGAGGTTAATGACTGGGTGGATACCCTGGGCAGCCAACCTCGGTAGCATCCTCAGGACCGCAATAAGAAGAGGAGTGGGACACCAAAATGGGGGCCCCTGACACGTAGACACTCAGCGGACTCCCTACCTGGCTTGGGGGTCTGCGGCACTGGGAAATTTCTAGTTTGCCCGGACGGCACATTGACAGACTCCAACTGTGTGCCAGATACTTGTGAGTCCTTTATGCTACACAGAGATGCCAGGGAGAGCAGAAGTGATGCCTCTGACCACGATCAGGGGTGATGGTGTGAATACTGTGCCAATGCACTGCCAGTTTTTGATGTTTGAATATTTGTCTAACTGTATTTTAATGATTATATATCCCAATTTAAGCATACTGTTGATGTGCTGTGCTGATCTGGGACATGATGAGTGTTATCATATGCAGAGGGGATCGAGTGGAGGAGGGACCTGGCTCTATTCTCCCTAGAAATTATGTTACAAATGGTGCTATGTATAAAATGTAGGTGGGGGTTCACTAAGGGCCACGATCCTGCTGGGCGGGCTGAGTGCCTCAAACTCGCTGGCCTGGTGGGACGATATGGTCCTTTGCAAGTTGCGCTCACAGTAAAGGAGGCTGATGCCCATTGGGGAGGATGGGGCGATAGGACCTGAGTGTTGGCCAAGTTGAGGGAGGCCTTCAAGTTTAGACTCACAGCCTGAGGGAGGGGGGAGTTGCCCGAGGTTCGGGCGTAGGTTCTGTTCTTCAGGGAGAGTCTGACTATATGATGACATTGATTATCAAAATTTGCGAGGCAGGATCGGGAGGGGGTGGCTGAGGTAACAGTGGATTGCACAATGGGACATTGGTGCCAGACACCGTAGATACCGATGGCTAATGACTTGAAATTTATGACCTGGAATGTCGGGGGACTAAGGCAATATAGTAAGCGTTAGAGAGTTCACTCTTATTTGTGTCGATATGGGGCTTCAGGGGCCTTTCTGCAGGAGACCCACACGTGGGGGCCTTGCTTGCCCTATTTGTGGCATAGATGGCAGGGGCAGGTATTTGCTACTTCATAGTCTAGATATGCTAGGGGGCTTTAATTTCGGTGGCTCCCAGGGTTCCTTTTGTAGCAAAAGAGGCAAAGATAGACACTGATCCCTGATGGCTGCTATGTGATAGTCTTTGGGACACTGGACGCTAGAGATGTGGGTCTGGTGAACGTGTATGCTCCGAATACAGACAATCCTGATTTCTTTGGTACCGTGCTCCATGCAACCCTAGAACGTATGTGCATGGCGATAGTTATGGCGGGTGACCTGAACTGTGTACTAAATGGCGAGATTGATCGTCTCCCTCCTAAGGTAGATACTAAACCAGATATGACGAATGCACTATGGGAGTTGATAAAGGGTCTGGGACTACAGAATGCCTGGAGAATACTCCACCCATGGAGTAAAACTTACTCCTGCTATGTGCCTGCTAACGGGACATACAGCCGCATTGATTATTGTCTAGTGTTGGATGTTTTCCTTGGGTGGGTGGAAAATGTTACTTACCTGGTGCGTTATATATCAGACCACTCACCACTATTGGTCACTTTCCGAATGCATGGGCAGGTGCTTGCGGTGCCCATATGGAGAATGAGTGTGAAGGCGCTGTTGGACCAGGTGTTTGCTAGTGAAATGGTGAGGGTGGTCATTTTGCATCCAGTGCCTATAAAAGGAATGCCCGCCTACCATGCCCTGCTTGCAGTCGGGAACTCAGCAGCAGCAGATGCAAGCTCCTGTTCGGTGGTCAGACTTACCTGCACAATCCTGTCCAGCTTCCTGGAATGACTTAAGTCTTCCTCTTGATTGTCCAGTCTTCCCAGTGGACAGCATACCTGGTCTTCACTAATTCTGGTACTACGAAACTTGCAAAAGAAAAGACTCAGATGAGTACACTTCGTCCTAAGCTACAATATGCACACTTACAATTTCGCTTAACTAGAAATAGGAGACACTAATCTTTGATTCAAGAGAACATCAGTGAGACATTGTGTGAGGCAAAACATGATTGTTTGAGGAGATCACTGTGACAGGAACAGAACCTAGCAACCAGATAAAGCTAACAACGTGTTTGCACAATTGAGAATGCAAGGTTCTAGGCGCTCAGAGACTAAGACGTATTTGGGAAAACTATCAAGTACCAATTTCAGAGTTCGAAACTACAGTCGAGAAACCTTCAGGGTTGGACATTCATACTTTGCCCACCAGCTAAGAGAAGTTCAAAGGAAAAATAAGGTACAGGAGGGGGTTTTGCACACACAAGGGAGGCCACAAAGAGGATGGAGCATCCAGTGCTGGGGAGGTGCAGTAAACATTGCCTTTTATCTTTGCAGTGATACTTTCAATTAAATTCTCTCAGTGTAAGAGAGGCAGAATATTAAAAGCAGTGAGGGACATCACCAAGCAGAGCAGTGTGATGGAACACAGCAGCACAGCCACTTGCGGAGACAGCTGTCATATTTTCTCTTTCATCCAATTTCCCCTCTTCACCGTGGTGTTGTCTTAGATTAAGCATATCCAAAGCTTGGACTAAGCTCACAGTACTGTGTGGGTACCAGAGAAGTGTAGGCATCACATCGGCGCATATTATGGTGCCAGTTTAAGGGTTGATATCCCCTTGGTTTCATTAATTGGACAAATCAGGCAATGACTCCGTCTGATGTCTTTTCAAGTATTATTCCTTTTTTAAGTAATCTCTTCTATATAGACTGCGGTCATTTACACGCAACAAAGTTACGAGTTACTCCCTTATTTGGAAGTGTGAATTGGTGGCATCATCATCATTCATATATTATTAAGCGCTTGCCCTGAAGAAGTCCAATATTTTGGACAAAACGCATAGGCTGTTCTTCCCTGCAAATGCATCCCACATCTGAACCTATTTGAATAAAGAGAAGATTTGAAAATGCATCTTTGAAATTGAATCACACTTCTTGGTTATTCTAATGTATAAGTACTATTTGGTTCACCGGTTGGTTTTTATTTAGATTCGTATGGTCCTGTCAGGACCGCACCTTGGCAGTGGGTGCTTGAACTGTGTGCACATTGCCATATACATGGCTATTGCCTCCGTTACAAGGATTTTGGGGATAACAGTATAGGTGCGATCTTCGGTAGGGGTTCCACTGTCATGCTCAGTTTTCATATCCAAAGTTTGATCTGGAGAGCACAGTTGGGCATTAGAGATCAGGCATCGTTTATCACACCTGCTGGACCCAGGGATCTAAGGTAAGTCAACCTGGTAAGTTTACTGGCTAACCAGCCTCTGACAAACTTTTTTTACTGAAGCAGAGAGGAACGGCCATATTCCTGTTTCCTGTATGCCTATGTCTGGCCTTAGTTGAAAAAGTTGCCTAAAATACCTCAACATCATAACATTTACCTCGATCCTGACAAAATCCGAAGTCAAGACACACCCTATATCATTAGCTTGGTCAAGTATATTAGATATTAACTGAAGCATGGAATTTAAATAAGCATTAGCTTCATGGAGATTGCTGTTTTATTTGAAAATATTATTTTCATATGGGGCATTTAGGTATACTATCATTTGGGGTAAAAACAGTACAATTAATTTTACATAACGGATCCTTTCAAACAGATTTGTGGATGAGGTAGGATGTGAAATGAAAGTGAGTTGATCAGTGATAGGACACCAATGCTAGAAAGTAGAGGGAACCCGACAAAACCCAGTTCCTACAGCTATTTCTGGACCCAGAGAAATATGTCGAATTGGTCCTGGTGTCATTTTCCAACACCAGGAAACAATTCTGCAGTGCCTGCAGTTTGTCTGCTGTTCTTTCAGAGCAGCAACCTGTGGACAGAATGGGGGCTTTCTTTTTGTTCTCTCCAAGCTGGGCCCAAAACAAAGGCCTGAATTAAAGAGTCAATATGAAACAATGGGGTGACCCAGTTACGTGCAGAACCTGGGGATTGGTACATTAAGTGAACATTGGTTCTGCCACCAAATTGCTTTAAAAACCGTAGACCGTTTTTTTATATAATAATTATCCTCTAATAAGATGAGACTTTCATTTTCTTATTGAACACTGGCGTTGACGGTCACCCTAATTTATTTTTGACAGGTCAACCTCCTCCTTTACACAAGCTGCCACGCTGTATATATTATTCACTACTCTGGTAAACGTCGATGCATACTTCCAAGTGTTATTGATCAACTAGACCAATAGAGAATAAGAGGATTAATTGCTGGTCGTGTTGAATCACACTTTTCATGTACCTCACTCTGTGTTTAAATGTGTTTTTTTTTATATATATGTTTATTGGTTATGTCTAAGTTGTGTTGTGATATATATGTAAACACATTTTTGTTTTCACTTCACGTCTTTGATTCGTTAATAAGTGTAATTGTACACTATATATCTGTGTGCATATAAATGTCCTGTTTCATTGAGTATATCATTTTTATGATTTTATCATAAAATCCTAAACATATTCAGAAGTATATGAGTAATTTTTGGTATAGTTTCTTTAGTTTGGACTTGCTCTGATATTTATCATTAAATGAAAGTCTCATCTTATTAGAGGGATAATTATTATATAAAAAACGGTCTACGCTTTTTAAAGCAATTTGGTGGCAGAACCACTGTTGAATTAAAGGGTCATCAGCCTTTCTTTTGTTCGAATATCACTGTACTGGCACCCATCTGGAGCCTAACACATTGTTTCCTTTCATTGCAGTGGCATCTAAGGCACACAGAGTATCTCACTTTACAAGTATTTTAGAGAAACTAAGACTTGGAGGTACATTTTTGACTTTGTTCAACACCACATGTAAGAAATGTGCATGAACTGTAAGATTTTTAGGATTTGTCTCTGTGTATAAGTAAGTACACAAATAATTGGTACCTACTCATTTGTATTTTATTTAATTCTTTTAAAGCACTACTCATCCCAGTGTAGGTTGTGAGTGTGCTTTACAGCACATAGACAATAAAATCACACAAATGTGAGCATAAATGTACAGGAAATGTTACATAACATGAGGATTATTAGGTGCAGGAATCACATATCGTCCATAGACATAATCCCCCCAAAATTGCTGAGCACACAAATATCTCAGCGGCAGGTGTCTTAACCCTGTAAGATATTTTAGAATGCAGCCTCTGTGACCAATTAAATATACAACAACAGACTTACTGTCACATTTGTCCCTGTTGCCAATTTCTCTGAGCCGATTTAAAACAAATAAGTGTATAAGTTGATTGTCATACTCTGCTTTTTAAGTTATGACCCTCGTGACCCTGCTCCCTTTCCTCTGCCACACCTTGACCCCCAATTTATGGGTTGCCAGAATAAATTTGTTTCCTAATCCAGCATAGGATAGGACCCAAAGAAATAGAAACAGGACTAATAATATAATTTAGAATGTGTGTAAAAAATGCCAACTGGATCAATAGTTTTATTCATGAGAAGTAGATAAATAAACATATTTTTAGAGCAAATTAACACACACCATTATCGATAAGGCAAGAATATGGCTTTCCATTAATAAGGCACCTTACGTAGGTCCATTCTGATCTGGGGGAATCAAAGCATTCACAGGCATTGCTAAAAGGTCAGCCACCTATTTTTGTGAAATTGGAGTAAATTCTGGTTGCCTCACACAATCAGAAAAAATTAGGGCAATCATGTTTCCATAGCCACAGCTGCCTACAATTGAAGCAAGATGAATGGGATGGAGAAGGAGGTTGGATGTCTGGCCGAAGCAACGTCAGGGCAGGGGAAGATGTCACTCCATGAGATTAGTGGGGATGAGATGCACACCTAGTCATCCATTTTACATCAAACTTACTCAATTTAAACTTTTTCGGCGTGCAAAGCTTGCTCCGCGATTCGTCTCATTGCGCTGCAACATTACTAGAACACGAGGGAACCATCGTTGGTTCCACCAAGCTGCACAGCCCCAAGACTGTATGAATCCAATAAATCAAATTCATATCATTTAATGTTCTGTTTTCTCCATTTATTCACCATTGGTTTTCAACCTTCTTTCTTCACTTTTTCTTTCAATTCATTTTATCCAATCAGTATTTTACGTCAATTCACAAAAGCTCAGGAGCACTAAATGGGTTCCACATGTCATGATTTTATTATAACGACCCAATGCATTTCGGGAAAAGATTCCCTTCGTCAGGGGCATCTACAAATACAAGCATATATATGTTTTAGCCATCTTTGTCAACATAATAAAACACTTCACTTAAGTTTAAAAACGAATTCCATCAATTATACACGAAGGTAATGTTAACGATAAAAAATGTTAACGATGAAGAAAAACCACTACAAGTTAATCTGACCTATACCCAAAAAGTTACCGCCGGCATATTACATCCAATCCTTTCTATACCCACATTATTCAGCGTAGCGTATTAATCCTAAATAAATCCACCCCCTTTGTACGGTAAACACGATAACACTTATTCAAAAGTACGGAAACTACTATCGGCTTGTACACGCTTACCATGACATACTGATCAATCCTATATCTTCAAACGTCGATTCCAGAAATTAAAATCCATTTAAAACAACATACTTGGAAAGAACCCCTCTATAGTTGAGTCATCACGTGATCGGGGAACATGGCGGCTGGCTGACGCCGGTCGCGAGAGCTCCTGAGCGGAGAAGTGGAGAATCCATCGTTGTGAAGCTTATGATAACGGGTAACGGCGTGGTATGCGGTATCGGTAGTGGCAAAAATAGAAAGTGAGAAACGCGAGAGTCTTATTCCCTGTTTGCATATGGGCACAGACACAGTTGCGGAAGGTGGCCCCGCCCTTCGGGGGAATTGGTGCTGGGCGGCGGCGTTTCTCCGGAGATCTCGGGCGGTGACGGCGCTGATCGGGCTCAAGAGGGGCAGAGCTTGCATAGCCTCTTCTGGGCATGTAACTTTGGCGGCAAATCACGGGAGAGGCGCAGATTCAGTTTGCCGAGAACAGGCTACAGGTCGAGAGGGAGCGGCCCTTCGTTTCCCCGAAGAGTTTTGGCTACAGCAACAGGGAAATAGCACGAAGGTTAAGGCAAAGTGGGGGTGGATGGAAAACCACCTCCCCTCCCAGGATTCCCCTTCCTGTGTGAACCTAATGAACGAGGAGTTGGAAAGTGGAGGTGGTAGGGGACTCACAACCCAAGCTCTCATAGGGGAGAAAAAGGCTACAGGGATTACTTCGACTGCTGCTAGGGAGGTGCAATTTCTGCCGGTGAGGAACCGGTATCTCCTACGCTCTGTGCCTGAAAAGAAAGGTGTTGTTGGAAGAGCAAAAGTCCCTGCAGTTAGAGAGCCTCAAGCTGTAACCCCCGTTAAAAAAGCAACCAGAGGTTCTGGGAGAACCAAGAGGTGTGGGCCTAGGGAGACGCGTTCTTTCTCTAAACCTCCCCCTTCTCTCAGGTCTTATTTTAAAATCATGGAGCAGGTTGCAGGTTCTGTAGAGGGGGTGGGAAATAAGGCTGTGGAACAGCCACCCCAGGCTGAGCCACTGCGGCTGGAAAACCGTTTCTCCCCATTGGTAGAAAACCAAGAAGAAATCATATCCCACACACAAGCAACTCAGAATGACATAACGGGTAAGGGCAATGAAGGTAATAGTCCTAGCCTGAGTAACGGTGAGAGTTCGGGGTCAGATCATAGCCCGCAGGGAAAGTCTTCCTCAGAAAACCAGCTGGCAGATCTGCTCTATACTTTGAGACAAGGCATTTTGGTTAAATTTGAGACTTCTGAATATAATCAGAAGGATATTCAAGAAGAATGTGGGATACTTGAACAAAAAATAGATGGAATAGCTCAACGGACCACAGCCCTAGAAGGCGAGATGAAGTCATTGGCAGCGGCGACGGCTGTAAACACTAGCGAAATTGTGGGGCTTAAAAAGCAAAATAAGATGTTGCAAGAGGACTTGGAGAGACTTGAACTGCAAGCCAGGCGCAATAATGTCCGTCTCTTGAATATCCCTGAAAATTCTGAGAAAGACGATATCAAAGTTTTTGTGTGTAAGTTGTTGGGAGGTCTACTTCAGGATAGGGCAGATATTGATTGGGACAGAGAGATACAAAGGGTGCATAGAGACCCATTTAGGTTACACCCTGGGAGGAAAACCCCAAGGAAGATTCTGATAAATTTCCTCTCGTTCTCGGTCAAGGAGTTAGTGCTGGGGCGTGCCCTGAAGGATCGTTTTTGAAGTTTGGAGACCTCAGTTATCAAATTCGATCTGATATGGGTAAGAGAACAGCCCAGAGGCAGTGGGAGCTGGGCGCAAAAATGAACGACCTATGTTCTAAGGGGGCCCAGGTACAGATGAAGTTCCCCGCAATGCTGAGGATAATGTGGCGGAATAAAATACACTATTAGAGATCCAGAAGAGGTGGACTCCCTGTTGACGCAGATGGAAGGTTCAGAATAAAGGCATAAATAGGGAGTTAGAGGATCTATCTTATGTATAAGTATTAGTTACCCTTACACTTAGTATTTTGGTTTGGTTTGGATTCTCCCTCCCCTAGCTCGGGGGTTCCCAAAAGGTGATTTCGTCGCCTAGAGATAGGAAGGAGGGTTCCCCAAGGTGGGTGGGTGGTGGGGTGCACTGGTTGGTGGGAGCATGAGGGAAAAAAAGAAAAAATTGTCCTTATTCTGTCATATGGTAGTGTGACTCTAATTAAAATGAGTGGTCTTTTGACTTTTTTCAGAGAGGGAGTGGGTTATGAGCATAGGTTAAGATCAAGGTGGTCTTTTTGGAGGCGGGTATCGTACTATAGAAATGAGTAAAAACCTGGTGCATTTCATATCCTGGAATGTGAATGGTTTGAGATCCAGGAAGAAGTTGGCTCGGGTCTCGGAATTTCTTAAGAATAGCGAGGCTAGTGTTATTCTGCTTCAGGAAACTCACTTAGAAAAGGGCGAGTGTGGTGCCGCATTTAATAAATTGATCTGGGTTCAGGAAGTATTGTGCTCGGACCAAAGAGACAGCACAAGAGGTGTGGCAGTCATTATACGATGTAATCTCGGCATCAAATTAGAAAACTATCAGACAGACTCCTCCGGGAGATGGTTGGTAGCCAACCTGAGGATACAAGGGATGCCAATAGTTTGTGCCAATTATTATGGTCCGAACGATGACGTCCCAGATGTCTTAATTAAGCTTGAAGCATGTTTAATACTGCCTAGTGCTCCGGTGATAATCGGAGGCGATTTTAATATAGTACAAAATAAGGATTTACATAGAACCTCCAAAGTTAAATATGTTAGTCCCCCTAAAGTATCCACAGTAGTTAAGACCATGATTCAGGAGCTAAATTTGATAGACATTTGGAGAAGTAAGATGGGGGAGAGAAAAGACTTCACCTTTTACAGTAAAAAATATGGCCACCACTCCCGTATCGACTATTTTCTAGTAGATCGGGAGGTACTAACAGCGGTTGAAGAGGTTAAACATCTGCCTGCTATCCTCTCAGATCATTCGGCTGTGTTTTTGTCCTTTAGGCATTACAATAAGATTGGTATGAAAAGGTGGACCTTAGATAGGACTATTCTGTTAAATGAAGGAGTGGTATTAAATATAAGGGATGAGGTTTCGGTTTTCTTTCAAGCCAATATGGGATCAGCAAAAATCCAAGTCATCTGGGACTCGTTTAAAGCGTATTTAAGAGCTATTGGCACTTCTATAATGGTGGGAAAGAGGCGAGGTATGAAACAGCAAGAGGAGGAACTCTCCAAAAAGATTAAATACAAGGAACAGGAACCCCAAAAGGCATCATTGGAGGGCTCTAGTAAAGTTTCTTTGTTGGGCAAAGAGTTAGAACAGTTTCAAGCGGAATATCAAGGAGCTCTTGATAAGAGGCTATTGGATAGATGGAGGGTTAGTAAGTTACAACATTTTGCATATGGGGAGAAGAGTTGCTAGCTTCTAGCTTGGAAAGCCAAATCAGATAAATCTAGAAATTTAATAGGTAGTCTAAGAGATGACGAACAGGTGCCCTACTAGACACCAACTCAAAAATAGGCATGGAAGCCCGCAGGTATATGAGTCAGCTATATAAAGACGATATCTCACCAGGGAAGGAGAACATAGAGGCCTGGCTGGGGAAGATTGAACTCCCTAATTTAAATGACGACCAAAAGAGGGCCTTAATGGCCGAGATAACGGAGGATGAAGTCCGAGTACAGCTGAGAAAGATGGCTAGGGGAAAGGTGGCCGGCCCAGATGGTCTACCGGTTGAGACATATTTTAGCCTTCTTGATAGTATAGTACCAGTGCTGAAATGCCCAATCAACGCCCCGTTGTCTTGGGCGGAAGCTACGGTAATATTGATTCTGAAACCCAATAAAGATCCTTTGGCAGTAGACTCCTATAGGCCAATATCGCTTTTGAACACCGACTATAAGGTTTTTTTGGGGATATTGGCCGCTAGGGTCGCCAGGATTATTAAATGGGTTATTCATCAAGATCAGAGAGGATTTATCCCCGGGAGGCAGCTCAATGGGCTTACCTTCGGGATGTTTGGGGTTATTGATTTGGCGGAAGCCCATAATTTACCCGTAACTGTTGTAGCTGTTGACGCCGCTAATGCGTTTGATCAAGTTCACTGGCCCTACCTCTGGGAGGTTTTAAAGATCTTTGGGTTCCCGGAGAATATAGTAAGGGCAGTCCAAAATCTGTACTGTTTGCCTAGAGCCAGGGTATTGGTCAACGGGGAGCTATCATATTGGTTCAATATAACTCGGGGAACCAGGCAGGGGTGCCCCCTGTCCCCGCTTTTATTTAATCTTTATATTGAGCCGTTTGCTTCCCTGATTAGAATGGATGATACTATTGCTCCGTTTAAGTTCGTAGGTTTAGTGGCAAAATTGGCCTTGTATGCGGACGATCTTATACTCTATACGGTTAACCCTGAGGTAGCCATTCCTAATTTAATGGCTAAGGCGGAATTCTTTGGGAAGATATCTGGATATAAGGTAAACAGAGGAAAGACCGAAGTTATGGAATGGAATCAGCCTAGGCAAACCCCGGGGATTAAGTCACAAATGCGTTATTTTGGTATTATAATCACGCAGAAACTAGCGGAAGTGCCTAGCGTTAACTGGAAGATAAGTCAGGAGATCGGGAGATTGTTGGTTAGGTGGGCGAATCTACCCCTAAACATATATGGCAGGGTTAACCTCATCAAAATGATTGTCCTCCCTAAGATTACGTTTCTTTTCAACTCTATACCCTTACCTTTTGACAAAGGAGAGGTAGCTAAATTGCAGGGGAAGATAGGCAGCTTTATCTGGTCCTCAAAGGGATCACGGATATCCTGGAAAAAGCTAAGGAGGAGGTTGGACAAGGGGTGGCTGGCTCTTCCTGATCTCATGACATATTGGTATGCATTTCACTTTAAGAACTTTCGCATACTGTTAAATAAAGTGGATGGGTCACCATTAGGAATATTTTTTGGGGCTATGCTGAGTGGACTGAGGGAAGGACAGGATCAGTTTTTGTTTAAATACGGAGACCCGAAGTTTTAAAAAAAAGTGAGGTTGGGGGCATGGCCAAGATGGCGAGCGGGTAAGACGTGTCCCATTTGTCTCCCCGCTCCCGTCGGCCACCCGCTGTCTTCCCGGCAGAGTTTTTGCGAGCAGGACCCTCGATGGTGATCAGGGACAGAGCGAGAACTCGGGCGCTGATCTGCGGTGGGTCCCGGGCCTGAGATAGTGCCGCACTGCAGTAAACGGTGGCAGGCTTCGGCGAGCTAAGATGGCGGCCGCGACAATCTGATCGGCTGAGTGAGAGCCCCCGCGCCTGAGACTGCGTGACTGGCGGTCCGGAGAGGCTTGGGGGGGCCTGCAGCGGGGGACTGCCGTGCAGCACGAGCGGCGAAAGGAGCTTCCCCCCCTGGTGACAAGGGGGGTGAGTGCGGCGGCAAAGGAGGAGAAGGTACGGCAGAGCGCGAGGCCCAACGTGGGGATGGGAGGCGGATGCACGCCCAGCTCGGCGCCTGAGGGCCGGGAACTGCTGAGGGCGACTGGACGGGGGCCCCTGGCTAATGAGACTGTGGGGGTGCAGAGATGCGCCGTTGCGCTACTGACCAGGGCGGACGCAGCAGAGGGAGCAGATCGGGACCCTCGGCCAGGTGGAGAGCAGCTGGAGCCCGGCGACCGGGGCGACGCCCACGCATCCCAAGAGGTGAGCGACTGGGGGAGCGCTGCATCGGTCTGAGGCACTGCACATTGGCGAAGAGACAGCGGCAGGGCAAGCCTCAGTACAACCCCTGGGCCCATGCCGGCCCTGGCCCATTGCTACAGGAAGGGAGTGGCCCCACGCTGAGACCAGGGTCCCTGAGAGAGAAGGAGACGCCAGGGTGAGAGACGACGTGGAGGTCGTGTCGGGGGCATGTCGGGCGCCTGAACGAGCTGCCGGGCTTGTTCCTGGGAGGAGGTGCATTCCCCCTGGCGGCGCCGGTGATTTGAGCGAGGCGCCGGTCGTTGAGGAGGAAGCGAAGACAGGAGCCTGTGGTCGAGGGCACTGACGCTACGAGCTGCACCGTGCGTGGTAGGAGGCGACCACAGGGGGGGGCCATCTGCTGCCTGCGGGGCTTGGGGGCGCCATCCCGCTCCACACAGCGTCTTTGAGTTGCGCCTGAGAGCTGGACTAGCATTGTAGGTGGAATCCAGGCGGGCCACGGGACAAGAGCACTAAGGCGCCCCTGGGACTGCGGACGGGCTGGAGCGCGTCGCGTTGGACAGAGGGCCCCACTGTCTTTGGGACCGGGGGGCTGACGCTCAACACTGGCAAGGCCCGAAGTGAACTAGGGGCGGCCCGGTGAAGCGAGGCCCAGAACGCGGAGAAGAGAGAAGCACACGCAACGGGCGGTTGCAGCTTGGATTGCTATCACACGTTGCTGCCTTGTGTGTCCGGCCGCCGCCCGGACATGTCCTCGACTTGGGGGAAGAAGGATAGGAACATAAAGGACATGTTTGCCAAGATCACGGGGGCAAGTGGAGGTGACAGCCGGGCCCCCTCGCCCACGATGGGGGGGGCAAGAGCCGGAAACCATGGAGGAACCAGTCACACGTGCATTCCTCACTCAATTATTCTCTACCCTGCGAGAGGATCTGCAAACTCTTAGACAACAGTTCTCCACTGAGGTCAAGGAGGTGCGTCGGGATATGGACGCAATAGGGGAAAGGGTGGCCTCAATAGAAGACCAGGAGGACTCGCGGGAGGAAGAAATTGAGCATCTGAAACAGGAGGTGATTCATCTGCAAGCTCAACAAATAGATCTCCAGGCCCACTCCGAAGTTTTTGAAAATCGATCCCGCAGAAATAACATCCGGGTGAAAGGAGTTCCCTCGAAAGACGAAGGCGCGGACATCACCCACTATCTCCAGGACCTCTTCCGCCACATCCTGCAGGAATCTCAGGACTTCCCCATCAAAATCGACAGGGCCCATCGAGTGGGCGCGCCGCGGAAGGCGCCGCCCCCCCCCCCTCCGGACATACTAGCTTATCTCCCAGATTACCAACTCAAGGAGCCCATTCTGAGGAAAGCCAGGGAGGCACAGCCGCTGACCTATAGAGGCCATGACATCGCCCTATACCAGGATCTGGCAGCGATCACGCTGCAAAAACGAAGGGCCTTTCGTCCGGTCACGACGCATCTCCGCAACCAAGGAATCTCCTACTCGTGGGGCCATCCATTTCGCATCATCTTTAGGTGGGACGACAAACTTCGCCAAGTCCGATCGCTGCAGGAAGCTTGCAAGATCCTAGGCATCGATAATCCACAAGAGGCAGAACAGAAAGATAAAACAGAGAAAGGCCAGAGAGAGCGATGGCAGCGGGTAGGACGCCAGAAGAGGCGAGAGCCCTTGTTCAAGCCGACCCAGAGACGATGGCACAAGAACGACATGGAGTGCTGGACTCGGCTGCAGATCCGACACGTTGAACTGAAGAGCGAGTGGCCTGCGGGGGCAGATAAGTGGTTCAGAGCTTGCGGGGGGGCGGGCGATGTCGATGGCCACAAGACGCACCCTACTAACTGTTTCACCAGGGAGACGCAGAGGCATTCTGCGGCTCCCGGACAATTCACTGGAGTTCCTATTGTTTGGTTTGTTGTTGTTGTTGGGGTTTGGGTGGGGAGGGAGGTGCCGGTATGTCCAAGTCTATTTTCAGATGGTCCCTGGTGTCTTGGAATTGTCTCGACTTGTGTTTCTTACTGGCGCACACTGATATGGCAGGAGGGAGGGACATTCGATTTTGTTCTGGGGTAGGCCCTGCCCGGGGGGGTCGCATCAGCTTCGTACGCATCACCCTGATATGGCTAAGGGAGAAGTGAAAGTCCTCACGTTAAACGTTAAAGGGCTTAACAACCCAGTCAAACGGCGAGCGGTGCTCTCTTACCTAGAGAACACGGAGGTGGACATATGCCTCCTCCAGGAGACGCATCTTCTCGCCAATGACTGCCATCGCATGAGGTCACGAGCATTCCCACAGCAGTATTTTTCCTCCACAGGGGAAAAGAAGGCCGGGGTGGCTTTGTTAATATCTCACTGTTGCAAGGGGGTGGTGAAAGACAAGGTGGCCGAGCTAAAAGGGAGACTGCTGGCATACACCGTACAATTTGGTCCCCAGTCCATAGTCATAGGTTCCATATACGCGCCCAACTCAGGGCAAGAGAGCTTTCTTAAATCAGCACTGACTGACGTCATGACCCTACAACACCGCATGACCCTTATCGGTGGAGACCTAAACATGGTTATGGACGCCAGCAAAGATAGGTCTCAGGCCTCTTACTGGCATAAAGGAGAACTATCCGGGGAGGGCAGAGCATGGCTTATGGAGATGGGCTTTGTAGATCTTTGGAGGGAAGCCCACCCTAGCTCAAATCAGTACACCTTCTTCTCACACGCACATAAGTCCTATGCTCGCATTGATTACTTCTTGGGAACCGGGGATATCAGCAGGATAGTAACAGCGGTGGACATAGAACCCATGGCTCTCTCCGATCACGATACATTGTTAACACGAATTACGGTGCCGTCTGACCCACGCCAAGCGGGCTGCTGGAGACTTAGGGAGGCTATGCTACACAAGGAAACGGTGATCCAGCAGCTCACCAAATGCATTCAGGAATACTTCACCCTTAATGACACACCTGATATCATGATAACTACGCTGTGGGAGGCCATGAAGACGGTAGTGAGAGGGGAGCTCATAGCACTCTCGGCGGCCGACAATAAAGAACGCAAGGAATTGCGAGCCAACTTAGCGGCTCAGGTTCAGGAACTAGAGAGGGTCCATAGTAGGAAAGGCGCGCCCAGGGTATGGAGACAGCTTAAAGCCGCCAGGGCACCATTAGCTGGCATAGATTTGGACAAGGCTGAGTATGCAGCGGTGAGACTGAAACACTCATATTATATCGGAGGCGATCGCACAGGACGCCTTCTGGCCAACAGGTTGCGGGCCCAAAGGCAACGGATGAAGGTTTCCTCCCTGCAAGGGATGGGGCGGAGGGAGGTCACGGAAGACCATGAGATAGCTAATACTTTCAAGGAGTTTTACGAAAAATTGTACTCGGCGGACCCTGCTTCAGAAGCTGAAATCATTGATTACCTCCAACCAGTCTCCATGTCCGCGCTGACCCCCGATCAGACCGTGGCGTTGGACGCCCCTATTCGAGTGGAGGAAGTAATCGCAGTGATCTCGTGCCTCAAGGTGCTTAAGTCCCCGGGTCCGGATGGGTTCTCTGCTCTCTTCTATAAGAAATTCTGTCACATTCTGGCCCCGGTCTTGACGCGACTATTTAATGCATTTGGGGACAAGACTCCCATTCCTGCCACGATGCTGGCAGCAGCAATCGTGGTTTTGCCTAAACCAGGCAAGGACAGACAGCAATGCGGGTCATATCGCCCCATCTCTTTGCTGAATGTCGACTTTAAACTTTTCACCGGGATCCTGGCCACCCACCTCGCCCCAGTATGCTAAGCCTGATTGAACCCGACCAAGCAGGATTCATTCAATCCCGCCAATGCGCGGACAACACGAAGAGGGTGCTCCACCTGATAGACAAGGCCCACCAAACAAGTATGGACGCCCTCCTACTGACGGTCGACGCTGAAAAAGCGTTTGACCGGGTAGATTGGGGCTTTCTAGGTCATACCATGTCCAAAGTTGGGTTGGGGGAGAGATTCATGGAGTGGGTGGGCTGTTGCTACAAAGGCCCACGGCGACTATAAGAGTAAATGGCGTCTCCTCACGCTCATTCACTATCCAAAGGGGCACCCGACAGGGATGCCCGCTGTCCCCTTTGCTATTCACCCTCTACATCGAGCCTTTGGCACAAAGGGTGAGGGATAACTTAAAGATAAAAGGGATACCGTTCGGGGGTGAGACACATCCCATTAGCCTATATGCGGACGACGTAATCGCGGCGCTGACGGATCCGAAGGAGTCACTCCCCGCCTTTCTGAACGAATTAACAGCCTTTGGCCGGGTCTCGGGCTACCGAGTTAATGTGGGCAAATCAATGATACTACATTTAAATCCGGCGTTCGACACACGGGGTATGAGGGAGGAAAGGTTACACGGAATTCAACTGATGGATTCCATCCCATACCTGGGACTAGACTTGGCGGCCTCAGTGCATCAAACGACTCAGCTGAACTACTCTAGGCTTGCACGGCAAGCCAAGAAGGACTTGGGAACCTGGAGTAAACACCATCTATCGTTACTAGGGAGGATTGCGGTGGTTAAAATGTCCCTTCTGCCAAAAGCCCTCTACCTGTTCCACACATTGCCGGCATTGCCGCCACCGGGAGCGATTGCTGCACTGCAACAGGATATTAATCAATTTGTCTGGGCGGGGGCAAGACCAAGGATGAGTAAGACTCTAGGATATATGCGACCTGAGGCGGGGGGACTGGGGATTCCTGATCTTTTTAACTACTATAGAGCTGCACAATTAAGGTATTTAGTGAGTGGACGAGGCCTGAATCCGAGAAAAAATGGCTTTTTCAGGACAGAGCACTCGCGGGGATCCCACTCTGGAAGGTCCCCTTCCTGAAGAAGGCCCAACGCCCAAGGGGATTGATGGGATCGCCCATAACAAAATCAGTGCTGTCAGTTTGGGACGGAGTGGCAACGAAGAGGAAGCACACTACCTTCCCTTCCCCGCTGACTCCTCTGTTTGGCAACACTGAGTTCTCACCTGGGATGTCTGACACCGCTTTCCCAGCGTGGAGAGACACCTCCTGTCACTCAGTGGGTCATCTATTTGACCTGTCCGGCATAATCTCATTCCCCCGAATGAAGCTCGAGTACGGGATTCCCGAGTCTGAGAGATTGAGATATCTGCAACTACGGTATTGGGTACTCCAAGGGGAGGTCAGGGAGCAAGGGTCCCGCTTGTTAACTAAATATGAAAAATGGCTAATCTCCAAAGTCTCCGACAGAGGGTTGATAACAGACATGTACAACATGATTAGACACTGCCCACCATTGCAGGCTACACCGAACCAGAAGAGATGGGAGAGGGAGTTAGGCGGGGAACTCACACAGAGGAATTGGGAGGGGATCTATTATAGAGCGAAACACACGGCGCGCAACGCGGCCAGCGTAGAATCCGCTATGAAAATCGCGACCTACTGGTATCTCACGCCAGCGCGCCTTCATAGAGGTAACCCTCAGCGGAGCCCCACTTGCTGGCGGGGATGTGACAATGAAGGTACACTGCTACACATATTATGGGAGTGCCCCCTGCTGTCGGACTATTGGTCTAGAATTCTCGACACGATAGACACACTATTCGACACTCAGATACCGAGACTCCCGGTCTATGTCATTTTGGGTCTGCCCAATCCAATCACGTTCCCACTCATAAGAATGAGAGGTTGCCAGATGGGGATGGCTTTAGGGGCAGCGTTGCAAAATATTCTGTCACACTGGGGTTCCCCCACCTCTCCCACCTACATAGGCTGGCTCCATAGGCTATGGTTCATCTTGGGGATGGAACGGATCTCAGCTACCCTAAACAACACCACAAACTCCTTTCAGAAGATATGGAGCCCTTTCCTATCGTTGCTCTCGTCTGAGTTCAATGAAATTACCCAACCCAAATATTTAAGAGTGCTGCGCCTTGCTGACCTGTGGAAAGTACAACCATCACCACCCACTGTGTAATATATGAAGGTACTTATAAGGATAAGAAACTGGGCTACAGAGACATAGAGACTACCGGTACGGGGAGGGCGGGGGAGTTTCACTTCTTTTTCTTTGTATAATAGTATTTCTACAGAGGTAAAGCTTCGTATATTGCTAATACATTTTAGCCATGAATCGACGACATGCGCATTATGTTCTGTACTAATGATGTGTTTCTCTCCAATGTCTGATTATAATTGGATCGCATGTTCTTGGGCAAAGTGCTTTTTATACCTCTGTGCTGTTTTGTTATTAAGGGAAATGCTAATAAATACATTTAAACATAAAAAAGTTAGGTTGAAGATTTTGTTGGGAGTCTTGAGAATGTGGGTGTTCATTCGGAAAAAACTTGGAGTTCCGTACTATTCTTCCAAGGCGCCGATCTGGGATTCACCAGGAACCCCTGAGTGTCTAAAGGATCAGCTCAGTCTTCCCTTAAAAGCTGCAGTGTTGTCCCTGTGGGGGGATCTCAAGTCGGAGTCATCTTTAGCTAGCTGGGAAACCCTGAGTCAATGCACTAGGGGTCAATTAGCCAGATTTAAATACTATCAAGATTCATCCTGGTGGGTAAGACAAGTTAGGGAGGAAGAGGATTCCTGGTTGGATCAGGCGATAAAAACCGGTCCAATTAAAAAGGAAGTTTCTTTGTGGTATCGTACTCTGTTAGAGGCGGATGATGATTTGGACACAGACATTTTAAAGCTTTGGGCAGAAGATTTAGTAAATCTAAACGTTAGGGAGGCTTGGCTTGACTCTTTTGCAATGCTCCGAGCGGTGGTAAAACCCGCCTTCCTTAAGCGTAATCATCTCTTCACTATGTACAGAGTATATTGGTCTCCAGCAAAATTATCAAGATTCACAGGAACTCAGTATGCATGCCCAAGATGTATGTACCCTCTGGCAGATGATATGCATATGTTTATGACATGTCCCAGGATTACCGACTATTGGATCGAGCTGTGTAAGTTTTTGACGGAAGTAACGGGCATACAAGACAAGGTAAGCCCTTTGCTTATATTTTTTGGATTATGCCAGGACTGTCCTACTCGACTTAACACTGCTATTTCAAGATTTATTTTTTACACGATCTTATTGGGGAGACGGGAGATTTGCAGGTCCTGGAGTCCCCCCCTTCCATCTGATTGTATTAAAAATATAACATCTACAAGTCAGTTTGACATAGCCTGTGATCCTAGTAGTCAGGAGAAAGGGTGGATAATGTTGGTCAATTGGAGTCAAAGTCCCAGGGGGTCCAATGATTAAGCCAAATAATCGCTGTCGGTCCCGGTCCCTTCTTTGCTACGGGCATACCAGTGTAGGGTTGGAAGAGGAAACAGCTTTTTCTTGGATGGAATGGCCCTATCCCAGGCTTTGGTATATGGCAAATGGGAATAGGGTATCACCAACAAGAGAATTGGCAGAATGAGGACAAAAAAAAAAAAAAAAAACAACATACTTAGTTCTGTCACTTAATATTCCTGTTTTCTAGCGTGCCGTGGCACGCGTACCACGTTCAGATGTAAAATGAATCTCTCGGTTAGCAATAAATAAAATCATGACATGTGGAACCCATTTAGTGCTCCTGAGCTTTTGTGAATTGACGTAAAATACTGATTGGATAAAATGAATTGAAAGAAAAAGTGAAGAAAGAAGGTTGAAAACCAATGGTGAATAAATGGAGAAAACAGAACATTAAATGATATGAATTTGATTTATTGGATTCAGACAGTCTTGGGGCTGTGCAGCTTGGTGGAACCAACGATGGTTCCCTCGTGTTCCTGAAGATGTCACTCCCCCATAAGGTTCATTTTGTCCTCTTGTTCTTCCCCAGCCCTCCCTTTGACCATTTGCTGGAAAGATAGCATTTGTAATTATATTTGCTTAGATTCTGTAGATTTATTTTTTTCTTTGTTGTACAGCAGCAAAACCTTTAATTTGCTATCTTCTACAGATGGTATGCAGTTTATCCTGTACCTTGGGCAGCAGTCCACGAACAAAAGTAGCCCCAACAGCTTCATGAGCATTTTCAGTACTAGTTTCAGTACCAGAAGAATGATCAAACATCTTTCAAACAATCACCATAATCCAGAGGATTTTCACCTCTGTTTTTTTTTTGCACTTGCTATTTTTGGCCAAATCAGTTTTTAGTAGGCATGCTTTATTTTTAGTATTCAACAATACATCTCTATCAGCTATAAGAGCAGCTTCATTGATAGGCGCCTCCCAAAGTGAGTTGTCCGTCACACCTCTAACTCCTAGTATCCTGTGATTCACCTCAGACATACCAAAAACAATTTATCCAGTCGTCACCTACTCAGATGACAATTTCAATTGAATAAGAAATTGCTATATAGTGGAAAAACAGTCTGACTTCACATTAAATACATTTCTAAGACTTGGAGCCGTATGACCTGATTAAGGAGTTGAGCACCAAGTGATGAGCCACATACATTTCCTCTGGCTGTTGTGTGGAGGCGAGTCCAGTCCTGCTTGCTTACCATGTAATCAACCTTAGATACGCTTCCATACAATTGCACGAGGGCTTTTAGAGAAAATCGGTGGAAACACCAATCCGAATTTGAAAGGGTTAACAGATTTTTATTTTATTAATAATCTGAGAATTCACAGAATCGGTTGCCCAGAGGGTCCCCAGCATCCTGAATTGCAGCAAATTTAGTAAGTAAAGGCAAAGCACAAATGTATAGGTTTTGTCACATAGTCTTGCAATGGAGATGACATGACTTTGTTAAACAAAGGGAGTACACATGTGCCAGAGACTGAGATCATGAGGAAGGAAGTAGACTACATTCTTTCTACGACCAATGGGAAACTTTTTTTGGCTCAGCAGCTAATCAACACTCTCCCATCTTTGCTCCTAAGATGAAAGGAAGGTTTAAAAAGTCAAATGGGAATGCCAGTTACTCATGGTTAGTGGAGCAGCATAATTTAGGCTCCATCCTATTTACTCCATATATATACACATTAATGCACTCATATACAACATTTATATTCAACATGTGGTTTAACTTCATTAACATGTGATACATTTAAATGAATTAATAGTATGTAATTCTTGTAAACACTAAGAGTTTACACACAAGTGTATTAGATTGATCAACAGAATGATGTAATCATGTTTGTTTCATATTCACGATTAATAATGATTGCCTGCTTTCATTGATTTATAAAGCTGTAACCTCCATCCATTTTGATTTTCTAGTTAACTTAGCCTGACACTAGGCCTTAGCTGAAATTGGTTGCTTTCACACTGCCATTCCAGTATGCTGTTTTCTCTCCTTTGCAGGTGTGTTATGTTTCTGTTAAGCTAGAGAAAGGCTTATTGTATGTACTAGACTGCTGATAGGGAGGCCTGCGTGGATAAAGTTGGCAACGAGAACGGAGCGGTGATAGTGAGAGAAAGCCTTATGTTCATGCTGTACCAGGAGGATGAAACATCCAAGGTCAACAGATGCGCACCTCACCATCTGGAGATGGGAACTTAAGGACTATGTCGCCTCCCCTCGAATACGGTTACTTGATTGGTTCTAAGCAGTAGGAATGAGATATGAATGTTCTAGAAACTGTTGACTGTATTATTAATTGGTGTTTCATAGCTAGTCAGCCAGACTTCAGTCTGACCTTGAGAGGGAACAGATCTCTCCTTGCTGGGCTTTGAAGGAAGTGACCCAACTAGGGTCACCCGGATCACTCATGACCTCCTCTAGCCTTCCAAGAAATGAAGAGTTGATGACGCAGTAGAGAACACAAACTAACTAGTTTATTAGTAAATACACTGCAGTGGAGTCCAGTCTGACCAGCCTCCTGTGATGGCTGATGAGGGACTGACTTCAGAACACTTGGTAGCACAGAATAAGCTTCTCCAACACCTCCCAAGTCCCGCCCCTGATGGAAAATTACAGCTTGGGCAAACACTGAACAAAAGGGAGGCACAGAAGGATGAGCTAAGAGTCTGAGACCGGGCACACACTATCTCTCTGGTGAGGTCATACAGTCTGTGCTTGCAGCTGGAATAGTGGGAGCACCCTCTATCTCAGGGAAAGGTATGCGTTAACAAGCAACTTTCTCATGCTTCAGTGAGGCCTAACCTTGGAGATGCAAATGCATTCCAGCAGCTTTCTGCTGAGGCAAGCAACATGAGACAAAAGCTTAGTTTCAATCATAGGGCGAAATGGAGGCTGTATGAGAGAAAATGGCGGCACAGATGCTAACTTAATCTCACAGTGTTTGCAGGGATTGGTTACATATGTATGCAATAAAGATTATTATGAAATAGCTACATAAATGCTAACATAATACAATGTAAAGCATGAGTGATGTGACCGCAACACATTTCAATTCTAACAGACCCTCCTTTTAGCATTTATTAGCTAACGCCAACACCTTTATTCTTGCTATCAGGTAAGGGTCTTTACAATTCTAAAGGTAGAAAAAAACTGTTCAATCACAGGCTACTGTTGGTAACTTAATGAACTATCCGTCAGAACTAAATACTCTATGAGGGCTAAACACGCGTGGTGTCAGCATTGATACACAGCAGGCACAACAGGCTGGGAGACAGGGTATACAGGGACATATTCATCATGTCAGCAATCCTTTTGGCTCAGGGCAGAAACATACTTTCACGTGGTAGCTAATAAAATGTATGATACATAGACAAGGCAACAAGTATTAGGGAAAAAGAGAGGCAACATCTGTCAGACTTTTTCACTCTAAACAAAGCTTACTTCACTTCATAACTAAACAAACTGCAAACTGATGAAAATTAGCTACAAACGTAAATTATAAGAACGGTCTTTTCATGAAGACAGGGGGAACAGGGAGAAAATTCAATTTCTTATCTCAAGGCCGAAGGCCGCAGTAAGCCTGCCAAAACAAACTGAATCACGAATTATGTGTTTCAACCTTGAAAATTCTTTTTATTCAGCATAAATACACGCTGCCTGGAATGCTTGAAACACCTTTTCCAAATTAAATACACGTTATATTGCGAGGTCAAATCCAAATTAAACACACTCACTTAAATCAATCATGATTAAATTACTTGAGCATTCCTCACACTACCCATCAGAGTAAAAGCATCAGCATCTGATCAGGGCTCATTCATTCATTTTTACTTGCATGCCACTTTTCAAATGCAACTTCATGTCTGTAGCTCAAAACAGCTTTCGCCATTTTGCAATGTCCAAAGCTAAATGTTAGATCTGGACGCCATCAGCGCACCCCTGCTTTTCTCTTTTTTTTTGTTTTATTATTACATCATGCTCTTTAACTGTCTTAATTCACATTCTCCCCCATTACACATTCCTTCGTCCTTTCTCAAACCACTCATCCTATGCAAAAACAAACATATATATATATATTATTACTATATTCCTTTTTTTTTTTTTACTTTGTTCAAAAAGAGGTGCCGGCTGATTTTCTTCCAATGGGCATCTACAAAGCAACAACGACAACAAGAGAACAAATTAAGCTCATTTCAGGCATTTTCAAGAAAGGGCCCAAATTCATTATTTTGCCTGGCAAAGGAATTGCAAGTACTTTTTCCAAAAAGACAGTCCTCAGACCGTACCAAAAACAAACTGATGGTGCACCATATTCACAAACAGATTCAAGCGCTTGTTCCAAAGACGATCCTCAGACCGTGTCAAGCAAAGGAAACCACAAGTCAGTCCTCAGACTGCACCAAGACAAGACAGTCCTCAGACTGTACCAAGACAAGACAGTCCGCAGACTGCACCAAGACAGGCTCTAGCCCCAGGCCTTTTCAAGAATAAGCCAAATCAACAAGTGGCCTGGCAGAACGTTCAAAAACGCTCCGTATCACAAGGGTCCGCAGACCCACCAAGTTAACCAAGACGGCGCCGCACTTACCAAAAATCAAGATGAACTCACCTGGTGCACACAGGTCAAACAAGATTATTCTCCACTGCCGACTCTTCGGACCAAACGGTCAGATCGAAGGGTTTCACCTTTTCAGGACCCCAGCCGAGATGACCACTAGACAAGGAGCCGCCCGATCAGACAGGCGGGGCAACCACGAGAACCAGGCTCTGTCATATGGGGCTCCCCGATCCGCCCATACGACCGGACGCAATCCCGACCCCACAGCCCGACTACGGGTGGGATGGGTCACCTGGTGGAGTCCCTGTTCCGGCGCCAACTGGAGGAAGTGACCCAACTAGGGTCACCCGGGTCACTCACGACCTCCTCTAGCCTTCCAAGAAATTAAGAGTAGATGACGCAGTAGAGAACACAAACTAACTAGTTTATTAGTAAATACACTGCAGTGGAGTCCAGTCTGTCCAGCCTCCTGTGATGGCTGACGAGGGACTGACTTCAGAACACTTGGTAACACAGAATAAGCTTCTCCAACACCTCCCAAGTCCCGCCCCTGATGGAAAAATACAGCTTGGGCAAACACTGAACAAAAGGGAGGCACAGAAGGATGAGCTAAGAGTCTGAGACCGGGCACACACTATCTGTCTGGCGAGCTCATACAGACTGTGCTTGCAGCTGGAATAGTGGGAGCACCCTCTATCTCAGGGAAAGGTATGCGTTAACAAGCAACTTTCTCATGCTTCAGTGAGGCCTAACCTTGGAGATGCAAATGCATCCCAGCAGCTTTCTGCTGAGGCAAGCAACATGAGACAAAAGCTTAGTTTCAATCATAGTGCGAAATGGAGGCTGTATGAGAGAAAATGGCGGCACAGATGCTAACTTAATCGCACAGTATTTGCAGGGATTGGTTACATATGTATGCAATAAAGATTATTATGAAATAGCAACATAAATGCTAACATAATACAATGTAAAGCATGAGTGATGTGACCACAACACATTTCAATTCAAACAGCTTCTGAGTGCAAAGCTTCATGCTTAACACTCTTCCTATTTTCCAGAACTTCTACTGAAATTTGACCTTATGCTGACACCTTCTATGCTCCCCTTTAGAAATTTCCTTTGGAATTGGCCTTAACCTATGTTTAGATTACAAAGGGAAAGTTTTGATCCAGCGTTACACTTTATCAGGGATCGATATTCATCAATATTTCATACAAATGGCCCATACACATTCACCCAATTCATTAATCCCTGTTGCGCTGTGGGTCAAGTTTTAATGACCTGTAAAATTGTTTCCTTCACAGGTTCATGTTTAATATTTCTAAATACATAACTAGACCTGTATATCAACTCTCTTTCCTCTCGGTCGACGGACCAATTAGTTGAGTAGTTGATGGTAATAATAGTACTATCTAACTATCTAATTAGCTAAATAATCAGTCTCTCGGTAAGATTAATAAAGTTTATCTCAAATAAATGTAAACAATTAATGCTCATCGCATACAGGTTACAATGCAAACAAAGAATCTCACAAAAGGGAGAGAAAATCAATCAGCAAAATGCAAACAGTGTCATACTCATCATCAATATACGATATGCAAATGAAAGAGTGGATAGATGAAGAGATAAGTTTCAGAAAAATAATGCGAAACAATATACGTATGATGGAGTGGATAGATGAAGAGACATAAGTTTCAGCAAAATAATGCGAAACAATATACATATGACGGAGTGGATAGATGAAGAGACATAAGTTTCAGAGACAAAAATACATTTATAAGTAATTATGCAAAGTACGAATTAGAAAGATAATACAAACCCAAAGGATCAGTGAAATACCACCCCCCTGGCCAAGGGACTAGTGGGGATCTCCTGAAATAGAGTCAGGACACAAAGATTTCAGGAATGGAACAGGATAGGGACAGGAACAGCTAGGCCTCTCTGCAAACCGACGGACAGCGACGCATCACCCCTCTCTCCTAAGCTTCAGCTTCTCTGCTCTCTCCAGCTCTGCGCTCGCTAAAAAACCACACCCCCAAAGGGACCCCAGTTATACCCTAAAACCTACATGTCCAACCCACATTAATTGAAACATTTCACAAAATTCGGCTGCTTATTGGTTGATTTGGGAGGTGGTGTATCACACCATCGTGATTTCATTCAAAATTATGCATGCTCATTGTTCTACATCCTTTCCCATTACATACATTTTGACCAGTTCATTCAATTTAGTTCTTGCTACATTTCATTATTTTCACACAAATTTCTCAGCCACGTCCGCGGAAGAAGTCTTGAGTCCCACGGCCAGTCTCATCTTTTGGCAGGCAAACAATGTTCTCTGAGCTGAACAACTTTGGACTTTTATTCTCCATCCAAAGCGCTCAGTGCTCCTGTCTGTTTTGTCAGGTCATTCTTGCTCATTTTCCAGCCCCTCATCTATCCGGTCAATTTAAGAAAATGCAGGCCCATTCAGCTCATTATGACGAATAAAACACATACATTCATTAATTGCATGGAAATGCACCTTTCACTGTTTACCACCCACCTTTGCACTATCCCCTGTTAATATTTTCTTAGCATAAGCTTCATGCAAAGCGGCATTATTTATTATCGTTTTAAAGGAAAATGCGAAATGCGGCCTAGACATGCATTAATTTTGTTTCTTTTGAGACGTAATGTAAAATGCGGCCTAGTTCTTTCATGCATTAGTTCACATTAGTGCACGCATGCGCAAAGCGGTTTCCCATGTGTTTCATGTGATTTGCATGTTAGTTTTCACTGCACACTGTTAGTAAGTATTATGGTGGAGTTAATTCGAGCAGGTTTCTTTTTGGGAAACGCTGCTCCATCAATCCCCCCTCTGATGGCATCCTGGAGCCATCATAAAATACCCACCATACCAAGTGCCATCTTTATTTATCTAAAGATCAGTATTCTTTTCTCTTTTCATCAACTTCTCATCTAACTCCTTCATTTTGTCATAGTACTCTCCTTTCATATCTTCAAGTTCTATCTCATCTCTTTTTCTCTTCCTTGCTTTTCGTTTGTTATTTGATTCTGTCATCTCTTTTCTTCCACACTTACACTTGTAACACTTATACATGGTTATTATCACTAATGCTACTCCAGCTACTGAAATGATTGGCATTATTATTTTTCCTAATAAGCTACTTCCAAACGTAGAAAACCATTTACTTACAGAAGAGAAACTCTTACCAAGTCTCTCCCAGACACGGTCAACCTCCAGTTGGGTCAAGTCTTCATGTAATTTCGTAATATTCTTAATATATCCCTCAATACCTTTACTTTTGTCAGGGATATAAGTACAGCAGTGTTGAATTTTCAACATGCCACAGAATCCACCCTTTTTTTGCCAATAAGATATCAAGGGCAAGTCGATTTTGCAAAACCACTGATCTGATTGCAACCATTTCGGTGTCAATCATCAAGAACCCACCAGCAGTATCTGTCGATAAACGATCAACCACTGTGGACAATTTTTGAATTTTATGCGAATTCAGAACGACTCCAACTGATGGTATCAGTGCACCAAAAATATCACCTACTATTTCTGAGAAACTAGCTCTCTTATTACGTGTTAGTCCTTGTTTTATTTCATTGATCCTGTTATTACTTTTGTCTACATGGTAGACCTTTGGGAAAACAATTGCAAAATAACAACTACCATACCAATGGGCAGGCAACCTGAAACAGGCTTTCTTACCACACACATAATAGACTCCTGGGAAAACAGGATCAATTCCACCCTTCAATCCCCAACCTCCAATAATTTGGAAATAATTATTATAGTTAGTCTTTAGTCTAAGCAAGCAGATTTTCCCTCTTTGATACCAGTCCAGGGACATTGCAGCATAAGTCTCGCCTTTCTCATAGTTTCCTTCTCTAAATGCCCATGGTGGTACCTGTGACTTCTGTTCAGCAACTTTTCTTTGGAAACTTTCTCTTCTATATTCTACCATATCTATGAACACTTTTTCTTCAACCCGCAAACTACATGTTAAATTGTTTTTGTAAGCATATCCTATATCTAGTGTCTTAGTAATATGGAAGAATTCTCCCATATAACGTGCATTTTAATAGGTATTTCTGAAAATACTAAATCTATGTTGAAATAATGGTACTCCAGCTTTCCCGTCAAGTAGAATAGGCTGGTTAAAACACTGCAAGACACACCATATGTTAAAGGTAGGTGGTGATAGGTCACCCCCTCTGAGACAGATGAAGGTAATTGCATGCACACATAACAATCACTCATATTCATTGTATTAACATACTGGTACAACAATTTAGTAAAATCATTTAACGAGAAATCACTAATTGATTTATCATGATGGAAAATACTTCCATCTATCTGTTCTATGTTAGTATTAGGGGTTTCTTTAGTAACATCACTCACTCTTTCGCTCATTACATCATTAGTATTGTTTTCATTATTAGTTACCATTAGAATAGGTACAATGACAGTTAATAATATCCACATAAATGTCAGTAAAAAGACACTACATAAGCAAGCTTTTATACATCTACATTTTAGACTAGATTTTGGATGTTCAGTCACTTTTGCTTCGGCCATTTTTGTATTCTACTAAAAATATAAAAAGTATAAATCTATAAAAACTCTAAACTTACTCAAAAATTTCTGAAAAATAGTGTAATCCTACACTTCAAGACTTTTCTTCTTTACCCCTTTCTTTTATTTCTTTTCTTTAAGTCTTCTGAGCCATTCAATTCATTTCGTCTGGCAATGTTTCACCTTAATTTTTCACAGTTCTTTTAAGGTGGTTTCAGTTTGTTTTCATCCACTTGCTCAGTGTCAGTATCGTCTTTTTCTTCACTTAGATCTGAGCTTTCAATTTCTTCCAAGATCACGTACGTCCATGCCGGTGCTGTGTATTTCTTGCATGGAATTCTTACTCTTTTTGTACTGAACCTTCTCCTGAGTCTTCTTGTTCAGTCTGACTTGAGACCTCATTAAGTTGCTCTGGTCTTCCTTTTGACTTTCTCCTCACAAGAGGGTATTTCAGTCTTTTCACTGCACTTGGCCAATTGTCACCCTTTCTTGGTCTTTTAGTTTCAACCACTTCTTCACCTTCTTTTTCTGGTTCCGAGGTTCTTTTACTTGGCCTTTCTTTTATTTGTTCTTCTTCTTGACTTTCAATAACTTCCTCTTCTTCTGGCTCTACAGCAGTCTCATGAGACCCAATAACTGGTGCCCACTCTACTTGACTTGTGCTTGGCTGTTCGTCATCTGTTTGCTCTTCAGAATCTGTCACTCTGAATTCTTCAGCTTCACACACTTCAGCCTCTGGTCTTTGATTTTGGTTTACCAGTTGCTGCTCTTCTTGTCTTTCAAGTGGACTTGGGACTCGTCTGGTATGGCTCGCATGAATCCAGTTTGGCAAACCACCACACTTCACTGCTGTCGTCGTCACCAAAATTACTTGGTAAGGACCGTTCCACCTGGGTTCTAAACACGATTTCCTCACGTGTTTCTTCACGAGAACCCACTCTCCAGGACTCAGATCATGAGCTTGATTCGGTTGTGTCGTAGTGGCATTTTCTCCAACCTGGTGAGACAAAGAACGCACCAGATCAGCCAATCCTCTGCAATAATCAAGCACTAGATCATCAGATATATTCATCAGTTTGTTCACTGGTATAAATGCTTGTCTCATTGCTCTTCCCATTAGGATCTCGTGAGGACTCAATCCCGTCTTTTTGTCAGGACTGCTTCTAAGACTCATCAATACAAGGGGTAAAGCATCAGGCCATTTCAGTATTGTGGATGCACACACCTTTCCTAACCCAGATTTTATTGTGCCATTGATCTGCTCAACCACTCCAGATGCTTCGGGTTGATAGGCACAATGCAGCTTCTGCTCAATTTGTAATGCTGCACAAATCATCCGAATTATCTCATTGTTAAAATGGGTTCCTCTATTGGTTTCTAAAGTGACTGGAAATCCAAATCTAGGGATCAGTTCTCTCAGAAGTAGCTTTGAGACTGTTAGACTGTCATTCCTTCTCGTTGGATAGGCTTCCACCCAGTGAGAAAACAAGCAGATGACAACCAACACATATTTCAGCCCATTGCACGGGGGGAGCTCAATGAAATCCAACTGAAGTTGGGTGAATGGTCCTGCTGCCTTTCCAATTCGTCCCCAACTAACAACTGTCTTTCTGCCTGGATTTTGTTGCTGACAAGTGATGCACTTCTGCCAAAGACTCTCTGCAATGGCCCTGAACTTTGGGTTATACCATGATTGCTTGAAGAGCCTGATCATAGCATCTCTTCCAACATGTGCAATTCCATGGTATACCCTTGCCATTTGGGATAGTAAACTATCTGGCATAACTGGTCTTTCGTCTAAATAAACCCACACTTCGTCCTCTGCTCTCTTTCTGCAGCCTGAATTTTTCCAAATTCCCTTTTTCTCATCACTTGCTTCTTCCTGTAGCTGTCTAATTTCGTCCCAAGTTTCAAATGAAGAAGTGAACATAAGATGGCAATTGGTATTTTCTTTTTCTATCCCTCTGTTTAGGGCAATTAAATTTCGCGCACAGAAACGCGCTACTTGGTCTGCGTATCTGTCGCCCTTCGTCACATAGTCATCTCCTGACTTATGCGCGGAACATTTGACCACAGCAATCCTTTTGGGCAATTGTAAAGCATTCAATAAATCTTTTACAGTTTTGCTGTTCCTTATAGGGGAACCTGAAGAAGTCAGAAATCCCCTTTGCATCCATAGCTGACCAAAGTCATGAACAACCCCGAAACCATATTGACTATCAGTAAATATGGTTACCCTCAGGCTTTTGGAAATTTTGCACGCTCTAATCAGAGCTATCAATTCAGCAATGTGGGCAGAGTTTACCCCTTTTAGACAGGATGTTTCTAAAACTCCCGCTATGGTGCAAACAGCATAGGCAGAGCATAGTTCACCCTTCTCAAACATGATCCATCAACAAACGTCACACAGTCTGGTTCTTCTAATGGAACGTCCTCAATATCGGGCCTGGGTTTTGTACACAACTCTGTCTCATTCAAACAATCATGATCCGCCTCTTCTCTCACTTCCTCACAATATGAATTCGGCAACAGGGTTGCCGGATTTACTGTTGTGCACCTTACCACAGTCACATTTTCAGCACCCAAGATCACTCTTTTGTACCTAGTCAGCCGACTAGAAGTCATATACTGCGTCCTTGTGCGTGTCAAAAGGATCTCAACTGAATGTGGCACATACACCTTGAATGGATGTCCCATCACAATTGCTTCACTCTGTTCCAGACTCACACAAGTGGAAGTTACTGCTTTCAAACAGCCTGGTAGCGCTGCGGCCACTGAATCCAAAGTAGCAGAAAAATATGCTACTGGACGTCATGCCATTCCATGTTTTTGAGTTAAAACTGAAAGTGCACATCCATCTCTTTCACAACAGTACAATGCAAAATCCTTTGCATAATCTGGCATTCCCAATGCAGGTGCTTGACAAAGACTGTTTCTCAATTTGGTAAAAACTTCCATACTTTCATCATCAAACACAATCGGAACTTTCACGTCTTTTCGTGTCAATCTCTGTAGAGGTTTTGCAATCAGTGAGAAACCACTGATCCACTGCCTGCAGTATCCAACCATTCCCAAAAACATTTGAACTTCTCTCTGAGTTTTTGGTGGACTCATTTGTTTAATTACACTAATTCTTTCTGGTGTCACCTTTCTGACTCCTTTTTCTATTTTGTGTCCTAGGTACTGGACTTCCTGTTTACAAAATTGCAATTTTGCTGGTGACACTTTGTGTCCTCCTTCTGCCAAATGGTTCAGTAAGGCAATGGTATCTGTCACACATGCCTCTCGTGTCTTTGATGCTCTAGTAGGTCATCAATATACTGAACGAAAACTGAATTTCATGGCATGACTAAAGTCTCCAAACATTTTTTCAGAATCTGATTAAAAATTGAAGGACTCTCTGTGTACCCTTGAGGAACTCGGCACCATGCCAAAACACGGTCTCCGAACCGGAATGCAAATAAATACTGGCTTTCCGGATGTAAAGGAATCGAGAAAAATGCTTGACACAGATCAATCACTGTGTACCATTCAGTATCGCAGGGAATTTGATAAAGGATCACTGCTGGATTTGGTACTACTGGACAACAGGGTACTACGATTTTATTGATTTTTCTCAAATCCTGCACTATCCTATATTTTCCACTGGGCTTTTTAATTCCTATAATAGGTGAATTACAAGGACTACTCATTATTTCTTTCAGAATTCCCTGTTCAATCATTTGGTCAATCACAGGAGTGACTCCTGCAATTACTTACGGACTCATTTTGTACTGAGGAGTGTTTGGATATATGGCTCCCTCTTTCACCGTAATCTGAATCAGATCTACATTTGTCATTAGGCCAATCTCCTTTCCTGTAAAATCCCATACATCCGACCTTACTGTACTTTTTAATTCTTAGGGCAAATTCTCTTCTGTGAGAAGTGAAAACAACTCATCCACTTCTGTCCCTTGCTTCGCTAACATCCTCTTGAATTCTACATCCTCATCAGTTGTCTGAAACACAATACCATCTGGCGTACAATAGATGGTACAGTTCATTTTACAGAATAAATCTCTTCCTAAGAGATTTACTGGACTCGAGTCACATACCACGAAACGATGCGTGTCTCTGAAACTCCCAATATGAACTTCTATTGGATTTGTGACTGGTGTTCTAATATGCTTATTCGAGACTCCTACAACTTGGATAGTTTCTCCCGAGAGGGGTAGGTTCGGAATTTCTGCTGCTCTCACAGTAGAACGGGTAGCACCAATGTCCACTAGGAATGTAATATCAGTACCTTCCACTTTTCCGTCAACAAATGGACCTGACTGATCTACCGCCAAGGATGCGCCAAGTACGCACTCTTCCTCCCCCCTCAGGCACCGTCATTGAGATGAGTCTGAATCACTCTCATTGCACTGCAACCAGTATTGCGGAACCATTTGCACATTTTGATTCTTACCAACTTGATCACCTCCATGAAATCCAGTGTTCGCACTGTACCTCTGCACTTGAGCATTCACATTATTGGGCATAGGAGCTTGTGGCACCTGTAACTGTGGAGCAACTACCTGCTGCTGCTGCTGTTGATTCACACCCACCTCATTCTGCATCTGTGGATTTAAATTTTGATTTACCCCATTATTCTTTTGAGCAGATCTACACTCGTTCTTCCAATGTCCATACTTTCCGCACGCATGACAAGGAAATTTCTTCTTAGCCTCTTCTTTGCTCATTTTACCTCTACCTCTACCCCCACTGGATACCTGTCCATTTTGATTCTGACCATTCATTTGATTACCTGTTTGAGAACCATTGTTTACTTCTTGCTGCTCTGCTACCTTCACTTGTGCCCACATCATTTTCTCCTTTAACTTTTTATGTCTCAATTCAATGTCATCACTACAATATTTTGCATACCTCAAAATGTTGTCAATTGTTTTGCTCTGCCAACAAATAAAATGCTGCTGAATCATATTACTAATCTCCGGTTTCAATCCAAACATAAAACGATACACAAAATGTCCCATATCTTTGCCTCCAATGTTCTCAAACCCGCTGTACTGTTTAAATACCTGCAACAACCTTTAATAATAGGCATGTACTGACTCTTTTGGTTCTTGGGTCGTCCTGTCTATCTTAACCCAATCTGTTTCTTTTGGAGAAATTTTTCCCTTTAAAAATGTGATCACCTGATTATACTTTTTCATCACCTCATCAGATGGTGCACCTGTTTTAGGATCTCTAGGATATTCTTCTTTTGGCCAATCGACTGTAATTTTACACTCTGTCCACAAATCAGCTGGTACGACAATCTCAAACAAACCATCTAAATCTTTTAACAAAACCTTTGAAACTTTCACAAACCTCTCTACCTGTTTGTACCACTCAACAGGTTTCTCCCTTAACCTGGGAAAGTCATTCGTAAAAGATAATATATCCTGTCTCGTCCAAGGAACGTGAACATATCCACCACCTGGAACTTCTCTCATCGGACACGCCCTTTCAACTTGTTCTGTCTCTTTTAATGGAAACATCGATGCTCCTTTACCAGCTGCCTCTTCTTTCTTTTTCGCCCATCTACCTTTCCACCGTTCCACATCTCGCCATTTTTTCAGAATATTCATCAACTCTTTTATCTGTAATATTTTTCCAGACGCATTTCAAACTTTCCAAATCCTTTTCAGTAAAGGCCAATCTGTACGATTTCTGCAGCACCTTTGACTTCTCTATATCTGTTACATATTCACTAGCAGCCTCTGCTATTTTCTCATGAAGATTCCTCGCTCTCCAAGTAATACTTTTACACAAAAACAACAGCTCTTCATCTCGGTAAGTCCCTAGTCTGTCTGGACTTATTGTACCAATAATAATTTCTTCCAAATCTACTTTCAATTGGCTCACATTTATACTCTGTGGTTGAGGTTTTCGCTTTTCCATTCCCTTTATCCAATCATTTAATTCCTCTGGTGAAGGACCTGCTGAACTCCCTGCCGTTGGAATGACGCTCGGCCCTATTCTCCTTGGATCTATTTGTATACTTCTTCTAGGGGTTTCTGTTATCTCACAAACCGGAAGATCTAACAATGTAGTATTTGTGTCAGCCTGTCCATCCTCATCCACTACCGTCACCATTCCACTCCTGATGCTACTCTTTGGAACTGCCCACGTATGTACTTTTGATATATTCTGTTTTTCTCCATACAATGGAACTACGGGACCAATTGTTACCGGTACCATCAATGCTTCTGCATTTAGACTTAGCTGATTTATTTTCTGGATCTGCTCTACTCTTGCCTTATGTCCATTTCCTTTTCTTGTACTACTCTAGCTATTTCCGTAACCTGTAGAGTTAATGGAGTTCCCATTAGTGGTGCACTCGGAGTCACCTCACCTGAATTTTCTTGATATGGCGGGGGTCTTTTGGTCATAATGTCCTCTAACAACTCATCATCAGATTCGTTCGGGTCATCTCTTAAACTTGAAGTTTCTATATTTTTCTTTTTCTCTTTACATTTGCCTCCTGTCTGACCTTCAGCAACTAAAACTGGGTACAAACCCTCAGTTACCACAGCTCTCCTCCATCTTTTCATTGTATCTTCTCTTCTCCCAAAAGGATATCTAGTCATTAAATTTCTGCATCTTCTACCACCTCGATATTTCTCTCTTTCGAATGCTTCTACTTCCCATTCCTCTAGCGCTTCATACTGGGTAGGTCTGGGATTTGGCTCTAGTGAATTCATTCGATTTCTCAAATTCTGCAAAATCCTTACATTAAACGAACCATGCTGTGGAAAAGCTATAACACCATCATCCTTTGTGTATTCCACCCAATTCTCTAACCAAGTACACGTATGGTATCCTCGCTCCAACATCATATAGGAAGCAGGCGTTCTCGGTGGTGGAATAGGAAGTCCCTCTCTAGTCACTATTGGTTTGTCCTTTTTTTAAAAAATTCTTTATTTTCTTAAGCAACTTCATTTTTCTGACTTTTTTACGCTAATGTATCTCAGCAAATAAACAAGGCAACCTTTCCGTAATTCTACGATTCTATTTGTCAGTTCTTGTCCAATACCAGCGTGACTCACACCAACTGTCCAATCACGGCTCTCTACGTTTTCTGCAATCTCAACCAATACCAGCATGGCTCACACCAACTGTCCAATCACGGCTCTCTACGTTTTCTGCAATCTCAACCAATACCAGCACGGCTCACACCAACCGGCCAATCAGAGCTTACTTCACGTTCACTGCCTGACCAATGCCAGCGTGGCCTTTTTGTGACGTCAGTATTACTCCTGCTACTGACCCTCCCTTTACAAGATAATACAGCAATGTATTTCTAAGTTCTCTTAATCAAAATTCTTGTTAGTAACAACACAAAACAATGCTACCTTGTCTGTTCCACTAAATAAAGAGATAGTTCTTCACTTCAAAACGAGTAATTCTTTCACTTCAAGTAAAACTACGACCAGCGTTATTTTACACCCAAACAAGCTACAGGTGGACTTAGTACTCCTCTAGGGATAAGGCCAAAGTTTCGCAAGAGGACTTTTTGGTATAAAAAGAGGTCTTGGTACTCCTCTGGGGATTAGGCCAGAGTTTCGGAAGTGGACCCTTCGCTATTTCAGACACTCTCCTCACATACGAAATTGTCCCTAAATATAACACCTACAGCCTTCCGCCTTACAGTATTATAACAGACAAAGTACTTCTGCAGTGTGATATCTTAACCACACTCTTCTTCTGCCTACTTCAGGCTACATTTCCATCCCGGGATTTCTCAGGTACCTCCGTACCTGTACTTCTAAACAACATAGAACAGGACACTAACTTTTCTTGTTAAGAACATATAATCAATAATTATTACCAAACTAATCAATAATTAAACCGTCCTCTGCTACCAGAAAACTGATCCAGCGTTACACTTTATCAGGGATCGATATTCATCAATATTTCATACAAATGGCCCATACACATTCACCCAATTCATTAATCCCTGTTGCGCTGGAAGTCAAGTTTTAATGACTTGTAAAATTGTTTCCTTCACAGGTTCATGTTTAATATTTCTAAATACATAACTAGACCTGAATATCAACTCTTTCCTCTCAATCGACGGACCAATTAGTGGAGTAGTTGATGGTAATAATAGTACTATCTAACTATCTAATTAGCTAAATAATCACAGACTCTCGGTAAGATTAATAAAGTTTATCTCAAATAAATGTAAACGATTAATGCTCATAGCATACAGGTTACAATGCAAACAAAGAATCTCACAAAAGGGAGAGAAAATCAATCAGCAAAATGCAAACAGTGTCATACTCATCATCAATATACGATATGCAAATGAAAGAGTGGATAGATGAAGAGACATAAGTTTCAGCAAAATAATGCGAAACAATATACATATGACGGAGTGGATAGATGAAGAGAAATAGGTTTCAGAGACAAAAATACATTTGCAAGTAATTATGCAAAGTACGAATTAGAAAGATAATACAAACCCAAAGGATCAGTGAAATACCACCCCCCTGGCCAAGGGAGTAGTGGGGGTCTCCTGAAATAGAGTCAGGAGACAAAGATTTCAGGAACGGAACAGGACAGGGACAGGAACAGCTAGGCCTCTCTGCAAACCAACGGACAGCGACGCATCACCCCTCTCTCCTAAGCTTCAGCTTCTCTGCTCTCTCCATCTCTGCGCTTGCTAAAAAACCACACCCCCAAAGGGACCCCAGTTATACCCTAAAACCTACATGTCCAACCCACATTAATTGAAACATTTCACAAAATTCGGCTGCTTATTGGTTGATTTGGGAGGTGGTGTATCACACCATCGTGATTTCATTCAAAATTTTGCATGCTCATTGTTCTACATCCTTTCCCATTACATAAATTTTGACCAGTTCATTCAATTTAGTTCTTGCTACATTTCATTATTTTCACACAAATTTCTCAGCCACGTCCGCGGAAGAAGTCTTGAGTCCCACGGCCAGTCTCATCTTTTGGCAGGCAAACAATGTTCTCTGAGCTGAGCAACCTTGGACTTTTATTCTCCATCCGCAGCGCTCAGCGCTCCTGTCTGTTTTGTCAGGTCATTCTTGCTCATTTTCCAGCCACTCATCTATCCGGTTAATTTAAGAAAATGCAGGCCCATTCGGCTCACTATGACGAATAAAACACATAGGGGCATATTCACAAGGACTTATCGCCGAGTTAGCGGCACTTTATCGCAGCCAAAGTGGTGATAAATTCATCGCACCATTCACAAGCTGGTGCTAACGGCCGATATCACCAGTTTTCCTGCGATAGCAGCTGCAAAAAACATCACCACGGATGACACTGGCAACTAACGCTAATGATATGCAGAGTAGGCGTTCCCGTGCAAAGAGCCGCGGAAACACCACTTCGCAACATTCTCAACGACCAGCCAGATCGGCGATAAGAATCAAAAACATGCAATAAGGTGCGTTAGAAGCAGGGAATTAACACCTGCTCCTACCTGGTGTTAAGTCGGACGACAACCTGCACCATGAAAGGGAGCCCAGCCCAGAGCCACACCTGAAGAACAACAGATGCCATGGAGCCACTGAGCATGCAGCTCGGAGCCCCAAGAGAGCCACAACACCCACTGCCACCACACCCAGGCCCCTCACCCCCCCAGGACACCCCCTGGGGCCCTACCCCGGGCCCCCCCCGGACAAAGATATTCCACATCTACCTTACAAATTCATGAACACAACAATTCGCCTGATGTCGCACAAGTACAACAATTAACATTAGAGCCTCGCAGCCTAAAAATATATGGGGCCCACTACAGAGCTACCTATTGGCTCAGTCTGCGGAACCCCAGACAGATGTTCCGGAAACGCCGGGGCAGTAACGGCTCTGGCTTATCAGATCTATATCACATACGGGACAGCCGGGTAGAACCCATAATCAGGTGGGTGTAATGTTGCTCTGGTGAATCCCCCATGATTGGTATTGAGATTTGTGCCCCACCTGTGCTCATGCGGCGAATGCTTCAGAAATATAGTTCCCCCCCAAAGGAGACCTCGTAATTAACTTATGGATTGGAGCTGTTATGTTTGCTAGCCTTTTGGCCTGGGCTGCGGGAAGTACTACGTATGCCAATACGAATTGCTGCCTTATCGTACTGTCATTGTACTGTATAATGTGTGCTCATCTTCTGTGAAACTGTCATCGATGTTAATTTATCCTAATATGTCTGTTGTATCTTGCCGAGAACTTATATTGTTTCTTATATGATATCCTTGTACTACGGAAATACAATAAAAAATAAAATAAAAAATAAAAAAGTACAACAATTAACATTCATGTGCGGTCAGAAAAAGGAAAAACATTCATACATCTTAGAATTTCAAAAATTATTATTTTATTCAAATTTAACTCAACACTAATAACTGGAAGAGTCATGGCGGGTCTTCTCTGGACAATCTGCAAGTCAAAGCCTGCAAGACAAAATTGAAGATAAGGTGCATCATGCGCTCAACAAAGGCCAGAGAGAGAGAGAAAGAGAGAAAGAAATGGAGAGAGAGAGAGTGAAAGAGAGAAAGAGAGAGAAAGAGAGAGAAAGGGGGAGAGAGCGAGAAGGAGAGAGAGAGCAACAGAGGGAGAGAGAGACAGTGAAAGAAAGAGAGGGAGAGAGAGAGAGAGAAAGAGGGAGAGAGAGAGAAAGATAGAGAAAGAGGGAGAGAGATAGAGAAAGAGAGGGAGAGAGAGAGAGACAGTGAAGGAAAGAGAGAGAGAAAGAGAGAAAGAGGGAGAGAGAGAGTGAAAGAGAGAGAGAGGGAGAGAGAGTGAAAGAGAGAGAGAGAGAGAGAGAGAGAGAGAGAGAGAAAGAGAGAGAGAAAGAGAGAGAAAGATAGGGAGAGAGAGAGACAGTGAAAGGAAGAGAGGGACAGGTAGAGACAGTGCCGACACTGCGCACCCAGGCCTCACAGCTCACCTGCTGCCACCGGTGTCTCTCCAACCACGTGCCGGTATACACTGCAGTCCACCAGGTCCCTCATCTGAAACAGAGTCCACAGCTAATGATGGCAGAGTACATATCATTGCACACGGCAACATCGCTTGGCCGCCCCTGTGCACACAGGCTGCTGCACCCCAGCCCCTCCCGCCGCCCAGCGGGGATTGCCCGCCCCTGCGCACCCAGGCCTCACTGCTCACCTTCCGCCACTGGCGTGTCTCCAAGAGGGCCCACCACGTGCCTGTGCAAGCTCCAAGCCCGGGGCCCGCGACCTTGGCAGCCTCCACATCATGCAGCCCCACACCGCGGTCCACCAGGTCGCACACTTGATTCTGGGTCTTGATTTTGCAATGGCAGAGATCATATCAGTGCACACGGCATCATCGCAGGCTGCACACCCGCTCAGCTCTATAGGTGCCACTAACTCTGTGAACCGCGAGGCAATGCCACGTGGCGGTAGGCCCGCGCTGCCCGCTGGCTCAGGCCTACACTGCGGTCCACCAGGTCGCACACTTGATTCTGGGTCTTGATATTGCAATGGCAGAGGCCATATCAGTGCACACGGCATCATCGCAGGCTGCACACCCGCTCAGCACTTTAGGTGCCCCTACCTCAGTGCACAGAAAGTCACCGTCCCGTGGCGGTAGGCCCGTGCCGGCCGCAGTGTAACCGGTGCCACCGACTCCGCAAGTCATGGACCCTAAATGATTGAGTCTCGTCATAGGCCAGGCAGACGCAGCCATGTCATCTCAGGCAGTGGGGAAGAACTGGGACACGTAGCATCGTCGTCGTCCCCTTTATAGGTAAGCCGAGTGGGCTGGCTCGGCGTACGCCAGGCCAGCATAGGGGTGTGAACAATTATCCCTGGCCTCTGGGCGTGGTTCATATCTGGGCTGCACAGAAACCCAACTGATGCATGTGTCTCTGTTGCTGTGTCTGCGCCACACGGCCCGCAATTGACAATGTTGCAATGTTGCATGCAGCCGGAGGGCGTCCGCACATGAAGGGATTGTACAAGGAGCGCAAGGCCGCTCGGGGTCTTGGCTCATACATGCCAACTGTTATGTGTGTTCATCGCTTTTGGTGCACCATAAGCCCAAGGCCTAGCCTCAATTGCAGCGCGAAAGCCACATCACATTCCCAGGATACAAGCAGTAGTCTGACTAACATTAGGGATGAAAGCCCCTTTGTCTCAATACAGAAGGCGGAAGGACATCTGCACCTCCGACCTTGGAATTGCATGCGGCAGGCACCCCTGAGAGAGATACCATGGCAGATGATGACGACTCCCACACTGCACACAGCGCTAATGAAAGATCAACGTATCCACACCCCACACACAGAAGTCCTTGTTCGAGGTACTCCTGCATGGAATGGCCTTGACACTTACGTACAGGACAACCCATACGTCCAAACTTTGCACACTCATATGACTCATTGCTCCGAGCTGTGGCATATCATCCACATAACAGCCGCAGGTCAGAAGAGTGTCGGTTCTACGAGAGCGAACAACGCAATGTCAGAACATCCTGGGCACATGCACAACCCCTGTCACGTGGAACTGTACCGTGACCGAATGCTGCATTTGTTGGGGGCACTGGCAGTGTTGCGCATCAGTTACCGTCTGAGCTTCCGTCTTGCGTACGTCACCTGCGTCCAGCCCTGGTTCCACTGTCGATCATGCATATTCGAGTGGCCCATGGATGTCTGCCTATCCAACACAACGGTAGCTGAACTGGATTATGACATGTGTGTGCGCCCCCTGTTGGACCACGACCAGGAGTGTAACCGTGATACCCGTTCATGGGATGCCTTGGTATTTGGCGTATGTGCTGGCAGCTGGGCATGTGAGATTGCACAATTCCTCGTGTGCAGTGACCACATCGAAGCGCTCCCCTATTGGGCTGTGTTGCGGATTGGTGAAACGGCGTGGACGGAGTACATCTGTCCGGACCAGCTAATGGATTGGCTCGCCCCCGTGTTCGTTGAAGTCGACAATGACGTACTCTTGGAACTGATTGCCCATGAAGCTGCGCTCGCTTTCATGGACGAGTAACTACGTTCCTGCAGCCACAAAAGATTGTGACCCATAGCACAGGTCCCAACACCCTTTTGCATCTTGGAGAAATGGACACATCCCACCATAACAGTGGACATGGCTGCATTCGCCTGGACTCAGAATGCATGCGCGTGCAAGACTGCGGGTTGACACACCTGTGCAAGGTGAGTGGACAGCGGCACCTGGCAACGTTCCTCAACCTGACACCTCTGGAGGGAGAGTACACACATGGCAATGTAGAACTACATGTGACCTTGTTGGACTCCTACACCTGCTCACTGTCAGCAGAGCAGACAGTCAGCGCAGTCCGGTGGTCTGGACTATGCAGATCCCATGGGCTGTAAGTGGTGTCCCCTGACACGGTGCAATGAGCATTCGCCAAACACCACATGACTTGTCCAGCAAGGCAAGGTGGGCTGAGACCGTTGGCATCCGTAATGATTGGTGTTCATTTGTGCCTCCCCATGTCTTGCACTTCTACATGTTCCTTTGCTGCCTGTTAGTGTATGATGCATTGGCCTGCATGTTGTGGCCCTTGTCTTGCCTGTACTGACACGCACATGCTAATAAAGTGTACGCAACTTCACTAGTGTTCAACTGTGATGAGTGTTGATTAGCATGCCAAATCGTGTGCCTCAATGAGCATTGTCCATACACAGGGAGGGACTGACGCATTTCACTTAGGGGTGCGTCCCTATTGCCAGCTCCACCTCTGTGAGCCAGACATTGTGGTTGGGAGAGTTGCTGGTAGACCTGTGCGCTTACGTGTCTTCAGCAATGTGAGTATGGTGTCCAACTTCTTGCCATGTGGATCAATGTGTTCCATCAAACCAGGCTGTGTCCACACAGATGAGTGTGTGTAGGTATGCGAAGAGATGTTCTGTTGTCACATGTGATGTGGGACACTACTTTAGACCTCCTACTGACTGACATTTTTACACAGCCCTATGTAATACATGGACGTGGGGCTACGTTGGGGGGTTGCGAGATTGTTGTTCATGATCAATGAGGCCACAGCTAGTGCACACCTTCACAGTAGTCTAATTGGCCATGTGTGTCACGGTCAAACATGCGCATTGATGTCATTTCCCAGGGTGTACCTTTTTGTGCAATCAATGTCCCTACAGTCATCCATACTGTTATACTTGATTGAACATAGACATGACACATCTGTGTGATTAGGAATGTTTTATTCACATCCTGTGGAGTGTCGGAGCTGGAGCAGTACATGGCCATGCACACCCCACATTACATGGTTGCCCAGTGGAGGGCCAAACAGAGTCCTTTAGGGAATGACAAGTTAATCGGTAGAGGAAGGGTTGAGTCCGCAGCATGTTTGCTGTGTCATTGGTAACCAGAGCAGATATGGCAGTCCATGTCCGGGTCCAGGTGAATGTCGCAGAGTGTTTCGGGGGACAGTGGAAGGTGTTCTTCCAGGGCATGATGCAGAGGGCTGTACTAAGCAGAAACAGGCCATATGGCGGGGGATGAATGCTACAACCTCCTTTTTGACACAGTCATTACCATCCAGATCTTCGTCCTCTGATATGTCTTCTGTGTCAGGTGTGTGTGGTGGTGTTATGGCTGCATCACTGTGTGCCACTGACACATCAGGGGGCGGAGATGTGTGTGTCGAAGTTCCTGCAGCAGTCATCTGGGACAGGCTCTGTGGCAGCAATGGCAAGATGAGGATCTGCAGGGCATGGTAGATCCCAGCTACATCTCGCTGGTGTTCAGCCATGGGAGCCATCCTTCCTGCCTGCATCCGCTCCATTTTCTCCATTGTCATCCGCATCTGTGCCAACTCTGTGCTGTTGTCGCTGGAGCCTGTCTGACTAGACAGTTCTTGTATACGGGTAATGGCTCCAGCGAGGTCAGCCAAGGATTGTTGTAGGGCATGGAGCGGACTGTGGGTGTCCGTTAGGGACTGTAAGTGGTCCCTGATGGGACTAAGACACCCACGTATGGCATCTAGTTTGGCTGCCAGGAGGTCAAAATCCACCCGCACCTGTTCAGCCAGCCCCCTCTGGCAGTCTGACACACGGCGTTGGAATGCCATGTGTACTTCGGTGAGGTACTGGGAGCCAGCCGTGGTGGTGGGTGCTTCCTGCTGTGTGGTCTGTGCAGGGGGAGGGATCACCTCGATGCAGCTGGGCTGCCCTGCTCCTGGAGGTGGGGTGCAGAGGCTGTCCATGAGCCGTTGGAGGGTGTCGGAGCAGATGGCCAGGGGGTCCTCCTCATCATCACTGAAGAGATGTCTGGTCTGCTCTGCAGGAGGTGTTGATTGTCCCTCTGCAATGTGAAGGGGAGATGCAGGTTAACAGTGTGTTCCATGTATGTTCACGCATTGTACATGTTTACATACAGACTTCATGACAATGTACATTGTGACTGTTTTGGAGGAGCTGGGTATTTGATGGGAGACAGTGGACATTTCGACTACATGACGGATGTGAGGTTGTACTCGTACATTATCATCTGATAGTTTCCTGCTATGCCTGATGTGATTGGCCAGTTTCTACGCACATGCGGCACCATTTGTGTCCTCTGTTCTGTGGTGTAAGTGTGGCACTTTGTACCACATTGTCGTCAATGTTGATGTGCTGTGATTGCTATGTGTGTGTGCTGCATTGTGGGAGAGTCGCCCCTGCAGCTCTGATTTAGCGGCCACTTATCCCTTTGAGGTGGTGTGCCTTTGACTTGTGTGCTTTTACGGTGCTGAGATGTTGGCAACTTGAGTCATTTGTGCTCTTGGACGGTTTTTGTACTCTTGTGCATTGTTTGTCTGCAGATGTGTTGTTGACGTCAGGGGTTGTATGTGCACGTGGATGTGTCAGAGTGTGACCTGCTCCTTTGAGGATGTTATCCACACTGGGCCACCTCAGTGTCGTGGCGTGCACCATGTCATGTATTTTGACTGCAGCCATGCTATTGGTCATGCAGTGTCACTTGCATTGTCACTGTGGCTCACAGAGTCGCTGCTTTGCTGGGTGCAGCACATGTGCATGGGTAGGTTGTGAGATTGGTGAGGGGGGGCATTTGTGCACATGGTGGACGGGGGTCTACTTGGTGTTTCTATGTGTGCTGCAGTGTGCCAAGGCCATCAGGGACATGTTCCACAGTCATTGTGGGTGTGCAGTGTGCTACACATAATTGTGCATGTGTGCCATTGTGCCCATCTCCCCCCGTCCCCCCAGTCCCTGGTAGTTACTCACCCTGTTGCTGTTGGGTCAGGTCATATCGAGCAGTGTCCAGACCCCCAACTCCTTGCACCGTCTCCACACTGATGACTGTGGCCACCATTTCCTCCAGCTCATCCAGCTCCTCCTGTGGCGCAGGACTCCCACCTCCAGTCGCCATTGCTGCCTTCAGGTTGGCAGCGAGTTTCTGCTTGGTTTGGCTTTTCACATCATGCCAGCGCCTCTTGACCTCCTCCATTGACCTCCTCAACACTCCGACTGCATTCACGTTGTTCACGATGGACTGCCGTATTTCCGTTTGTGTTGCCGATGACAGTGGAGGTGACGAACAGTTGTTGGTAGTGTTCTGTCACCTCCGTGACGACGATCCGGTTTTCCAGCGGACTGAACCCCGTCTTCCTCTTCCTCTTCTCCTTGCCCTTCCCCGGCCCCGGGGTTTCTGGCTGGTCGTCTGTGGGGCTTGTGGGGTTCGCGTTGTCCTCTGCACTCGGTCCGGGTGCGTCTATGGTGCTACGCAGTTACATTTTTTTCTCTTTTTTTTTTCTCTGCTTTTATAGTGCATTTTCACGCATGTCGCGTGGGAATCGCAGACCTGTCACTGGTTATCGCTGGTTTTTGTTTCGCGAGTTGGGACATCGCAACTTTTTTGGCGTTCGTGTTTTGCATTTTTTCGGCGTCGCGTTAATTTTAATGCGGGCATTTGTCGCGTTATCGTGAGACTATCGCATGGTGCCGCTGGGTTGAGAATACTGCGTTAACACGGTGTTATTTTCCCGCGATAGACTGCGATGTGAGAAGTTGCGTTAGGCGAATTTGGCGATAGTTAACACACGTTGAGGATATCCCCCATACATCCATTAATTGCATGGAAATGCACCTTTCACTGTTTACCACCCACCTTTGCACTATCCCCTGTTAATATTTTCTTAGCATAAGCTTCATGCAAAGCGGCATTATTTATTATCGTTTTAAAGGAAGATGCAAAATGCAAAATGCGGCCTAGACATGCATTAATTTTGTTTCTTTTGAGACGTAATGTAAAATGCGGCCTAGTTCTTTCATGCATTAGTTCACATTAGTGCACGCATGCGCAAAGCGGTTTCCCATGTGTTTCATGTGATTTGCATGTTAGTTTTCACTGCACACTGTTAGTAAGTATTATGGGGGAGTTAATTCGAGCAGGTTTCTTTTTGGAAAACCCTGCTCCATCAGTTTCTTTATGGAACACCCGATAGCCACAATGCTAAGGAAATAGATTGATGTGGTTACTGTTTTGTATCTCATCTTCTTACATCTTAATTTACTGACACACTTTGGTCTCCAGACCGTATTGTTATACCATTTGAATTTATTTCTTCCTTTCATATACGCTGGTTAGATTAATGTTCTAAAATAAACCTTTCTGGTTAAATTTTTTGATTCATGGTCTTCATTGTGGAGGCACATTGGGTTCACAAATTTGAAAGGTATTTCTGATGTTAGCCCCCTTACCTCGATTCAAGTCAACTAACAAAGGCCCCTACAACCAATAGGGAAATATATTTGACGATTTCACTAAGAGATTTAGGTTCAGATATCCATGCTCCATCATTAGCATGGGTGAGAAAACATAGCTACTGCAGTTACAGTTGGTGTGAATGCAAATTATTGCCTTTTATCTCAGCAGCTATAAAAGCTAAGCCTGTGCGGTGAACCCCGCTCCGCTTGAGGAGTTTTCCAAACTCTGTGATCCGCGGAGCTCGTAGAGCTTTTTTCCTCACTAGCACTCGTCAACGGCAAGTTGGTGAGCGCGAGCGAGGAAAATACACCTCCCAGCGAGATTTTTCCTTGCTCACGCTCGTCAACGTCTAGTTGGCAAGCGCGAGAGAGGAAAATCAACCTCCCGATGAGATTTCTCAACTCAGGCGGTCGGATTTCTGAATGCGAGTAGTCGCGTATGCTCGCGACCACTCGCATTTAGAAACCTTCCGTTCACGTTGAGAAAGCTGCGCCCTTTTGCGCTGCGCATGGTGCTGTTCGCGATGATTTTCCAGCACGGGACAATAACTCGGCGCTGAAAATCACAGCGAACCACATGACCCTGATGGAGCAAGAACTCAAAATGAGACTTGCTCGTAAACAATCCTCTCACAGTATTAATTAATTAAACTTTGTAATGTCTTTACTAATAAATGCATACACGAACATAGTATCCAAGTGAAGTTTGCCTATGTGTTTAAACTAATAAGTAATGCTTGTCTAATCCAAAATGGCCGCTAAAGCTCAGGAATTCCATTGCGCATGTATCAACCATATCACGTGGTATGACGTCTTTCTTTGCTTGGAGGGAAAACTTTGCTTCTGCGCAGTGTGTGTTAAAATGGCTGCTTAATGTTCTCACGTGCTAAAGCTTGCGTATATGCTGCAATTAAAACTGTGGTATTCTAATGCTACTAATGCGGGATAAATTTATAATTAAATGGGAATAGAGTAGAAATAGGGGGCATACAGTGAAGACATTTATTTGTGATTTTAATGTTTTCTCCTTTGACTTTTATTAGTTCGTAAAATGGGGCCTGGGTTAACGGAACGGCAGCTTGAAGCCAATGAGATGTTCGCATGCGCTCTGAAAATCAAGGCACAGCGATGAAGTCAACTTGGACGACATCCAAGGCCGTGACCTGTTGGCCAACTCCACTACATCCGCGATGTTCTTGCAAATGCAACATTTTATATACATTTTGTATTAAACTGTCATGAGACGGGCGGGAAATAAAGCAAATTTATTAATTGTGAGGGGCAGTATTTAAAAACAATGGGCTTAAAGAAAGTGAACTAAATTGACATGGTGTGAGGATCAACCCCCTGCCCCGTCCAATCAGAAGTAGTGGGCCCATAATTTTGAAACATTAATGGGAGGTACCTGAGTGTAGAAGGGTATAATAGATATAGAATTAGCTAATTAGCTAGCTTAAGCTCAGACATGAGAGATCAGGCTTTTGGTGCTCGACGAGCTGATCGATTGCAGACTGAACCGCTGTCCAGAGACGTCCTGAGGTGGGGGCGGCGGATTCCATTAGAAGGAAGACACAGAAGAAATTGAGGAGGAGCGAAGTGTCAGAGAGGGGAACGACGCAGGCGTCGTTGGTAGAGAGGTCACCTATCCTGAACCTGGTCCGGAGGTCTTTGTTCTTCATCCTTCTTAGGACCTATCTTTCCAACTCCTTGGCCTAGGGGTTTGGTTCTCACATCTTTAGGTAAATATAAATGCAACCTTTAGCTGTGCTGCTGTCTCTATCTTCTTTCTGAGGGACCGTCATTGATCGATAATTGATTATTAGTATGCTTCATCCTTGATATATGATTAAGTATTATGTGGTTTTGTAATTTACTCTGCTAGAACTTGAGATAAACATTTTAAAACTTCCTGACTCAGTAATTATTTAGAATTTATGAATTGTAATGAATGTCACTCATTTTAAACTTCCCAATTATCAAAGGGTCCATTGGTAAGTCATTACTCTTCAATCAGAAAGTAATTGGTAGCAGGGATATTGATAAAGAGTACAACTGACCCACCAGCGGAAATTGCTAGCGTAGTATGAATGAATGGGCCCAGGTGAGTATTCGGTGTATGAATGCTTGTTGCTAGTAACCCGCTGGATCAGTTTTCTGGTTATCAGAGAATGGTTGCACTTTGTTAATTGGGTAATGAGAATTTTTTTTTATTTATAAACTAACATCCATTGTTTAAAAGTTTTGTTTTATGTTGTCTAGAATTCCCCGGGGAAAATTGAATAGCGGATGGTAAGTGGAAGCCATACTGCAGTGAGGTTATCTGTCAGGCAGAAATAGTACTGAAAAGTTAAGCAGGGCTATCAGTACTTGTTAGGGACTCTATGCGTTTGAGTGATAGCAAAGGAATACGCTGGTAAAAATTTGATGTTATATCACCTAGAAAGGGTAACGTTGAAGAAGTAGCAGGTATTTCCGAAGCTTACTTGAAGAGTAAACGGAAGGGTTTTACTCGTAGTGTATGTTTAGTAAACGGAAAGGTTTTACTAAGTGTGAGAGAAATTATCTTTTCCAATTTAGAGAAACTGGCACGATAGCGAATGTTTTATGTTGTTACTGAATTTAAATAAGAAGCGTAGAGAAAATAAAGTTTTGCGTACGATTTTGTAAAGGGAGAGTCAGTTGCCGGAGAGGAAGCTGACGTCACAAAACGCCGCGCTGGGATTAGTTGAAACAGCGGGCGTGGAACGACTCTTGTAAAGGGGGGGTCAGTAGTCAGGAGTAATACTGACGTCATAGGTGTCACGCTGGGATTGGTTGAAACAGCGAGGGACAGAGAAGCGCAGATTGTAAAGGAGGGGTTGTCAGACAGACGTCATTGAAAAGCTGCGGTAGGATTGGTCAGAGACAAATGTTAGCTGGAATTTAATTGGTTGTCAGCATAGAAGTCGAAATCTTAGTGGATAGTGGAGATTATATGTGGAAACGTGATCCGACTTTAACAGGAACCCGTCCAGACAGGAGATTCCTAGGTTTTGCAGAATATAATTCGATACATAGATATTTACCCAAAATGTATGGAGAAAAGAGAAAAATTTCATTTCTACAAAAGATTAAGAAGTATTTTAAGAAGGATAAACCCATCAAAACTAGAGAAGGAATTATCATTCCACCAGCAAAAACGCCCACCTCATTCATGATGATGGAGAGAGGTTATCATACTTGTGTATGGTTAGAAAATTGGATAGAATATACCAAAAATGACGGAATATTAGTATTCCCAGAGAATGGTACTTTCAATGGGAGAATTCTTCAAAATTTAAGAACGAGGATGAATGACTTAGAACCCAGACCAAGATTAACGCAATACGAAGCACTAGAAGAATGGGAAACAGAGGCATTTGAACGTGACCGATCGAGAAGCAATAGGGGTTATAGGGGATTTTTCCCTAGATACCAAAATGAGTCAAGAGACGGTCAGATGAAACAGTGGAGAAGAGCGATGCTTACCGAGGGTTTATATCCAGTTTTTATGGCAGGGGAACCGTTAGGGAACAAATGCAAAGAAAAGACAAAACATTTGACATGGTTTGGAGATTCTGAAGATGAATTTATGGAAGAAATATTAAAGAAACCGCCACCATATCAGGAAGGGACAAGTGGTGCACCAATTTTAAGAACACCATTGGTACCGCAAGTATTGCATAATCCACCAGTTAATAGGGTACTTCAGGATAAGGAAAAAGAGGTTATAGACAGAAACAGAGCAGAATTAATACAGAAAATAACACAGCTGAATGTACATCCTGATTCCCTGACCATACCTGTAACAATTGGTCCAGTGGTTCCCTTATATGGTGACAAAGTAAATTACCCGAAACCTCTAGTCATGCCTACACCTGTAGATATTCCCAAACCTGAAACTGTAATAATTGATGACCATATCAGTGATTGTGAATCTATGATTTCCCTAATGGATTTACCTATCCGAGGATCTGTAAATAGTACTCCTAGAAGAATGACACCTAGTTGCTCCAAAGATGTAAATATAGTAACATCATCTGGAACAAAAAGTGCCACAGTAGTAACACCAGAAGACTTAGAAAGGTGGGCACAAGGATCAGACAGACAGAGTTCACCCCCCAAGATCATGGACATCTACAAATTAAAGTCGAGTTAGAAGAAATGATAGCAGGAAATGTAGGAGTAGATCGTCTAAATACCTACAATGAAGAAGAACTATTGTTCATATGCAGGAGCATAACTAGAAATGTAAAGATATTTCATGAAAAATTATCAGATTTGGCCTTACAAATGGGAATTGAAATAGGGAAGTCAAAAGTGTTACAGAAACCCTATAGGGCAGATTTTTCTGACAAAGATTTAGAAAATATGAATGCCTCTGGTAGAAAACTACAAGTGAAGGAATTAATGTCAGTGTTACAGAAATGCGGAGAACTAGATAAATGGAAAAGTAGATGGACAAAGAAAAAGGAAGAGGCACGGTATAGTAGATCGACTTCTGAATATTTATTGAAGGAAACAGGGAAAATAGATCAGATGTACCCAATGGGGGAAGTACCTGGAGGGAATCACTGACTAAATATCGAAGGTCACAATATCGACCTACAAAAATATCCCAGCAAAAATATCGAAGACAAGAATATCGACATCCTATCTACATTAAGGTAAGTACAAAAATATCGAGAAAAAAAATATCGATGTCCAAAATATCGTTTTTAATTTAAGTTAAAAAAATATTGTAAAATAAAGTAAATAATACATATAATTAAAAGAAACAGTTAAAATATTTTAAAATGCTTAAAAATTATAAGTAATATATATAATTTGAAAATACATTAAACATATACATATAATATATAATATATATATATACTTAATTAATACATTTTAATATTTATTTTAATAACTTATAAATTGTTTAATTTATTTTTTTATAAATTATAAATACATCTTTACACATAAAACAATATAAATAAAAATTAAATAAATATATGTAACACATTTAAAAAAAAAAAATTTTAAATCTTTTTAATAATAATTATACAGTACATTAGTTAAAAAAATACAAAATATTAGATAGCGGAGGAAATAAAATTACTATTCCGACTCCAGTGAGTGCAACAGTAGGGAAAGTGTTGGATAGCAGAGGGGTAAAAATTACTATTCCCACTCCAGTGAGTGCAACAGTAGGGAAAGTGTTGGATAGCGTAGGGGTAAAATTACTATTCCCACTCCAGTGAGTGCAACAGTAGGGAAAGTGTTGGATAGCGGAGGGGTAAAAATTACTATTCCCACTCCAGTGAGTGCAACAGTAGGGAAAGTGTTGGATAGCGTAGGGGTAAAAATTACTATTCCCACTCCAGTGAGTGCAACAGTAGGGAAAGTGTTGGATAGCGTAGGGGTAAAAATTACTATTCCCACTCCAGTGAGTGCAGCAGTAGAAAAAATGTATGATTGCGTAGGGGTTAAATTAACATACTTATAAAACATTTTTTTTTAAATAAATAACATTAATAATTTTTTAACAAAATAATTAATAAATACCTATTAAATTAAATTAATATTTACTTAAATAACATTAAATTACTTCCCACCCTATTCCCCTATAAACACACAACGCGCTACCCATAAAAAATAACACAATTAATTTAATTATCAATTAACCAATTAATAAAAATTAATTACCAATTAATTACCAATAAATTAATTAACAATAAAAAATAATAAATTAATCATCATTAATATAATTTTTAATTAACCAATTAATAAAAATTAATTACCAATTAATAATTAATTAACAATAAATTAATAATCAATAACAATAAATATACACATCAACTAATTAATTATATTTAAATTACTTCCCACCCTATTCCCTATAAACACAACGCGCTACCCATAAAAAATAACACAATTAATTTAATTACCAAGTAATAATTAATTCACAATAAATTAATTAATAACAATAAATAAAAATTAATAATAAATTAATTATAATTAATATAATTATAAATTGACCAATTAATATAAATTAATTACCAATTAATAATTAATTAACAATAAATTAACAATCAATAACAATAAATAAAAACATATTAATTAATTCTAATTAAATTACTTCCTACCCTATTCCCCTATAAACCCACATCCCGCTCCGATACTAAAACGCAAAATTTCCTTTAAAAAATTACTATTTTCTAAACATTTAAAACATATTTAAAAATAATGAAAAAACTTTAAAAAAAATGTTAAACATACATATAAAATACATAACACAAAAATAAAAATAAATAAATAAATTAAAAAAAACGAGATTTACAACTATATTTTTGCTAACGATATTAATTACTTCGATATTACTTCGATATTTAAAAAAATCGATATTACTTACCTTAAAGTCGATATTCTGGTCACCGATATTCTTGACTTCGATATTCTGTCCCTACGATATTAAAAACTCGATATTAGTGTAGGTCGATATTTAAAATTCGATATTTTGACTGCCCACCACCTGGAGGAGGTTACGTTCATGTCCCATGGAGTTGACAAGATATTTTGTCATTTATGAATGATTTCCCAAAGTTGAGAGAAAAGCCAATTGAATGGTACAAGCAGGTTGAGAGGTTTGTGAAAGTGTCAAAGGTATTGTTGAAGGACTTGGGTGGTCTGTTTGACATAGTGGTACCTGCCGATTTGTGGACAGATTGTAAAATTACCGTTGACTGGCCAAGTGAAGAGTATCCTAGAGATGCAAAGACAGGTGCCCCATCAAGTGATGTAATGAAAAAGTATCACCAGGTAATAACTTATCTGAAAGGGAAAATATCACCCAAAGAAACAGATTGAGTGAAGATAGACAGGACTACCCAAGAAGCCAGTGAATCGGTACATGCCTATTATGAACGTCTATTACAGGTGTTCAAACAGTATAGTGGATTTGAGGATATTGGGGACAAAAATATGAGTCAGTTTGTCTACCGATTTGTTTATGGTCTAAAGCCAGAGATTTGTCAGATGATTAAGCAGCACATGTTGTGCTGGCAAGGGAAGCCCATAGATGAAATTTTGAAATATGCAAAATATTGTGGAGACGACATTGAGGATAGGCACAAGAAACTGCAAGAGAAAGTGATGTGGGCTCAGGTGAAAATGGCTGAGCGACAGGGAATTAATTTGGATAATCCTACTGATAGTCAGGGAAAAGATTCTGGAATGAATGGTGATTTAGGAAATGGTGGTAAAATGAAAGGACGTATGAGTAGAGAAGAGGCTAAAAAGAAATTTCCTTGTCATGGATGCGGAAAGTTGGGACATTGGAAGAACGAATGTAAAGATTCAAAATAATAATGGCCCAAATCATAATTTAAATCCACAGACGCAGAATGACTCACAGCAGGGTGTAAACCCACAGAGTCAGTTGCCACCTGCCCCTATACAGGGTAATGTGAGCAGAGCAAAGCACGGTACAGACGTCGGATATCAAGGAGGAAGTGGTAAGAACGAATATGTAACTTCAGTTTCTTTTACAGGATGAATTTGACCCATATAATCATCAATGACGGTGCCTAAGAGAGGGGGAGAAGGAGTGCGTACTTGGCGCATCCTTACCGGTAGATCAGTCAGGTCCATATGTTGAAGGGAAAGTAAGAGGTAATGATATCACTTCTTTTGGACACTGGTGCTACCCGTTGTACTGTAAGAACAGCAGACATCCCAGACCTTCCTCTCTCTGGAGAAGCTATCCAAGTTGTAGGTGTAGCTAATCGAAAAATCAGAACACCCCTTACTGAGCCAATGGAAGTAAAAATAGGAAACTTCCGAGAAATGCACCAATTTGTAGTATGTGATTCCAGTCCAGTAAACTTATTGGGTAGAGACTTACTGTGCAAAATGAATTGCACTATTTTCTGCACACCGGATGGTGTTGCAATACAGACCCCGGATGAAGATCATGTTTATAAGTTCATGATAGCCAAGCAAGGTACAGAAATAGATGAGATGTTCTCTTTGATAACAAAAAATGAATTACCAGAAGAACTAAGAACTACAGTGAATTCCAAGGTATGGGATTTCACAGGGAAAGAAGTAGGACTTATGGCCAAAATAGACCCAGTAAAGATCACTGTAAAAGAAGGTGCAATTTTCCCAAATACTAGACAGTACAAAATGAGTGCAGAAGTGAAGGCAGGAGTTGAGGAAATTAACAGAATGGTGAAACAAGGCATATTAAAAGAAGTAATGAGTAGCCCTTGTAATTCACCAATCATGGGTTTGAAAAAGCCTAGTGGAAAGTATAGGATTGTTCAGGATTTGTGAAAAATTAATAAAATTGTGGTACCTTGTTGTCCGATAGTACCAAATCCTGCAGTAATCCTATACCAGATACCCTGGAGTGCAGAATGGTTTACCGTGATTGATCTATGCCAAGCATTCTTTTCAATACCATTGCACCCAGATAGCCAATATCTCTTTTCGTTTAAATTTGAAAATCATGTCTATGTATGGAATCGTGTTCCTCAAGGATATACAGAAAGTCCCTCCATTTTTAATCAAATACTGAAAGGGTGTTTGGAGAAATTAGTGCTGCCTAGGAGTTCAGTCTTGGTGCAGTATATTGATGATTTACTGGTAGCATCTAACACTCATGATGATTGTGTTGAAGATTCAATTGCGTTACTCAACCATTTGGCTGAGGAAGGACACAAAGGGGTCGATTCCGATTCGGGCCGGAAAACGTACCGACCGACTCGGAGCAGGAATAAATTCCGACCGACACTTACCAGTGCAGCCCGACCCGCAAAGTACGATGAGAAGCGTGCAAAACCCGACCGACTCGTACGGAACACAAGACGAACGACCAACCCGCGCGGAAAACAGCAATCCGGCCGGAAAAACCCGCGAATCGAACCGACCGACACGCACCCGGAACAATCCCGAACGAAACGTACCCGCGAACTCCTACCCGCCAAGTACGATGCAACGCGTGGAAAACACGACCGAGTCGCACGGAGGACAAGCCGTACGACCGACACGCATACCAAACTGCGAGCCGAAGCAACCCAAAACACCGCAACCGACGCGTACGCAGCATAGAAAACAGCACAAACACAGCGTGAACGAATCGGAGAAGCCCGTATGAGACAACTGCAGGGTCCGACTCGGTCACAAGAACGTCTCCTACATGCACAAAAAGTACAAAGGGAAAATACACACAAAAAAAGGCCAAACAAGCAATTACAAAGCCAATAAATACTGGGGGCGGGGGGCAGGGAACAAAGACACACCCACAACTCCACCCATATAAAGGACACAAATCCCTACCATGATCCTTTGCAAATTCAAATTACCTGCCAGCACTCAGACAGCAACCACACACCCACAGCTCATCCATCACACAAGCCACACACCATCAGCACCCCAACAAATAGCAACCTCACATACACCCAGCAAAACACACACTCACACACCTTCACCTGCACACCAACACACACATCACTCACCATCACCACCCATCACCATGCCCCCAAAGAAGAATCATAAGTTCCTAGATAGTGAATTGGAAGTCCTGGTAGATGAGATCCTCAGGGTAGAGCCACAGCTGTTTGGTACACTGGTCCAACAGACACCCATGGCGCAGAAAACCAAGATGTGGGAGAGGATCGTCGACAGGGTGAACGCACAATCACCATGTTTGCGCACAAAGATAGACATCAAGAACAGGTGGTATGATGTGCGCAGGAGGGTCAGGGAGCTGTTGAAGAATGACTACCTCTTGAGCCAACACACCGGCAGTGGCCCTCCTGCCAAGCCAGTATACCTCAGGCCCTGGGAGGAGAAGGTGTGGGCCATCCTACCACCAGTGAGCGTATATGGACTAGAAAACATCCCAGAGCCTGGTGAGTACACAACAAATGAACACAATATTGTGCCACAATACACACACATCACTGTCAAGGGGAGAGTCAAACCATGCACCCTTAGCAAATACACAGCAACCAGAACAGAACCATCCCAAAATGTGTATGTCAGTCAGATAAACACAACACATGCCATCTCATAGTGACATGTAACTGTGTCATCACATGTACAAACACAACTACAACTACAGCTGGGCAGTGGCACAAATACAACTAACAAACACATCCAGACATGTAGCCACCACTACAACACCACCACACAGTGAAGCCCACTGAAAGGAAGGAATACTGTGTATGCTGGGCAAGTCAGTGTAGCCAATAGCATCATGGGAGTTGTAGTCACAGATATTGCCCACCCTCACAATGCGCACATCAACACCACCATGAACCATGCTCACATCACAGGGAGTGGAAAACAACTGACAAGATGGCTGACACTGGCTACTGCTGTGGGGAGCACAAGGTCCTGCTGGCAACTGTGCACCAACCAACAGCAGGACACCACTGACTGACATCTTGCCATTGCTCTCACACTCACACACAGTGAAGTCCACCCAAAAGCAAGTAAGTATGGACATGCTGGGAAGTGGGGTGGAGGCAATAGCATGATGGGAGTGGTAGTCACAGATATCGGTCACCCCCACAACTGTCCCATCAACACCACCCTGAACCATGCGCACATCACAGGGAGTGGAAAAGAACTGACAAGATGGCTGACACTGGCTACTGCTGTGGGGAGCACAAGGCCCTGCTGGCAACTGTGCACCAACCAACAGCAAGACACCACTGACTGACATCCTGAAAGACAACTTGCACTCCCTGCAATGGAAGCACGTTCCATGGTGGGATATCTGGCTGGGTGGGAAGGAGGACTCACAGCCCTGACCATAGTTACCAGTAGCGTTTCTCACACACACCCCTAACACAAACTCCACATAACTCACCTGGGAGAATGCATTGCCTCACACTCCAATCAAATATCCCACAAAGAACCACAACCCTGGGTCATGCTGAGTGAAGCACAGGGACACACATGGGACTTGTAGCAAAACTAACCCCAGGATAACACTGTCAGCCATCTTGTCAGCACAGGCACACAACCCCACAGAGAAGCAGAGTCAAAGGGAAGGAAGCATGGGCATGCTGGGAAGGGGGGTGGAGGCAATAGCATGATGGGAGTGGTAGTCACAGCTCAACATCCCCCACCCACATGGCCCAGCAAGCTCACACTCAAGCATGCACACCCCACAGAGAGTGGAAAGCCCCATCAAAGATGTCTGACACTGGTGCTCTGTTGTGGGGAGCACAAGGCCATGCTGGGAACTGGCCACCAACTAACAGCAGGATACCACTGTCAGCCATCTTGCCATTGCACTCACACTCACACAGTGAAGTCCACCCAAAAGCAAGTAAGTATGGGCATGCTGGGAAGTGAGGTGGAGGCAATAGCATGATGGGAGTGGTAGTCACAGATATTGGTCACCCCCACAACTGTCCCATCAACACCACCCTGAACCATGCACACATCACAGGGAGTGGAAAACAACTCACAAGATGGCTGACACCGGCTACTGCTGTGGGGAGCACAAGGCCCTGCTGGCAACTGTGCACCAACCAACAGCAGGACACCACTGACTGACATCCTGAAAGACAACTTGCACTCCCTGCAATGGAAGCACCTTCCATGGTGGGATATCTGGCTGGGTGGGAAGGAGGGCCGGATGTCAACCAAATACAACCAATGCAGACCATGTACACACCCAAACATTCACATAGAAAAGCCCAAATAATGCAGGACAATGTGCTACACCAATATCAACCCCTGACTGACAACTTAGGACAATGCAATGTACAGGCCCGCATCAAGAGGCACAGTCACAACTGTCAGGTGTGTCAACCATTGATGCCTGCAGAAACAAAACATACATTGTGTGTGTCTCCCAAAAACAGGTGATGATGGGGACACAGCAGCAGACGCTGAGGAGTCCCCGTCCCAGGCTCAAGAGGATACGGAGCTCACTGGTGTGGAACAGCCTCTGCCCTCCTCGGATGAAGAAGACCCACCTGGCACCTCCGGAGCAAGTCATCATGCAGCACCAGCAGGACCACCAGCTGCACCCCTGCACCCACCCCTCCAACGACTGTCAACACACATACCACCCCTGCCGACATGGACAGACCAAGGAGCACCACCACCACCAGCACAGGGACCCTGGACCAACGTGGGTCCATGGACACCAACACCACCAACAACCCCCAAGGGGGCCCAGGGTCACCTGTGCGTGCCACCTCAGGTACTGCACGTGTCGCCAGGGGTGGTGGGAGGGGTGGGAGACATAGTTCGCTGCTCGCAGAGGGGTCTGGACTGCATGATGACCCACAACTGGCACGCATAGCCGATGCGTACCAGTCCAGCACCGGAGAGCTCAGCCAGGTAGTGGGGCTCCTCAGGGACATTAAACAGCAGCAGGCTGCCCATCATGCCTGCTTGGACTCACATATGTCCCGCGTGGAGTCCAAGTGGGACACACTGCAAGAGATGACGGCGGTGCATAGGGACATATTACAATGCCTCCGCCAGATGAGCAGCAACCAGTCAACACCTCCCTGTGTGCCCACAACATCTGGTGCTGAAACAACTGCAACTGCCACAGGGAGGCAGGATGACTCTGGCGGAGAGTCCCCTGCACCGCAGCAACCTGCACTTGAGGGTCCCCCCCCAAAGAAGAGGGGTCGTCCGAGGAAGGACAACTGAGAGGCTGATGGCCATGCACAACCCCCAGGAAGCCAACACCTGTTCTGGATAATCACCTTTGTGCGCAAACTGTTCACCCTGTTGACTGCAACACAACTCCCCCACATGACATGGGGAGTACAAGTTGGACCAATGTCTCAGATGACTGTGGACTTGATACAGGACATTTCTGCTACCAGGACTTCCAATTCATCTAGGAACTTTGGATTGCCATCAAAATGTACAGCACTCACCATCCTGTGCACTATTCACACACATGTATGACAATAAACACACTAATACACCATACCTGCCTCTGTCGTGATTCCAACGTGCTTTCTGTCATGGAGATGATGACCAGCGAAATTACACTGTGCATGCTAACTGCTACAGCAAGTACAACACAGGCATGTGAGTCATGGCAACGTGACACATATGAGGGAGACACACCACCAGGGCTACACAATAAATACACACCTAGGCCATCTGACTCATTGCCTACACTGTTGTTGCCAGGAAATACGGTGCAATGCACAGATACAACACCTATTCACAGTCTTAGTCAACTAGCCCACTGGTGCAGTAAGCAAATGTCAGTCAAATGTGTGACCACAGACAACGCACATCACAAAGTGAAGCACAGGTTTATTACACATTTGCAACATGTTGTAACCACTACAGATGCAAGGTAATCCCACCTGGCAGTGGGCACACAGTCAACAAGTGTAGAAGGAAGGAAGTCCATGAGTATGGCGCACATCACCTGTAGGGACACGATAAGCTACCACCCTGGAAGTCGAATCAGGGTGTCGGGGATCACAGTTGACCAAACGACTCTGAAAGTACCCTGTGAAGGACAGAAATGACAGTCAAAAGCACTGAAGAACAGGACAGAACTGCAATACTCATGCCCAATACATGTCACAAGATACCCACCCAGAACCAAGTTAGCATGTCAACACTGTTGGGGAGTACAGACTACCTGTAAGGACACATCGCTACACGCATACAGTCATGTAGCCCATGGACACACTCAAACAGCACCAGAGCACCACCAACACATATCATGCAAACTCACATCTTTGACATGACATCTCTGGATACTCACATTCAGCTGAAGAAGTTGGTGATGAGCTGTGTGCGGACATCACCATCATCATCATCATCACTGGCATCGTGGTCCAGGCCAGGATCCTCCATAGGTGGCGGACGTTGGTCATCGTCATCCAGGATGAGAGGCAACTCCTTCCGCACTGCCAGGTTGTGGAGCATGCAGCAGACGATGACAATCTTGCACACCTTTGCTGGGGCATATGGGAGGGACCCTCCTGTCTTGTCCAGGCAGCGAAAGCGGCTCTTCAGGAGACCAAATGTCCGCTCAATCACTCTCCTGGTCCGACCATGTGCCTCATTGTAGCGCATCTGGGCTGGTGTCACAGGGTTCCTGAGGGCGTCAGCAACCACGGCATGTTGGGGTATCCGGAGTCACCTATATACAGACAATTGCACATTAGCTGAGTTGGAAAAGAGGGTGGAACACTACATTGCAGAACACACACAATGGTACAAAGTCAGTACACACCAACAAGCCAGGCACGCTGGTTCCGCATCTGTGACATCATCCTCGGGATGCGACTACTCCTCATCACGTAGGCATCGTGTGCAGAACCGTGGAAACGGGCACACACGTGTGAGATGCTCATATCAGCAAGACAGACCACCAGTGCATTGACCGAGTGGTAGTGTTTGCGGTTCCTGTATGCCTGCTCTTGGGCCTGTGGTGGTACCAAAGCCACATGTGTCCCATCAATGGAGCCAATGACATGCGCATTCCTCCCCAGGGCATAGAAGTCACTCTTCACATCAGTGAGTTGTTGGAGTCTAGGGAAATAGATGTACTGGTTCAGGTATATCAACATAGCCTCCAAAACATCGCGGAGCACACGGCTGAACATGGTCTGTGACATCCCACCAGCAGTCGCCACAGTATGTTGAAAGGTACTGGTGGCAAAGAAGTGTAGGGCTGCCATCACCTTGGGGGTCAGCGCTGTAGGCCTTGGGGGTCAGCGCTGTAGGGTACGGCCGGCCAGGTTGCAAATGTGGTGCCAGGCGCACTGCCAAATCCTCAATCAGCTGCCTGGTGAAGCGGTACCGTCGGATGCTGTCACGTTCCACCATCGTTGCCAGGTCAGGGAATGGTCTATGGACAGCTGGTGCCCTGCAGTGCATAGGTGAAGAAAGAAAGATTGTCAGTCACCCCACATATGTGGCATTGAACACACTCAATATCACATGATACATCATTATGAGGCACAAGTACATGATGTGTGCAGTTCCGGAAGGACATGTATGGCACATACATGGCCAACATCTAACATCACCGTTCTACAAGTGGCATCAATAAGTCCCAGGTTGTGCCATTGGATATCATGAGGCCGTGTCACAGTTCCCATCTCCTGCTGCCACGTTACAAACACACCCCACAGTGACATGTGAGGACAGATGTGCCCCAGGCATCACAGCTCAACGACAGGTAGATTCCCAGGGACCCTGTATTGCCACATGGACACTGGCATGACATGGTGTATCATGTATACACCACAGCAAAACAACCATGACCCCGACAGGTAGTGGTCCCTGTTGCCTTGGGATTACAGACATGTACGTCTGTGACACACACACGCACAACATCAAAGTCCATGCACAAACAACGTGGATGTGGAGACTGTCTCCCATTGTGCACATGAAATCAGAGACATTGTAAACACAACATGCACACAGACTGTGGAGGACCATCACTATTGTGCCAATGGGTCACCCTGGGTTTAACATACCGTCCCACATGGGACTCAGGGGGTATGTGACATGACATACACATACACCACTGTGAAATGTGACCATGCCACATGCCCAGATATGAACAGTTGCACATCACAGTGGTCATGTACACGAAACACCAAGGATCCTGTCCCCATGAACACGTGCACAGCCTGGGGGTGGCTGCCCCCAAGTGACACCCACAGAACAACATGTTCACCTCCATACACGGAATAGGTAATGCAGCCTTACATGCCTTAGGATACAGTTTGGACAGGCTGTTGTGTTGTAGGTGTGCCCCTCACTCCCTGGGAAGTATATGTGGCTGGCATATGTTCACCTGTGACAGGCATGGTGACATATGCCAGTGACTTGTACAGGGACGCGTTGGACAGCAATGGACCGATCAGTGCGCACACATTGGCCATTGCATTCAATGTGTGCGGGTACGCGTTGTATCCTGGGTACGCGTTGAACAGCAATGGACCGATCGGTGTGCCCGGCCGGCCCATTGCATTCAATGTGTGCGGGTACGCGTTGTATCCTGGGTACGCGTTGAACAGCAATGGACCGATCGGTGTGCCCGGCCGGCCCATTGCATTCAATGTGTGCGGGTACGCGTTGTATCCTGGGTACGCGTTGAACAGCAATGGACCGATCGGTGTGCCCGGCCGGCCCATTGCATTCAATGTGTGCGGGTACGCGTTGTATCCTGGGTACGCGTTGAACAGCAATGGACCGATCGGTGTGCCCGGCCGGCCCATTGCATTCAATGTGTGCGGGTACGCGTTGTATCCTGGGTACGCGTTGAACAGCAATGGACCGATCGGTGTGCCCGGCCGGCCCATTGCATTCAATGTGTGCGGGTACGCGTTGTATCCTGGGTACGCGTTGAACAGCAATGGACCGATCGGTGTGCCCGGCCGGCCCATTGCATTCAATGTGTGCGAGTACGCGTTGTATCCTGGGTACGCGTCGAACAGCAATGGACCGATCGGTGTGCCCGGCCGGCCCATTGCATTCAATGTGTGCGGGTACGCGTTGTATCCTAGGTACGCGTCGAACAGCAATGGACCGATCGGTGTGCCCGGCCGGCCCATTGCATTCAATGTGTGCGGGTACGCGTTGTATCCTAGGTACGCGTTGAACAGCAATGGACCGATCGGTGCGCACCCATTGGCTATGGCCTGGCAACGGACGCGTTTTCAAATTATGAACGAGTCTGATGCTGTAAATTCAGTTGGTCACCCACAACAATGTTGCAAATTCATGGGTGTCATGAAGTTGAACTTTTGAAGGATGCTGTGGGCGTGTGTAAGTGGTGCAACTCCATGGATTGGCCAGATTCAGAAGATGCAAACGACTTGGACCTATCACTTTGGACACATGGGACAGTATCTGCCTCTGCAGCACACATATAATGCTGGCTGTTCCCCTGAGAGCTCACTTGCCTGCACTACATGCTCCAGGACGACATCTGCCACCACCACTGCTGCTGTATCTGCACCCTCTGGACCCTGCAATGGCACGTACTGTGGAGCGAGCCCCAGCCTTCAGCACTGAGGAGAACCAGGCCCTGCTGGACAGCCTCCTTCCACAGTACAGAAAGCTGTATGGGAAAGCAGGGGAGCAGGTGAGTGTTCTGTCCACTGCCTTCCTAAATGTGCATGTTGTCTGACTAGCAAGGCTAACAGTCTGCACGCCACTGGCTAGCAGGCTCACTGAGTAGTTGTCACCCCCATAGTGTGTAGTTACATGCACTGGACAGATATAGTGCAGTGACAGTGCATTTAAACAAGGTTTTACTTCCCAGGCAATGATAACATGTAGTAACTGCTGGCATACTGTCCATGGCCATCGTTGCACTGCCTGTGTACATCATGTGCCCCTGTGATTGAGACATGTATATACAACTGTGTAATGCACGGATATGTTGCATGTGTAGTAATGGCATTCTCACTTTGTCATCCTCACAGGTTGATGCCCACCAGAAGCAGCAGATATGGCGGACCATCGTCCGGGCAGTGAGAACCGTGGGGGTCTAGAAGCGCCGGATCCACAACTGCCAGAAGAGGTGGCAGGACCTTCGGGGCTGGACCCGGAGGATCGCACGGGTCCAGCTGAAGCTGTCGCCTCCTCGCAGGAGGGGCGGACACCGGACCCTGACCCCCCACATGCTCAGGATCCTGGCGGTGGTCTTCCCTGATCTGGATGGGCAGCTGAAGGCCAGAGAGCAGCAAGGAGGGGGTGAGTCCATGACTGCATTGTGAACTATGTCTGCCATGCTATGTGCTCTCCTCTGGCCTGGTTAAACTTCCACAGTACATCAGTCATGTGGTCCAGGACCCATGTCCCTCTATTGTGCACTGCCCACTCCTCATCTGATACCCAGGTGTGGCCCTTACAGTCAGGGAATTGTGTCACTTGGGTACTGTGTCCTTGCAGTTTGCTTGACTCAAGGTGGGGGACAGCATCTGTTTCCCTAACTCTGTGGTGGGCATCATGGGTGGGTCCATTGCTTACACAATGCCTGTGTTCTGACATGTAATCTGCGTGTTACTTTGATATGTGGTCCAATTGCTGAGCTGATCCACCACATGTGCCTGGGGTATCTGGCACACACCCATGCTGTGGGTGGGAACAATGTTTGGGCCCCAGGAGTGTGTATATTACGTGTGTCACACATACTTAGCCAGCTGCCTACTGTCCAGGGCTCATCCCTCATTCATGTGGGGCAGGACAGTCATGCCTACTCCAGGCCATACAATACACTCTGTACTCCCACTCCCGTGTATCAGCTGACACGTTGTGCTCAGTGATTTGTCCCCTCAGGTGTCTGCCTCTGTGTCAGTGTGCTGTGGCTTCGTTGTCAGGACTGCTGGGGTGTTTCTCGGTTGGGGCTCAGCATGCCACCGGAGATGTGACCATAGGAGACGATACTTGTGTGACACATAGGTGTTTGATCACCTAACCGTGCAGACTGGGGTATGCGAATGTGAAGTTCAGGCAGCTGTCTCCCATTCACAGCAGATTGTGAGGTGATCAGGTTCAGAGGGTCGTGTTACAGGTCTCCCATATGTCCAATCGGTATGACCTGGACAGATAAGGGTTCAGATGATGTGGTGTGTGGGGGATGTACATGTGCACTTGTTCAGCTCCAGGACTTGCATTCCCCATGACCTTGGATTGTGACACAGTGCAGACTGTTGTTGTCTGGCTGCCCTGGCCATGTGACTGGAGACAGTGATGTATGACTTAGCAGGCATGCCTGTGCCATGGCATGAAACTTCCAATGAGTGATCCTGCAGGGGAGTGACATGTGCTACATGCACACCATTGTGGCAATGGCTATCAGGACATGGGTGCATCATGGTGTCTGTCGCTGGTATGTATCACATGCATTTCCTATTTGACTCTGGGCATCCCTTTCATCCGGACACCTGTACTGACTCAGTGGCAAGAGTTGTGATGTGTGCATGTTCACATGCTTAACCAAGTTCTCTGCACTGTCCAACTACTGTGTAGGTGGTGCATGTGTCCACACTGGTGTATTGCCATCCAACAGACACCAGACAGATGGGTGCAAGGCCAGGTGGGATGTCAGTGCCATGGTTGACCATCAGACTGACAATTGGCTTCTCCTGTTCTGTTTGGGCACTTTTAGCAAAGTTCAACTAAGGATGCCAGGGCTTGCTCTGTAATGTGCTGTACTAACTGTGGTGTGTGCGTTCGGTGCAGGTGACTGATGTCTGTCTGTTTCCTATTGATTGCAGATACATCCACGGCCACAGGAGGGGACAGCTCCACGGACCAGGAGGAGCCGCAGAGCCAGACTGGGTCAGCAGCCGAGGAGTGGTCGGAGGGACCAAGTGGCACGGAGGGCGAGGGAGCCACACCGAGGAGTCCTCAGCACCATCCACCTCAGCTGAGGACCACAGCAGCTTGGAGGATGACTCCCTTATGGAGGCGGGTGTCAGCAGCCACCACACCCCAGCTAGTGTTGCTGTCCCCGCCGCCACCACCACCACCACCGCCCTCCCATCGGCTCCCATTCCCGAGGTCCGTGGAGGCTCCCATGTTCGGGAGCGTGTCTCCTTCGGGCCAGGCACCGCACCCCCTGCCCCTGTGTCCCCTGCTGCCCTGAGTGAGGAGTCTGTGTACCTCCTTCGCCAGTTCCATGTAGGGCAGACAGCGATGCTGAGTGTCCTCCATGCCCACACCACTCTGTTGACTCAGCTGGTGTCGTTCATGGAGGGCATCTCATCGGGCATGTCTGCCCTACAGAGGGGCAATAGGTACATGGACTCCTCCCTGACGGCAGCAGTGTCCCTCCTCCGACAGTCCCTCACCCCTCCTGCCTCTGCCCCATCCACACTCCCCAGCACCTTACCTGTCCCAAGCACACACACACCGGCACAGGCACACACCAGCACAGACACGAGCAGCACACAGACACACACGCCACAAACAAGACGCACACGCACGCACAGTCAGGGGACTGAAACCACACTCACAGGGGATGGGGCCCAGGCACCCACACACGCATCCACAAGCACTGCGCAGTCCTCAGTTGCCTCTCCCTCCAAAGCCCCCTCCCTTGCCTCACCTGCAACCCCAAAGACACAGCGGCTCTTCCTCAGTGACCTCGGCCTCTTCCCCTCCGATCCAGCTGATACAGCATTCAGGGGGAAGAGGAAGCCCACCCACACGGAGCGGAGTGCCCCTCGCCTCCGGACACCCTCCCCCAGGCGCAGACCGACTGACGCCCCCACCCGCAAGTCCCCCGGACCCGGAAGAGCAAGACCCCGCCGCCGCCCTGCAGCTCAGGCACCAAGTCTCCTTCCTCCATCCCTCAGGCCCCCACTCCACAGGTGCCCCCACCACACCCTGCCCCAGGTTCCCCCACCCACAGATACACCATCCCCAAAAGGATCAGGCCTTCTCCCCCTGCCACTTGCTCTTCCGGCCCCACACCCCCCGCTGCGCTTGTCTGTGCCACTGGTGTGGTGAGGGTGTCCTCCCCCTCTGTCCTGCCCACCTTACCTGATCCCCATTCTCCTCCCCTGGAGGTAGGCACTGCAGTGGAGGCCACTACCACCCTGTCTGACTTGGGCACTGCTGTGGCGAACCTGTCCACTCCATCTGCACGGTCCACTGCAGTCGTGCCGGCACCCACACCATCTGAGTCATGCCCCCCAGTTGTGCCAGCACACACCATGTCAGACACCTCCACTGCAGTTGTCAGTGGCTCTCCAGCACCCACCACCCCTTCCCTGCCTCCTTCTGGTGAGCCCTGATCCTGTCCCTGCGGTGCCTGGTCTGCCCCCCCGTATGCCCCTCCGAGGGGATTGTCCCTGGTGTGTAGCAGTGCAGGCATGCGTAGGGTGACATCGGCCACTGTCACCCTGTTTTGACTTTCAGAATGGACTGGCCATTGGCCTTGGTTTCTTTTTTACTGGAGTTTAACATTTGAACCCACATATGCTGAATAAAGCTACTTTCTGTTCTCTAGTGGTTTTGCTTCTGATGTACATGATGTTAATGATGCTAACCGTGCCCTTGCTGCAGTGATGGTGATTTTTGGTCTCATGAAAATGAAGTGTTACTTTGCAGGAACCCATGTGGTCCACGGGTAATGTGTCCTATCCTGTAGTGTATCCATGTCATCCTTAGCAGCATATGAGGGTGTCATGTTTTCAATATTTGGCAATGGGATTTCCTACTTACAATAGCAATGTCACATCTGTGGCTTCCACCCCTGCACATCTGTTGTGCTTGCCATTGTTCAATTAGTCTACTTCCCTGACCGTGTGGCCATCTCCACTGGACATGCAGGTTTGGGCATCAATGGGGAAGGACTCATCTGTGTTGTCAGTGCAACTTGCTATACATGTGTGTTGGATCTGTGCTGATGATTTCGTTGACACTCCCATGACCAGGCTGATGTGACAGGAGCCTTCATTTGGTGCTAATTGTTGACTGTGTGACCAAGTGTTCTGCTGACATGATGGAGCCCTACTGAGGCGACATATGGCACAGCTTTCCTCACACAGGAGTGGAGTCCCCTCATGGCAGTGTGTGCTCCTGTGACATCACCTGCGCCCAAGGTGTGTGTTGTATGAGCATGTCTGTGTGTTCACTTCCATTTTGCTGTGCATGCTGGGATCCCTAGTGATGTTCCTGTTTGTGATGCTTGCTGAGTTGACCTATGTTCCCCCAAAGTCTTCTCCCTGGGTTCTCTGTGATGTGGGTGCATGGCACATTACTGGTCATCAGGGTGTCACCCATAGGTGTGTTTGCTGTCAGGGCTGAGTTTGTGGGCAGACGCTGATGGGTCACAGTCAGGATTCCCCTTGGCACTTGTTGTTTACACCTGTCATGTGATTTCCGGTTTGTGTTAGCTTTCATTGGTTGTGACACGTTGTGTGTGTGACTGCTGGCACTCCTCAGGGTCAGGGCTGCAATGTTGGTAGTTGTCTATGTGTGTTCTTTGTGGGTGACCTTGGCTTCTTCATTGGTGTGTGACTGTGGCTGGGATCCCATTGGTTGGGGTGGTATTGCCGTCATGTCCATGTACAGCGTAGTGTGCAGTGTGTCAGACATTCAGGAGTCTTGTTGAGTGGCCATGTGTGGTGTGTTTCTGCACCTTGGTTCCCGCCACCCCCCCTGGTATTGTCACCAGTGCATGTGAGCTTCACTGCTGCACATTGTTGGAGGTCGAGGTGTGTGGTGTTGAGTGTGTGCAGATGAGTTGTTGCCCGGCTAGACCCCTGCCTCCATGTTGGCCTTGGCTTACTGGCCATGCTGATTGATTTGTGCTTGTGTATGCGTGATGGTAGTTTGTTGCTCAGGACACATGACTGTGGTTCACAGTGTGAACGACATCTAGCTTGGTCATCACAGTGGGATTGTAATGCAGCCCAGGGTCACCACATTGTGGGGGCCCTGGGGGTAGTGCTGTGGTGTCTGTGTCTTGCTGTGTCAGTTGCTGTTTCTACATGCTTGTGTGACATGTGTGATTTGTGCTCCCTCTCATCTGACAATGCCTGATTGCCCACATAGGGGATTTGGATCCATGAGTTACCTTTGTGTGGCACTGTATGCACATCTGTGTAATTGGTATTCAGGCCTCCTCATGTGTTGTGTGGTTGCCTGGGTACACTGGTACCGCCCCCCCTCACCTGTTGTGTTTGATGTGCAGTGTGGGTCTGCCTGTTTGTGTTTGTGCATCTGCACCACTGCATTGGCATATCTTTAGTGTGCCATTGGCTGAATGTTGTTTGGTGTGTTTCCCCTGCTGTCCCTGGGACTCCTAGGTCATCAGTCAGCACAATGATCATTGTTTGTGTGTCCCATTGCTGCCATGGTATGGTATCTGTTCACCTCACGTCTACAGTCTCCACAGGGTATCTGCATTTGTGTGCCCATTGGTGCAAATATGTGGGTCTGCACTCTGATGGTCACTTCTGTCATTGTGTCATTGATGAATGTTGACAGTGTCAGCCCCCATGGGTGATGTTTGTCTGCACATGGCCAAAGGTATGTCTTATTTGCACTGCACTGTTTACCTCCCCCAATCTATGTTGCTATGGGACACAAGCACTACTTTGCCACTGATGTGTTTGTTGTTCTGTGACCAGGAATCATCCATGCAGTTTGGCAGTTGCAGCTTTTTCTTTGTCAACACTTACATATTGGTCACTGTGATGATGGGGGTTTGGACCCCATTGCCCCAATGTTCAAAATGTGCTTCAGCTATGGACCCCACACTTACATTTTGGTCACTGTGATGATGGGGGTATGGACCCCATTGCCACAATGTTCAAAATGTGCTTCAGCTATGGTCCCCACACTTACATTTTGGTCACTGTGATGATGGGGGTATGGACCCCATTGCCACAATGTTCAAAATGTGCTTCAGCTATGGACCCCACACTTACATTTTGGTCACTGTGATGATGGGGGTTTGGACCCCATTGCCACAATGGTCATGGCCTGCTTGCATTGTGGGGGCCACACACATTTATGTGTGGCACATGTGATAGGGGGTCACATTGTATGTTCAAAGTCATGTTCAGTGTTCTAGCCATTTGTTTGGGGGGGATGTCTTTATGTTGCATTGTTTATGTTGGTGTGTGCTTGTTGTGTCATGTATTAGCCATCCTATGAGTGGGGGTGGTAGTAGTTGTAGGCATCCAGCCCCCCATGGGTAAGGGTGGTAGTAGTGGTAGGCATCCAGCCCCCCATGGGTAAGGGTGGTAGTAGTGGTAGGCATCTGGCACCCCCTGGGTAGAGGTGGTAGTAGTGGTAGGCATCTGGCACCCCTGGGTAAGGGTGGTAGTAGTGACAGGCATCCAGCCCCCATGGGTAGAGGTGGTAGTAGTGGTAGGCATCTGGCACCCCCTGGGTAGAGGTGGTAGTAGTGGTAGGCATCTGGCACCCCTGGGTAAGGGTGGTAGTAGTGACAGGCATCCAGCCCCCTGGGTAGAGGTGGTAGTAGTGGTAGGCATCTGGCACCCCCTGGGTAAGGGTGGTAGTAGTGGTAGGCATCCAGCCCCCATGGGTAAGGGTGGTAGTAGTGGTAGGCATCTGGCACCCACTGGGTAAGGGTGGTAGTAGTGACAGGCATCTAGCCCCCCATGGGTAGAGGTGGTAGTAGTGGTAGGCATCTGTCACCCCCTGGGTAAGGGTGGTAGTAGTGGTAGGCATCTGGCACCCCCTGGGTAAGGGTGGTAGTAGTGACAGGCATCCAGCCCCCCCTGGGTAGAGGTGGTAGTAGTGGTAGGCATCTGTCACCCCCTGGGTAGAGGTGGTAGGCATCTAGCACCCCCTGGGTAGAGGTGGTAGTAGTGGTAGGCATCTGGCACCCCTGGGTAGAGGTGGTAGTAGTGGTAGGCATCTGGCACCCCCTGGGTAGAGGTGGTAGTAGTGGTAGGCATCTGGCACCCCTGGGTAGAGGTGGTAGTAGTGGTAGGCATCTGGCACCCCTGGGCAGAGGTGGTAATAGTGGTAGGCATCTGGCACCCCCTGGGTAGAGGTGGTAGAGGTGGTAGTAGTGGTAGGCATCTGGCACCCCCTGGGCAGAGGTGGTAGTAGTGGTAGGCATCTGGCACCCCCTGGGCAGAGGGGGTAGTAGTGGTAGGCATCTGGCACCCCTGGGTAAGGGTGGTAGTAGTGACAGGCATCTGGCACCCCTGGGTAAGGGTGGTAGTAGTGACAGGCATCTGGCACCCCCTGGGTAAGGGTGGTAGTAGTGACAGGCATCCAGCCCCCCATGGGTAGAGGTGGTAGGCATCTGGCACCCCCTGGGTAAGGGTGGTAGTGGTGGTAGGCATCCAGCCCCCCATGGGTAAGGGTGGTAGTAGTGGTAGGCATCTGGCACCCCTGGGTAGAGGTGGTAGTAGTGGTAGGCATCTGGCACCCCTGGGTAGAGGTGGTAGTAGTGGTAGGCATCTGGCACCCCCTGGGTAAGGGTGGTAGTAGTGGCAGGCATCCAGCCCCCATGGGTAGAGGTGGTAGTAGTGGTAGGCATCTGGCACCCCCTGGGTAGAGGTGGTAGTAGTGATAGGCATCTGGGCCCCTATGTGTATATGTGGCATTGGTGATGGCCATCCTGCCCCTATGGTGCTGCTGTTGCTGGTGTAAGTAATTTCTGCATCCCTCTGTGTGTGTGTGATGTGTCGGGTACGTGTAGTTTGTTTTTGTGGTTGGTGTCTGACTTACCTTCTGCGCCGTACGCGTCCGTGCCTGTTCCGGTAGTAGATGTAGAATATTGGTAGGATCGGCACGATGGGATTCATGGTTGGTTCGTCTCGTTCGTCTTTCTCGTTGCTTCGCCTCGTTCCTGGCGTGTTCGTCTCGTAGCCGTGGATCGTGTTGTGGCGCGAATCGGAGCTTATGTGCGCCTCTCCCGGATGCTTTAAGGTGCCGTGCGTAGCGACGGGTTCGGCGCGTACGGGAAGCGCATCGTACTTGTCCGGCCGGACGGGGCTGCATTTTGGCTTCCGTGCGACTCGATTCTGCGTTTACGGATCCGGCTCGGTTGGGGAACAGGACCTGGATTGGGTGAGTACGACTGGGTCGGAATCTATGCTGTTATGCGCATCGTACTTGCTCGTTCGGAATAATGTGCGGTTCGGTCGGGAAACAGGCATTCGCATGGCTTTTTTCCCCGACCGAATGCTGTTAGGTGCGCCTCCGACCGAGATCGGAATCGGCCCCAAAGTGTCACCTGAAAAGCTGCAGTTTTGTACAACGGCAGTTAAATATTTGGGACACCAAATTGAAAGAGGAACAAGAAGCATAACATCTGATAGAATAAAAATAATCAAGAAAATGAAAATGCCAGAAACAAAGAGAAGTGAGAATGTTTCTCGGAATGGTAGGATACTGTCGACAATGGATTATAGGGTTTTCACTACTAGCAAACCCTTTAATTCAGCTAACCAAAAAGAAAGCCAAAGATCCAGTTGAATGGAATGATGAAAGTGCTGGTGCATTTGTAAAATTAAGAAATGCATTGTGTGAGGCACCTGCCTTGAGCATGCCTGACTATACAAAAGAATTCGCACTATTTTGCTATGAAAGAGAAAATTGTGCACTTTCAGTGTTAACTCAAAGACATGGAATAGACAGGCGTCCTATAGCATATTTTTCTGCTACATTGGACCCAGTGGCGGCAGCATTGCCAGGCTGTTTGAAAGCAGTCTCTGCTACCTGTATGAGCATTGAACAAAGTGAGTCAATAGTAATGGGATATCCTGTAACAGTGTTTGTCCCACATGCAGTTGTGATCTTGTTGACAAGAACTAGAACTCAGCATCTCACACCTAGTCGGATGACAAGGTATGAACGAATGATTCTTGGAGCTGAAAATGTGACCATAGTTAGGTGCACTATTGTGAATCCTGCTACGTTATTACCAGATCCAATTTTTGAAGAAGTTAAGGACGATCCAGAACATGATTGTCTAAAGGTCACAGAATTGTGTACAAAACCGAGACCTGACATACAGGAGACGCCCCTAAAAGATCCAGATACGGAACTGTTTGTGGATGGCTCATGCCTAAGGCATGAGGATGGTAAATTGAGCGCAGCCTATGCTGTGTGTGAACTAACTGGAATAGTCGAAGCATCCTATTTACCAGGAGTCAAGTCTGCACAAGTAGCTGAATTAATTGCTCTGATCAAAGCTTCCAAAATTGGGAAAAATTTAAGAGTAACCATATTTACGGATAGTCAATATGGGTACGGGGTTGTGCATGACTTTGGCCAACTGTGGTTGCAGAGGGATCTCATGACTTCTTCAGGATCCCCAATCAAAAATGGACAATTTGTAAAAGAATTATTGGAAACAATACAATCACCAAAAGAATTGGCAGTGGTGAAATGTGCCGCACACCAGTCAGGAGATGACTGGGTGGTAGTCGGTAACAGATACGCAGATCTAGTGGCTCAACACTGCCAAAAACAGGTTGGCAGTAAATAAAAAGGTTGAAAGGATGGGAATCAGCTGCCAACTTATGCTATGTGCACCACCTGAAACATGGAATGATGTGAAAAGACTGCAAGACGATGCTGAGGAGAGTGAAAGATGTTTGGATAAAAATAGGATGTACCCGAAGAACAGATGACAATGTATGGGTATATACAGATGGCAGACCAGTCATGCCCGACTGTCTGATTTCACAAATGGCCAGAATGTATCATGGAGACACACATGTAGGGAGAGATGCCATGATTAGACTTTTCAGACAAAGTTGGTATAATCCAAAGTTTAGGGCTGCAGCAGAGAGTCTTTGCCAAAGGTGTTTAACTTGCCAAATGAATAATCCGGGAAGGAGAACAGTAATTGGTTTGGGAAAAATTGGAAAAGCGGAAGGTCCTTTTGTGAGATTGCAGCTAGATTTCATACAATTACCACCATGTAAAGGACTGAAATATGTACTTGTCATAGTGTGTCTGTTTTCAAGGTGGGTGGAGGCTTACCCTACCAGAAGGAATGACAGCATTACAGTCGCAAAGCTGTTACGAGAACTCATTCCTAGGTTCGGTTTCCCAGAAACTTTGGAATCAGATAGAGGAAGTCACTTTAATAACGATGTAATACGAATAATCTGTGAAGCATTCCAAATTGAACAGAAATTGCACTGTGCATACCGCCCAGAGGCTTCTGGAGTGGTTGAACAAATGAATGGCACAATAAAATCAAGACTGTCAAAGATGTGTGCATCAACATCGTTAGATTAGCCAGATGCATTGCCTCTTGTTTTAATGGGACTCAGAAGTATTCCTGATAGAAATACAGGATTAAGTCCGCATGAAATAATCATGGGAAGAGCAATGAGACAAGCACATGTACCTACAAATAAACTGCTGAACATAACTGATGATATGGTTCTAGATTATTGCAAGGGATTGGCTGACCTAGTGCATTCTGTCTCTCACCAGGTTGGAGAAGACGCAGTTTCCAGGCAGCCTGAACAAGAGCATGATCTGAACCCCGGAGACTGGGTGGTTGTGAAGCATCACACCAGAGAAACGTGTTTATCACCCAGGTGGGGCGAACCTTGTCAGGTTATACTAGTTACGAACACAGCAGTGAAATGTGCAGGATTGCCTAATTGGATTCATGTAAGCCACACCAAAAGGGTGCCAGATCCTGAAGGACAAGATCCTCAGTCAGCATCAATAACTGAGGAAGCTGAAGGTTGGCCAGCTGAAGAATCCCAGGTGAATGATTCGAGAGAAGCTGAAGAAGAACAACCGAGCACAAGTCAGGACTGGATACCAGTGGTTGATATACCAGAAGTTTACAACAGAACAAGAAGCCGAACAAAATTAGAAGAAATTAGGGAGGACCAGATAGGTGAAGAAGCAGCTCAGGAAGAGGAAAATGAAACGATAAGAGAACCTGAGCAGGACCAGATAGGGAGAGGAAATTGGGCTCAAATCGACAACAAAACAACAAAATTTGAGCAGGGACAGATAGGTTTAGAAGAACCCGGTCAGGCTGCAGAAGTACAAAGTGCAATAAGCCCTGATCAGAACCAGTTAGAACTAGGAAAATACGTTCAGGGAGAAGAAAACCACGAAAACCACAAGCATGAAGACGTAAATCCTGAACAGGGTCAGTTAGTAGAAACTCACATTGAAGCAACTGAAGAAAAATCAATAAGACCTGAACAAGAACAAATAGAAGAAGAAACTGAAAACGAAGAAAAACAAATTGTACAACAGCTTGAAAATAAAAGAACTTTTGGAGAAGAATTAAGAAGTGAAGAGACAGTGCAAACAAAGAAAGCCAGAAAAGGTGATCATTGGCCTAGTGTCATTAAAAGAGTAAAATACCATATAGAAACCCGAAGTGAAGATCCAGAACAAGTAAATTAAGTAACAAGTCTAACTGAACAAACAAGTGGAACTGAAAAACGAAAAAGCAAAAGACTGAAACTTGTGAACAATAAGTTTAAAGGTCCTGATTGGACTTCTATAATCCTTGAAGACTACGAGAGTTCAGAGTCAAGTGAAAATGGTGACGAAAGAACAAGTGCAGAACTGACTTATGAAAAATAAATAAAGCCACCTTGATAACGTTAAGGTCTTGAAAGAAAAAGAAAAGAAGAGAAATCTTCCTTGTCAAAATGCCTAACGACAGTTTCTGGGAGACCGAAACGGAAATGTTGTAAAAGATGCTGTGCTATATGCATATGTAGTCTGGTAGTGGTGCTTGTAGTATGGTTAGTTCTGATCGTAGCAATTCCTTACCTTATGATAATGGATAAAAAGATTAACAATGATACTAAGGGAAGGATGGATAACTTGAAAGGTGATAGTGTAAGAATAGAAGCAGAAGATGAACCAGAGTTTCATCACGTGGTAGCAGATAACGATACTAGTTTAAATGTTTTCACTAAATTATTGTTTCAGTATGTAGATACAATGGAAGTTAGTGATTGTTATGTCTGTATGAAATTACCTGAATCAGTAACATATCATCATTTGCCTCTAACCTATGGCATATCATGTAGTGTATTAACTAGTTTATTTTATAGAACAGGGAGACTTCAGTATTATTATTCAGATATAGATGTGATATTTTCTGAGGTTCCGATTCGAAAGAATATGAACCCAGTGCTTAGTAGTCAAGATGCACAATTTATGGGAGAATTTTTCCTAACAATGAAGTTGATAGATATAACACATGCACATAGAAGCAATTTAACCTGTTCATTACATGAAGAAGAAAAGATATTTTTGAATTTAGTAGAAGATAGAAGACAAAATTTCCAAGAGAAAGCGTCTGAGCATAAGGCTCATCTTCCACCTTGGGCTGAGAAAGAGGGTATTTACACACCTGGCAAGGCTCAAGCTGCTATGGCTCTGGATTTTGTAAAGACAGGGAAAATTTGTCTGCATAGGTTAAAGACTAATTATAACAATATTTTCATCGGTACCAGTGAATGTGAACATAATTTCTTAATTCTTGGAGGTTGGGGATTAAAAGGAGGAACAGATTCGGTTTTTCCTGGAATTTATTATGTGTGTGGAAATAAGGCTTACTTTAGGCTTCCTGCACGGTGGTATGGAAGTTGTTATTTTGGAATAGTTTTTCCAAAAGTATACCACGTAAAAAGAAACACTGGGAGCAATGAAAATAATAGTGAATTAACACGTAGTAAAAGAGCTAGTTTTTCTGAAATTGTAGGTGATATATTTGGTGCATTGATACCTTCAGTGGGAATAATTCTGAACTCAAGGAAGATATGTAAATTATCTACAGTGGTGGATCGTTTATCAACGGATACTGCTGGAGGGTTTCTAATGATTAATGCGGAGATGGTTGCGATTAGATCAATGGTTATGCAAAATCGACTTGCTCTTGATATATTAGCAAAAGAGGGCGGAGTCTGTAAATTGTTGAAAACGAAACATTGTTGCACGTATATTCCTGACAAAAGTGCAGAAATCGGAACGTATATAAAGAATATAACGAAACTTGAGAATGAACTAAAACCACTGGAAGTTGATAGTGTATGGGAAAGATTGACAAAAAGTATTGCGTCAATTGGTACCGGGTTTGCTAATGTAGGGAAAGGACTTATAGGTCAAATATTAGTACCCTTAGTAGGGATAGCAATAATAATATTGTCAATAATGATATGGTGCAAATGTTGTAAAAAGAATGAGACGTATAGAGTGACAGGAAAAGGAAAGAAACGAAAGTTTGATGAAATTGAATTAGAAGATCTGAAGAGTGAATTATACAAGAAACTGAAAGGAGACGATAAAAATAGAAAGTGTAAAAATGAAATTGAGACAAAATTATGCTAGAAGTTGGCATCTGGTTGTGGGTAATTTTTGATGGCTCAGAAACGCCATCAGAGAGGGGACTGATGGAGCAAGAACTCAAAATAAGACTTGCTCGTAAACAATCCTCTCACAGTATTAATTAATTAAACTTTGTAATGTCTTTACTAATAAATGCATACACGAACATAGTATCCAAGTGAAGCTTGCCTATGTGTTTAAACTAATAAGTAATGCTTGTCTAATCCAAAATGGCCACTAAAGCGCGGGAATTCCATTGCGCATGTGTCATCCATATCACGTGGTATGACGTCTTTCTTTGCTTGGAGGGAAAACTTTGCTTCTGCGCAGTGTGTGTTAAAATGGCTGCTTAATGTTCTCACGTGCTAAAGCTTGCGTATATGCTGCAATTAAAACTGTGGTATTCTAATGCTACTAATGCGGGATAAATTTATAATTAAATGGGAATAGAGTAGAAATAGGGGGCATACAGTGAAGACATTTATTTGTGATTTTAATGTTTTCTCCTTTGACTTTTATTAGTTCGTAAAATGGGGCCTGGGTTAACGGAACGGCAGCTTGAAGCCAATGAGGTGTGCGCATGCGCTCTGAAAATCAAGGCACAGCGATGAAGTCAACTTGGACGACATCCAAGGCCGTGACCTGTTGGCCAACTCCACTACATCCGCGATGTTCTTGCAAATGCAACACTTTATATACATTTTGTATTAAACTTTGTCATGAGACGGGTGGGAAATAAAGCAAATGTATTAATTGTGAGGGGCGGTATTTAAAAACAATGGGCTTAAAGAAAGTGAACTAAATTGACATGGTGTGAGGATCAACCCCCTGCCCCGTCCAATCAGAAGTAGTGGGCCCATAATTTTGAAACATTAATGGGAGGTACCTGGGTGTAGAAGGGTATAATAGATATAGAATTAGCTAATTAGCTAGCTTAAGCTCAGACACGAGAGATCAGGCTTTTGGTGCTCGACGAGCTGATCGATTGCAGACTGAACCGCTGTCCAGAGAGGTCCTGAGGTGGGGGTGGCAGATTCCATTAAAAGGAAGACACAGAAGAAATTGAGGAGGAGCGAAGTGTCAGAGAGGGGAACGACGCAGGCGTCGTTGGTAGAGAGGTCACCTATCCTGTCCTGAACCTGGTCCGGAGGTCTTTGGTCTTCATCCTTCTTAGGACCTATCTTTCCAACTCCTTGGCCTAGGGGTTTGGTTCTCACATCTTTAGGTAAATATAAATGCAACCTTTAGATGTGCTGCTGTCTCTATCTTCTTCTTTCTGAGGGACCGTCATTGATCGATAATTGATTATTAGTATGCTTCATCCTTGATATACGATTAAGTATTATGTGGTTTTGTAATTTACTCTGCTAGAACTTGAGATAAACATTTTAAAACTTCCTGACTCAGTGATTTAGAATTTATGAATTGTAATGAATGTCACTCATTTTAAACTTCCCAATTATGAAAGGGTCCATTGGTAAGTCATTACTCTTCAATCAGAAAGTAATTGGTAGCAGGGATATTGATAAAGAGTACAACTGACCCACCAGCGGAAATTGCTAGCGTAGTATGAATGAATGGGCCCAGGTGAGTATTCGGTGTATGAATGCTTGTTGCTAGTAACCCGCTGGATCAACCCTAACACACTCCGCCGCTTGCAGAACCCCGCGTAGCACAGCTGAGTTTTTTTGACACTTCGCGGAACTCCGCCCAGGCTTAGTAAAAGCACTTGAGAGCATGCTGTCCCTTTATTGCACCACTGAGTGGTTGTTGGACCACAGCATCCATTTCTGGTTTCTCAGCCTCTTGTCCCAGATATAGAATGCGGTAACAATTGGGAATAGTCCTACAAAGATTATATTATTGGTCCTACTCTTTACTACCCATATTGCTCACCACATCGTACATCACCAGGCTGAAATAGACATTTTTGCAACACTCACACTGTCTGCTGTATCTGTGAGTCAAGTCACTTGTTGTGATGCCGCCCTTCCATGTTAGTGTCATTGAAGTTGAAGAAAGCTGTTCATACTGCAAGGTATTGCCTCACTTAGGCACCCAGGTGAACATGGTGGTGTTTCTTTTGTGCCCCTGCTGTCAGTTAGGATAGTAGTCTGGCGAATACCTTGCCAGACAGAATGACCGAGGCTCAGAGTTTAATAAGGCTTTCCCCCTTGCAGATATTGCTTCTGTAAATCCCTCCCCAGGGGACCCAGTTTGCATTGTGAGAAGCCAACGTATGCCCTTACAGGCCCCACATAAATTCCCAAGAAAGTCAGTACAGTGGATAGACTTACTGTTATGTCAACCTCTAAAGGCACACCAAATGAGGTTGCTAAATCTGAACAGTGCCAAAAGTATGGCACATTTCTTTTTCATGCGTAAGCCCAATCAGGGCAATCAATGTGATAGTGCAGTTGTGAGTGTTCTTTGTACAAGGCCCACATGAGAAATGTGCTAAAAATCCCGAAATATGAGCATGAGCTAGAACATCCCATGTGTATGCATTCGTCAGAGTAATACTTCTTCAAACTATAAACCAGGAGATGGAATCTTTGTCGATGGACTGGCAGCAACCTGAAAGCTGCATCTGTTTCAGTGCTGGCCATAAAGGCATCCTTTACCAACAGCTCTCACCGGTTCTACTGCATTCTCTTCAGTTCTATCATACACCAGTGTTCCTGGTCAACCCAGGTGTTTAATACACTATTGGTCTTTTCTACATGGAGAATTGGTGATCTTAACTGACCTGGCTGTTTCTTGGGCAGCACTGCTGAATTGAATACTATGAAATTGTTCCTTGGTGGCAACTGAACAGAGCGTTTAGTGTCTTTCACATTTTTTCTATGTCTATTTTCTCCCCCCCCCCCTGTGGATGGGTGCCGGGTAGATGCCTTAAGGAAGGTTTCAACTAGATTGGGTCACCAGGGAACCTTGTGTGGTATTTTGAAGCCTTTTTGGAATTTTTCATCAGCTGCCTTGCAGTCTCTTCTGTGTGTTACTGGTTAACTAATACCTTAGCATGGCTTTGTCTATTGATGATTCTTCCTTCCAGTCAGCTGGGGTGATGAGAGCCTTTGTGCTTAAAGGGTGGGGAGTGTAAGTGTGAGGGGGGAGAAGACCAGCAAGATCCTCCATCTCCTGTGCTGACTGCCCTGCTCTACAGTGCTAACTGGAGCTGCTGTCGCTACACAGATTCCCATCCTAGTGTGGATTCTGCCTGCCACTGTCAGTCACCAACACTACTCAACTGCTTCTCCTGGCCGCACTACCTCATCATTTCTGAGTCACTTACCCCTTCCAGGTCTGCTTACTTTTTCTGGGTGCAGAGAAGGCTCAGGGGGTCAATGCTCTGTATTCCAGTGTAGGTTTTGTGCACCAATAGGGAATTTGAGCCTGTGGTTTCAGGTGCTCAGCCCTTACATCTGCAGCTCCGGCCATTATGCCACATCCTCTCCCCACTTTCATGGTTGGTAGTTGGTTCTGTTTTAGGCAGCGCTAACAGGAGAAATGGGCTGCTGCAAGCTGCCTCCTGATGAGAGCCCTGGCACTTTTTTTCTAATTAACCACTGGGTAGTTATATCCTCACAAACATGAGCTCTCAAGAGGAGCACTAATGGGAAGAAGAAAGCCATTTTTTTTTTCTAAACCGACACTTCAGCCTGGAGGTGTTCAATAAAAGGCCCAGTGCCAGGAATGAAGCTTGTTTACAATGCACTGCTCGTTGCAGCAGCAGTAACATTTTATTCACCCCCCTGGGACGGTCTTTAGGCAGCTCTATTGTGTGACCACTCACTCTCTGAGAAGCTGCTTGTTTATACAGGACTTACCTGCATTGGCTAAGAGTGGGCAGAGAGATTTCTAGAGACGTCATTAGCTGAAACGCTTCTTTAGTGCGCGCACAACGTGACATTCATTCCTCCCCAAATTTCCGTCACCCTTCCCATCCCGCTGTGCCCAAGAACTCTCAGAATCAGGATATGTTGTCCAAGGGAGTAGCCTTTTATTTATTCACATCAATCAAGGTACTTCACCAAAGCCCATTACAAGAGTAAAAGTATCCTCCTTGGATATATCAAAAATTATTCACAGCTTCACATTTTATCAACGTCACATGTGAAAGGCAGTAAGAAAATTAGTCATGACATTGCACTTAATCTTCAACTTGGCCGTACACTTGAACATGGCCGTACTCTTGAGCTTGGCCGACTTGGCCCACCAAGCACCCACTCTGCTGCGTACATCGTGCCAGCAGGCCCCAACGCTCTACAGCCAACAGTGGCACAACTTGAAATCCAGGGCACTGCATACCGCACCTGCCCACCGGGGTACCTGAGCACAGGCCGCCCCCCCCCCAATATTCTACTCAGTCCATCCGTTGTGGGTTAGGGCAGTAGAGTCCAGGACTACCAGCAGGTCAGTCCCCTCCCCGCCTACCCTCTGTACACGTGGAAACTACCCCCTCCTGGGGTCCATCCAGTGGCTGAAACTCCATTGTTGTGCATCCCCCTTTATTGTTAACTGTCAGCGCTCCGCCACAGGGCGAGAAAGCTCCATGGCGCACTCGCCCTCCCCCCGGCGCGGACTGTCCTCCCCCATAGCCCCCAGTATCGCCTGGATAAGCCTAGATAAAGATCTCCTGCCTTTTAGCCTGGAGTTAGTAGTGTTGGATGTGACCAAGCCATCTCTCCCCCCGCCTTATGTCCGTAGACCTAAACATGCTAAGTGCTGACTTACCAAGACCAAGCCAATTATTTCCCATACCCAAACTCGGTCATTCGTGAACCCTTCCGCCCGATGTCCATAGGCCTAACATGCTACGTGCTGATTTACCAAAACCAAGCCAATTATGCCCCCATACCAATGCTCGGTCATTTGTGAACTATTCCGTCAGTGGATGCCCACCTTTAAGAGGCCGAACTGAACATACCCAACGTTGCCATTGCACACCAGAAATCGCAGGATGGGAGGGCCCCCGACCATCTCTCCCCCTGCCCGATACCCATAGGCATGAACCTGTTAAGCGCTGACTTACCAAGACCAAGCCCCTCATGTTCCATTCCCATGCTCGGTCATTTGTGACCTACTCCATCATTGGTTGCCCACCATTAAGAGGCCGCACTGAAAATAACTCGACTTTGCCGTTGCACACCATACTTCGCAGGACCAGAGAGTCCCAAGCCACCAGCAGGTCAGCCATCTCTCCCTCAGTCCAATATCCATAGGCATACACATGCTAAGTGCTGACTTATCAAGTCCAAGCCAATTATGTTCCCTACCCCTGCTCGGTCATTTGTGGACCATTTCGTCCTTGGTTGCACACCGTCAGAAAGCTGTGCTGAACAGAGCCTGCCTTTGCCGTGTGCGCCCCCAGTAGCGTGCAGCACTCCATTGACTCCTTCAAGGAAATACTGGAACCACTCCTCACTCCGTCACCGCCATCAAACCCTAGCGTATTTCGATGGCATCACAGTTGTACCCATTTGCGTGCTGAGGGTATGATTAGAACAACCACCGTACACTAACGCATTAGTGTGATAGGCGAGAATCCCTTATTTCCTCAGCCGGCGACACTACGGCGGTCATGTTCCGCCTAGAATAGTTTACCAGATTCCGGTAACTTCCCTTCTCCGGCTCTGTCAGTAAATAATATGAACGATATTGTTGTGACCACAAGTCAGCGGCTGAAGCAGATGAACGTTGGCGACCGAACTACCAACCCTGAATAGTTTTGAGGTCTTGCCGCCGTGCCTCTAGCCTCCATCATCCGGCGTACTCCGCTAAAGTCTTCCCATGCAGGGTATTGCCTTCCCCGTATTACCGAGCCCAGAAAAGGGGGTTCTGGTCAGCCCACTTTTCCATCCCATGCCATTCCCCCGATAGGAAGACAGATTGCAATATATAAAAAATATATGTCCGCCGCAGCCCCCATAAAGCGCCCCCGATAGGATATACCGTGCACGTGTGCGCAAGTGATATAGCGCGGCCCAGGTTTAACTATTCGTCACGCTCCCCCTCCCCTCCCCCCGATTGTCACGGGGAGCAACAGTGTAGCACCAGAGATAGAGTTGAGCTGAACGAAACCCTTGTAGCAGTCCAAGAACTTCTAAAAAGACTCCTTCCTGCTCTAAGATACGCTAAGGAGGCTCCTACATACCCCACCACTGTCTTTCTCTCCCTCCCCACAAGGAGAGAGCTACCGCCCCTATGTACTTTTATATACAACGCCGACTTCGCGCGCTCTACATGAGCACCAGTTACATTACCCACGATATATTCATGTGGGATACACCGGCTCGGAAGCCGGTGGCTTTCGCCGATCGGTAACGTCTGCTCCCTTTTCACTGAGTAGCGCAACCATTGGCATGCAAACCATCCTGACAATTATATTGCCTGTACTGCAGCCGCCCCTTCCACAAGGTAGCGCTGCTTGGGAGTCACCGGCTTGAAAGCCGGTAGCCTACGCCGATAGGTAGCCTCTGCTCCCTTTCCTTGAGTAGCGCAACTACTGGCCTGAAAAACCTCTTAGGGAATTCTATTGCCTGTACTGCAGCCGCCCCTTCCACAATGCAGCGCTGCTGCCTGAGAGAGCCCTATTTCGGGCTGTACGACCCTTGTTGGATGCGGTGCTTGTATTGCAGCTGGTAAGACGTCCTCGTAGTATCCGAATGCTTTGTGCTGATGAGGCCTTGAAGCATACCCTAGGGGCGAGATTCGTAGCTACACCCATCCCGGTTTCCCCAGTGGTGCAGTCGGTCTACATACGGGCCCTGTAATCAAGCATATAGCTGCTAAACGTTCAAGCTCCTGAGCACAGGGCGCAGAAGCTGCCCGCCAATGTGTGTTCCTGAAGCCCAGATTTACTGTAACAACTCAACCTCACGCGTCCCCCAGCGAGTTCTGCCCCAAGGCAAATGTATCTGGGTTACCAGGAATAAAGCTTTTCTTGGTTGCATCCCCAAGAAGGGGTACCTGCTACCACCTTACAATAGCGATTTCGGTGGTATATTGTTCTTGTTTTGGGCCGTCTCCCTATACACGTTGTTGTGGGTTCACGCACCAAGACGACTTCCTTCCGCCCGATTGACTCGCCTTACCCACCTTCCCGGAACACCTCTAAGAACACTCCGGTGATCACGCCGAGGTTTTATAATTTTAGCAATGTGTGAGAAGGTAGCTCGGCTCTCAATAGCACTATCAAAAAAGTGTCCATGAACGAACGTTCCGATACTTACTCAAGGATTTATAAGTTTTGCAAGGATTTATAATTTTTGTAAGGGGTGAAGAGGTAGATAAGCTCTCGACCTACTACCTAAAAGGCGCCCAAGAACAAACCCTCCGGCAATTAAAACATTAAAACGAGGGTTTATAGTTTTATAAGGGGTGAGAAGGTGGATAACCCCAAATATAAATTTTATCCAGAAAATGTCCATGCACGCCCTTAGGCGATTACGCTCAGGACTAATCTGTGCTTGCCCCCACGCCCACCATGGAGAGCTCCCATTACCGTCCCTCTCGGGACACCCTCTAAAACACTCCGGTACTTAGCCACGCGCCCACCATGGAGCTGTCTCCAACCCACACAACGCCCCCCAATGCGTTCGATTTACCAACCTTTGCAAAGCAGAGTGGCTTATGCGGAATCGCACTCGCGCCCTTCAACCAGAGTGGCTCCCATTACCGTCCCTCTCGGGACACCCCTTAAAAACTCCGGTACTTACCCACACGTCCACCATGTAGAGCTGTCTCCAACCCACGCCACGCCCCCAAATGCGTTAGATTTACCCACCATTGTAAAGAGGAGTGGCTTATGTGGAATCGCACTTGCGCCCTACAACCAGAGTGACTCCCATTACCGTCCCTCTCAGGACGCCCTTTAAAACACTCCGGTACTTAAACCAAGGATTTCTATTTTGCAAGGGGTGAGAAGGTAGTTAAGCTCTCAATAGGACCTTGTAAAGATGACCATAACGCACTCAGGCCATTACCCTCAGGACTGGTCTGCGCCTGTCCCAGCGCCCGCTAAGGAGAGCTGCCTCAAACCCACGCTCCTTCAATGAAATACTGGAAGGACTCCTTATAACGCCCAAAATGCGTTCGATTTACCAACCTTTAAAACTAATAGAGGCTTCATGCGAACCAGGATGTTCCCCCATTCATGCTTGCCGTCCCCTCAACGATCTCCATAACGTTCCCCAACGCTTCCGCTGGGGCTGCTGCTGCTGGGCCAACTTGCTGATGTTTGTGAGATGTTCCCGCTTCATGGTCTTCGGGAAGTTTTTCGCCCGCCGAACGACCTGTACACCCTGCTGCCACCTTCCCAGCATGGCACACCTCCGGATACCGCCAGCATGAAAGAAACAAAAGTAGACGATTAACCACCGACAATACGTACAGCACCTAGTCCTTACATACCTTGCCAGCTTTGCGCCACACACCACCACCCGTATGCGTATCACCCAGGAAATCCATCCTTCACCAACTTAAACTACGCTCCCGAACTACCGGGACCCTCATTAGCGCGCTCGCCCTCGGCACCTCTGCAACAGCGCCCACGGGCAAACAACGCCCGGGGGCGAATAGCACTGTAGCCGTGTGAATACGGACATTTACTGTCTATACCGACAGTCGGCCCGCAGCCTGGGTGTACCCCTACGTGGCGTGAATACGGAACGCTTACACTATGCCTATCCTTTTTCAAATGAACCTGGCGTCTAGCACCTCTGGTCCCCGGTATCGGGTAAATACAGGGAGATCATCATGCCCCCGCTGAGGCTAGGCCCCAGGTCCTACGGACCGGATCGATGGCTCTGCCGACCCAGCCCCACCCCTTCCACACCCGTGCGTGGCCTTACTCCCTCCCATGTGGTCTCCTCCCCCCACCAAAAAGCTGGACCCACTCTTCCGAGAAACTCACACCAACCTCAGAGTAACGCTCTTAAGTTACCCGCTGATATCTATTCTACCGTACCTAGAGCGACCAGCTGAATCTGCCCTGCCGATTTTGCCCCATATACCGAGCCAACTTCTATCTTGCTACCGAACTGGAACGGGGAGATTATATTTAGGGTGACCAGAATTCCAAAGCAAAAAACCCGGACATTTTCCACAATAGAAGGACTACAATTTAACTCCAACCGAGCGCACATAACGACAGTGCTCCTTAGCAGATAATTAACAGAAGAGGCAGTAAGAACAGAAATGAAATGCAATTTTAAAGCCATTAACACACCTGTTAATTAAATTACTTTCTTATAAACAGCTGCCAACTATCTCTGCTTTGCAAAACATAAAAATATGCCTCCCACCGTTCTCAATCGACCCTCTCTAAAACCGGGACATGAGCTAAATTTAGTGAAATCTGCCGGGACAGCTGGTGAAAAAACCGGGGCTGTCCGACCAAATCCGGGATGCCTGGTAACCCTAATTATATTACCCAGATGGATGACCTATACGTTTTCGGCCAATACAGCAATGCCGTTGTTTCTAAGCCCCCATATATCGGGAGTACTGAGGAAAATTAAGGGATTAGCCCCGCATTACGCTTTTGGGCAATTACCGAATACGGCATCAGTATCTGTTTCCTCCTCCTGAAAACCACAGACAGCTCCGCCTCGGCCGACTGTACTAGCGCATAACGTTAATAACGACGTACTCCACTCCGTTTTTAGAAAACTACCACAAAATAAATTCACCGTCCCATATGGGGATCGTTATAAGCCAACTACGCCACGGCCCCCCCAAAAACCCACCGTGCCACACACCGTCTCGCTCCTTTCGACGACGCTCCTGCGGCTAGGGTAAGGTCCAAGGGGACAAAGAGGCTGAAACCACTGGGACGCATCCTTAAATACCCTGCCAGGATTTCCCTGCGCAGCTTGATGACGTCCCCTCAGCCCCTCCTTTATTTATCTACTTTTCCTTGCCCCCCAGAGGAAGCTCAGCCACGCGGCGCGACTAAGGGCGCTCCTCCCCTAGGTGCGGGGGGAGCGCCTGTTCAAACTCATGGCTTTTATGTTTAAGAAGAGGAGACATGCGCAGTTCTGCATTCCTTTCGTCTGCGTAGGTAATATTATGTATTGTTCTCCATGAATATTTAACCTACACTTCTCACCATTTGTGCAATACATGTAATGCGAGAGTGCGTGCACTTCTCAGTGGTAAACATGTCTTCTGGAGTAGTGAGTACTTGCCCTTCTGTTTTTTCCATTTCGAGCCTGTTGTAAAGCCCTCGACAGGAGACCTGCCCAAGAAACCCCTCCTCCCAACTGTCCTCATGAACCAACATCAGTACAAAGATCAGCATGAAACTAATTTTGTAACAATAGTCCAAATCTATACCTGTTAAACAGCACATGACAGAAGCACACCAAGTAGAAACGTCATGACGTAGAAAACAAAAGGAGGCACGCGGTGATACAAAAGACAAAAGATGACAGGAGTAACAGAAGAGCATCAAATATAAAGAAAAAAATAGATAGTTTCTATATTTAAATCAAGTGCACATTACAACAACTTTGCATTATTGAAGTGTAATTAAAACATTCTAAATATACATAGTGAGAGATATACATATACACATAGATAGTATATATGCAAATGCACAGTGTAATATGCTATTACTCCAGAATAAATGTCAGGATTCATACAAGGTGAGTTAATGCATGCGGAGAGGCGAGTAATACCTCGTCCAAGGGTCAATAAGCACTTAAACCAGTTTCTATGTGTCTATTACGCAAGGATATTGTTACCCATTATTTATCTCGCTTTTCTAGTTTCATAGATAGCACCGATTCTATTGTTGGAGCTGTGATGAGTGACCTTGTGGTGAAATAGCAGGTGACCAATCAAATGCAGAATCACAGGCAAGAATGGTTACGGACAGAGGGTAAAATAACTAGTTATCAAGGACTATCATGCCTGCTCACTGCATGTACCCATACCTACATTAGTGCCTGGTGAACATTTTCTCAGCTCCCCGAGCAAGGCTGTGATCCCTCCATGAAAGAGTGCTGTAATACTTGGTGAACATGGTCTCAGCCCCTTCAGTTATACCATGATAAATACACAAAGGAGTGTCTCAGCGGTAGGGCGGGCGTTCCTTTTTTATCTGGGTATCTCAGCCCCCCCTGCAATCCGGTTTAGATAACTCTACATGCATTTGTGGGATTCCTGTATTGTTGTGCTATGTCTATCACTCACGGTGGGGCCCTACCATCAGATTTGCCGAAGTCTTGCGAGATTTGGGCAAATCTCGGTGCCCATCTTGGGCGTAGTTAGTATTTAAACAGTGCCCAACCATAGCCTCGACTCGAGTGGCTTGAAGCTGAGAACATCTCGTCTCAACTTACGTAAACTCACAATGCAAATGCCTCTCTAACGATTGATTTCATCAACTTCAGCATCAGAGTCCGTTGTAGAATTCAGACCTCCTTGTTGCTGAGCACCTGAAAAGAAACTACAAGGAAATAGAGAAATCGGCAATGCTCACCTGATGTAGTGTATCTATTTCAGTGACGGCTCCTCAGTTAAGGCGGAGGAGCGTCGCCCCACTGCTTTTCAGCAGTGTAAATAAAGGAAAAATAAAATGATAACTCAATGCCATTATTTTATTTTCTCCACTGTGGCTGCTTTGCGGGGCGGGGCTGCTCTGCTCACAGAGCAGGGGGAGGAGTGGTGGGCACTCTGTAACTGTGCATGAATGTTTGTCCGGCGGTCTTGGGCCGGCCAAACAGTCATGTGCACTTTGCATGTTCTCCACCCAGGCTGCCCATTACAGCCTCAGTAGAGAACATGCCCAGGCTCCCAGTCCCCGTCCGAGCGCTGAACCACGGTATTCAGACCAGTCACAACGCTGCCTTGAAGCGTTGTGATTGGCTTAGGGGAGCCTAGGTGCTTCCTGTTCCGGCCGGACGTGGAGAGACGATGGAGGAGAGATGCAGCAAGGAGGTACGTTTATTTTGATTTTTCTTTACCCCCTGCCCTGCCACCCCCGATCTGTGCTAGCCGCCACTGATCTATTCACTGTGCATAGCTATTTGTACTTTTGTTTTAAAGTGAAAACGCAAATATAGAACTCTTTAAGATGAAATTTGTTGAGAGCAAGTTGGGAAGAAACAATACCTGAACTAACCCAAGAGTGTGAAGGAACAAGACCTGGGAAAAGACCAAAGAAAGCTTCATCCTTGCTAAGAGATTTGTAAGTAATAACAACAGATAATGTTTTTGGTTGTATATTCTAAAGAGAAGTAGTAATGTGTGAAGTCATTGACCATGCAATCGCTTAAGCTTCTATAAAACATCAACAATCTTGAAAACTGATTCTTGTGAGCAGTCAGTAAATAAACCCATATTGTTCTATGAGATTCCAAACCTCAGAGAAGCCAGAGGATGTGAAACGTAACCACTGCTCTCATGTAGGGATCTGTGCAGGACTAAACTGATTGCAGATAGATTTGGGAGTCAATGTGTTACAAAATGAGTTCAGGGAGAGTCTAGCAATAGAAGTCACCTATTTAATATATTCTTTTTCATTCAAAGTTCGACAGCATCGCACATGGGAAAGAATACAGCGCCTCCGGATCCATACCAATTTCCTTTGTCCTAATCGATCGTCCTTGCTTTTTTACTAAACCCACTAGTAAGAAGTTAGGCATAAGGAGTTGGGCTCATATTGTCTCAGCAAAGCCACGTGGCAAGTCTTAAGAGGTAAGAACCGCGTAGTCCGATCTGACACTATAATGGGAAATCGCCAGAAGGGTAAATCATGGAAGTGCAAAGGCACCCATCTAACTGCGAGTTTGATTGACTTCCAACTGGAAAGTTCCTTGGACAGACACATTCTTGGACAGATGTGAAAGTAACACAGGGCTTTAAGTGGGAGGAAAAAACTGGGGGAGGGTCTCTCTCAAAGGGGCGTGGCCAATGTAATTAAAGGCGTGGCTTAAGAACACTTAAGATAAAAATCTGTGCTTAGCATAGGGTTACACCCGGCTGCTATTTTGCTGCTTCTGTCATTGCATCCAGATATATAATCCAAGTAACATTACACCTACAACAAGCCAGGACTATTGGCTTTGTCAATGGCTTTGTCAGGACTATTGGCTTTGTGAATAAGATAAATAAGCAACAACTACAGCTTCGTTGTATATAATATTAAAAATGCTTCAGTTCTGCCAGATGAGACTTCGAAAGAACTATAACAAGTCTCTTTTGAGTTACTTCAAAGGCAGTGAAGTGTGGTGCTGCTGTAGAGTTAAGATTTTTTTTTCACTCTGAGGGTGAGGACAAAAAAGGAGAGTCCGATAGGGACCCGTCTCAGCACCTGCTTTTTAGAACTGCAGATGCTGAGCACCGGCAAGACCTGGCCCACTTAAAGCCCTGAAGTAACATATACCTAAGTTGCACATGATTCAGATAAGGTTAGTGCAGATGCAACTGTGTGAAACATGTGAGTATTTTGTGTATGTGGGTGGGAAGTTGCATTTAAGTTATCATCATTCCTGGAGTGTCAGCGAAGAGGTGAGAGGAAAGACTATGAAAATTACAAACTCTTCTCATAAGGACATCAGTGTATTCACAAACCTATGTGTAAGGAAAGGAATCTTTCTGCATGATCACCCCCCCATCTTGTTGGACTGATGCTGCTATTTGTTTGACTTTGAAGTGTACTGGGCCCTGCTGACCGAGCCCCAGTGCACATGCTGTGACCCCTTAAAATGTATGTGCAACTGGCTAATCCCGATTGTACCATATACCAGGGACTTCCAGGTACGTTAAATATGCCAAAGTGTACCCAGGGCTTGTAAGTTAAATGTCATTAGTTGGCTGCAGCACTTAATTGTGCCATCACTGCAGTGACAAAGCGAAAAAATTGCTCTAGGTCAGTCACTGCATCCTATTCAGACAGCTTTTAAACAGTCAACTTAACATGGCATAAATGATCCCTTTTGGTAAAGGTGTAAGGGAACCTTTTACGACACCGTGACACGATGCCGCCAATGTAAAACGCATTCCAGTTAAGTTTTTACTTTTTACGGCACTGTGACACTATTAATACATATTGCTTCAGACTTGCTGTATTTTAATTCAGAAAGGACAATGCATTTTTATTTTGCTTTCAAGTTCATTTTTTTAACTGCCGCTCGGTGTGATTGCATTTAGACACAATCTTCGGCTTCACCAGCTGCAATTAAATTTTCGGTGTGTTTATGGCCCGGCACAAACAAAGCGTAATTAATTAATAGACTTCAGCGGCTGAAATATATTTTTGTGTTCTCTTATACCCCGGTACTCACTAACCCTAATAAATGACATTCTGTTTTGTTGATTAATGTTTTCTTTCTTACATTTTTTTAAAACATTTCCGCGTCAGTGCTCTTTTAATTCAAACGGTATAGCGTGATGTTTTCAGTGTAAGGGCACCTTTTACGGCACCGTGATACGCTGTCACAAATGTAAAATGCATTCCATTTTGTATTAGCATGATGTTTTCCTCTGCCATACGGCGTAAGGCCACCTTTTATGTCACTGTGACACGCGGTGACAATATTAATACATATTGCTTCAGATTTGCTGTAATTTAATTCAGAAAGTACAATGCATTTTTATTTTGCTTTCCCGTTTATTTTTAACATCGCTGGGTGTGATTGCATTTAGACACAATTTTCGGCTTCACAGGCTGAAATTGATTTTTGTGTGTGCTTGTGTGTGTGCAGCGGAACGCACTAACCCTAATAAATTACAATCTGTTTTGTTAATTATTATTTTCTCTCGTTTATATTTATTTATTTATTAGATTTTGCACAGTTAATTAAAACCATTGCAATGGAGATGCCTCCGTAACGTCTTTGCATCATTAAGAGCAGGGCAAAACTGACCACCACATTTAAAACTCATTATTCAGACAAGGCAATCTTATACAGTGGCCTTAACAACAGATAAAAAGCGATAAAATCAGAGATAAAATGAACATTATGACTTAGTGTAGTGAGAAAACACTAGGACATACTGTAAAATAGTCTAGGACATACTGTAAAATAGTCAGTAATAAGTTTTTGAGGAGCAGGGACCAGATTGGGAGAGGCAATAGGGGGAGAAAGCAGATTTTCCAAGATTCTCACATATTTTCCGGACCTTGCGAGCGTTTGAGTGTCTGTTCGTGTAAAGCAAAGTGCAGATGCCTCCAAACCTGTATTAATGCCCCTTTTTTGATATAATGGCTTTAGGAGAACTCTTCTAGGGGCATCTAAGACAGGACAGCAGCACAAAAGATGAAGCCATGATTCGGACCTGTAGTTGCACAATCTGCAAGCCCCCTCCTCTCCACGTGGGGCCCATCGGTTAAAAGCAATGGATCGCAGGCCTAGAAGACGCATAAACATAATGTTTCTGTGGGCCAATGCGTTTAAGCTGTCAAAAAGGTATGGTTGTGGTAACCCTGGGAGGTATGATTCATTCAAAGGAAGCAAGATAGTAGACGATTTTAATGCCCGAAAGTCCATCTGATAGGAAATTTGTCTTGCCTGCTTGTTTATGGCCCTTTTGAGGACTGCGTAGGGAATAGAGTCTGCTGTTAATGTTGATTCATCAATTTGTAGGGATCTTATGGCCTTTACAATTTGACGATTCCATGGGTTCCCAGAACTGGCGAAGGTTTCTTTTAAGCGAGCTTTAACCCCTTCGCTGCTAGGCTTTTTCCCCTCCTGTGCTAAGCCTTTTTTTGGCTATTTGGGGTAGTTCGCGCTTAGGCCCCTGTAACGTTTTGACCACATAAGGTATCCATGCCAAATTTGCGTCCTTTTTTTCCAACATCATGGGGATTCTAAAGGTACCCAGGGTTTGTGGATTCCCCTGGAGGGGACCCAGAAATTTGCCAAAATACAGCTAAATTTTGTTTTTTTGGGGGAAAATGCGAAAGAAGGGCTACAGATGAAAGCATCTGGTTTTTTCCCTGCAAATGGCATCAAAAAAGGGGTTGTGGTGCTGAAATCTCCATCTTCCCAGCTTTCAGGGACAAGCAGGCTTTTGTCAGAAAACCAAAATTTTGTACACAGTTTCGGCATTTTTCTGGGACATAGCCTATTTTTGCTATTTTTTGTGCTTTCAACCTCCTTCCAGTTAATGGTAGAAATGGGTATGAAAGCAATAATGGATCCTGGAAAGCCATACATTTCTGAAAAGTAGACAAAATTCTGAATTCAGCAATGGGTCATTTGTGTAGATCCTTCAAGTTTTCTTTATAGAAACAAACAGTTAAATATAGGAAAAATTGAAAATTAGTTGAAAAAAACAGCCATTTGTGTCAACGTTTTCACCTGTAACTTCTTCTAATTATGACAGCTATTTGAAAGCAATATACCATTACATCCGCTGGACCTTTCTGGTTGTGGTGATATATAGGACTAGTAGGTTCACCAAGAACCCGACGAACCCAGAGCCAATAACTGAGCAGCGTCTTGCAATGGTTTTTTATTATGTCCCGTGTATATAGCAATTATTCTGGGAAAATTTATACATGGAAAAATCGGTATGAAAGACACCTATGTATTTCTGAAATGGGAACAAAATATAGAGTTTAGAAACAGTAGATATTTGCACATTTCCGAAATTGGGAGTACCCATACTAGCATGAGAATTAAAGGTCATTTTTCAAAATGACTTCTTTTTTACACATTGTCTTTCATTTGGAAGGCAGAAATGCATCGAAAGTCAATAGATAATAACAGTTGCTCTACAATTTTGTGTTACCCTAAGTCTCCCGATAAAAATGGTACCTCACTTGTGTGGGTAGGCCTAGTGCCCGCGACAGGAAACGGCACAAAACGCAACGTGGACACACCACATTTTCACAGTGAAAAATGACCCTTTTTTTGCAAAGTGCCTAGCTGTAGTTTTTGAACCCTAGCTCTGCCGGCACCTAGGGAAACCTAGCAAACCTATACATTTTTGAAAACTAGACACCCAGGGGAATCCAGGATGGGGTGACTTGACTGCCTCTCACCTGGTTCTGTTACCCAGAATCCCTTGCAAACCTAAAAAATTGTCCAAAAAAACACATTTTCCTCACTTTTCTGTGGTGGAAAGGTCTGGAATCTGCGTGGATCCACAAAATTCCACCCAACCCGCGTTCCCCAAAGTCTTCTGAAAACAATGGTACCTCACTTGTGTGGGTAGACCTCGTGCCCGCGACAGGAAACAGCGCAAAACGCAACGTGGACACACCACATTTTCACAGTGAAAAATGACCCTTTTTTTGCAAAGTGCTTAGCTGTAGTTTTTGAACCCTAGCTCTGCCGGCACCTAGGGAAACCTAGCAAACCTATACATTTTTGAAAACTAGACACCCAGGGGAATCCAGGATGGGGGTGACTTGACTGGCTCTCACCAGGTTCTGGTACCCAGAATCCCTTGCAAACCTAAAAAATTGTCAAAAAAACCACATTTTCCTCACTTTTCTGTGGTGGAAAGTTCTGGAATCTGCGTGGATCCACAAAATTCTACCCACCCCGCGTTCCCCAAAGTCTTCAGAGAAAAATGGTACCTCACTTGTGTGGGTAGGCCTAGTGCCCGCGACAGCAAACAGCGCAAAACGCAACGTGGACACACCACATTTTCACAGTGAAAAATGACCCTTTTTTTGCAAAGTGCCTAGCTGTAGTTTTTGAACCCTAGCTCTGCCGGCACCTAGGGAAACCTAGCAAACCTATACATTTTTGAAAACTAGACACCCAGGGGAATCCAGCATGGGGTGACTTGACTGGCTCTCACCAGGTTCTGGTACCCAGAATCCCTTGCAAACCTAAAAAATTGTCCAAAAAAACACATTTTCCTCACTTTTCTGTGGTGGAAAATTCTTGAATCTGTGTGGATCCACAAAATTCCACTCACCCCGCGTTCCCCAAAGTCTTCCAAGAAAAATGGTACCTCACTTGTGTGGGTAGGCCTAGTGCCCGCAACAGGAAACAGCGCAAAACGCGACGTGGACACACCACATTTTCAAAGTGAAAAATTACCCTTTTTTTGCAAAGTGCCTAGCTGTAGTTTTTGAACCCTAGCTCTGCCGGCACCTAGGGAAACCTAGCAAACCTATACATTTTTTAAACCTAGACACCCAGGGGAATCCAGGAGTGGGTGACTTGACTGGCTCTCACCAGCTTCTGTTACCCAGAATCCCTTGCAAACCTAATAAATTGACAAAAAAAACACATTTTCCTCACTTTTCTGTCGTGGAAAGTTCTGGAATCTGCGTGGATCCACAAAATTCCACCCACCCCGCGTTCCCCAAAGTCTTCCGAGGAAAATGGTACCTCACTTGTATGGGTAGGCCTAGTGCCCGCGATAGGAAACAGCGCAAAACTCAACGTGGACACACCACATTTTCACAGTGAAAAATGACCCTTTTTTTGCAAAGTGCCTAGCTGTAGTTTTTTAACCCTAGCTCTGCCGGCACCTTCGGGAAACCTACCAAAACCACACATTTCTGAAAAGTAGACACCTGGGGGATTCCAGTGAGGTATGTCTTGCGTGGATCCCCCAATGTTTTCTTACCCAGAATCCCCTGCAAACCTGAAATTTTGCTGCAAAAAAATCACTTTTTTCACACATTTGTGTGTGGGAAAGTTGTGGCATCACCGGGCTGAAACAAATTTCCTACCACCCAGCGTTCCCCAGGTCTCCCGATAAAAATGGTGCCTCACTCGGGTGGGAGGCCCAAGTACCCGCGACAGGCAAGGGCCCAAAACGTATTGAGGCGACATCAAAATTGCCTATCACAAAACGACCTGGTTTTGCAAGGGGGTCCCATGACTTTTGGCCCGGGGCTCGGCGGCCACCTAGGGAAACCTACCAAACCCACACATTTCTGAAAACTAGACACCCGGGGATTCCAGGGAGGTATGGCTTGCGTGGATCCCCAACGTTTTCTTACCCAGAATCCCTGCAAACCTGAAATTGTGCTGAAAAAAATCACTTTTTCCACATATTTGTGTGTGGGAAAGTTGTGGCATCACCGGGCTGACACAAAATTCCTACCACCCAGCATTCGCCCAGGTCTCCCGATAAAAATGGTGCCTCACTCGGGTGGGAGGCCCAAGTACCGCGACAGGCAAGGGCCCAAAACGTATTGAGGCGACATCAAAATTGCCTATCACAAAACAAACTGGTTTTGCAAGGGGTCCTATGACTTTTGGCCCGGGCTCGGCGGCCACCTAGGAAACCTACCAAACCCACACTTTTCTGAAAACTAGACACCGGGGATTCCATGGAGGTATGGCTTGCGTGGATCCCTCAACGTTTTCTTACCCAGAATCCCCTGCAAACCTGAAATTTTGCTGGAAAAAATCACTTTTTTCACACATTTGTGTGTGGGAAAGTTGTGGCATCACCGGGCTGACACAAATTTCCTACCACCCAGCGTTCCCCCAGGTCTCCCGATAAAATGGTGTCTCACTCGGGTGGGAGGCCCAAGTACCCGCAACAGGCAAGGGCCCAAAACGTATTGAGGCGACATCAAAATTGCCTATCACAAAACGACCTGGTTTTGCAAGGGGTCCCATAACTTTTGGCCCGGGCTCGCGGCCACCTAGGGAAACCTACCAAACCCACACATTTCTGAAAACTAGACACCCGGGGATTCCAGGGAGGTATGGCTTGCGTGGATCCCCTAACGTTTTCTTACCCAGAATCCCCTGCAAACCTGAAATTGTGCTGAAAAAAATCACTTTTTTCACATATTTGTGTGTGGGAAAGTTGTGGCATCACCGGGCTGACACAAAATTCCTACCACCCAGCGTTCGCCCAGGTCTCCCGATAAAAATGGTGCCTCACTTGGGTGGGAGGCCCAAGTACCCGCGACAGGCAAGGGCCCAAAACGTATTGAGGCGACATCAAAATTGCCTATCACAGAACGACCTGGTTTTGCAAGGGGGTCCCATGACGTTTTGGCCCGGGGCTCGGCGGCCACCTAGGTAAACCTACCAAACCACACATTTCTGAAAACTAGACACACAGGGATTCCAGGGAGGTATGGCTTGCATGGATCCCCCAACGTTTCTTACCCAGAATCCCCTGCAAACCTGAACTTTTGCTGGAAAAATCACTTTTTCACACATTTGTGTGTGGGAAAGTTGTGGCATCACTGGGCTGACACAAATTTCCTACCACCCAGCGTTCACCAGGTCTCCCGATAAAATGGTGCCTCACTCGGGTGGGAGGCCCAAGTACCGCGACAGGCAAGGGCCCAAAACGTATTGAGGCGAAATCAAAATTGCCTATCACAAAACAAACTGGTTTTGCAAGGGGTCCTATGACTTTTGGCCTGGGCTCGGCGGCCACCTAGGGAAACCTACCAACCCCACACATTTCTGAAAACTAGACACCCGGGGATTCCATGGAGGTATGGCTTGCGTGGATCCTCAACGTTTCTTACCCAGAATCCCCTGCAAACCTGAAATTTTGCTGAAAAAAATCACTTTTTTCACACATTTGTGTGTGGGAAAGTTGTGGCATCACCGGGCTGACACAAATTTCCTACCACCAGCGTTCCCAGGTCTCCCGATAAAATGGTGCCTCACTCGGGTGGGAGGCCCAAGTACCCGCAACAGGCAAGGGCCCAAAACGTATTGAGGCGACATCAAAATTGCCTATCACAAAATCGACCTGGTTTTGCAAGGGGTCCCATGACTTTGTGGCCCGGGCTCGGCGGCCACCTAGGGAAACCTACCAAACCTACACATTTCTGAAAAGTAGACACCCGGGGATTCTAGGAGGTATGGCTTGCATGGATCTCCTAACGTTTTCTTGCCAGAAACCCCTGCAAACCTGAACTTTTGCTGAAAAATCACTTTTTCACACATTTGTGTGTGGGAAAGCATGGCATCACCGGGCTGACACAAATTTCCTACCACCCAGCGTTCCCCCAGGTCTCCCGATAAAAATGGTGCCTCACTCGGGTGGGAGGCCCAAGTACCTGCGACAGCCTAGGGCCCAAAACATTTTGTGATAGGCAATTTTGATGTCGCCTCAATACGTTTTGGGCCCTTGCCTGTCGCGGGTTCTTGGGCCTCCCACCCGAGTGAGGCACCATTTTTATCGGGAGACCTGGGTGAATGCTGGGTGGTAGGAAATTTGTGTCAGCCCGGTGATGCCACAACTTTCCCACACACAAATTTGTGAAAAAAGTGATTTTTTCAGCACAATTTCAGGGTTGCAGGGGATTCTGGGTAAGAAAACGTTGGGGGATCCACGCAAGCCATACCTCCCTGAATCCCCGGGTGTCTACTTTTCAGAAATGTGTGGGTTTGGTAGGTTTCTCTAGGTGGCCACCGAGCCCCGGGCCAAAAGTCATGGGACCCCTTGCAAAACCAGGTCGTTTTGTGATAGGCAATTTTGATGTCGCCTCAATACGTTTTGGGCCCTTGCCTGTCGCTGGTACTTGGGCCTCCCACCCAAGTGAGGCACCATTTTTATTGGGAGACCTGGGGGAACGCTGGCTGATAGGAAATTTGTGTCAGCCCGGTGATGCCACAACTTTCCCACACACAAATGTGTGAAAAAAGTAATTTTTCAGCAAAATTTCAGGTTTGCAGGGGATTCTGGGTAAGAAAACGTTGGGGGATCCATGCAAGCCATACCTCCCTGCAATCCCCGGGTGTCTAGTTTTCAGAAATGTATGGGTTTGGTAGGTTTCCTAGGTGGCCGCCGAGCCTCGGGCCAAAAGTCATGGGACCCCCTTGCAAAACCAGGTTGTTTTGTGATAGGCAATTTTGATGTCGGCTCAATACGTTTTGGGCCCTTGCCTGTCGCGGTACTTGGGCCTCCCACCCGAGTGAGGCACCATTTTTATCGGGAGACCTGGGCGAACGCTGGGTGGTAGGAAATTTGTGTCAGCCCGGTGATGCCACAACTTTCCCACACACAAATGTGTGAAAAAGTGATTTTTTTCAGCAGAATTTCAGGTTTGCAGGAGATTCTGGGTAAGAAAACGTTGGGGGATCCACGCAAGCCATACCTTCCTGGAATCCCCGGGTGTCTACTTTTCAGAAATGTGTGGATTTGGTAGGTTTCCCTAGGTGGCCACTGAGCACGGGCCAAAAACCCAGGTGACCCCCGTGCAAAACCAGGTTGGTTTGTGATAGGTAATTTTGATGTCGCCTCACTAGGTTTTGGGCCCTTGCCTGTCGCGGGTACTTGGGCCTCCCACCCGAGTGAGGCACCATTTTTATCGGGAGACCTGGGTGAATGCTGGGTGGTAGGAAATTTGTGTCAGCCCGGTGATGCCACAACTTTCCCACACACAAATGTGTGAAAAAAATGATTTTTTCAGCACAATTTCAGGTTTGCAGGGGATTCTGGGTAAGAAAACGTTGGGGATCCACGCAAGCCATACCTCCCTGGAATCCCCGGTGTCTACTTTTCAGAAATGTGTGGGTTTGGTAGGTTTCCCTAGGTGGCCGCGAGCCCCGGGCCAAAAGTCATGGGACCTCCTTGCAAAACCAGGTAGTTTTGTGATAGGCAATTTTGATGTCGCCTCAATACGTTTTGGGCCCTTGCCTGTCGCGGGTACTTGGGCCTCCCACTCGAGTGAGGCACCATTTTTATCGGGAGACCTGGGCGAACGCTGGGTGGTAGGAAATGTGTGTCAGCCCGGTGATGCCACAACTTTCCCACACACAAATGTGTGAAAAAAGTGATTTTTTCAGCAGAATGTCAGGTTTGCAGGGGATTCTGGGTAAGAAAACGTTGGGGGATCCACGCATGCCATACCTCCCTGGAATCCCCCGGGTGTCTAGTTTTCAGAAATGTGTGGATTTGGTAGGTTTCTCTAGGTGGCCACCGAGCCCCGGGCCAAAAAGTCATGGGACCCCCCTTGCAAAACCAGGTCGTTTTGTGATAGGCAATTTTGATGTCGCCTCAATAAGTTTTGGGCCCTTGCCTGTCGCGGGTACTTGGGCCTCCCACCCGAGTGAGGCACCATTTTTATCGGGAGACCTGGGGGAACGCTGGCTGATAGGAAATTTGTGTCAGCCCGGTGATGCCACAACTTTCCCACACACAAATGTGTGAAAAAGTGATTTTTTTGCAGCAAAATTTCAGGTTTGCAGGGATTCTGGGTAAGAAAACGTTGGGGGATCCATGCAAGCCATACCTCCCTGCAATCCCCGGGTGTCTAGTTTTCAGAAATGTGTGGGTTTGGTAGGTTTCCTAGGTGGCCGCCGAGCCCCGGGCCAAAAAGTCATGGGACCTCCCTGCAAAACCAGGTTGTTTTGTGATAGGCAATTTTGATGTCGCCTCAATACGTTTTGGGCCCTTGCCTGTCGCGGGTACTTGGGCCTCCCACCCGAGTGAGGCACCATTTTTATCGGGAGACCTGGGCGAACGCTGGGTGGTAGGAAATTTGTGTCAGCCCGGTGATGCCACAACTTTCCCACACACAAATGTGTGAAAAAAGTGATTTTTTCAGCAAAATTTCAGGTTTGCAGGGGATTCTGGGTAAGAAAACGTTGGGGGATCCACGCAAGCCATACCTTCCTGGAATCCCCCGGGTGTCTACTTTTCAGAAATGTGTGGATTTGGTAGGTTTCCCTAGGTGGCCACTGAGCACGGGCCAAAAACCCAGGTGACCCCCGTGCAAAACCAGGTTGGTTTGTGATAGGTAATTTTGATGTCGCCTCACTAGGTTTTGGGCCCTTGCCTGTCGCGGGTACTTGAGCCACCCACACAAGTGAGGTACCATTTTTCTCAGAAGACTTTGGGGAATGCGGGGTGAGTGGAATTTTGTGGATCCACACAGATTCCAGAACTTTCCACCACAGAAATGTGAGGAAAATGTGTTTTTTTTATACACATTTTGAGGTTTGCAAGGGATTCTGGGTAACAGAACCTGGTGAGAGCCAGTCAAGTCACCCCAACCTGGATTCCCCTGGGTGTCTAGTTTTCAAAAATGTACAGGTTTTCTAGGTTTCCCTATGTGCCGGCTGCGCTAGGGCCCAAAATCCACAGGTAGGCATATTGCTAAAAACAAATCCGTGCCTAGTCGGCTTTCTGCTGTCCTGGGGGGATTTCGGGGGTGGGGTTGCCCCAATATGCCCCCAAGGGGGGCAGAAACACTGTGGCTATTTTTTGGGGGGGTAGGGGCATTGGTATGCCCATTCTGGGCAGCCCCCACCCCCACACATAAAAAAGCCAGCATAATCGTTGGCATCTAGTGGGCTTTCTGCCCCCCCGGGGGGGGCAGATTGGGGGCTAAAGCCCCCATCTTCCCCCCAGGGGGGGCAGAAAGCCTACTAGACGCCAGGGATTTTTTTGAGCAAATTTTAATTAGGGTGGAGGTTGCCAAAAACGGGCATGCCAATGCCCCCACCCTAATAAAAATTTGCCCCAAAAAATCCCTGGCGTCTAGTGGGCTTCTTGCCCCCCCCGGGGGGGCAGTTTGGGGGCTACTGCCCCATATGCCCCCCAGGGGGGGCAGGAAGGCTGTAATGTTTGAGGGGGAAGGGTTGGGGGCATGGGCATGCCCGTTTTGGGCAGCCCCACCCTAATTCAAATTTGCCCAAAAAAACAATCCCTGGCATCTAGTGGACTTTCAGCCCCCCCCGGCGGGGCAGATTGGGGGCTAATGCCCCCATCTGCCCCCCAGGGGGGGCTGAAAGTCCACTAGACGCCAGGGAGTTTTTTGGGCAAATTTTAATTAGGGTGGGGGCTGCCCAAAACCGGCATGCCAATGCCCCCACCCTAATTAAAATTTGCCCAAAAAATCCCTGGAGTCTACTGGGCTTTTTGCCCCCCCGGGGGTGCATATTGGGGGCTAATGCCCCCATCTGCCCCCCAGGGAGGGCAGAAAGCCTACTAGACACCAGGGATTTTTTTGAGCAAATTTTAATTAGGGTGGGGGTTGCCAAAAACGGGCATGCCAATGCCCCCACCCTAATAAAAATTTGCCCCAAAAAATCCCTGGTGTCTAGTGGGCTTTTTGCCCCCCCGGGGGGGGCAGAAAGGCTGTAATGGTGGCGGGGGCATTGGCGTGCCCGTTTCGGGCAGCCCCCACCCTAAAAAAAATTGCGCGAAAAAAAATCCTGGCGTCAAGTGGGCTTTCTGCCCCCCAGGGGGGGCAGAAAGGCTGTAATGGTGGCGGGGGTGGGGGCATGGGCGTGCCCATTTCGGGCAGCACCCACCCTAAAAAAAATGGTGCAAAAAAAAATCCCTGGTGTCTAGCGGGCTATTTGCCCCCCCTGGGGGGGCAGATTGGGGGCTACTGCCCCATCTGCCCGGGGGCAGGAAGGCTGTAATTTTTGCGGGGGAGGGGGTGGGGGCATGGGCATGCCCGTTTTGGGCAGCCCCCACCCTAATTCAAATTTGCCCCAAAAAATCCCTGGCGTCTAGTGGGCTTTTTGCCCCCCCGGGGGGGTAGATTGGGGGCTGCTGCCCCCATCTGCCCCCCGGGGGGGAAGAAAGGCTGTAATGGTGGCGGGGGCATTGGCGTGCCCGTTTCGGGCAGCCCCCCACCCTAAAAAAAATTGCGCGAAACAAAATTCCTGGCGACAAGTGGGCTTTCTGCCCCCCAGGGGGGGCAGAAAGGCTGTAATGGTGGCGGGGGTGGGGGCATGGGCGTGCCCGTTTCGGGCAGCACCCACCCTAAAAAAATGGTGCAAAAAAAAATCCCTGGCGTTTAGTGGGCTTTCTGCCCGCCCAGGGGGGCAGATTGGGGGCTGCTGCACCCATCTGCCCCCCGGGGGGGCAGAAAGGTTGTAATGGTGGTGGGGGGTGGGGGCATTGGCGTGCCCGTTTCGGGCAGCCCCATCCTAAAAGAAATTGCGCAAAAAAATTCCTGACGTCAAGTGGGCTTTCTGCCCCCCCCAGGGGGCAGGAAGGCTGTAATGGTGGCGGGGGGTGGAGGCATGGGCGTGCCCGTTTCGGGCAGCCCCCACCCTAAAAGAAATGGTGCAAAAAAAAATCCCTGGCATTTAGTGGGCTTTCTGCCCCCCCCGGGGGGCAGAAAGGCTGTAATGGTGGCGGGGGTGGGGGCATTGGCGTGCCCATTTCGGGCAGCCCCCACCCTAAAAAAAATGCACCAAAAAAAATCCCTGGCGTTTAGTGGGCTTTCTGCCCCCCCGGGGGGGCAAATTGGGGGCTACTGCCCCATCTGCCCCCCAGGGGGGGCAGAAAGACTGATTTGCGCCCATTTCTTTATGGGGGGAGCGAAGGTCCTTGCCCAAGGGGCCGCTCCCCCCTCCCTGGTGTCTAGTGGGTGGATCCCTGCTTGGGGATCGCCCTCCTGGGGCGATCCCCAAGCAGGGATCCACTGGGGAGGGGTACCATTGGAAAGGGGAGATTCTCCCCTTTCCAATGATACCTCTCCCATCTTTCTACGTGCCCATGGGGCTGAGATAGCCCCCTGAGCACTTAGAAAGTGAAACTGAAATGAGCCTAAAGGCTCATTTCAGTTTCGGTTTCTGTGCAATGACAACAGCGCGACGTGCGCGATGATTGTCATGGCACAGAAACCAGGGAGGGGGCCTCGGGAGCTGGGGAAGCTCTTCCCCAGCTCCCAAGGTCACAGGGGATAAATAGAAATCCCTCTGCTGTCTGCAGCAGAGGGATTTCATGCCCCTGGCCTCATGACGGAATGGTTCCGTCATGAGCACAGGGGCACCGATGCTCATGACGGAACCATTCCGTCATGAGCATCGAAGGGGTTAAGAGTATTATCTGCAGCTTTTAGTACCCTTATGTAGTACTTCAGGGTATCTGCCTCACAGGAGAGAGATTGTCTTGTGAGGCCCAACTCCAGTCGTAGTCTTGCCCTGTGTATATGTTTCGGAAGTCGAAAGATTCTTTTGTGGATAGTAATCTGGGCATGGTCAAGACTGGCCGTACATGCGTCGGGAAAGGCCTGGTGCCCATAACTTAGGGCGGGAAGAAGGGTGGCTTTAATCACCTTCAGTATAGGTTCAGCTGAAGGACTGCTCAGGGACTGATTGAGACGAGTCAGGCTGTATGTTATTGCTCCGGCTCTCTTTTTGAGGGCGGCTAAGTGGACTGATGGTCTAGAAGACTCACTAAACCATACCCCCAGGTAGTTGTACTTTGATGTCGATTTAATCTTTGCGGACCCGATGCTCCATGTTAGAATTTTCTTTTTTTTGCAGCGGCCATAAATCAGGAACTTAGTCTTGTCCTGGTTGATTTTGAGAGCATTAGCTTTATTATATACATCAAGCTTGCTCAGGGCTCGTTGGAGGCCAGATTTGGCCTGGTCCATTATGACGATATCGTCAGCATATTGTAAAATGTGCAGTTTCGATTTTTCGTGACCCAATTGTGGCGGAAGCAGACTGCTATGCTCCAGGAATCTCCCAAGGTCAGCGGTGTAGAGGTTGAACAAGAGGGGTGCGAGAACGCATCCTTGCTTTAGGCCATCTGAAGTGGGGATTTTTGCGGAGACAGTCGTGGGGCCTGTTCTGACTCACTCCCATGTGTTCTTATGCAAGGAAATAAGGGCTCCGAGCAAATCCCCTGGGATCCCCAACGTGTCTAATTTCCTCCAGAGAGTGTTACGAGACACTTTATCGAAGGCGGCACAATAGGCTATGAAGCAGCAAAAAAGGGGAAGCTGACTTCTTTGGACTGCTTGATGACTCAGGATAGCTAGGGCGGTGATGTTATCAATTGTGGAGGCAGAAGCTCGGAACCCAGTTTGAAAGTATGGTAAAATATTGTTTTCCGCAACCCATTCTTCTAATGATTTGAGAAGACACCGAGCATAAACCTTAGCCTCGAGATCTAGTAAGGCTATGAGTCAGTAATTTGCTGGAAGGGAAGGATCTCCTTTTTTAAGAATTGGGCATAAAATCGAGCCTTTCCATGAATCTGGTATCTGGAATGTAGTGAACGCATGGTTGTACAGGGGGGATAACAGCTTGGCCCAATCGTCCGGTGCATATTTAAATACGGCGGATGGTAGGCCATTAGGCCCTGGGGCACCGTCATTTTTCAGAAGCCTGCAGACCTGTGCCGAAGTGGTCAGCTCACGGATATCCGTCGACATGTTACCAAAAGACTCCCTAATTTCGACATCAGTAAGGCCTGGGCTTTCACAGCAGTATTGTTGAGTGACATACCGTGACCAGGATTCTTCAGACACTGCGTTCCCCCTACTCTTGTTGGAAGAGCGAAGTTTGTTTATATGGTTCCAGAAGTGTGTCAGATTTTCTTCTTTTAACAGACCATGTATTTTTAGCCAGTCCTTTTGTTCTTTTTGTTTCTTAGCTTGCCATGCTGATTTTTTGTAGGCTTTACGTAATGAGGCCATATTTTTGGCAGTGAGCACTGTAGCGTTGAGTTTATGCAAGCACACAGCCCTCCTTAGGGCTCTTCTTTGGTTGACTGTAGCCAAGTTGAGAGACTGCCGCAAGGGGGGCCTGGTGTATCTGTCGTGAACTTCAGGTCCCGTTAAGAGGTCTCTTAATTTGGTTATTGCAGTGTTCCACCTATGATGGTAGTCAGTGGGAAGGTATTGAGTGAAATTTAGGATTATTTCCATAAGCCAGTTGCCCACCTTATCGGCACCTAAAGAATCCCATTTAATTCTTCTGACTAGAGTGTGGAATTCGGTCTGCGTTGAATGCCCCACTTCTGTAACTTTGGCAGCAACAGGAACTTGTAGGTCCATTGTTGCAGCCAGGCAGTTGTGGTCACTTTCTGTACGAGTGGGGATCTCCAGTTTGACTAATTGGCTTGCCAGAGATGTTGATAAAAAGATATAATCAATAGTCGAAAGAGTCTTAAATGTTGCGGATAGATGTACACTGGGATCTTGTGCCTGTATAATTTGCTTCGCAGAGCGTAAATTGCAGTTGGATAATAAAATGTTCATGGCTTCTTGCTCTTTAGTTTTGGTGGCTAGGTGATCATTGAATCCCAAGTCCCTGATGTTAAAGTCGCCTAGTAACAGGACTTCAGCAGAGACAAACTCAAGTAGGAGCTCTTCCAGGTGATCAGAAGAGTTCTTCCAGGTGATCAGAAGAGTTGTTGCAGATGACTTTGATGTTTTAGTTGTATTATGGTAACAATTAATTAAAAGAAGAGGGAAGGCTCTTGTTTGGGTTGAAAGACCTGAGATTAGTAAAATTTGCCCAGCCGGGAAGTTTCGGTAGAGGGGTGTAGCTGTGATCTTACAAGAATGTTTAATGAAGATGGAAAACCCCCAGAAGGTCGGCCAAAAGAATTAGGCCAAGATGCTGATTGGAAGAATTCATAGTAGCTGCGAAGAACTGATGGGGATAGCGACCAGGCCTCTTGTAAGCAGATGATGTCACTTTTGCTCAAATAGTCCACTGCAGATTTGGATGAAAGTGTTGACTTAAGCCCAGCCACATTCCAGGAGGAAATGGTCAGTTTAGAGTCTGACCGCTTTAATGGACCGTTAGGAGGGGTTGGAAGAATACTGCTAGGAGCAGGATACTGACTGCTCTCGGTGAGAGAACCAATGGCGGCTATAAATGTTATGGGGGGCAGTAAAGTTTGATTTGCATCTCACCGAACTGTGATTATTATTGTATGAAATTTTGATGGAGTTGTCCGCTTTTGATGTGTCTGGCAGCCAGTCGTGGGTTGCACCCCGTGACCCTTTCAGGACGCTTGTTTGAGACCTCACTGGGTCTTCCTGGAGGAGAACATAGGGGTATTTTTGTTGAGGGGGAAACCAGAGTTCTATGCCCCAGTCTTCGAAAAACCTGGCTTCCCCAAGAATAGAGTCCCTTAAGGTTTCTCGTGTCCATGTTGTAACAGTTGCTTCCGAAGCCCCTTTGCCCAGTATTAGGGCGAACTTTACTGCTGTTAGGTCAGAGGAAGTTATCCCTGTGAGGGCCGGGACGTGCTTGAATAGACGTAGAAGATTATTTCTATTGAGAATATCATGTGGGCCCTTATGAGCATAATGCGGAATAAAAACAAGTTCTGCATAGTTATCAGGACCTTTATAATTCTGCCCCCCCAACGTCGTCAAAGGGGAGCAGAGGGGCCTTAAAGTGTAGGGGTGTAACATCAGGTTGAAAATGATTCTCCTCTAATTGTCTTTGCCCGACCGAGGCCTGTAGAAGTTGAGGCTGATTGGGCGGTGGCATTTGTGGTGGATGGACCCAGAGGGTTTTGGTCAAGTCGCCTATTGGATGTCGCAAAGAAGGGCCCGACAGGCCACTGGCTGTTATGACATATGGAACAGCAGTGTTGTTACTTGCGTTTCCCGTACAATTGTTGGGACCACTCCGTGTGTTTGAGACATCCCTTGAAGACTGTGCGGTGGAGTCTTGAGCGACCAAACTTCGAGCTTGTGGGGGTGCCCCCATGATTTGAGTGGGCGAGATGCCGGGCTTAGTAATAGTAGAATACAGTTCTGAGACGCTGGGGACAGTGGCTTTCACCTTGGGTACTTCCTGAGTAATTGTCAAAGGGTTATCAATGGGAACGTTATTGTCAGTGAGAGCCACTCTGGAGTCGGGGTTTCCGTTTTTATTTTTGAGGCCTGATTGAAAATAGGAAAGTGAGTTACCCCCCTCTCTTCTGGGTCTGGCTTAGTGAAAACCCCTGCCCCAACAAGCCCAGATCTCCGTTTTGCGAGACGTTGTTTTTTGGTTTGTTTTTTGAGTTTCTTTTTATCCCTTCTAGAGGTTGGTGGTTTTATTGGGAAATGAGAGGGCAGATGGGGGACATTTAGAGGAGCTGGGTTAACATGTCCGGGCTGAGTAGCGGCCGATAGAGTCGCAATGGCCGTTGGGCTGAGAGCAGTGCTTAATTTGTAAAATATGAAGTCCAGGTGCTCAAATATTGGTAGGAGGCCACACCCACTTTCACCTGGCTCCACCCACGTCCTCTAATGGCTCCACCCACTCTCTATTGGCTCCGCCCACATCCTCAACTGGCACTGATGAAAGGCAGATGTAATACCCGATCTGAATTTCAGCAAGGGAGCCTTCCTCCAAGTAAGGTTTTGATAGGAGGTTCCCCTGCCCTGTGAAAATTTTGAAAAAGATTAAATTAAAAGTGTATTTAAAGCACAATTTTGGAATAAATTAGCTAGAATGACTAGTGCATTGAAAGGGACATGTGAAACATTCCAGTGCTCTATGTGCCGATTTAGGGAAAGGACAATACTCACATGCATTATAATGCCTAGCCCTGGCATAATGGTGGCATGACACGGTGGTGGCCAGTGTTCGGTTATTAGCATCAATGTCAAATTGAGGTAGCCACATGTTGTATAATGGTGGCCACCATTGACAAACTGAGGGCATCCTTGAACTTATGGTGCCACCCTGATTACCGTTTTTAATATATTTTGGGCATCCATAGTATTAATGGTGTCTAGACCTGACACAAAGGTGGCATTCACGCAATGGTACCCATTATTGGCCTATTGTGTTGTCCTTGGCATTATGGTGGCCATCTCTGGCATTTGATGGTAATACCTATGCTTGTGAGAAACAATGTGTCCTGTGAGGGAGTAGTACATATGCGTACTCGATTATATTGCATGCAATTTGGAAGTCGAATATACAGTATTTGCCAACATGAAAACTGTACTTTATGGCACAGTTTGTGTTTCTCAGACAATTAAATTTTTTTGTTTGGAGGAAGTGAGTTTGTGTATATTTAAAGCAATCCAGCTGAGCTGGGGAGACTTGGATCTGGTGTTACTTCATTGATGCCACAGAGCACTTGCTGCTATGGCAGGTATTAGTTCTGTTTTTGTAAAGGGAATGCACAGATTCAAACATGCTCTATGCAAGAGTTGTAAAGCGTCCTCCAGCACGGACTTACACAACTTTAACGAACAAACAATGAAGATTGTCTACTGGTATCCCCGTTTTCATTGGAAAGCGCAGTATCTTTTCTGCCCCGAGCTGTGTAGCTAACAAATAGTTCTGATGCACGGCGTTATTTTCGTTCTCTTGGCAAACATCAACCAAGCTGTTAGGCCGGCTTTCTGAGACCATCGGAGCTAAAAGCCTGCTTCACCTCGCACTTGCCAACAATTGGGCAATTTCCATCCACCTCCTGTCGAGTCTGTTTTCACGATGAGGGTCCTCCTGAGAGCTGGGGTGAGAGTATGGGCTGAAGAGAGGCGCGTTTCACTAACGGCAGCATTGTGTTAATGTTTACCATGGGCATTTAAACAACCCTCACTACAATGGCTCTAACCCCATGGCAAAATAAAGTATGTTTTGGCAATTTTTAATGGTTGCTGAAATTATTGCTGTCCCTGTTTGGTAAGCGCAATTTGCAGTGTTTTGTGTACCTAAGAAGCACATAAAACAGGGGCTCCTGAACCAGCAGGAACCGCCGTCTATGGACAGGAAGGCTGCACAGGCCCGAGCGTTACTGCTGGCCTGGTGGCACTTCACACACAGTGCAAATCACATGATGTGATGATGATTTACAGAAAGATTATCACATCTTTTTTTAATCCCGCAGGCGCTTTGGCTTTCATGATGGATTTCATTTCTTTTGAGCAGTGGCAGCAAGTACGTCAGAGTCAGACACTTTAGAGTAGACAGACAGGGGTTAAAATAAATTAAGCAAGGGCAAGGCCCTGCCCTTCCGGCAGCCTCGGAGCATTGCACTGCACACGGTGCCCCGCCCGACGCCGGTGGCATGCTTGCTGGGGCCTCTGAGGCTCTGACTAAGTTCAGGTGACCGTCAACATGCACCAGTAAAAGCAGCATTGTTTTTTATTACTCACTGCGTGGTGGCACTGCCAGGACTGCAAGACTGCCTTATTAAGAGGCCTGCTGCTGCTTTACGTCGTGCTAACTGGTGCTGCCGTTCTGTTAACTCGTGCAGTGCGTGTGTGCTGCGGTGTGTTCCACCGTCCCTGGAATGAAAAAGGTTACGCACGGCACGCTGCGGCAGCACCCTACCCCCATAGTAGAACCAAATACAGCCCAATCTTCGGCCCGCCCACCAGCAACACTGAAAACAAATTTATTCGCAATCGCATCATGGAGATGGATTTATTATCGCCGTCGGGCTGACTGGCTTGCTCTCTCAGCACTGAGTGCAGCACTGCACAGCAGCACTCTTCTTCACTGAGGGACTCCGGAGACTGTACGAGTGTGAAGTGAACAACACTGCAGTAGGGCAATGATATATCATTTACTCTTTGACGCATGACTTATAGACTGCAGTGCAGTCGTGCAGTTGATGTAAGTTGTAGACCCGGCCCTGATAAAAAGGTGCTGGTGCTAAGCACCGGAAAGCACCGGCACAAATTAAGCACTGGCTGAGAGTGCTAAATGGCACCAGGCCGGCTTTAGGGTCACTAATACCAATGCCCATTGTCTGAAGACCAGAGGAGGTTGACTTTCAGAGACCTGGTTCCCAAGGGAGAGAGGTAGTTCCCCTGGGAGATGACAATATGTCATAAATTACAGAACACGATGACTGTTTAGAGGGGGACCCAGTTTGAACCGTTTGGGTGAGTTTGCCACTGCCGTGAGTGTGGGACTTCACGCTGTCCAGAAGCGAGCACAAGATTTCTGGGAGGGATGAAAGTTTGTTAATTAATGGAGAACAAGAACAAAAATTAGTGCCATCAGGAAGCCTAATAGACCTTTCAAGTGAACTTAGCCTAGAGCCCAAATCGGCCAAGGTTGAGGCCAGAGTTTGAATTAAGTCAATCTGAAGGTCCATTTTCTGCGATTGCCATAATAAGGCTGTTGCAATAGAGTCTTGTTTTACATGTAAAGACGTCAGTGAGATCGAGAAAGGACTCATGGGACCCGGTGGCGTAAGTGAACCCTTGTCTGCTTGTGCTGGGCTAAAAGAATTATGATGAGTGCTGAGGCCCGGTGTTTGCGCAAGTGAGGCCTTGATTCGAGTTTCTAGAGAGGCTAGGAACCGGTCGGATAGATTTTTGGCTTCAAAGGGGCTTTCGTACGTTGGACACTTTTTTGGCGTCAAGGAGTCAGTAAGCTCAATTCGATGAGCGCCCATGTTACAGCGCGAGGTGAACTCAAGTAGTGTATAGGCTGCTACAGGATCACCACTGCCTTCATGAAGATTTGAGGGGGCAGACGGACTGCTATCATGGACTTGAGCATGTAAGTTGGCTGAGGTAAGTATTGTAGAATCTAAAACAGTAGGTTCTCCAGAGCTGGGGGAGCGAGCTCTTGGTGTGTCGAAAGCAGTGACCTGGGTCATAGTAGACCCTCCATGAGATAGCCTAGACTGCTGAAGAATTTCAGGAGATGCCTGGGACTTGGGTGAGCGGGATCGAGAGTCAGCAAAAAGTGATCCGGCAATGAGGCCGGGGCTGGGGGTGGAAGGCTGGGCGTAGGCCTGTACTTCTGGCCCAGGTTGCAGAATTGCTGGAGGAGCTGGGCAGGTCTGGATCTGAGATTGGAATGAAGCCTTACTGAAAAATTCACTAATCCGTGCTTGTGACGGTTGACCTCCCGGTAATGATGGATCACGCAGCGACTGCTGTTGGGGCCCCCCGGATGGATCTGGAATGGTATCGACTCCGAGAGTAGTACCCTTTCACCGGGGAAGTTTCCTTGGTTGCATTGCAGCTTGTCCTTCCATACGTTGTCCGGCTTTTGAAGGGATGTTGGGGGTTTATGCTTGTTCACTTGCAATGCGCCGCTTCACTACGCAGGTTCGGGACCTGTGAGAGCCTCTGAGAGCACCCCTGAAAGCACGCAAAAAAAAAGAAAAAGCCCCAATACTGTCCTGACCACAGGGCTTAGATGAACCAGTAACACAGAGCGTAAAAGAACGAGTGCCAGGGATTTGTAATGTATATAGGGGAGAATTGAGACAGAAGTCGGATACGCCGAGGTCACCAACAGTCCCCCATACGGCACATGGCCCGCCTGTATTGCCTCCTATGTAGCTCAATAATAGGAGGAGGGGTATGAGGAGGGGTATGAGGAATTTAAAAAAAAAGAATACTCAGGAGGGGTGGGAGATAAATATGAACAAAGAGGGAACGCAGTGGGGCAGCCCTCACTGATCGTACAAGCCGCACTGGCCTGGTGCAGCACTGGCCTCGTCACCCCCTCTGTCCTCCTCTGTCCTCTGACCTCCTCTTCTGACCCCCTATGCGGCCGTAACCGTGCACTTGTCTCTCTCAGCACAACTCCCGCCAGAGGCCGTGGGTTGCTCGTCACTCTTTCCGCTGTTGTGAAGCTGTCATGGGGTGAGGAAGCTGAGAGAGACTGGCAGACTGTGAGCAGACTGTGAGCAGGTAAAAAAGAGGATGCAAAGACAAGCGGGGCACACAGGGCAGGACCACAGGCCGCACCCAACCTAGTCGAGCTGCCTCCGCGGTTCCGGCCGGGGGTTCTCACTTACCGGCCGCCCGCTAATGGCGGCCGCGCTTGCCGAGGCCTTCCTTGTTGGAGCACATCGGTCGGAGGGACCGACTGATGCTTCCAACTTGCTCAAGTAGCCCGTCAGGGGGATCGTAATCCCTACAATGAAGGCGGTGCCTGCGCAGACAAAGCCGTAGGGATTACTATGTCCCTTTCCGACAGCCTTTTCATGGTAGTCCGACCGCCATGGATAAGCTGTTGGAAAGGGACTTTGGGGGCCCCTAGTAGGGCCCCCGTCCCCTGTGGGCCTCCGCTATGTGGCCCTGGGGGCACCTCTGGTGCCCCCACAAACATCCATGCACCGTGTGCCAGGCATCACTTGGTGCCTGGCACACGGTGCATGGATGCTTGAAAAATGCTCTTTACTATTACGACTTGTGTAGCGGCCCTTTCCTTGGGCCGCTGCTCAAGCTGCAATGGTAAACAGCATTTTACGACTGGCTCCATGGCGGTTGCATCGTAATTGGGCTGTCGGGATGCCAACTCCTTGTCGGACGGTCCCGTGCCTGAAACGATGGCGGTCGAACGCTCGTCCGACCGCCATTGTAATAAGGCACTTAGGGGCTCATTACGATGGCGGGCGGAAGCACCACCGCCGTGCTGGCGGATGCAAAAAGCACCAGTTACCGCCGGCACGCAGCAGTCCACACGCCCGTCCAATTACGATGCGAAAAGTAGGCCAAACACCGCCGGCAAGCCAGCAACACCGTCCGCCATCAAAGTGCGCCCGTACACGTAGCGGCGCAGCCCAACTGACACACACCGTCCGACGAAACACGTCCCGCCCGGCGCATAAATTACGATGCCGCAAACAAACGGCTCCCACGGCCAAGAGATACCGTACGACAAACCGAAGCGGTAACACGGATGCCGAGCACGGACAACGAAGAAGCGGCTCCCCCGAGCATGAATCCAGCACTGCAGGCCCTCCCCATGCTCCTGCTGATGCACCACCAAGGACGCAACGTACCGCGGAGACGTAGGTAGGCACACACACAACAAGTGCACGCAAACAGCGCACACAGTGCAAGGGCGGAAAAGCGGACAACCCCCACCAGCGCGTGTACACAACACATCCACCATTGCATCCACATATGACACACAGGCCAAATCGTAACATCGCGGAACACATGTGTACACACCACCTGGGACTAGGAACCAACCACCCCGTCACGGCCCCAAAGCGCCGATGACGCCGCCACACATGCGCACAACGCAGAGGCCAACCGCAGCGCCATGCATGCGTCGCACACAGACACAGGGACACAACCAAGCAGCACACACATCAGCCCCACCCCGAACGCACATGACACGTGACAGGCCTGCCACAGACATGTCCCCAACGCCCAATTCACGGACAACACCCAACGCCACACAACCGACGCACAGATGTCAGTGAAGACACGCAACAGCAGGACACACCCCAGTGTAACAAACATGGCGAAGCACACAGCGGCGGCAACACCAACTAGGAGAAGCAGGGCCCCTTCGGGAAGAGGAACGCCAGTACCACACTGAAACACCCATACCACCCTGCACATATGAACAAGACATACAAAACGGAACACCAAAGAGCCCGGGGACCGACAACAGGTGGCCCAAGAATAACATTCACACACAAGGCCCAACGCAGAGCGGAAAGGCAGCCTGCCGCCCACATAAGGGAGAGCAGACAGCACTGAATGACCTTCCATTCCAACTCCGAAACCACAGCCCTACGACAGAAGCCGGTGAATACAGCCATTGTCCAAGAATAGACCAACACAGGCATGCCGAGGAGACCGACCACAGGGCAGATAGCGCATATCACAGAAGCACACAACGGACGGGGAAGAAAGAAGAAAACACTCCCCCATGTCGGCCACATGCAAGTTAATTGGAAGGAGTCACACATCACTGACCTTGAACTGTCTGAGAAGCATGTGGGAAGAGGGCCCGTGTCCTCCAAACAAGCAAACAGAACACAAGTCCTGTCTCCCTACGACTACACAGAGCTCACAGCAACCTCGGAGCGTGCACATTGCAGACTGCACACACAGCCGGAGCACGCCACCACAACGCACCGCTGGGAAATGGCAACCACAACACACCTACC